>BSBM01001331.1:11525000-12765833 GCA_027924585.1 Larix kaempferi | reverse complement strand
AATATTGTTTATATGTTATAATGTAGCCAATGTCTCGATCCCTACTATTTACTGCGGAAGTCGAAAGTCAAGAATTTCCGGCCCAACCTTCGTAGATTAAATATTTTTACACTTATCTCATAAATGAAGGGTCGATCGACCCTTATTGTGCTTAGTATTATTCCATTGTTCACCATTTTGCATATACACGAATTGACGTCCTACCTTCGTAGGTTGAATATTTTTACAATTCCCTCTTAAATGAAGGGGCAGTCAACCCTTCTTGTGCCCAGTATTTTGTTTATAATAGTTCTAGACTTCAAGAAGGGTCGGTTGATCCTTCTTATGTTCACCATTCTAGATACATGTGAATTGTTGGATATAGGTGTTCACAATTCTCTACTAAACGAAGGGGTGTTCAATCCTTCTTGTCGTAAGTCGGAACTCGGGATAAATATTGTTTATATGTTATAAATTAGCTAATGTCTTGATCCATACTATTTACTACGGAAGTCGGAAGTCGGGAATTATCGGCCTAGCCTTCGTAGATTAAATATTTTTACATTTTTGTCGTAAATGAAGGGTCGGCCGACCCTTTTTGTGCTCAATATTCTTCCAGTGTTCACCATTTTGGATATACATAAATTGACGGCCTAGCCTTCGTAGGTTGAATATTTTTACAATTCCCTCATAAATGAAGGGGCAACCGACCCTTCTTGTGCCTAGTATTCTATTCATAATAGTTCTAGACTACAAGAAGGGTCGGTTGATCGTTCTTGTGTTCACCATTATGGATACATCATGCAAATTGCTCGATATAGGTGTTCACAATTCTATACTAAACGAAGGGGCGGTCGATCCTTCTTGTCGAAAGACGAAATTCATTATAAATATTTTGTATATGTTATAACTTAGCCAATGTCCTGATCCCTACTATTTTCAATGAAAGTTGGGATTCGGGAATTGTCGTCCCAACCTTCGTAGATTAAATATGTTTACTTTTCTCTCTTAAATGAAAGGTTGGTGGACCCTTCTTTTGCTCAGTATTTTTTCAGTGTTCACCATTATGGATATACATGAATTGACGGCCGAGCCTTCGTAGGTTGAATATTTTTACATTTTTCTTTTAAATGAAGGGAGACTCTCTTAAACAGAGAGCAGAGTTTGCACACAACAGTTTTGGCGTTATGCGAAGTTCATAAATTTCAAGATGTGTTGCGAAGTAAAAATAGTAAATCAAGTCACGAAGTAAAGAAGGGGGTAGTGATGAGAAGTTCCATCAAGAGAAGGGAAATGCATAGTGAGCTTCGCCACTCACCTAACCTTCGACGAAGCTAGAGAAAACTAGTTGTTACATTTTTTGTTTCAAAACTAGTCGTTACAGTTTTTGTTTCAAAACTAGCCATTATACATTACTTTCAAGAAATCATATTTTTCCACTTTAAGGCATACTTGTCCATTGAAGACACATTTAATGTAAGGAAAGGACCAATATCTAAGCTATATTTGGACAACGGACATAACATTTAATGTTAACTTAGTTGTTTGTGGGTGTGTCTTAGTGTGGATTATGGCTATAAAAAACAAAGAAGCGCAGAGTTACCTGTTTTACCGTGATTGTTAATTTTACCGTAAGTAAATTTTGAGTGTTTACCAACGAAGAACATAACATTCCAACAGTACATGTTTGAGCAAGAAGACCTTCAAAAGATATTAAAGAAATTTTAACAGTATGGTCTAGAAGCAGTTATGAAGACTCTCGTGAAAACAAAAACTCAAGAGAAGGGTGGGACTTCTAGAGCTGCACCAGAATCCAAGTAGAAGGATAAGCAGAAATCCAAGGAACAACATAAGCCGCGGGCTGCAGAAACACCAAGAGAACAACAAGAAGAGTGACCTCACGAGAGGAAAATTCTGTTGATACCTGAATACATTCCACCACGTGAAGAAGATGCACCAGTGGTAGTGTTGAATAAGAACCTATAGTATGAGATCCCTATGCCTATGATGTCAAGCCATGTTCAGGAGAAGGAAAACTTGTTGGGAAAGATCCTGGAGTGTAAGTTCGCAGATTACAATCTACTAAATTCGACCAAGTATCTGCAGTTTCAACCAGACAGTTACATGCGTAGATAATTTGATGAATCCACTAAGCAGACGACCATACAACCACAGGACTGGATTGCATCGTTACAATCTTCGGGATTGTTGAACCTATTAAGGATTCCGCACTTTGCGTGAAGTCTAGAGCTAACAGATGTCGTGCGTATGTTGTTGCCGTGCACACACAAAGGATACTTGTGGCTAGACCGCAAGATAGATATAAATATCGATGTGATCTACATGATCACCCATCTAAGCAAACAAGGTGTTGACCCCGCAACGGAGTTTTTGGGTAAGAACAAAGATAAAGAACTCACCAAGCAGATGAAGAGCGAATTTGTGTTAATTAAAGGAACTCGAGGCTATCAAGCAGACTAGATTAAATATGTTTCCACACGGTTCATAGTGAAATTTCTCCCAGGAAGAGTACTTATAAAATGCATACCAATAGAAGTGTCGGCTACTGCGATCTCCCTAGCCTCCAAACCTAAGGACTGGCTACCATTCAACTGGGTAGGCTACCTACTGAATGAATTTTTGGATGATGTAGCAGATGTACAGGACAATGGCTACCAGTTTCACTTCATCTGGTTGATATTCCTCATCACATTTGTGGGCTGGAAAGAGCCAAAGTACCAGCAGAATGTACTGGTGTTTCCTAGCGACTGTCGCGGACCTCGATACGCAAATATGTGGAGCAATGAAAGGATGAAAAGACAAAGGTTGAACAATTTTCAACTATATACATTTTATAAAAAAATATGCGAGGTGATTCCGTGCAATTCACGTATCCCAAATCAGATAATAGCTGTGTACATCAGGAAGATGAGATTCAAGGTTGGTCTCCATTGTATCTTCATACATCCCAAAGAGCCATCAAATACGGAATGGTATGAGGGTCAATATTAGTTGGATGTGCTGAATATTGACCTAATTATTGAGGATCGATCGCCAGAATGGAAAGTTGATGCACCATAAGCACTTCTGACGACATTTGATGAGAGCGCCGATGACAGTGGTCAACAAGAGAAAATTTGTGTTGAAGGAGAAGATGATGAGTAGGAAGAAGAGAAACAACAACATCAGGTTGGCCAGTAGGATAAAATAGAAAGAACCTCGACACAGATGTGTCGGAGGTGGCGAGAAGAAAGAAACAAAATGTGAACTCTTCTTGATGCGAGGTTACGGGACGATGACTATGAATTCATCGCAGCCAGAGTTCATGCACATATAGAAGAAACACTCACAGAAAAATACAAAAAGCAAGAGTAGATTCACGCAAGAATGGCACAAAGTATTACCGAGTTGATAAGTATGATGGAAAGGGTAGAGAAAGTGCAAAGAGATATAATGAAAGAATCGGACTCTGGAGATAGATCAGAGGAGTCAATCCGAATAAAAAGGAAATCACCCACACTAACGATGTGACCTCAGCTGGTGCGCATAGAGCCAACAAATGTCATATTCCCATCCGATGAAGTCACTGAAGATGCAAAGCAACTCACACACTTAGACATTAATGTGGGAATGTTTCCTATAGAGGGATTGCATGATCTACACTTGCAGGCTGTAGAAGAAATCAAATATGGGTACATAATAACATACAACCAGCAATTGAAGTTGGAAGAAAGATACAATGAATTGACGAATGAATGCTGACAAAAGACGGGTGAGCTATAATATGCTCGAGAAAGGAAGAAGAATTTGAAGAAGGCTATCACAGAATTTTATTAGAAGATCCCGGACTTCAAAGAAGAACCTGAAGTTGAAGCGACTATAGTCAAGATCGGCACTGCAGTCGACAATATTAAAGAAAAGATGGAGGACATGGAAATTGGATACAAAGAGAAGATTGCAGACTTCGAGGCTAGGAAGCAACCTGGTACTCCGCTAGAAGTAAATTCTACAAGAGATGAAGTGTTAAAAACTTCGACAGAAAGCATCTCCGTAGAATTTGCGAGGTGCCAAGATTTATTAAAAGAAGTGACCAAGTTATGGGCCACACTGTAAGAAGACCCAGAATTGCAGAATATTCATGGTGAAGTACAAAGGAAGCAGAAGGACTTAGACTCAATGAACACAGCGATGAAGGACTTTTCATTGAGGAAAAGAATACAAAAGTTCAGAGAAACAAAGGAACTTCGGAAAGAACTGAAGGCATTAAGGACCAAGGACCAGAAACTTCAGGAAAGTTGCAACCAATGCAGGAAGAGGCATTGGCACTTTCTAAAGAGATTGAGGTGAAGCTGCAAGATAATTGCACAACAAAAAGCACAGCTAAAGACCAAATGCAGGAACTGATATCTGCGATATTGCTCGACACAGTGAAGGAATACAAGTAGGAAACTAAGGAGGCTGTTATGAAGCTGAGTGCAACATATCAAGAGTTCTCAACAAAGATGAATATCCCAAGCAACGCGAAGTCAGGAAAACCTAGTGCAAGTGACTCGGGGATGAGTCACAAGTAAGTGTTATGGGCCTATTGGGTGTGGCCCAAGAAGAGTAATTTATGAAGGCGAGTACAGTTATGCAAGGCCTGACATTAACCATTTTGGGGAGAAAATCAACTCTGCAAATCTAGGGAAGAAGGTATGGAGCGAAGATCAGTGGAGAAGAAAGGACGTGTTTCCTTAATAAAGATAAGGTACTAAGTACATCTAGAGGTGGTTGGCATAGTTAAGGGTCGAGCGGCGACCTGACTGCTACAGGAGAACGGAGTAAAGAAGCAGAGTTGTGTAAAGGACACACCACTACAGAAGTCAGATCTGCATTTTCAGATAAATCGTCAGATTCAGAGGAAGCGGCACAAAAGGGACAACAAAGTTAAAGATTATCGTGGTCTACAGGAGAACAACAGGGTTTTGGGGTTTTGGGTACTATGGGGTTTGGCCCATAGTTATTGTAATATGTGACCTTCAGGAACATCTATATAAGGGTAATTTTGTATGAGGAAGGGTTAGGTATTAGAGGTTTTTTGGGATTCTTATGGTTAGATAGACCTTAGAAGAGAATAGTGATGAAGAGAGAATAGAATCTATAGCTGAGTGTTTAGAGATATGATTGTAGAGAAGAGTCTGCAGTTGATTGCGCATACTGGAACTGTTACCCTTCCGAGATAATAAAAGAACAGTTCATGTGGACGTAGCTCCCGCCTGGGGGTGAACCACCTAAATCAGTGTGCTTATGTGTATGAGTTTATGACATGTTTTGTATATGATTTTATGTGCGTTTATGTATTTACTTTCATATGTATGTGAATGGTAATCGCACATTGAGTAATTGGAATACAAGTGCGTGATTGTGAAGAAGAAACACTTAGTATGATGAATGCGTAGCTAACTAGTGAATAAAGTAGAGATTCAGCATAGTTCTATATATTGCAATAGCTGCAAAGTGCAAAGTCATCTGTTATTATATCCTATGATGAACTTGCAATAAGTAGATGACACCATGTGAATTCTTCTTAAGGATCTTTTCCAAGTGATGTGAACTGATGATGCGGAGAGACCCTGGTTGTAAGCCTGTAAATTTATGTTGTGTCCCATTGACTGAAAACTGCATCAAAAGTTCAACAAAATACCACAAGATGGGGCCAAGTGTGCGTAACCATTGAACGCCCTGTTAAATTTTGAGCATTAATTCACAATACTCTAGGATCTTTGATGAGAGAATAACATATACAGTATATCAATGCATGACAATCACAATATGACAAGCATCACAAGAATCAAAAGCATAAGAGACAAGAGACACAGAGTTTCCGTGGGGAAAACCCTAAGGTGAAAAACCCCACAACTTCCTCAGAGATAGAGAGAGCAATGGCTCAACCAAAGTACAACCAAATAACACTGAGACAGTCTCCTAGAAGCAGATGATCCTCCTCCTCACTAGTGCGCCACTTTCTGAGTGAGAGTGAGCTACTTTTCTGAGTGTGTAAAATAGAGATCTCCGATCTCTATTTATACTAACCTTTTTTCCCAGTGACCTTATGGGGCTGACTTGTCTAGCTAGGTACATCCACATTATATTATATATAATTCAGGGCCGACCCCACAAGGTGGTCTAATAACCCATCGGCAAGTACACACACTTGCGACACTTGTCAATCCACATGACGACACTTCCTTATAGAGGAATGACACATCTCTTATAAGGGTACAATAAATATATATATAATACACAAATGAAATACATTCCGAAGTTACATATACATCAACACTCCCTCTTAACTAGGAAGTTATTTCTTGACACAGTTCTGCTAGACAAGTCTTATTCTCGGGATCATCGTCATCATCATCGTCACTGCTGCTGCTATCTCAATCAATCTCTGACTCTACTCATCATAGGAAGTTCTACAGAGCCAGTCCTTTTTCATACTGGATGTAGGCCCACCACCTGCAGGTCTTCATCATCACTGGCCATACTATGGAAACCACAGGACTTATTACGTGCATCACAAAACCTGGCTGCAACATCCTAGGCTATTACGAGCACACAGCTCTACCTGTAGGGTCTCCCAGGAGCACATTATATGTGACCCATCACAAAACCTGGCTAAAGCATCCCAAGCTGTTACGAGCACATGGCTCTACCTGTCGGATCTCCCAGGAGCACATTACATGTGATCTCACCACAAAACCTGGCTGAAGCATCCCAGGTTGTTACGAGCACACGACTCTACCTGTCGGATCTCCCAAGAGCACATTACATGTGGTCCACCACAAAACCTGGCTGAAGCATCTGAGGCCTTTTTCATCCTGTCTAGATCTCCCAGGAGCAAATTACATGTGGTCATGGCAAAACCTGGCTGAAGCATCTGAGGCCTTTTTCATCCTGTCCAGATCTCCCAGGAGCAAATTACATGCCATAGGACAAAACCTTGAAAGAGCATCTGCCAGATATCCCAGGGCAGCGAATTACATGCCATAGGAAAAACCTCGAAAGACTATCTGCAGATCTCCCAGGGCCAAATTATATGTACTCCCAGAGAAAAACCTTGAAAGAGCATTTGCCAGATATCCCAAGGCACCGAATTACATGCCATAGGCAAAACCTCGAAAGACTATCTGCAAATCTCCCAGGGAAACGAATTACATGCTCATCTGCACAACCTATTCCACGGCCATAGAGTATCATCTGATACTCATCATACATCATCCTGATGTACACATGATCACCCTGATCATCATCACTGCAACATCCTGCTACATGTCATCTGGAGAAGCCCGTCATCCACGATCATCCTGATCATATAATGCATCCATCTGATGCACACCACGTATCTACCTGATACATATCATCATACATAGTGTATCCACCTGATACATAGATACATGATCCACACAATGTATCCATCAACATACATGATCTACCCGATCATATCTGATACATATCAATATACATGATCTACCTGATCATACAATGTATCCACCTGATACATATACAGATACATGGTCCAAGCATCCAACATGATGCATATACAAAATACATACACATGATCCAATCGATCATATCCAGCATCCAACATGATGCGTACATATAAATAAATGATCCAACTGATCATATCCAGCATCCAACATGATGCATACATACATACATAAAAATGATCCAACTAATCATATCTAGCAGAAACCAGAACATCATCCTGATGCTCATCATCCAGCGCTTACATCCACAGCCATGTGAAGGATCCTCCTTCCAACATGCTTGGAATGGCTTCAACAAATGTGTCCATCACTTCTTCCTCGAAGTGTCCTCGATCTGAATAACGCCAAGCCTCTCTCTGAAGTACTCGAACTTCACTCTGGATAGTGGCTTTGTCAGCACATCTGCAATCTGCTCGTCCATCGCAACATACAAGAGCTTCACAGCTCCTCTCTGCACCACATCCCTGATATAGTGATATTTGATCTCTATGTTTTTTGACCTGTCATGAAACACTGGGTTCTCGGACATCTTCACACAACTCTGGTTATCACAGAAGATACCAGTAGCATCCAACGAGAGATAAAATAACTCAGACAGTAGCTTCCGTAGCCATACTGCCTCACAACTAGCTGAACAGGATGCAACATACTTTGCCTCAGTTGTACTCAGTGCTACGCAGGACTGCTTCCTGCTAAACCAAGAGATCACACCTGATCCCATACTGAAGAAGCACCCAGATGTGCTCTTCCTATCTACAGCACTGCCAGCCCAATCTGAATCAACATAACCCTGCAAGTTAAACTTTTGATTCACTTCATCCTTGAGCCCATAATCCACTGTACCCTTCAGGTACCTCAGAACATGCTTTACAGCAATCAGATGAACACTCCTCAGATCCATCAGGAACTGGCTCAATGTGTTCATAGCAAAGCAAATGTTCGGTCTCGTGTTCATCAAGTACATCAAGGACCCAATCATCTAACGATACATAGAGACATCAACTGGCTCAGATGAAGCATCACATAGAAGCTTCAAATTCGATGCCATAGGTGTGGCCATGGCCTTGCAATCCATCATCCCAAATCTCTTCAGGATATCTACTATGTACTTCCCTTGACCAAGGAAGATCCCACCTGTACTCTGCCACACCTCCATACCTAGGAAATAGTGCATCATTCCCAAATATTTCATATCGAATTCATCAGCAAGCTTCCTCTTAGTATTTGCAATTAGTCTATCATCTCCTGTTACAAATAATTCATCCACATACAGGAGTAGAATCACAGGATTCCCTTCCTCAAACTTGTAGTAAAGGTTGGAATCCGCTTTACTCTTGGTAAAGCCCAAACTAGATAGGAAACTGTCCATCCTACCATACCAAGTTCTGGGAGCTTGTTTCAAGCCATACAAGGCTTTCTTCAATCTGCACACATATGACTCCCTGTCATGTATTTCAAAACTGAGTGGTTTCTCCACATATACTTCCTCTTCAACTACACCATTCAAGAAAGCAGTCTTGACATCCATCTGGTGTATTTTCCATTTCATAGCTGCAGCCAGGGCAAGTACTGTTCTGATGGAAGTATACCTGTAATACCCCAATTTTGAACCCTTAGGAAATATTGGCTCTAATGTAAATATTGTATACACACGTTGTATGTTTTCCCTAGCGTGGAGCTCAAGGCCAAGGCCCCGCTAGTTTATGCTCGGATTTTATTTAAATTAGACACGCTTGATATTTTGTTACCAAAAACTGGCTATTTAACATTGAAATAAAATACCAAAAACTGGCTATGAAGGCAACGAATGAGAAGGGGCCATGTGTATCCACTAGGGAGTGGTGAGGGGGCTATGGGATTAAACCCTAGGCTGCCATTTGTCATTATGAGAACCCATTGACTTTCCAAGGTGACATTAAAGCCTGCTGTAAGAAGGTGGTTGAGTTTTCAGCCCATGGCTTCAATGGAGCATGGGCAGCCCTGAAATTCGTATGGGTGGGCATGGGCTCTGATTGCTTGGGCAAGAAGTCACTCAACCTCATGGGAGGTTGCTTCATTCTCACCCCAGTCCATTGTGAAACTATCTAGCATCATTCCCATCCAAAAACGAGTGCCAGCAGTGAGGAAAAAACCAGAAATCGCGACCTTGAGAGAACCCAGTTTTTGAAAGACCAAAAACGTCCAGATTTGGCATGGGACAGGGAAATCCAATGGGGAATCCAATAGCATGAACCTTGGGGCGAATTTGGGAGCATTAGCTACCCCGAAATCAATGGAAAAACCCAGTTTTTGCAGCTCAGAAAACGAGTGACGGATTTGAGTATTTGGTGAGCAGAATGGTGAGGAATCAAGTTGGGAATGACTATGTAGAGGTTGGGTGTGCTTGATAAACCCAGTGAAGGCTAGGATCTCAAGGATCAGCAGCTGGACCTTTCTATGCCCATCCTGAAGAGCAATGGAGGGAAGAGTTGCCTGAGGGACTGTGTGACAGAGAAGGGGATCTTCGTTGTGTTGGATGTGGTAGGTAATGTGGGTGCCTGATTGTTGAGCTCACTTGAGATGCCTGTAGCTCTGTGGTTGAGCTCACTGGCTTAGCGTTACCCTCCTCTATCTTCTTGGATGCTTGACCAGAACCATGGCTGTGAGTGAACCCAACTAGTCCTCCTTAGTGGATACACAGCCCAGCTCGGGGGTGACCTCTCAGCTGAAAGAACACAAGCTGGACAGAGGTCTACGGTTGGGAGGAACGTTGCCCTTCCATAGCCAGTCGTTTGGACCGTTGCAATTCAAGATGAGTATCCTGTGATTAAATTTATATACAGTCTGTGTTTTGCAATGCATTCATGATTAATGGAACGAAAGGCATCATGTCTTATGCAGTATGATAATTGTCCATGCATTAATAAAATTAATGACTGATACATGTATGGTTGATATGTGTATGCTGAACGCATGAAGAAATTGTATGCACATGTAATGTTTAGTTTCCGCTGTGTTGATACTGAAATGAATCTGCATTTGGACATTCTTAAATTGTTAGGAATTTATGGGCAAGAATTATTTAGGCTAAGTCTATCTAAAAGCCTGTGTGTTGATTAACGTTTCCTTCCTTGCACGGGAATGCTGGAAGGGAGTGTTACAGTTTGGTATCAGAGCTGCGTTGCAGCATTGGGCCACTATGGGCCAAATCTGATAGAGTTTTTAAGTCTGTTTTGGAAAAATGTTGTTTTAAGACTATTTTTGAAAATTTTGGTTTTAAGACTGTTTCGGGAAGTCATCCCGAAACCTGCGGAAAGGTTCCGCGAACCTTCCCGCAATTGCGGAAGAGTTCGGCGAACCTTCCCGCAATTGCGGAAGGATTCAGCGAACCGCTCCGAAACAGAGGGGAAAAAAATTTTTAAAGTGAAAATTTTTTCTAAGTGTCGGCGTCGAAAGGAATTTTCGGAAGGATTTCTCTTCCGAAATTTCGGAAGGAATTCTCTTCCAAAATTGCGGAAGGATTCCGCGAATCGTTCCGCAACGCGGAAGAGTTCGGCGAGTCGTTCCGAAGTTGCGGAAGACTTCGGCGAATCGTTCCGCAACTGCGGAAGGCTTCGCCGAATCGTTCCGCAATTGCGGAAGACTTCGCCGAATCGTTCCGTAACTGCGGAAGACTTCGGCGAAGCGTTCCGCAGTTGCGGAAGGCTTCCACAAACCTTCCCAAAATTTCGGAAGCGTCCGGCGAACCGCCCCGCAACGGAGGCGAGCCGAGAATCACCCCGAAACCGCGGAAGGCTTCGGCCAAGCGTTCCGCAGTTGCGGAAGGCTTCGGCCAAGCGGCCCGCAGTTGCGGAAGGCTTCGGCCAAGCTCCCCGCAACTGCGGAAGGCCACAGCGAAGCGCCCCGCCAATTTCGGGAGTGTTCAGTGAACTGGCCCGCAACGGCGGCGCTCAGCGGACGAAAAGAATGGGATGATTCCTGTGGGGCTCGGAGGCCATTGACGGGGGGCATGAAAGAACCAGTGAAGACCCCGAGCCCATTACACTCCAATTTGACAGAAAAAGGGGAATAGTGACTTTTGAAGGACAGAGTCCCGAGGCTTGACAGAAGGTCGGATTGAGCTGAAATTGATCAGGCGCGGCCATGAAGCAGGCACAATGTTAAGTTCCGAATCTTGGAACCAAACTCCAAAGGATGTGGAGTTGGGGTGAGCAAGAAGGTCAAAAAGCACTGTTCCGGGCCACTTTTTCGGGATTTTGAAAAGCTTGGGGGTAGTAAAAGTGACCCTAGATGTGGGAGTCAGAAATTTTACTGAACTAGACATTTCATATTCTCATTAAGACGGACAATTTCTGTTAAACGAAGATTTCCCAGAAATGCACCGTTTGGGAGATAGCCATTTTTGGCCCAAAATTTGGAATTTTGGAAAAATGTGAAAAGTAAGAAGTAGTAAAACCCAGAAATTCATAAAAGATGAACGGTACATCAGAATTGAAATCAGTGAATTGCTAAGTGTTCCTTGTTATATGGACTAACTTTTCCCGATAGATAAGTTTTTGTGATTCCTCATAGATTTTCTTCCACAGGTGGCTGAAGTTGGCCTTCGGGACCAAAATACAATTGGGTAAATGTGCAGAATTATTGGTAAAAGTTGTCATTTTTGAGACAACGTTGTTTCCACACCCGATGTCGGAATGGAGCACGGGGACAGGCATTGGAAAGCTTGTCTAGAAATGAATAATGGAGTATGACCGGAATTTGAATTGGGCTATCAGACATCATAGATAATCAGGGCAGAAAAGTGCCGGTGACTGTTTTGTCAAATTAATGACAATATGGGCAATTTTCAGAATTGCATGAATGGGCAAAAGAATTGAATAAGTAAAAGCTATGTGAATTATTCCATGAGTTCTATTATGTTAAATATTGATTGTTGTATATTCCTAGATGCATTTTTATGAGGTCTAACAAATATCATAATAATGCACAGTGTTTGCAGCTCATAAAGTTTATAATTGTAGCAGAGGTAAGATGGTGACCATTAATGATGCTCAAGATCCTTATGAACACGAAGAAGACGTTCTAGGAGAAAATGTGCATGAAGGGAATGCGGAGACTGAATCCAATGGGAGAAGGGAGCAGGTGACTCCTCAAAATTTGGTTGAAACCATGGTGAGCTTCAATGAAAGATTGATAAAGGCTCAAGAAGAACAACACCAACTCAATGCTGCTATTTTGCAAAGCCTCACTGATATGCAGCATAAGATAAACCTTGGGTCCAACCCAAGCAATATGGGTGAAGAAGGAAGAGATGCAGGGAGTCATTCTAGAGGCCGTTCGAGGAGGAGGACTCCAAGCCCAAGGAAGAGTTCGGTGAGCAGAAAACATAAAACATCTTCATCAAGATCTTCTTCCAGCAGGTCGGGTGACTCCAAATGTTCTAGGAGAAGTCCCGGACATGCACCTAAGAGGTTGGACGGAAGAAAGAAGTTCAAGGGCATCCCACAGGGAGAATTCAGGAAGGCAAGACCTCCCACATTTGATGGGGAAGGAAAGACAGGTCAAGAGGCAGAAGCATGGCTTCTGGGAATGAAGAAATACTTCAGAATTCAAGACTACTCAGGAAATGAAAAAGCCAGAATTGCCATTTACAACTTAAATGGCAGAGCTTCCATTTGGTGGGACAATCTCTTGCAAGTGAAAGGGATCAATGAAAGAAGGATCAGTTGGGAAAGATTTAAGAGGTACTTCAAGGAGAAATACCTTTCTGCTAGGTATTATGACGGTAAGAGAAAAGTGTTTAATGAACTCAGGTTGGGACAAAAATCTATGGAAGAGCATGTCCACAAATTCTTGGAATTACTGAGGTATGTTGACTATATCAAAGATGAGAGAGTAAAAATACAATGCTTTCTTGGGGGTCTACCTCAAAGTTTCAGAGATCGTATTGAGTTTGTTAATCCACCAATTTTGGATGAAGCCATTAGGATGGCAATGCACTGCTATGAGCAAAATAGGGGAAAAACAGAGGCTAACCCAACATGGAAAGGAAAGCCAAGAGGGAAGTTTGACCAGAAGAAGGATGGCTTCAAGCCACCATTCAGAGGTCAGCCTAGGACCTTTCCATAGGGGCAACAAGCAAGGAGTGGATTCAAACCAGCAGTGGCAGTAGACAAAGCATCAAAGGGACCACTTCAGTGTTGGGGATGTGGAGAAAACCACATGTTGAAGGATTGTCCACATCGGAAAAACAATGCTCGAAAGTTGAACAACCTGAAGGGAGTAGCTATGGTAGAGGACATGGCAAGGGCAGCACCTCGGATTTATGCAGCGTTGGATAATCACCAAGCAGACCATCAGTCATCAGTGGTGGAAGTCGAAGGTAAGATTGCTACGCAATCTATTTCTGTTTTGATTGATCCAGGATCTACTCATAGTTATGTTTCTCCAAAAGTGGTTGAAGGTTGTTCTCTTAGAAAAATAAAGCATAATAAGTCTTGGCTAGTGCAACTAGCCACGGGAACCAAGAGAAAAGTAAGTGAGGTAGTGATGGAGTGTCCCATAGAATTGAATGGACTCCACACATATGCTGAATTGAATGTGCTACCATTAGGATCCTATGATGCATTAATTGGCATGGATTGGTTAGAAAAACATAGAGCCAAATTGGACTGTTATGAGAAAGCACTTGAGTGCATTGATGAAAAGGGAAGGCCAACATTGGTAAAAGGGATTCCCAAGCAAGTTTCAATAAGACAGATTTCAGCACTGCATTTGAAAAAGTTTTATAAGAAGGGTTGTCAATTATATGCAGTCCATATGCCAGATTCATTAGAGGACAAAGGGCCAAGACTAGAAGACTTCAGGATATTGCAAGAGTTCCAAGATGTGTTTCCGGATGAGGTACCAGGGTTGCCACCGATGAGAGATATTGATTTTACCATCGATCTTGTTCCAGGGGCAGCGCCGAATTCCAAAGCTCCTTATAGAATGAGTACACCGGAGTTGGTGGAATTGAAGATACAGCTGCAAGAATTAATAGATAAAGGGTATATCAGGCCTAGTGTGTCTCCTTGGGGAGCACCGGTGTTATTTGTCAAGAAGAAAGATGGGACTTTAAGGCTGTGTATTGATTACAGGCAGCTCAATAAAGTGACAGTTAAGAACAAGTATCCATTACCAAGAATTGATGACTTGTTTGATCAAATGAAGGAAGCCAAGTTATTTTCAAAGATTGACTTGAGGTCTGGCTACCATCAAGTGAGGATTAAAGAAGAAGACATTCACAAGACGGCTTTCAGAACTAGATATGGTCATTATGAGTTCACTGTGGTTCCATTCGGCCTTACCAATGCACCTGCCACATTCATGTGTCTCATGAATAGTGTATTCAGCAAATATTTGGACAAGTTCGTGATTGTGTTTTTAGATGACATTCTTGTCTATTCAAGAAATGAAGAAGAACACGAGGAGCATCTAAGAATGGTGTTGCAAGTTCTTAGAGAACATCAGCTGTATGCCAAGTTAAGCAAGTGTGAATTCTATCAAAAGAGGATCCAATATTTGGGTCACGTCATTTCAGAAGAAGGAATTGCAGTGGATCCAGAGAAGATTAATTCCATCATGGATTGGCCAACTCCAAGAAATGTTTCAGATGTTAGATCTTTTATGGGCCTTGCTGGTTACTACAGAAGGTTTATTGAAGGATTCTCCAGGATAGCGCATCCGATCACTTCATTGCAAAGGAAGAACATCAAATTTGTATGGTCTGAAAAATGTGAGAAAAGTTTTCAGAAATTAAAGGAGTTACTTACCAGCGCTCCTGTTTTGAAGATAGCAGATCCAGGGAAGGATTTTGTAGTGTGCACAGATGCTTGCATTGAAGGACTAGGTGGGGTTCTCATGCAAGAAGGAATTGTGATTTGCTATGAATCCAGGAAATTAAAAGAGCATGAAAAGAATTATGCCACACATGATTTAGAATTAGCAGCCATAGTGCATGCTCTTAAAATGTGGAGACATTACTTGATGGGAAGAAGATTCGAGCTTAGAACAGACCACATGAGCCTGAAGTATTTATTTGAGCAGCCAAACTTGAATGCTAGGCAAGCTAGATGGATGGAATTTCTTTGTGAATTTGATTTTGAAATTAAACATGTAAAAGGGAAGGAGAATAAGGTTGCAGATGCTCTTAGCAGAAAATTTCATGTTTCAGCAGTAAGTATGTGCAAATCAGATTTGAAGACAAGAGTTCGTGAAGCCCAAAACGGTGATGAAACTTGCCTTCAAATGAAAGAGAAGTTGCAGCACGGTAATGTGGATGAAAAGTGTGCAGAATATCAGCTGGGTGAAGACAGTATCCTCATCTACAAAGATAGGTTGTACATTCCAAATAATGCAGATTTAAAGAAACTAGTGATGGATGAAATACACCAAATGCCGTACTCTGGACACCCAGGATATCAGAAGACTATAACAGCGGAAAGAAAGCAATACTTTTGGAATGGCATGAAGAAGGACATAGCTGAGTACATTGCTAGGTGTCAGAAGTGCCAACAAGTCAAGGCAGAACACCAACATCCAGCAGGGTTATTGCAGCCCTTACCCATTCCAGAATGGAAGTGGGAAGTGATCTCCGTGGATTTTATAACAGGTCTGCCCATGACAGTAAAGAAGCATGATTCAATCATGGTTGTGGTGGATAAGCTATCAAAGGTAGCTCACTTTATTCCAGTGAAGTCCACTCACAAGGCTAGTGACATTGCGAACATCTTCATGAGAGAGATATTCAGATTACATGGATTGCCTAAGGCAATAATTTCTGATCGTGATACAAAGTTCACCTCCAATTTCTGGAAGGAATTATTTCAGGAATTTGGAACTAAATTGAATTTCAGTACAGCTTACCATCCTCAAACGGACGGCCAAACCGAGAGGGTGAACCAGGTTCTTGAAGATATGCTGAGAATGTATGTGATGGACAAACCATCCAAGTGGGAAGATTATTTACACTTGGTTGAATTTGCATACAATAATGGACACCATGCATCCTTGGGAATGAGTCCATTTGAAGCATTGTATGGCAGGGGATGCAGGACGCCAGTGAATTGGGATGGCCCAGTGAACAGGGTGGTGCTTGGACCAGAAATGATCAAGGAAATGGAACAGGAAATTGTCAAGATCAGGCAGAATTTAAAGGCAGCTCAGGACAGGCAAAAGAGTTATGCAGATTTGAAAAGAGTACATAAGGAGTTTCAGATTGGGGATCATGTTTATTTGAGAGTGAAACCAAGGAAGAGTTCCCTCAAGTTGGGAAGTTGTGCCAAGTTGTCACCAAGATATTGTGGTCCATTTGAAGTCCTTGATAGGATAGGACCAGTTGCATATAGAATTGCATTGCCTGCTAGCATAAGAGCTCATAATGTTTTCCATGTATCTTTGCTTAAGAAGTATGTACATGATCCTAATCATATGATTGATTGGAATGTGATACACGTGGAACCCGAGGGAGAGTTCCAAGTAGAACCTATGCGCATCCTCGACAAGAAGGTCACATTGCTCCGGAACAGAGCCATCGGGCAGGTAAAGGTCCAATGGGAGCACCTTAGTCCCGACGAGGCTACATGGGAGCTGGAGGATGCCATGAGGGAGGCATTTCCATTTTTGTTCAGTTTTGAGAACACCGAGGACGGTGTTGTTCTAAGGGGGAGGGGAATGTAATACCCCAATTTTGAACCCTTAGGAAATATTGGCTCTAATGTAAATATTGTATACACACGTTGTATGTTTTCCCTAGCGTGGAGCTCAAGGCCAAGGCCCTGCTAGTTTATGCTCGGATTTTATTTAAATTAGACACGCTTGATATTTTGTTACCCACGTGCTATTAAGCCATGGGATATTGTAAATTTGATGTAAATATTTAACATTGAAATAAAATACCAAAAACTGGCTATGGAGGAAACGAATGAGAAGGGGCCATGTGTATCCACTAGGGAGTGGTGAGGGGGCTATGGGATTAAACCCTAGGCTGCCATTTGTCATTATGAGAACCCATTGACTTTCCAAGGTGACATTAAAGCCTGCTGTAAGAAGGTGGTTGAGTTTTCAGCCCATGGCTTCAATGGAGCATGGGCAGCCCTGAAATTCGTATGGGTGGGCATGGGCTCTGATTGCTTGGGCAAGAAGTCACTCAACCTCATGGGAGGTTGCTTCATTCTCACCCCAGTCCATTGTGAAACTATCTAGCATCATTCCCATCCAAAAACGAGTGCCAGCAGTGAGGAAAAAACCAGAAATCGCGACCTTGAGAGAACCCAGTTTTTGAAAGACCAAAAACGTCCAGATTTGGCATGGGACAGGGAAATCCAATGGGGAATCCAATAGCATGAACCTTGGGGCGAATTTGGGAGCATTAGCTACCCCGAAATCAATGGAAAAACCCAGTTTTTGCAGCTCAGAAAACGAGTGACGGATTTGAGTATTTGGTGAGCAGAATGGTGAGGAATCAAGTTGGGAATGACTATGCAGAGGTTGGGTGTGCTTGATAAACCCAGTGAAGGCTAGGATCTCAAGGATCAGCAGCTGGACCTTTCTATGCCCATCCTGAAGAGCACTGGAGGGAAGAGTTGCCTGAGAGACTGTGTGACAGAGAAGGGGATCTTCCTTGTGTTGGATGTGGTAGGTAATGTGGGTGCCTGATTGTTGAGCTCACTTGAGATGCCTGTAGCTCTGTGGTTGAGCTCACTGGCTTAGTGTTACCCTCCTCTATCTTCTTGGATGCTTGACCAGAACCATGGCTGTGAGTGAACCCAGCTAGTCCTCCTTAGTGGATACACAGCCCAGCTCGGGGGTGACCTCTCAGCTGAAAGAACACAAGCTGGACAGAGGTCTACGGTTGGGAGGAACGTTGCCCTTCCATAGCCAGTCGTTTGGACCGTTGCAATTCAAGATGAGTATCCTGTGATTAAATTTATATACAGTCTGTGTTTTGCAATGCATTCATGATTAATGGAACGAAAGGCATCATGTCTTATGCAGTATGATAATTGTCCATGCATTAATAAAATTAATGACTGATACATGTATGGTTGATATGTGTATGCTGAACGCATGAAGAAATTGTATGCACATGTAATGTTTAGTTTCCGCTGTGTTGATACTGAAATGAATCTGCATTTGGACATTCTTAAATTGTTAGGAATTTATGGGCAAGAATTATTTAGGCTAAGTCTATCTAAAAGCCTGTGTGTTGATTAACGTTTCCTTCCTTGCACGGGAATGCTGGAAGGGAGTGTTACAATACCTAGCTATAGGTGCAAAAGTTTCTTCATAATCTATTCCCTCCTTCTGAGAGAAGCCACGAGCTACAAATCTTGCCTTGTATTTCTCTACACTGCCATCTGCAGCATGCTTGATTTTGAAGATCCATTTAGAAGTCACAACAGACTTCTCTTTAGGTCTTGGGACAACATCCCAAACATCATTCTTCATTATTGATTGGTATTCCTCAACCATGGAATCCTTCCATTCTTTCTTTTTCGCTACTTCTTCATAACCGGAAGGCTCTTTGTTCATAATGTCACAGAGTAAAGCAACATAGCTAGTATGTGATCCGGTTCTCTTCTTTGCTCTGTGTTCTTCTTCTGGAATGCCAAATCTTTCTGCATCTTGAACGAGCTCTCTAGCCCATGCAGGTTTCCTCTTGTGAGAGTTATCCTCACGGGGTAGATCTACAGGTTCTTGCGGATCTTCAAACTCATGAACAACTTCTGGAACTGCTTCAGTCATGGTAGTGTCTGGAAATCTAGTTTCCTTAGGTTCTTCATAAACTTCGATAGGTGCCTTCCTTGATTTGATGAATGTTGAGTTTTCATCAAATGTTACATCCCTGCTGACATCAATCTTCTTGAACCCTGGAAAGTATATTCTGTAAGCCTTCGAGCTTTCACTGTAACCCACAAAGATACCCTTCTTTCCTGAAGGATCTAGTTTAGTCCTCTTTTCTTTTGGGACATGAGTGTATACTG
The DNA here is from genome assembly GCA_027924585.1 of Larix kaempferi. NCBI lineage: Eukaryota > Viridiplantae > Streptophyta > Pinopsida > Pinales > Pinaceae > Larix > Larix kaempferi. The sequence continues at coordinate 12,746,320 of BSBM01001331.1, read as the reverse complement.
GACAACCAAATATTCTGAGATGGCTGACTTCAGGTTTCTTACCAGAAAAGACCTCTTCTGGTTTCTTGTTGTCCAATATCTTGTGGGGTGTTCTGTTCTGCACATATACAGCTGTTCAAGCTGCTTATGCCCATAGATGCATAGGTAGATCCTGGTCATGGAGCATTGCTCTTGCTGCTTCCATGATTGTTCTGTTCTTCCTTTCTGCAACTCCGTTCTGTTGTGGATTGTAAGGAGTAGTCAACTCCCTCTTAATTCCTGAATCACTGCAAAGCTTCTTGAAGTCACCTGAGGTGAATTCTCCACCATTGTTGGATCTGAATGTTTTGATCTTCTTGTCAGTTTGATTCTCCATCAAGGTTTTGAATTCCTTAAACTTATCAAACACCTCATCTCTGTTCTTTAAGAAGTATACCCAAGTCTTCCTGGAGAAGTCATCAATAAATGAGATATAGTAAACATACCCACTTAGAGAACTGGATGACATAGGACCACATACATCTGAGTGGATGATTTCCAGGATGTCTTTTTCCTTTCTTTCACTACTTGGGAAAGCCTTCTTAATGTTATTACCTTTTTCACATCCTTTGCAAACACCTTCATGTTTGGTCTTGATTTCAGGAAGACCCTCTACAACCTTGCTTGCAATTGGAAGTTCCCTATGGTGCATATGAGCAAGTCTTCTATGACAAAGTTCACTTGGCTCCATGGATTCATGCACCATGGCATGTTCAGGTTGCCCCTTTAATTTATATAAACCTCCCTCTTGCTCTCCAATCACTACTGCATCATCTATGGTCTTTCCCTTTGGCCACATTAGGACTTGACCATCCACAAATGCAACCCTCATACCTTTTGCATCCAATGCAGAGATTGAGAGTAAGTTCTTCTTGAGCCCAGGTACATAAAGAACTTATTTCATCTTCAAATATTTTTCAAAATCTAGGTTGTAGGAGGCTTCACCACTTCCTTTGATTGGGTATTGATAATCATCCCCAAGTTTCACCTTATGGGGTGATTCATGTTCAGATAGATTCACAAAAGATTCCTTAAACCCAATCATGTGTTTGGAAGCCCCACTATCAATCAACCAATCATTACAACCATGGGAGATGGTACCTGTGAGAGCAGAGATTAGAACATACTCTTCTTCACTTGATGAGTTATCATCACTTTCTACCCTATCCTTCTTCTTGGGTGGTTCATCATCCTCGGCAGCATGAGCATGAAACCTTCTTTTGCTGCCCTTCTTCTTCTTGTTGGAGTTGTTGTTGTCCTTCTTGTTCTTGGGACAATTTATGGCAATATGTCCTTTCTCATTACAGGTGAAGCATATTCTTCTTTCTTTTAAGTGATGTGAAGATTTCTTTGAGTGAGATGGCTCTCTCTTGGACTTCCCTTTCTTGGTGTGAGCTGTGAGAGCTTGATCTTCATTCCCCATCTTTTCTTCTCGTGCCACAAGCCTTGCTTCTTCTTGTGAGCATTCTTCCTGTAGTCTATTGAAGGAGATCAACTTCTTCCTTGCACAAATTCCTTGGATAAAGGAATCCCATGACCTGGGTAGGCCATTTAGAGTGGTCATCACCACTTCACCATTCTCCACCATTTCATCCACTGCTTCTAGTTGTTCCTTCTGGGAGACCCTTGAAAAATAAAATTGAATGGTTTCTCCATTCTGAAACTTTACTCCTTTCAATTGGTTCCGCAGGGTCATCTTCCAATTTATGTTCTTCCCTTCAAATAGCTTGGTCAAAGAGTCAAACATCTCCTTGGGTGTCTTTAGAGAGGACACATGGGGTATGAGACGATCTTTAATGGAATCAGCAATGATTCTCTTTGCCTTGACCAAGTTCTTCTTATGCAATACCTTGGCTTCTTCATCCTCTGGGATAGGGATGTCTTCTTTCACATATGAGTCCAACTCATTTTCTTCCAGGATTAACCCAATCCTATACTTCCAAGCTCGGAAGTTATCAACTCCTTCAAGCTTATCCTCAAGCTTGGTGTGGTGAGACATCTTAAAGAGTACTTCAAATGGAAATAGAAAATATTTAGATCTTACCACTTGAAATGCTAAAAACTGGATCTGGTCCCGGATTAGGGTTTGTCAGAAAAAACCCTAAAAATTCAAAATGTGAATTTCAAATTTCTAAAAGGATAGAAAGATGCGCCTTGATGAGCGGATCAGCTTGGTGCATTCATAATTTGAGATCAGCAAAGTTTTGCCCTTCAGAATTTCCTTTTTGTCCTCCTGGGTTCACTTGGGAGAGCCCTGAATTAGGGTTTGAGTTTCCTGGAGATCTACCCAGCCAAAAATCTCGATCCAAATCTCTAAACTTCGATTTTTGCAAGGAGCTTCCATCTATGTCTTCAAATTTCAGAAATTCCTATTTTTGTGGAAACCCTAATTTTTAGGGCCAAATCTAAAAATGTTCAGAATTGAATTCTGACTGGACAGATAGATGCGCCTTGATGAGTAGAGTCAATCTACTATACTGATTTTCAAAAATCTATGGAGAGAAACCCAATAAACAAGGGACTCAAGCTTCCGTCACTACAAAATGTCTTCTTCTCAGGTTAGCTCTGATACCATGTTAAATTTTGAGCATTAATTCACAATACTCTAGGATCTTTGCTGAGAGAATAACATATACAGTATATCAATGCATGACAATCACAATATGACAAGCATCACAAGAATCAAAAGCATAAGAGACAAGAGACACAGAGTTTCCGTGGGGAAAACCCTAAGGTGAAAAACCCCACAACTTCCTCAGAGATAGAGAGAGCAATGGCTCAACCAAAGTACAACCAAATAACACTGAGACAGTCTCCTAGAAGCAAATGATCCTCCTCCTCACTAGTGCGCCACTTTCTGAGTGAGAGTGAGTTACTTTTTCGAGTGTGTAAAATAGAGATCTTCGATCTCTATTTATACTAACCTTTTTGCCCAGTGACCTTATGGGGCCGACTTGTCTAGCTAGGTACATCCACATTATATTATATATAATTCAGGGCCGACCCCACAAGGTGGTCTAATAACCCATCGACAAGTACACACACTTGTGACACTTTTCAATCCACATGACGACACTTCCTTATAGAGGAATGACACATCTTTTATAAGGGTACAATAAATATATATAAAATACACAGATGAAATACATTCCGAAGTTACATATACATCAACACGCCCAAAACCACATCACATCCTCCTAAGGACAAGGCAAACATGTCAGAGAATAGGTTATAATCTTCCAGAGAGATACACACATTGTGACACTTTCCCTTGCAAGGTAAGGTGCCTCCATTGGCAACCATGACTTCAAAGTTGGAGCAAGGATGGACAAAACAATCAGCTTGTTTGGCGATCCGAGGTTCAATGAAGTTATGAGTGCTACCCGAATCAATGAGTATTGTAACAGGAAGATTCTTGAAATAACCCCTGACCCGCATTGTTTGGGGGGTGGTGACATCGGATAAAGCATGGAGAGATATCTCTGGTTGTTCATCCTGAGATGGGGGGTCAATAGGAGGCTCCTGAATGTCAACCTGAGCATCCATTGTATCTGGAGCTTCTTCACCAATTTTAGAGGCAGGCGGAGAATCCATATCCAAGAGATAGAGCTTTTGTTGAACACATCTATGTCCCCAAGTGAATTTCTCATCACAATTATAACAAAGCCCTTTTTCTCTGCGTGCCTGCATCTCTGTTTCAGACAAATGCTTGATAGGAGTTGGTTGAGTTGCTGGCGGGATGGGAGGTCGTTGAGAACCCATATTTTGGAAGGGAACAAAAGTGGGTTTGGAGCGTTGTTGGGCTGCAATCTTGTCTTCTGCCAACTTAGCTAACCCTAGGACTTCCATCATTGTGTTGGGACAGAACATTTTAATCGCTGACCGGATTTCATCCTTCAGACCACTGATAAAACAACTCCTGTAGAATTCATCAGACAAGCCTTCTGTGTAATTGGCTAGTTTCTCAAATTCGGTCTGATACTCTCTCACAGTGCCACTTTGACGGAGTTTAGTGAGTGCTCCGGTGAAGTCGTCAAAAGCACTAGGACCAAATCGTTACAAAATGAGTTGGAAAAAATCTGTCCATTTTGGCTCGTCATGAGCCTTAATGTACCAACGGTACCATTGAAGGGCTTCTTGTTCCAAATAAGAGGATGCAAGTGGAACTTTTTGGACATCAAAAGTATTATGCAGACTGAAATACTTTTCTGCACGATAGACCCATCCAGTCGGATCAATACCATTGAAGTGAGGAAATTCAAGCTTCGGACCACGTAAATTTCTAGAAGAAGAGAACCCAGTGGCTGCTGAAGATTTTTGCTATTGATTATTGTTCATGGCTGAATGCTGAAGATGGAGGCTGAGAAAATTTTCACCCAAATCTTGGAGTTTGGTTTGGATGGCTGCAAGTGCTTCCTCCATGGTTTTTGCTCCGGCGCGGGTGACAACCATAACTAGGTGGTTTTTTTTTTTTTTTCGAGGGGAATGGATAGAAAAACACAAACAAAAGCTTATTTAGTAAAGGGAAATTTGGATCTGGGAAAAACTCGGAGGGTTAATTGGGGTTTGACTAAGTTTTGGACACTTTCTGATGGACAGGGAAGCAAAGAATGAGGATTTTAGAAATGGGGTGAAAGAATGAGAAAAATTGGCAAAGAGGGACAAAGAAGCAGAATTAAGAAAGGAACTCGGTGGAAAAATTTGAAGGAAATTGGGTGAAATCCGAAGAAGTTATGGCAAACCCTAAAAATAGACAAATGTGGTATTTCGGGCTTTGGGAAGTGGAATTTGGAATAGGGTCCTCAGGAATTAAATATGCAGAATGGGATTGCAGGGGTGTCAGTGAAGTTTCAGGGAAAATGGAGTGAAAACAAGGAAGATATTGCCAAAAAATAGAATGGATCTGCAACGACGCAGAAGGGATCGAAAACAGATAGATCTGCAATGGTGCGGAAGTGATCGGAAACAGACGGATCTGAAACGACACCGACTGGATCGAAAATGGATGGATCTTAAATAGATCTAAAATGGATGGATCTGGAATGACTTTTAGAATGGATCTGAAATGACGCAGCAGCAGTTCAGCTGAAAATAGATATGGACCCCAGGTATGTGCGACTTCCTAACAGTTCAGGGGTTTCACTCGGCCACGAATGTTGTCTGACGGCTTGCGTATTGGGGCAGTACCCCTCACTCCATGGCTCAGGTAAAACTAATAACTGCTCTGCCACAAACGACAGCTCTTGGTTTATCTCATGGGTGTGAACTAGTCAATCAAGTAGGGGTCGTTGCCCTTTTCGCTGGTAGGTCCTCTCAATGGGCCAGCTACTTTGGGGTTCCTGTGGTACTCCTCACAATGAGTTTTAGGGATTATGCCCATGTACTTCCCACAGTTAAGCGGATAGGGATTATTCCCAAATCTGAAGCTGCAACAGATGCGAGAAAAAAAAAATTGGCAGAAATTTCACCCAGCGAGCCCAAGAAAGTGCTCTGATACCAGATGTGATGAACCTGCAATAAGTAATTAATGAAAACACATGAAATAGCAAAAATAACATAACTCAGAATCACTTTTATATTGATCGTGGGACACTTTGAGGGGGCAACCTCCTTTGAGCAAGCTCAATACAAATAACTTCACGGTGCCTTCATAGGCCTCAACACACAATTATATACTAAGTCTAGGCACCAATACTATAGGTCAAAACCATGGGCCAATACAAACTATGGATCAACAATACTATGGGTGACTTACAAAGCATATGCGCCAAACAACAATAACACAACTATGGATCAACAAATACTATGGACTTATAAAGCATATGCGTCCAACAACAATATACTAACAAAGTAAATAGAAGGGTTGACATGGGTTCCTAACATATCCCATTAGTATATTTTAAATAGAACGTTAATCGAGGTTGTTAACCACATCTGCACATCGCCACGGTTACAAAAGCTTGATTCTGTAACCTCCCATATTCGCTTCAGGTGAGACTTCAATCTATTTACAAGGTGATGCCGAAGGGGCCAGTGAAAGGGGTTTTGTTGTGTCTACATTGATCTCGTGAATGAAGGGTCGGCCGACCCTTCTTGTGCTCAGTATTCTTCCATTGTTCACCATTCTGCATATACATGAATTGACATCCTAGCCTTCAAAGGTTGAATATTTTTACAATTCCCTCATAAATGAAGGGGCAGACGACCCTTCTTGTGCCCAGTATTTTGTTCATAATAGTTCTAGACTGCAAGAAGGGTCGGTCGATTCTTCTTGTGTTCACCATTCTGGATACAGGTAAATTCACAATTCTCTACTAAACGAAGGGGCAGTCGATCCTTCTTGTCAGATGTCAGAATTTGGGATAAATATTTTTTATATGTTATAACTTAGGCAATGTCTCGATCCCTACTATTTACTGCGAAAGTCGGAAGTCGGGAATTGTTGGCCTAGACTTCGCATATTAACTATTTTACATTTGTCTCATAAATGAAGGGTCGGTCGACCCTTCTTGTGCTCAGTATTCTTCCAGTGTTCACCATTCTGCATATACATGAATTGACGGCCTAGACTTCATAGGTTGAATATTTTTACAATTCCCTCATAAATGAAGGGGTGGTCGACCCTTCTTGTGCCCAACATTCTGTTCATAATAGTTCTAGACTGCAAGAAGGGTCGTTCGATCCTTCTTGTGCTCACAATTCTGGATACAAGTGAATTCACAATTCTCTACTAAATGAAGGGGCAGCTGATCCTTCTTGTCAGATGTCAAAATTCGGGATAAATATTTTTTTATATGTTATAACTTATCCAATGTCCCGATCCCTACTATTTACTGAGGAAGTCGGAAGTCGGGAATTGTCGGCCTAGCTTTCGTAGATTAAATATTTTTACATCTCTCGTGTAAATGAAGGATCCACCAACCCTTCTTGTGCGCAGCATTCTTCTAGTGTTCACCATTCTACATATACATGAATTGACGGCCTAACCTTCGTAGGTTGAATATTTTTACAATTCCTTCTTAAATGAAGGGGCGGTCGACCCTTCTTGTGCCCAATATTATGTTCATAATAGTTCTATACTGCAACAAACTTCGGTCGATCCTTCTTCTGTTCAGCATTCCAGATACAGGTGAATTGTTGGATATAAGTGTTCACAATTCTCTACTAAACGAAGGGGTGACCGATCCTTCTTGTCGAAAGTCAGAAGTAGGGAAAGCTCACTTGGGACAAATATATTTATCCAAATAGGGTGGTTAGTTGGCTTTGATCAATGAAGAAGGTAAAATATCATAGCTCTGTTATATGGATGGGAATACTGGAAACTATGCCTTTTCTTCAACGATGGCTTGCCTAGAAAACTGGAAATGGTTTCCATATTGTGGTTGGCAGAGATTGGATTTTGGGCACAAAACATTCGGGTATTCTTATAGAACATATCCTCATTTGTATTCAAAGGACGGGAATTTACTTTTGAATATATATGTTATAAACATCTGAGCAGGATCTATAACATGCAGGCATGCAGGAAATCAAAAAGTGGTCTCATTGTGGAGGAAGGAAGGGCTCATATCTGCCTTTTTCACAAACAACAGGTGTTGGATGAAATTGACATAAATATATACTAAGCAGGGAAGGATTTTTTGGACAATATTATTTTGATACATTACTTAAAATAGTTTTATAATACGGTAGAATATTAGCTAAATTGCATAGATAAATAGTTTTTGGTTTATTGATTGTGATATGGAATGCTAAATGTTGATGTGGATGGAAGATGAAAAACTGGGTTATTATGAGATAAAAACTAGTGTAACATATGGAATAGTGGCCATTTGGGAGACAAGTATGTTTCACATGTAACAAATGATTATCATGATCCTTGACTTTTATGGACAAGAATATGTATAGTTTCTTTTATTCATAATATGAATAGAAAGAGGTTCTTTTTTTTTTGGGAAAAAAAGCATCTAACTAGGATGAATTCTGCATTAATTTGGAATAAAGAACATTAACAATATTTAAATGTGTGAACCAGTGCATATATAATGAATTCTAAATCACTTATTATAGTCAAATATGAGGCAAAGCGTTAAGATGGTGTAACACGAAATACATTCACAAAAGAGAAATTAATAGATTGAAGAAAGTGACAACATATGAATCTTTGTTTCCGATAGACTTGTACTTCTGCTCTTCATTAAAGTCTTCAAAAAATATTACATCACTGTATTTTTTGCTCTCGGATCCAACCTTGATTACTTTGTAAAATCAAAATTTATACAAAATGTTCTTTGAATAAACCCTATCTGATTCTTCACTAAAAAAAGAAATTTCAAAGAAATATCTAAACTTCAGGAACATTTGTTTTGTTGTTGACCAAGTTGGTATAGTGTTGCTTTGATTTGGGTTGATGTAACACTCGGGCAGTTAAAAAAGGAACTGCAACTTCATTTCAAATTAAGACACTTGTATATTCATTCTTGACATAACCTGTATTTTGTTTTCCCAAAGTTTTCAACAAATTTCCATTGCTCTTGATTTGGGATTTCATAATCCATCACCTCCAATTCTATGCATGATGTGTAAGATACAGCTGGCATATCATTCTTAATCATTAGAAATTGTTCAAGTATTTCAAAATCATCGATCAATTTATCAATTATTGTCTTTCCAGTTAATCTATTGACCAAACCTTCAAATTTCGAGTGATCCATACGAGCATGTACTATCAAACTGTGATAATTTTCTTGAGTCATTAATTTTCCATCATCACTCCAAAAATAAGGTAGACCAGTTTCAAAAATCTCTAGATATAATTCCTTAAAATTTTGAACTTCCAGGACCATATGTTGTGCTTTGACTTGTACTTCTTTAACACGATCATGCTTGCCAATAATTCTTCTTGCCGAAATGATTATTGATAGCTTGTCTTTGATTCAAAAACTATGCATATCTAATTGAGTTAGAGTGTTTAAAAATCTGACTATATTTTGAGTTGTTTCTGAAGGCCTTTTGCATAATGTGTCATTTCCATTTTACACCTCTGGAGATATATGTTTGCTATAGCATCTTTATCTTCCATAGAATTCAAATGTGACCAGAATTTGGTGACTTCCACTGATATCGCATCCCATATAATGTGTTTAGCTCCGTGTAATGGAAGCCTACCTGTCACTCTATCTTTTAATTCATCAACTTTCTTTTGCAATTGTTTTCTATCACTCAAAGATTTTTTCTTTTCTTCAGAATTTTGAATTACTTCATGTTTCAAATCCTCGTTTTCCACTTTCAACTCTTCTATCTCTACATATTTTAGACTAATTTGTGACATGGCACTGGTTAGTTCCTCTGTGGAGGACTTTTCCATTTTTCTTTCATCCGTACATAGAGATTGATCCCTTGGATTCTCTGGCACTTGCACAATTTCAATATGATTGGTACTTAACAGTGAAATTTGTGAGAACAATTCAATCCATTATTTTTCCCAAGCATGCTTTTCATCTTGTAACTTTAACATTTTACCTTTGTGATCCATCATTTCTTGATATATGGATTCTTTTTCTTGTCGTAACGCTGTCAAATCTGGATAGATGAGTGTGCCTACTTGTCCTATCTTTGGGATAAAGGATTCATGCTCTTCAGAAAAATCGATCGCTTGCGTGGCCACCTGGACGAAACCCTGCGAATTTGGAATGATCAAGCTTTTGGCAATCCAATTCTTGCTCTGATTTGGCAGATGTTCCCCGGCATGGTATGTTGGAACCTATGGAAAGAAAGAAATGACAGGATCTTCAGGGACAAGAATCATCGTGAAGAAAGTTTAGGAGAAATTGGTCCGTAATATCCAGGAAACCATCAGAAGCAGAGAGTGGACTAATGCGGATAGAGATCTCTCAGAGACCGAATCGATTATTGTTGCGGGATGGGGTCTGGGCCGTAATGATATGAATGGTATGTGAAGACGAGACAAGATTTTTCGACCCATTAGCCCAAATGTTTGGTCTCCACCAGGAAGGAATGAGTATAAAGTTAATTTTGATGGTGCTTCTCGCAGTAACCCCGGTATTGCAGGATATGGAGGCATTTGCAGAAACACAGAAGGGAACATCTTGAAGGTGTTCTATGGATATCTTGGTCATGATACCAATAACTCAGCCGAGCTTGATGGCCTCATCCAGGGTCTTCGTTTGATCATTAATGATGGTTTTCTCCCAGCTACTATCAAGGGCGACTCCAAAATAATTATCCACATGGCTAAAGGATTGGCCCAAGGGAATTTCACCAAGCAAGTCATTTCCAGCTGGAGGATGTCTCATAGGTTCAAAACTCTGAGAGGCCTCATTCTCGCTCACAGCTCGTTAACCTTTAACCATGTGAGACGGGAGGCCAACAAGGTGGAGGATTTATTAACGAATTTGGGCGCTGAGAGGGAAGGAGGTACCACCTTGGGCCACATGGCCAATTTCATGCATGAAGAGTGGGCCCCCAATTTCCTCCAGCTTGTTGCTTTGGATTTTGGCAGAAGACAACAGGTGGAGGGAAATGGCCACGTGCCCTAGGAAGCTGACAGATGCGAATCGGAGGTCACTCCGATGACGTTAGGCTGAAAATCTTGTTAATGCGGAGAGAGGGTAAATACCACAGCTCGGCCATAGTTAGAGTTAATGAGAAGTACGGGTTCAAGCATTTTTCAAACCGAATGCTAGATTCGCACCACGTCCAATCTTTAATCACCATGATTTTCTTAATGCGGTTTTATGGCAGAGGTACGTTCACGGATACGGATGGATCCTTTCCAGACTTGGATAGTTGCTTCCCTGCCTCTGTCATCATGAACCATCGGCATTTTTATTCAAATGTTTCTCTGTGTTCGTCTCAGAATTGTTTTGGTTGTGATATTGCTAGCCCCTGGTTCCTGGTAGTCAATCTCCTTGAAGTTCTCGCCAGGGTGTGTTTTTCCATTGTTCGTCCCCTTGATTGTTGCGTGTTTCCCCTGTGGAGGTATCAGATGGCCCATAAACATGAATTCGACATAATCTCAGGGAAAGATTCTTCCTCTGCCACCCAAAAAGGCAAAGACAAGGTCAATGAGAAAGGTCGTGGTCCTGGTCGGGCTACGCGTGCTCAATCCCGGGCTCAATCAGCAACCACTTTCTTTCGTGAGCGTATCCCTGAGAGTATTCGGGATGACATTGAGGTAATTGAGAAACACCTGTGGAACGAGGTCCATACCATCCCGTTTGATGAAGTCAAGAGTGAAGTGGAGGACTGGGTCATCGATCCTAGAACCACCGCTAGTCGAGCCTCAGCATACAACCAAATGATCATGGTGTATTGGGTTACAAAAAATATGCTAGCCCATGTTGCAATGGGAGGTAATTCTAAACGGAAAGGTGATGAAGAGCCGGTAAAGGAGTGGAAGCCGCACAATGCTAACAACCGGCTGATGCATTGTAAAATCGATGCCATTGCCAAAAAGTTGGGTCTATCTTTCTATTACCCAGTCTTGGATGATCAAGGGTACTAGGTTTCCAGCAGCAAGAATTATCAGCATCATATACCTCAGCAGGCTGCTACCACTCAGCAAATGGAGGATCCGCTTCAAAATAAGGAGGTGAGCATCAATGATCTGGAAAAAGCTGTTGTCAGCTCTTCGGAATTGACCAAGAATTGGGTTGGATAGTAGGCATGTCTGTCTTCTGCAATGTTTTTTGTTTCTCTGTAATAGGATTATATATGGTAGTAGGAGGTAACTCTGATGAAGATGAATAGGTGGTTTTTCCTGGACTTTTTTCTATGTAGTGTCTTGCTCCAGATAACGTCTCTGTCTCTGTTATTTTGGGTTATGGAATCTAAGCTTAGCTCTGCTGTAAGCTCAAAATGTATCTAATTTCCAAGTAGTAATATAATGTTTTTATTTACAAAAAAAAAACGCTGTCAACTCTGGAGATTGCACATGTTGATTATTTGGCACCTTCAATTTTTTCTTGAGAATTTGAATGGTATTTTATTTTTCATCAAGGAGCCTTTTGGTACACTGATTATTCCTTGGCTTGGCTCCCACAGTCACAAGGTCCATTTGTAGTCTTTTAATCGTGATCAAATTTGCTTTGTTTTATGCCTTCTCTTGCCTCAATTGACTCTCCAACTTTTCTATCACAGACTGCAATTTAGAAAATTTGTAAGTGGATTGTAATAAATCAGAGTATAGGACATCTCATGTTTTTCTATGAAATTGAATCTTATTGGGTATATTAATTTCATCAAGCTTAACTTCCATTTCAGAAACTTTCTCATCGTTCACCACTGCAAACCTTAGAGTGTTTCTTTCTGGATCCTTAACTATAAGAAGGGGAAATTTTGTTCTGCCAACTTTCTTACTTGAGGGAACAATTTTTGATATTCCTCCAAAGATTGCTTCCTCTTTTCTACATATTGTGAAAGGAAATCAAATCTGGACTTATTCTGAGAGTTACTTCTAGATTCCTTTATTTCTGAAAAAGAATATTGTTGCATATATACAGGTGGTTGCGAAATCAAAGTAGTTTTTTTTCTGGAACAATTAAATCTCATTCCTCCATACTAATAATTTCCTTCTGTTGTTCCACCTTTGATTTCTTGCTTGAAACTTCTTCATCGACTTCCATACTATCAACTTCTGAAATAGTTCTCTTATTGCTGATATCAGATTTAGCTAGTGTCTGAACCAGCATTGTCAAATTGCTTGTTTGTTCCATATTCACTTCTTTCTTATCTTGTTCAAATTTGAATAAATTTGACATTTCTTTTAATTGTTCAACTGTTTGATGATCAAAAGCCTTGTTTCTATTTTGATGTCTCTTTTGCGATATAATTTGATGAGGATCATAATTAATCCTTTCAACCTCTTGGAAATCCATGATCTTCAATAATTTTTCTACTGTAGATAGGGTTTCTTAGACTTAATGATGAATGGACCAACTTTAAGAGGGAATTTCACATTTGATGACTTTTTGAAAACAATGAAATGTTCTTCTTCTGAATGCAACCTTTGTCTAATAAATTCTAAGGAAAAAACACTAGGTGTTAAAAAGGTTGGAAACGGATATGGTGCTCCAGTAAAACCATACACTCTAATTATAGTATGTTCCTTATATAAGAACCAATCACCTGTTTGGCCTTCTGGTGTAGGCTGCAGCATTTCTTTCATGTCTTCTAACACTTGGGGAAATTCAGCATTAAAAATAATTATGTAAACTTCTCACATGATTGTATTGGTGCACTACAAGATTTGAACCCAAAATCCGACGAGAAAATCCGACGACATCCGACGAAAAGGTTTGTGTCGTCAGATTTCACCTTCAAAATTACGAAATTTGATGATTTTTTTTAAATTGAGCGCATTGTCCGTCGGATATCTGACGGCCCTTGGATATCCGGCGAGGTCCCTGGAATAGTGACCAATGTCGTCGGATATCCAACCTAATATTAAGCCCGTTGATGTCGGATATCCGACAATATATTATGGTCCTGGCAGTCGTATATCTGATGTCATGTGATAGCCCTAGCATGTCGAATAGCCGACGGCTAATCTCCAACGATAACTAAGTTCAAGTCGTCGGATATCCGACGGAAGGTTATATTTTAAAACCTATAAATATCAAAACATTCAGACATGTTTGCTATACAAGCGACGGTTTGCGAAAGTTTTTTTATTCGGCGGACTGTTTTTTCATTATTTCCATTGTTTTTGTGATTAAAGCGAGCAAAGTGTGGAGCTTGATTTTCTAAGATCGATAATCTTCATTCAATCTCTTTACAAAAAATGTCAACTAGCAATATTCATGATCTAGACGAACAAAATCGACAATTGCTTGCTAGATTGTGGGAAGGAGTTGAAAGAAGGGGTGATGGGAAATGCTATTGTCCATGTAGTCAATGCAAGGGATTTAAGAGTAGAATAATTTTGATCACAACAGCCACAAAAAATTGTAGGGAACATGGACATGCTAAGGGGGGACATGAATATTATCCATTTGTAAGTTTTTCATTATATATGTTTTTATTTTGATTGCATTGGTAAATGTATGTATTATTTTAATATTTATTATATTAACTTATATCTATTGATCGTGGTTTCAATAGATGGGGACTAACATGGACAATAAATATTATTTTAATATTTAATATTTATTATAATAATTTTTTCTTTTGTGCATGTTGAATCTAGGGTATAGTAGAATAACTCATTTATTTGTTCGTTAGTGAGACTAACCCACTCACCGGGGAAAACACTTAGCTCTCTAGATTTGTGACACTTTCCATGATAATAGAAATAACGACTATATTGGCATGTTGTTTCTCTTCTATTTTCTCTATAGAAACCACAACATCGTTTATCTTACTTTAGTGGACAGTATGGTAAATTTTGAGTTATATTTGAGTAGCTTTGCTCAGTAATTGGGTCAATTATTATGTCTCTTGGATAGTTTGGATGCACCTATTTGACCAACAATACAATTGGTCATTGTTCTTTTCATCCCAACAGTACAAAATTTGTTACATTTTAAATGCATCACAAAAATGTTTACATTTTGTATTTGAAATTTTTACATTTTGCGTTTGAATTTCTTATATTAACTTTTATCTATTGATGGTTTCATGTAATTATAAAGGAAAGACATCCTACGGCATATAGTCTGGAGGAAGTGCTTCCAGAACAAGTACCGGAGGAATATGCAGCTATGAATATTAATGGAGAACAAGTTAATGATCATATTGAAGAAGATTATCATACTGATAACATAGTTGAAGATGATGTTACAAATACTTTGATCCATGATTCATTTAATGTTAGAATGGATGATGATGATGATGATCATCATGAAAATGATGATCATTTTGATGATATTCATGATATACCTCTTCTTGAGAAGGCATACGAACCCCTTTATGAGGGCTCCAAGACAAATATTCTCTCTGCTATATTGTTGATGATGAACTTGAAGGTTATGAATGGTCTTTCAAACATATCAGTCACACGGATGTTAAGGTATGTAATATATTCCATCACATAATATATATGATCGTCTAATAATTTTATTGTTAATTCATAAGTCAAATTAATAGGGATGAAATGTGTTTCATTAATATTATTTCTATATTATATTAACTAGATTTTCATTTTAATTTGTTGTAACATGATAGGTGAATATTTGTTACCACCGTCAAATATTTTACCTTGCACATATCGAGATTTATTTGCCATCATGAAAGAAATTGGAATGCAGTATGAAGCAATTCATGCATGCCCCGATGACCATGTTCTATATTATAATCAGCATGAATTTGCAACAGAATGTCCTGAATGTCATATCAGTAGATATCGAATAGATCAAGTAGCAAAAAATGTGCCTCACAAGGTTCTACGTTATATTCCCATTATTCCACATTTGCAACGACTGTTCCGGTGCAAAAAACATAGTGCAGTTTATGGATTACCATACATGGAACAGAAGTCAAGACGACATTATTCGGATGCCTGCAGATGGGTCTACATTTATATATATGGAGGAAAAATGGCCTCACTTTAAAGAAGAACCTCGTAATCTTAGGACTTCTTTAGCAGCAGATGGTGTCAATCCATTTGCAGAGATGAGATCTTTTTACTCGGTGTGGCCTATTTTTGTTATCAACAATAACATTCCTCCATGGTTGACAATAAAGAGGGAGCACATAATGTTGTCGATGATTGTTCCAGGTATATTGTGTCTACAATTTTTTTTTAATGTAGTGGTATCTCATTTGTCGTATTTTGTCGCATGATGTCATATATATATTTAATGTTTTTCTATTGTGCAAAGAAATTTATATATCTAAATGGTACGTCTCATAATTATATTTTTTATATGTTCAAATCAATCAGGTAAGTACCAATTCAAAGATATGAATGTATATATCAAACCTCTTATTGACGAGCTACTAAAGTTATGGAATGGCATCACTATGTATGATGTATCTAGACCAATACGACAAAGGCAATTTCAATTCCATGCAATGCTTGTATCGACAATACATGATGCCCCAGGGTTAACACATTTTTGCGGTATGTAATTATAAGTTCCACTTTATTTGCATTTAATTTTATGAACTAGTTAATATAATACGCATGCATGTTTTTTCTAAATAATCTAGTCAATTTGCATATAATTATAATTGACATAAATATTCCATCTCTTTATGTAGGTCTTCAGACAAAGGGGAAATTTGCATGTCCAGTTTGTGGTCCTAAGATCAAATCTCGTCATTCAAAAAGTTTAGGAAAGGAGGTGTTTGATAACTATAGGCACTTCCTCTCTAAGAATCACAAGTATCGAACTACCGAAAAACATTTGTTCAATGAAAAGCAAGAGACTGCATTAAAACCGCAGAGAATGACACCTCACCTATGGAAGTTGCAATATAATAGAAATCTTCAAGGTACGTATGAATCATCGTATATGAAATGTTATATTGTATTTTTTTATTGTGTGTTATTTACTGTAATTGACATTGATTTATGTAATTTATTTATAAACTACTATTCATGATTGTTGTTCATGTGATCATGAAGGCATTAATGGGCTTCCACAAGGAATGAAAAGTTATACTAGACAATTTAGTAGGTTTCCCTACTATGAGCACCTACAAATTGCTCATCTATTTGATACAATGCATATCGGAAAGAATGTGACTGAAACATTATGGCGAATATTGGATGGAAGGAGCGAGAAAGAAAAAATTGTCAAAATTTGCAAAGACATTCAATATAGCAACCATGCAATGAAAGACGTCATTCAATTTCATAGCAACGGAGAGCAAATTAATATAAACTCACTTCCATGGATGTTAACGGACCAACAAAGTAATCTTGTAAAAGAAGTCATGCGAAAAATTAAATTTCCCACCAGATTTTGTGCGAACATGAAGAATATCATAACTAAGAAAGGTGATTTCGCGGGGCTGAAAACGCACGATTGGCATGTCTTCATGAAGGTAATTATTATGGTATGCATTTAATTATTATTTTTTTTCTATTCAAGTGAATATGGTTGGTATTTTTGTATTTTTACTCTTTGTTGAAAAAATGAAACGATTTGTATATTGTTACAATATGTTCTACCTCTCTCTCTCTCTCGGACAACTTCGACCACAATGTCAAACAAATAATATATAATCTCGGGAAATACATGAGGTAAATGGTGATTTTTTCCATGCGCTTAGTGTTTGTTTAATTCATCATAGAACTTATATTTGATTTTTGTTCTCTAATTCATGTTATGTAATATAATGTTTTTTTCTTTTAATCTCTTGATTGGGTTGTCATGTCACTTGTAGATGGTTGTCATCTAAAGAATTCCATAAAGAAGATCTAAAGTATTGGAGGAGAGAAATTCCTCATCTCATGTGTGAAATACAGAAGCATCTACCTTCGGCATTTTTCAATGCACAAGAACACTACATCATACACCAGGTTGAGGAGATTGAATTGTGTGGACCTGCGCACTCAAGGTCCATGTGGATGGTTGAGAGGCACTTGAAATTTATGAAGAGTTTGGTCAGACAACGAGCATATGCTGAGGGTTCTATGATGGAGGGATATATGGTATACAAAAATATGTTGTATATTAGTGAATATCTTCCTATATTAGCGTCAAAGCTCAATTTACATCACATTTGTAATCCAGACTCCAATAAAGATTTTGAAGGGGAGTACCCGAAGGGGAAAGGTAGATCGAGGAAGGTGAAAGGTAATATAACACATTTGACTATTGATTTTTATGTATATATATCATACATATTCTATTTTTATATTCAATTTTTTTCATCCATTTAGAGTGTAATATACTTTGTTAAGTGACTATACATTTGTATTGAATTTTAATTTTATTGTCATCAAACAGTTGGTCGAGAGTGGGATGCAATTCATTTATACATCGCAAACAATCTTGACTGGATGAAGGTATGGATTGAACAATGTGAACAATCTGGTCATGGAATATCATGGTAAGGTGTGGCTTCATTGGTTAAAGCTACACATCGCAATGGAGATACCAATCTAACACAAAGGGAAATCAATTTAGCATATGGTTTAAAAGATAAGCAGGTAAGCATATTAATCAACCACACTATTTTGTTTTTTTGCAAACATATTGTCGTTGTACACGCTGATTTTTTTCCCTATATGGCATTATAAACATGCACTAGTTAATCATAAATATTGGATCATTATGTAATATTTTCCTGTATGGATTGTTGTAGGTAAAACTGTGAAAATGCCCACATAAGATCCAAAGAGATGATGTAAACCTCACAATGAAAGAATTTAGGAATAATAGAAGATGAGAGAAGCATTAGAACATAGATCCAAAGGAGCTCTGATTGAGGCAGAATAATTACAAATGTTACATAAATCTGAATAGTAAACTGGTAAATATACAATGTTGAGTATGAGGATTAAAATTCACTAGGTGTAATTCGAATTAGCCTTCATGCACAGATCCATAATCAGTGGAGATTCATCAATGCATAACTAGGAGTCCACCTTCTCATCAGTGAAGTCATCAATGCATAAGTAATGGTCAATCGGGAGTGAAACTAAGTCTAACTGAGTGTGGTTGGTGTAACTGGCACATGGAAGCACTAATGTAGTGAAGGAGGCTCAGTGGAGGGCGCAGATGGAGCTAACTAGAGTCAGAACAGGTTGTCTAGTCACACTGGAGGTCCATCGGAGTGGTAAGGTCAGTTAGGAGTCAGTTAGTCCTTAAATCAAGGAAAGAACTAAGGATAACTGAACTAAACTAGACTGGTAGGTGAAGAAAGGCGCCCTTCTCATGCAGTAGGTGAAAGGAGGGCGCACTAAGCTCTAGGAGAGCTAAAACTGATCTGAAGGAAGCTCCGGGGGTTAGTTTGATGAGGGCTAGGTGCTGGGACTGATGACTAGGATGCATGCAAACCCTAATTTTGCATGCATGACTGAAAATGAAAATGAAAGAAATGCTAGGAGGACTAGGATGGAGTATAGGAATATCCTAACACCCCCCCTTAATCCATCCTGGGCCCTGGTAACTAGGACCAAAGGTCACCCATACAACCAATGAAATGATAGAAAAATAAAGAACTATCCATAAACTGAGGAAATGGGGAAAACCTCATGGGAAAAATACCCCCCCTCAAAAGAACAATATATAACTCAAAGAACCATCATACTATGCAGAAAAGAAGGAAGCTTTCATCAGTGAAAACTTTTGCAAAAGACTTGGCAAGCTGATCTCCTGTAGGAAGGCCTCCCACTGTGTGGAGAATGTGTTGGACAAAGCAAGTCTTTTAGGAACTCTTTCTGTAATTGGAGTGAATGGAACATGAGGAGTCTTCCCAAGAGATGGAAGAGAGAACCCCATCATCATGCTGCATCTCTCATGGAGAGGTGGATGGCATAATGCAAGGTTGGCATGATGCTGAAGTCTAGTAGTTCTGTGAACAGATAAATCATCAACTGTGTTCTCAGTAGTAGCAAGGACTGTGTGAGCCCATATTGACCTCAAATCTGGACTGAGAATAGGTGTTGGTTCTGGATCTAAATCTTCTTGAACCATGATCTCAACATCAAAATCTTGATCTTCTTCTTCATTAGAAGAGGAGTCACTGTGATCTTCATCAGAATCTGAAGGAATAGTCGGAGAGAAAGGCATGAAGTGTGAGAACTCATATGCCTTTGAGGCATGATTAGCAATCCCATTCGCTATAACCTTTCCAGTGGAGATTTATGTAATCTCTACTATGTTTGGACCAAAAATTACTTGCTTTGGTGATCCTGTATGAGTCATTTGATATACTGACAACAAATTAGCTGTAAGAGAAGGAACAAATAAGAAAATTTTGAACTTACCATGCTCCATATGAACTGTACCCAATCCTTTGGAAGAAATATGAGAGTTGTCTCCCATGTGAATGGTAGGCCCATCTTGGAGATCCAAAGAGGAGAAGGATTCTTCAGAGGCAATCATGTGGTTGGAGGCTCTAGAATCTATGAGGAAGGATTTTGTTTTCGAAAAACCAGCCATCAGTGCATGGAAGCCAAAGGAATGGGTCCTGAAAGCTCAAAGTAAAGGGATGAAACGCAGGACAGACCTGTCACATTTTGTGAATTTTGAATCATGTGTAAAGCGGGTATATAGTCCGAAGTGTTGGAACACCGAGGACGGTGTTATTCCAAGGGGAGGGGAATGTAATGTCCCCAGTTTGACCCCATGGCATTAACATTATAAATGATGTATTATTGTTATGAAATCATGGTGAGGAGCTCAAGGCCAAGGCCCCGCCATCTATTTAGTGATGCATATGATTTGCGTGCTAGCCATGCACATTGGAAATTCAAATATCATGTAATATGCATTTTAATAAAAATACCCACAACTAGCTATGCAATGCAACAAAGAGATGTGGGCATGATTTCACAAGGAATTGGGAGGGAAAACATTCAAACCCTTGATCCAATCAGGTCAAGCCAAGTGTCAATGAGAGAACCCATCAAACCCTCCACTACCCATGTTGACTTTTGTACCCAACCATTGATTTCTCCCAAGAGTTGGTTGAGGTAGTTAATGCCTGGGGAATAGGGAGGTATGGCTGTCCAAATTCGGGTATGGGCAAGCCACCCTTCATGGGAATTCGCGTTTTGCTTCTTGGGGCAAGAAAAGAGCCATGTTTTTCTCCCCCAAGCCATATCCATAATCATTCCTTCTCCCTCACGAGTCAAGAGCTACCTGGGCGTTTTCCAGGCATGTGGGTTGTGTTTTCCTTCATTCTCCCAGTAGAGAAGGGCGTTTTTTTGGTTGTATAGCAGTTGGGAAGACAGAGGAAATCGATTTGGGGGTGTATAGAGGCTCTTTGTCCCATGGAATGCTGTGATATCTGTGGAAGAAATCGTTCTCTCCCCTATGGTCGAATTTCCTTCTCCCAATCCGTTTTTGGGGTGCCCACGATTTGGGGAAAACCCATGGCCATATTATTTGTAAAATCCCATTGTTTGAATTGTGTATCCCTGCCCCATGTCTGTGCATGCTGTGTGAGAGAAGAGTATGTTGGGTATGGTTTATGGGTATCCATAGCTTTGGCTTGAGCTTGAGTGTAAGCCTCCAGGGTTCAAGTGTAGCCTGATAAACCCAGTTGGACTAGCTTGGCTGAGATGAAATGGTTAATGGGCTGCGTGTGAGCTGGAATGTTCCCTTTCCTTGTGAGAATCATGCCTAGCTCGGGGGTGGCCTTCAGATGGACTCAGTATAAGCTGTCAAAGAGCCTATGGTTGGGTGGAACGTTGCAGCGACATAGCTAGTTGCTTGGGGCAGTTGCATAATGAACATAAGTGTTTTTATGTCTATGTATTTACTTCTGCAATGTTCAATTAATGATTATTTTGATATGATGGATGAGTATTAATTGTGTGTGTGGATTAGTTTTAATTCCGCTGTGCATATTGCCTAATTTTTATCTGCACACCAATAATTAAATTTTTATGATTTTAATTAGTGGGCTGAGTTTTATGAAATGCCCAGATTATTAGTGCCATGTTCCCTTCCTTGCATTGGGTCAGCAGGTGGGTACATTACACTAGGGATAAGTTTACTACTTAGAGCTCCATCACAAGCTTACTCTTGAAAACCTCGAGTGTAATAAGAGTTACAATTCATTGGAAATTAATAAAATTATCTTATTTTATAGTACCTTGCAAACCCACTCTATAGTAACCCACAAACTCCTAAACCCCAAACCCAAATTGACCTGTTTTGGATTTCATGGATTACTTGTCAGCATAGATCCACTACCACAAATAGCCACCTACCCTTGACCAACTAAATAACCTAATAACCACCTAACCCTCTAATCCCAATAACTCATAAACCCTTAACCATCACAAACCATAGCAACCATGGTTGATCATGAATGCTCACCACTGACTATATTCAACATATTAACCACCTTGACCCACTAACTCCTAGATCACCAACCCTTAACACAATAACTACTTATCCATTAATCCATATTTAACCACATACCATTATTGACCTTATTAACCATGGTTGAGCATCAATAACCATGTTTGATCAATGTTGACTTTAATAATCATGGTTGAGCATCATTAACCATCTTAATTGTATTGAAAATGGTTGACCATATTGAGACTCCACTCATCTACAAGAGATGCATCTAATAGATTGACTCCCACCAAGGTCTCTAGATGGCTTTTCTCATGTCATAGTTTGACTACTTTGAGATCTAACACCAAATTCTTCTTGATCTCCTCATGTGTGACGAGTGTTGTGATTGAGTCCCATTTACCTATAACTAGTATGGACTTTCATTGGAAATTAATAATATTATATTATATTATTATTCCCTACAAAACCACTAATTCTAGAAACCCATAACCCCCTAACCCATATTGACCTATTTTGACTTATGTGGAATTTTAGTCACCATCAACCAATTGATACCAATATTCTACAATTGACCCACCAACTAACCCTTTAGTTAAAAAATAAATGAGTTTGGGTTTATGAATTTAGCTCCCTCCCGATAGATCACACTTTCAACTTCCCACTCTTCTGCCAGAGCTCGAAACTGTAGGCACTTTCACCTTCCCACTCTTCTTCCAGAGCTCGAAACTGTAGGCAGAGGTCAGACAGTGAGCATAAATGGTGGAGAAGGTTGCATAGGACACAACGTAGGTCGAGGAATTCACAGAGGAGGTTCAGGAGGTCAGGGAGGTCAAGGAGGTCACAACAGAGGTTGTAGAGGAGGTCGAGGAGGTCGAGGAGGTCACAGCGGAGAGAAAGTGACAGGACAGGCAGGCCAAATGGTATGCCCTAAATTTTATATATTGAAGGGTATTTTTATCTGGGGTTATGCGTATCCATAGCAAAAGAAAAGAGGTCGAAAACTCTGTGCAAGAGTTGTGAATTGCATACATTAGAATTTTTTTATCTTTTTCATATATTCATTTATTTCATTGGGAATCTGGAGTGCCATGTTGCAAATCCCAACAGGTTTTAAGATAGAAAACTAGAGTAAGTGGGACTATCAGGAGGCAGGATAACACGGGAATAATTGGAAGTTTGTGCCCTTGCCTCTAGATTGGCGGGGTAGCTAGTAAGTAAGCTAAACTATGGTAACAAAGAAGTCCAGAGCGGGCCCCCAATTATGAAGAAAGGCTTACTTACTAAACCTATTGGAGTTGATTTGGCTATATTTTAAAGTGGCCTTTTGGAAAAATACCTTACTGCTTTCACTCCACAGCTAATAGTAATGAAGGCACAACCTACCCAGTGGATTTCATCAATACAGCGATGCAACTCTGCCCTTCATTATATTAACAAGTTTCAGATCGAGATTGTCTGCCATGAGCAATGGCACCCCATGTAGGGTGGTAAGGTGCCTAAGTATACCTCACAGACTAAGGTCTTACGGACCCCAACAAATTGAAAGGGGAACAACAATTTTACGGTCTTATTATGTTACCATATACAAAGGACATGTGAGGTGCAAGGTACCATCACCTCTTTTGTATACCTAGGCACAAAACTAAATAAATATGATAAACAATAAATTTCATGGCCAATCATGGGCATAGGTGTAGAAAAACCATAAATAGATCCCAGTACTAGCTGTGACCAATATTAGCACAAAAAACCCATATGTGCCACACACAAAAAGTTAAAACAAAATCATCCTCCAATATGCACAATAAACCTAGTCATTTCCCTCAAGAGGGAAATTTAGGGTTTCCAAGCCATGACTTTTAGTTAGTAATGCATTTGCATCCATAAAGATCCAAAAAAAACCATTAATTATTCATATTGATACCTAAGATGACATAATGCAGATTATTGCATATAAGAAGATCTATTACCTACCCCAAGAGGAACCACAGGTCTATGGGAAGGTTATTATGCTTCCTTTGGATCCCAATAAGTTTCATGCCTTAGAACATCTTACCTCATCCTTGTTTTAGTAACTAGAGAAGAGTCTCTACCCTAAAAATGTCTCTCCTCTGCGTATTGCACCCTCTGACCAACACATTGTTTAACTTCAGTTATTAGGTCAATGTGTCACTCCACTAAGGGAAGCATCAAGCATTCATAAGGTCTAAAATGTTCCTATCCTTAGGGAAAATTTATATCATTTGAGAAAGCGTTTAGGTGTGGGGTACTCTTTCATACTTAACATCCTCCAGTTTGGGAAAAATTTCAACATTTGTTTCCACATGTGAAGACTTTTATTGGTTATTATGTGGACATGGATTCACTCCTAAGGTACTAGCTCGTAATTGAGAATATCAGTGGTTGGGATCAAAAGGACTACAAATCCATCCTTAATGTAAAGTCGGATAACCTTGTAGGTTGGGGCCCCCATAATGGTTTTCTTTCATGGTGCCACCATATGAGTGTTGACAGTCAGATTAATTGGCCCCATCCCATTATGAAGTAGAACCATGTGAGATAGATCCTATAACACCATTAGCATCATGATGTTCCCCTAAATTATTTGTGGTGGATTTTCAATTGTGAAGTGCATCCAAGATGATAAATATATCCAAATTGAGTATACATGAGAACAAATTGTTGAGCTTTGCGGATTACATCCTATTTAGTCATAGGCAAGGTTTATGCAATGTCTTTAGTGATGGGTGGAAGCAAATATTTAAAGAACCATTCAAGGATAATAATAGCTTTACATGAACTACATTGGTGATTTCACTAATGGATATGGTCAATCATATGGGTGGGATTATGTTGGAAACAGTTGATTTGTAACTCTACTCCTAAATCATGATGGATCGATAGCTAAAAAGGGTCAAAAAAGTTATGGCTATAGAATCAAAAGATGCATGTGACCTAACCGACTGATTAATGTACCTGACTCGATCCATAGATTTCTCTACCCATTCCATAGCTTTCTTTGTTGATGTTGCTAGTGGTATTAATAGTAGGGGTTTCAGACTGATTACAACAACCATTAGTTGGTTTCAGACTGATTACATTTTAACTATTTACATCTTTTAAGAGTTTATTGTGGATGATGGATTTATGGTCATCCTCTTCAACAGTATGAATCTCAAAATATATACTCCCTTCTACATCAACATAATAGGCTAGGACCTGTCCAAAATGGTAATCGAGTTTCCTCATATCCAAAGGATAGTCAAGTTTGTCGGTTTCATAGTGTGTGGTATGTGCATCTGTCCTGGATAAACAAAAGGTTTATTGTCAATGTCGATAAAAATAATATACAAGATGGAACTCATGCACTAGTCATTACACATATCGACATTATTTGTTGATGCTTCCTTTTCAGGCAGTGGAAATATCCAGAGCAGAGTTACCAAATATGGCATTTTTTTCCACATTATTTACATGTATTTGGAAATATTGCATATTTCCACTATAAAGAAGAAGTTATGCAACAACATAAATTTATTAGTGGATATTCCAATCGTATTGGTGAACACTAGAAACAAGGTACATAAATGATTTAAGGATGTACTCGAAAAGATGTGTATTCTCGGAAGCTAATTTGGAAACAAATTTTGTAGTCTAAATATGTGGACTTATGCAATGTGATTATCCGAGTTTAGTGGAAATTTCTCATCTTCTTGAGCATGTCTGCTTTGGAACACTAACGGTCCACACTGTCCAAAAGCATATGAATCTGCCATTATTTCTCTTTTTTCTTTTATTGGCATAGGTCAAGCTATGTAGGATCTGGTAAGCCTTCTTTCACTCTCCTCCATTGTAGCAACTTGTAGGGTACTGTAAGAATTCTTGCACTCCCATCCACTGAATGATAATCATTTGTATCAATGGAAATATTTAGCATAGGGGTACTATTGAGAGTTCAAATGCACATCTTATCGGGAACTGTATTTTTTAAATGAGCAGTTGACAGCTTAGAAGGAGACTTAAAATTCACTGGGCCGCATTCTTTTCCAATGAAGTATCCTTACCAAACATAGCCAGGGAGGGTTCACACATCAGCACAAGCCCTATCGCTAGCAATAGAGAATTTCCAGTGATCCTACATATCTTCAATTTGATAAATTGGTTTCAACAACAAACAACATGTCCATCGTTGGAAGATGAAATTTCTCCTAGGTAAAGAGGTTGGAGTCACTATTAAAAGTAGAACAACGCCTTCTTTTTCTAAATGAAAGATGGCACCAACAAAGAGAGTCAATTTAACTTTGTTGATTTTTAGGTTTGCGCTGAAAATTAACAAGGTACATTGCATTCCTAAGAAAACCATTTGTCATGCCAGGGGAGTGGAGTGTAGTGTAGTGGTGCCTTAACTGTTAGAGTATGGCAAAGGAACATCCATCCAACAAAAGAGATATAAGATACCTACCTTTAGAGTATGGAAAAGCAACATCCATCCAACAAAAGAGATCGAAGATACCTACCTTTCCATGTGGAATAAAATATATTAATCCACCTATTTTAAGGTCGGCCTTTTACTCACATTAATCCACCTAAATTATAAACCTAGTAATTTAACTGAATTGGAATGGATTTGTGCAAAAAAAAATAGTTGAGTAATTTATATATTCTCATCATATAACATTCCACTAATACGATGCGTTGAACTTATGATTACTTAAAATTCATGGTTGACATAGACTCTGTTGTCAATCCTGCAAGTATGCTTCAACTCTCTTGAATGCTAATTGCATATGGTATTTATGGCTTAAATTTTTCCTTTTTACTCTCCAATGATTTTCTTCTTCAGATCATGGGCTTAAATCTGAATATTTTTTATATTATCATGTACAGTAGGCAATCAATTGACTAAAAAAACAGGAAACTAACATATAAAATAAATGTGCTCTAATAATAGTCTAATAATTGATAACAAATACATGTCTAAAAACCAACTATACACAAACTCATGTCTCAGTCTCGTTTTCGAGTATGGAACTATTAATATACAAGTCTTATTTCAATGAGTTTAGGTTGTGTATTTTTTATGCATTTTGATTATGTCCAGTGATTGGGTACACAAGCTACGTGAAATAATTTAGTTGTGGACAGCACAAGCCAAAACCAAGGGAGAGTAAATTCATCTCGACATTGGGTACACAAGCCGCTCATGATCTTGGAAAAGTGGCCCCTAGGCCGCGCATGATCTTGAACATTCTTTATGAATGTATTGTTGTTTACACCCTTTAAAGTACCTCCCATTTTTTTTTAGCCAATTGGTCTTCTTCACCTAGAACCTATATCAATTTATGTGCTCACCTTCATGTTGTAATGGGATGTTTTATAACCTTTATTGGATCTACAAATAAAACACATCATTAATTTTAGCACTTGGGGAAGAGGATATTGCATCCTCATTGTCAACATTCATCCCAAACAGATCTTTAAGAGTGTTGTGATTAGTATTTGTTGAAAAGAAATGACTTGCAAAAAAGTAGAGGCCTCATGAGTATTCCTTTAACAACTTTATTGAAAATGAACAATCCTCAAGAGTTACATCTATCATTTAGGCATCAACATCCTCGTCTTGGAATGAATGCTCCAAAACATTTGGCCCATAGTATACTTGTACAATAAGAATTAATGCTGTAAAACACATATCAAATGAATGGATGCTCCAAAAAACGTTTGATAGTCGTCTTTTTCATTGTCTAATAATATGCAAAATTCCCATTGTAGTGATGTCACTAGGATGCCGATATCTAAAGAAACCTCAGCATTAATCTTGAGATGTAGATTCTTCCTTTTCTTTTAAAATTGTCTATTAGATGGGATTATCCATACATGGGATATCTCAAGGATGAGAGGATATCTCAAATTGTCTCGTTTTCGAGTATGGAACTCTTAATGTACAAGTCTTATTTCAATGAGTTTAGGTTGTGGATTTTTTATGAATTTTGATTTTGTCCAGTCATTGGGTACACAGGCTACGTGAAAAAATTTAGTTGTGGATAGCACAAGCCAAAACCAAGGGAGAGTAAATTCATCTTGACATTGGGTACACAAGCCGCTCATGATCTTGGAAAAGTGGCCCCTAGGCCGCCCATGATCTTGAACATTCTTTATGAATGTATTGTTGTTTACACCTTTTAAAGTACCTCCCAATTTTTTAGCCATTTGGTCTTCTTCACCTAGAACCTATATCAATTTATGTGCTCACCTTCGTGTTGTAATGGGATGTTTTATAACCTTTATTAGATCTACTAATAAAACACATAATTAATTTTAGCACTTGGGGAAGAGGATATTGCATCCTCATTGTCAACATTCATCCCAAACAGATCTTTAAGAGTGTTGTGATCAGTATTTGTTGAAAAGAAATGGCTTGCAAAAAAGTAGAGGCCTCATGAGTATTCCTTTAACAACTTTATTCAAAATGAACAATCCTCAAGAGTTACATCTATCATTTAGGCATCAACATCCTCGTCTTGGAATGAATGCTCCAAAACAGTTGGCCGATAGTATACTTGTACAATAGGAATTAATGCTATAAAACACATCTCAAATGAATGGATGCTCCAAAAAACATTTGATAGTTGTCTTTTTCATTGTCTAATAATATGCAAAATTCCCATTGTAGTGATGTCACTAGGATGCCAATATCTAAAGAAACCTCAGCATTAATCTTGAGATGTAGATTCTTCCTTTGCTTTTAAAATTGTCTATTAGATGGGATTATCCATACATGGGATATCTCAAGGATGAGAGGACCACAACCAAATACATGGAAAATAATAGGAGGACAAAACTCTGTCATTTTTAAATTCTGATCATGAACTTCTATCATGATGACACTTATTGACTCAACATGTAGACTAAAAAACTCAATTGATACACCTACATAGACTCTACACTGAATGCCTACAATTCTTGAGGTTTTCATCTTTTGGCGACTATGCACAATATCACAATGTCATGCTTATGATTGCTAAGGTTTAAACAATGTCATGCATTTTACTCATTAGAAGTAGGAGAAAGTTATTGTTGGATTCATTTAATTTGAAAGAGTAGTTATAGTTTGAAAGAACTCTCTCCTTACCTTAGCTAGCACTCATTGAAAGGAAAGGCTTATTTGATTCATATGCATTTGCATGGTTTGAGTCAGTCATCACACCACGAGGTGCACTTGCATCACCTAACTAAGTAATACAACCATTAAAATTTAACTCGCTAACTCAACACACTTTAACCTCGTTTGAGGATAAAAATAATTTGGTAGTTAGGTAGGACACCGAGGATAGGCATCCAAATAATTCCCCCTAGTCATTTTCATCTGAGACATAGTTGTTGTCCTCTAGCATATTAAAATCCTCTAGTATTTATTGACATGGTCATCGACCAGTTTGTGGAGAGGCCTCCCGTTTTTTCGGGGGTAAGCCGCGAGGACAGGTTCTAGATGGACTTTGTGGAATGCCGCACTCCACTTAGCTCCTAAGGATATCTATCCATTGTCTTCCTTGTACTATACCATATAGGTGATACAGGGGCTCAAAGACAGAAGTGCCAGTTAACTTTCTCCAACGTGTCATGAATGAGGTAGCCTAGTAACTTTTCTTCTAGGGCTCTTTTACCCAGGATCCCTTTCGGTAGAGGGATATCCTTCTACTTCGGTCTCTCATTTCGTATTGTTCGACTTGGATTTCATCACCTTGCAAAGGATACGATTTGTCGAGGTCTCCAGCTCCTAGTTAGGGAGTTTTCTTTCTATTTCACCTTTTTAGAGGGTCTTTTTCTTTTTTGTGCTACTTGTTGGAATTCTTGCCACTTTTGTTTCAGCTCGCTTACTATGACACCGGTCCCAGTATAGTTTTTTGAGCTTGCTCTTTTGGCCTGCGAGCCTTGTATTTTCCTAGCTCCCCTTCTGCACGCTCGGTTGCTTTAGGGTTTTTGAGTTCTTACACGGTCAGTTGCCAATTATATGATAATGTGTGATGTCCTCTTCTCCTAGGTCATCGAGCTGGTTTAGTTAGATGGTCTTATCAAGGGAATGGACACCCCTTGACGGAGCCACTAACGCTTGACCTTACGAGTAGTCTAGAGGACCACGTGATCACATCATCCGTGTTTAATTTTCATTTTATTGTGATGATGGACTTTCAGGTTATATGGAACACTGGTACATTTGAGAGAGATATGATTGGTTGTACCCCACCTTGGTTGATTGACTTTTGGTCCTTTGATTTTATTGATAATATTTTTGTGGTAGCTTGCCTTTTACCTTTTGGGTCTTTTACTCATCTTTGGTTATCTTTTGATTTGTACCACCGTTTATGTTTTTGGTGATAATATGGGTACTATGGTAGTTTTTCCACATTTGAGGTACACCCCCTTTGTCCAAATTTTTATGAGTCTTTATACCCACTTCGTACCACCCTCCAGACCTTAGTGAGGAAGATTGCTTTCTATCATACCTTTCAGAGGTCCTATTTGAGTTACAAGAGGTAGTTACAAGGAGCTATTGCATATAAGAGGTAGTTACAAGGAGCTATTGCATATATTTGACATTATTTGACCTTCCATCACTTTGGCATGTCAAATAACAGGTAGTTACAAGGAGCTATTGCAATATATATTTGACCTTATTTGTATCTTCCCCACAATGGTTGATTTACTTTTGGTCCTTACACCATGTTGTTTATTGGTCTTGTGGTACCTTGTCCTTTCATTTTGGTCCTTTCATTTTTTTTGTGGTACCTTTCCTCTTACCTTTTGGGTCTTTTACTCATCTTGAGTTATCTTTTGATTTGTACCACCTTTTATGTTTTTGGTCTTGTGGGTATAACTATGGTAGTTTGTCCACATTTGAGGTAGTACACCCCCTTAGACCCAATGGTTATGAGTCTTTATACCCACTCTTTTATTTTTGACTTGTACCTTACTGGTTGGTCTTGGTACCCTTTGGTTGGTCCTTGTACCTTACTGGAGGTTGTGAGTCTCTTTGGCCTCAGTCTGCTGGCTGTCAGCTCATCTTTGTTATGATTGCACTGAGCCTTTTGACTGTCATTGACTTTCTTTGATTGATTGTACCATAACCCAGTCATCTCTCTCTCTCTCTGGTTTGTACTAACCCTATCATAGGGTCACTTGGTTCCTAGAGTTGACTGGCCTCTAAGAGGCATAGTCATTTCTGAAAGTAACTCTTCTAAGTATATTACAGGAAATGTCTACACCCAGGTAATCAAATATGTGTTGGTAAGACTTAAGTAATCAAATTGTTGGTAATCAAATATGTGGTAAATAATTTGTATTAAGTAGTTAAGACTTGTCGTGTCAGCCAAAATTGTTGGTAATCAAATATGTGTTGGTAAATATTTTTAAGAGTGGTGGAACTCCTCGATTGAACTTGTGAGGAAAATTACTTTGGAGAATAAGTGTCATGACTATGGGACAACAACAAATATATATTCAACAACATATGAGATATTCTGGGCACTAGGTGGGAAAATAATTATAAACCTTCAATTACCAAGTACTATAGTGATGAGTGACTTAATGAAAACCATGCAAATTCCATCATTTAATAGGATATATTAGGACAAAGCCATCCTTTAGAGGTGGAGAATGGATTTGTAGAGTTTTCCACTAAACTTGAGAGATATAGATGTTACAAAATGATAGGGACATGGGACTAAGAAGGTATATGATTAATGGGAAACACATGGGGTAGCATACACTCTTTTACAATAAGTCATCAGTACAGGGTTCCTTTCTTAGGTTAGATCATCCTTTTGTTACAAGAGGAATTGGTGCACATATGAGAACGTGAACACTTTGAAAAACAACCTCTTGAATATAAGAGCAAGGTAAAAATGTTATCCATACTGCATGTCTTCCATTTGTGCTAAATAACACAATAAAAAATGAAATAGCAAAAGGAAAGTTTGCAAGATGGCAAGCATTTTTTTCCTGTTATAACTATACTATTGAGCACATTTCTGGGAAAGCAAATAGAATTCCTTACTTTTTAACAACCGAATATTTGACACAGAAGCATGTTGTTAATTTTTAACAAGCAAGCCTGAAGCAAGCGAGCTTGAAACAAGCGATCCTGGAGCAAGCGAGCCCCAAGCAAGCGAGCGTAGAAGGTCGAAGCGGAATCCAGTGGGCCCATACCCCACAAGTAAACATGGAAATCGCAGCTTGGATCGAAGGAAAAAATAAGATCTATATTATTAATGATAATATGAGTTGGCTTGATTATATGCAAACATGAAAACCTAGGTGGGAGTTGAGACATACTAAAGTATTAGATGCTAACTTACAGGGATCTGATGCTTTTATTAGACTAGTGCCAGAACTCAAGAGAATGCCTATGGGATCCAGTATTGTACCATAGATGATTTACAACAACTCCCTGAGAAAGGCAGTTGATGCAAGCAATTGGTTAACACACCTCTACCATGATCTTAACTTAATCATGACAGAGGTCTATACACATCACCCCATGCTACAACTAGACAATCAATACTACTGTATTAACCGGATATGTTCTTTGAAAGCATGGCCACATCAAGATGCTAGTCTCTGGTTTCCAAGTACTACCCACACTTATGAAAAATATAAAAAATTATGGTGGGATTTATTGAGAAAAGAAAATATAGATAGAACATATTATACCATGCTAATGTTTGGACATCAAAGTACACATATCCATGAGGATCCTCCATTCTACGGCCCTGATTGGATGAGAGATTGGTGACAGTCATTCGGCATCAACCTGACAGCATTAGAACCAGCTGTTATTTATAATCTAAAACAGGACGTTGGAGAATCTCTCGAACAAGTCAAAGATATTTTGCAAAAAAAAATTACTGAGGATCAAATCCTTGAGTACTACATTCAAAAGAAAAACCAATGGCTTTTCAAAACCCACATAGAAGTCCACATGCATCGAAATAGACGCGCGGTCCTGAGGTCTCTTGATTCAAAGGCCAATGTCTTTCGATAATTATATGGTCCCCCATACTCCAATGATTTGTAAATATCTCAAAAGTATTTGGCTATGAGTGGTGCCTTCCCATTCAGATTGTCATAATAAGATTCCATTCGGCTAAGAGAGTGGGCCTGTCCTCTCTAAGTTTGGTCTCTCTCTGCTCTATGTCGAGTTTGGTCTCTATCTGCTCTAGGTTTGAATCTAAGAAAAGGTGTATGCTCTGCAACTAGCCTTTGTGGTATTAGATTGCAACAAAAACCTTGTATGTCCTTAAGTCTAGCATCTGTTAGGAAAAGGAATAACAGGAGTATGCTCTATGGCTAGCCCTCGTTGTATCAGATCACTCCAGAAACCTGATACTTCCTTAAGTATAAATCTTGAGTCTGCATCTGTCTGAGGAATTATGCTTTGTCTATATTTCAATTTAGATTTTGAATAATATTATACAAGTTTCACAACATTATATAAAATATTGTTTTGGAAGATTTGTGAACACTAATTAACCACCTCAAAGATATTAGTTTTGAAAGTCATAAAAACTTTTAGAAGTTTTCGATAATGATTAGTTATTTTTATTTTATATTATTATTGCTAAATATAAATATCTTACTAAATGTGAGTGTAATTCAATTATCGAGGTGATGAACCCAAACTGATGGGATGAGAGAGACTTTAGGGCCATGACGACAAAGATAGTTAGATGGTGTGATATGGGACTCAAGACCCAAAGGAGCAATAAAAGAAAGCTCATAATTGCATGAGTTTCTACTCCTAAGAAAGATAAAGTGATCCTCTTCCTCATCACTTGAATGCCTACATTTTGAGAAAGGGAATGCGGTACAATTCACCTTATAAAAGGTGCTACACGTTACCTTTTAAGAGGCGTTATGTCTTGCGGTCCTATCTAAACTTTTTTCCCATGGTGTAGGTATAACCAAACAGGTATTTGTCATATCTGTCTTCCTCGAGCGAGGGGAGTTTAGGAAGGCTAGAGGAAAGTGAGACATCCAGTAGGTCTACAAGAGTTTTATCAACTAGATGTCAAAATACAAGAAAAAAATTCCATAAATGCATGGAATTATTTCGCGCTCAAGGGGGGTCATGTTCCTATGATGATGAGACAATAGGGGGGTCATGTTCCTATGATGATGAGACAGATTTTTGTGTGAACGAGAAGATATATCAAATTACACCGCCGTCATTACATGGTTTGGGGTTGTTTTGCATGGATGGCATAACGGTTCGTTACGGCACATGTACATAATTGATGGATTATGTTGGACCCTATTACAACTACAAATATTGGATGTGCCTGGTCCAATATACACGAAGTATTCATAGATATGGATTGTCAGCAAACTATTTACAGTTGAAAGGCAAAGATCAAAATAAAGGAACAACGTTGTACATTGACGGAAGGCCGAAGGCCACAGGGAATATTGCAGGGTTTATAAACAGTACACAACCAGGGTCTACAATTAAGCAACCAAACTGCAAATTTGAGGGGCGTGAAGGAAACCGTGTTTTTGTATGTGCCATTAAATCAATATCTGCAGGGGAAGAGTTGCTTATTATATACAATTTGAATCGAGTAGATACAAACACGGTTACTATGGGAGTGGTACATATAACAATTTACCCGACCTTTTATTAATTAATTTAACATCATAAGGATTTTTCATTAGTTTATTTCATTTAAATTTTCCATATTTAATTCATAGGCTAGTGATCGGGAAAAATCCCAGCCAACAGATGGTCGGAGGAGTACATCTTCCTCGAGGGAGCAGGTATACATCTTTGTAATAGTAAAAATATAATAAGAAAAAAGAGTTTTTTTTTGCTTTGTTTTTTCATTATTAGTATATTGGTTTGGTTTATATAATGTTATCTATATTTGATGCAGAATGTTGATCGGGAAAGCCACCCGAATGTTCATCAGACGACAACATCCTCAGGGCAACAGGTAAACCTGGTTGTAATTGTACAATTTAAATATGTCAAAATGTTTTCTCATTATATTAATGTTTCAATGAATATTTTGGTTTCGTTTACGTAATTTTCTCTATGTTTTTTATGCAGGTCGGTTCTGTAAGGGTCACAGTAGATCATACCATACCTGCCTCAACGCAACAGGTATACATCTTTGTAATAGTAAAAATATCAAATGAATAATAGTTTTTTGTGTGTGTTTTTTCATGAATAGTTTTGGATTCGTTTAGGTGATTTTCACTATGTTTTTTATTTAGGGTTTTGTATGAGGCAGCTCCCAGCTATTAGTAGATCGGGGCAAGTCACCTATGACCATTGATCCGATGAATGTATCACGATCCTCGAGGTTGAAGGTATAATTCATTGGAATTGTACCAATATAATACGTATCATAATGTTTATTTTGTTATGTATTTTTCGTGTGTATACTGGTTTCGTTATGATAATGTTTTCTACTTCTTTTTTGCAGGAGCTCGATGATCGAGGAAATTCCACAGCTGTGGATCAGATGACACCATCGTCCAGGCATCAAGTAAACCTAGTTGTAATTCTAGGAATCTATCATGATAGATATGTTTTTTTAATATAATTTTAGGAATCTATCATGATAGAACTCAGTAGTGTTTTATATATTTTTGTTGCAGCCCAGTGAATCGTTGTATGAAACAGCATTGCAAGAATATTCAATAGATCCTGAAGTGGCTGAGATGTTTAATGATCCCGAACTAATTGGTGAAGATTCAACCCTTTTTAAGGTGATAGACAAATTCTTGAATAAATATAGTGCGGAAATCGTTTCTCTGCTATTCAAGGTTCCGCAAACAGACCAGATTATAGCAAGGATTCAATTGTTGGAACAGAGATCTGAAACCTTGCGAGTAAGTTGAGGAATCTTGAATCATAAAATAATTCATCTATAAATTTATAATTTTCACTTTTATATGATAGTGCTGAACGTATAAAATTTGGTTTGTATTTACAGAATTATCTGAGACCACACAATAGTGGTCAAGGCAGTGTTGGCCCAGTGAGGCTCGTGGAGAGACGTCGCATCATGAGCAAATGACTCCACCTGCATCGACTCATTCGCCATTGTTGTCGACTAAATAGTCGGCAACACATTCCGAAACACCATGGACCCCAGCTGTGAGCGCACCAGCCGCTAGTGACCGATGCACACCAGGTCGTCCAAAAGAAGGGGTCGACACCGATCCTCCTAGTAATATTGATATCTCCCTATTGGCATTTCCAGGATCTTCCCGTGTCACTAGCATGGGAACAATCGAGGCAACATTTTTGGTGGACGAATATCTCATCCCAATAAAGATCGAGAAGATCCCAGGTAATTAATATGCGTTGATCAAGTTAGTGTTTATAATTTCATTGTAATATACCGATAAAACATTTTTTCAACTAATTATGATCATGGCATGATCGTTTTGCAAGAAATGATGTTTTTTATAAACAAATGAATTACTTGTCCTTGGATATCTTCGGGCCCACCATCCAAAAAAGGTGGGATGGACAACTGAAATATTTAAAAGATGAGCTCAATAATCGGTTGGTTGGCTTGTTCAGCGACAAGTCCTTCAATCAAGCCAAGGTCCTGAAAAAGGCTGGACAACATATGAAGATTGACTGAGACCAATATAGGACCCACCTAGAAAAAAACCATAGGTATGAGCGCCCTCCAATGATTCCAGCAATGGAGTGGAAATCTCTAGTGGAAGATGGAAAGGAGAGGGCTCAAAGAAAAGAAGGAAAGATACCACCAGGCACAAGGAGGTATGCAATACTTTCCGCAATGTAATTCTAAACCTTATTATTATTGATTTCTATATCGGATTTAGAACATCTAACGTATTTCAACACTTGCATAGGCGGTCAGACACATCAAAGGCCACAATGGAAACACTGGAAAAAATAGGTAAGCACAAGCTTGGGCCTAGTGGTTATTCAAATTTAGCGGCACGAATTGTAAGTTTCGAAAAACCAATAATGCATACAAATAATAAATTACAAATTATTTTTTGTTTTATTGCACCCAAAATGTTAATTAATGACGTTATGAAAATATGCAGGCCGACCGATTCAACGAAGTGGCCACTAAGGAAGACATGAAGCTTGGCTTCCAGCACAGCTTTGGAGCTGTTGTTGAATGCCAAAAAAGCTTGTTTGGGCAAACACAGTCTTCTGGTACTAATCCATCCGGTGCACAGGTATATAGAATCTATATAGTTTAATGAAGATGTATTGCTTGTGCAATCTATTCGTTATAAATACTTGACATAAAATATTGACTCTATTTTGAGCAGGAAAGCAATGCTCCCCTTAATGTCGAGGAGGGACAACAACAACTCGAAGATCATGCTCTGAATCCCAGTAATGAATTTATTCATATGCTACAATTTTATGTATAGCATTGCAGATGGTGAACATTAATTGTAGTTCACCATATTTCAACTATATAGCATGTAGAGGGTGAAACTGTACAGGTTGAGCCTGGACAAGAACATGAACAACATGATGTGGCCACAGCAGGTAAAAAACCACCTTTGTAATGTTTTTTTTAAATGAAATACTTGTCATTACAATAGAAAAAAATAACGATGTAACATTTTCACATTGTTGCAGCAAATCCAAACCCCTTGCCGCAAAATCCACATCTGGATCAACACTCTAGGATGCAGACATCATGACAAGCACCTGAGGTAGAAACAAGAACTGGAGGAGAAATTCCATATCAAGATGATCTTCTTAGATATTATGTACTACAAAAGAGAAGAAAAACTAAAAAGAAGTGACTGGAAAAACGTCGTCTAATTATTTTTGATAATAATATATTGTCCATGATTTTTGGCCTAATGAATGGTTTAATGGTTTAATGATTCAGTGTAGTAAACTGTTACCTTTATTGAATGTCGGCTTTTATTGAATGAATGTGTTGACTGAATGAATGAATGGTTTATTGAATGTTATCTTTATTGAATGAATGCGTTGACTGAATGAAACAATGATTTAATGAATGTTAGCCTTTATTGAATGAATGGTAGATTAAAGTTCATGATGAAATATGCATGAATTTGTACGTAATTTGTTTTTCAAGTACATGCATTGGGTATGGGGAATTGAGAGTGGTGTGAGGGGGGGGAAGGGGCCATAATATCTTCCACCTTCACGTGGTTGGCCCTGTTCAGTAGAGAATATTAAATCATTCTCGAAACAGAGAGGAGCTCAATGAATGGCTACGATGTTGGATTTCCACAACCCACTCGCGTGTCATCTAAATTTTGACCATTTCTTGGAGCTTGTTGTGATCTTTGGTTGCTCCTCATAACCAATTTTGAGTTTCCACAACTTCAAAGGCTGAGTAAATGATGCACTGGAATCAATATACTTAACCTTCTCTTTAATTTCCTTGGAATCTCCTTGAGATTATTTGAATGAGATATGTCTGAAATCCTCTAGATCATTTGCATCCTCTCCATTATGTCCAATCTTCCTGCAATAGAGAATATATCTTGTCTCTTTTTCTAGGGAGAATAATGTGGAGAGTGAAGATTAAATTGGATGAGAGGTTGTTTGTATCCTTAACCCAAGTATAAGAAATTGTCTAGAGAGTTATAAGAAAACTGAAGGTCAACGTTGTCAACGAGGTGGACATAAGTCCATGGAGGACATCAAGGGAAACTCCTATTTAATTGTTGTTGTTTATCTTCCAAGTGAATATTCCCTTAGTGTATATGTATTAGGGATTGGTAAACAAACGTTAATTATAATGGGGGTTCATTGGAACTCCATAACAGTCGTTGGAGAAAATGGATGTTTGATAGTTCATGAAGGTTGTGTTTGCACACATAAGTTACCATTCAAATTGACATTGTTATAGAGATCATTGAGTGAGATGCAAGCATTGGAGAATCGTTTCCATGTTAGAAGAAATTGATCTTAACAGAAGAGGGCATACCACACTTCATTTAGTGGACTTGTTGCATGATGGAATATGCTTGTTGGGAAGGAGATAAAATCGACATAAGACCTACATCAGGATTTGTGTTTATGTTGGGATCTGGACTTGTTTCTTGGTCAAGCAAGAAGCAATCATCTTTAGCACTCTCTTTCAGGATTTGTGTTTATGTTGGGATCTGGACTTGTTTCTTGGTCAAGCAAGAAGCAATCAGCTTTAGCACTCTCTCTGGACTTGTTTCTTGGTCAAGCAAGAAGCAATCAACTTTAGCACTCTCTTGAAGAGAGTGCTAAAGCTGATTGCTTCTTGCTTGACCAAGAAACAAGTCCAGATCCCAACATAAACACAAATCCTGATGTAGATATTATGTCGATTCTATCTCCAGCCCTTCCAGTCAAAATCAAGACCCAGCCTTCAAATTTTATCACAACATAATAGTGTATTTTTTTTTTAATTACCATAATGTCGTTGGATATTCGACTTCCCCTACTAAGATATCCGACGTTCTTGCCATACCACCAACAGCTAAGAACGTAGGATATCGGCCATTTTTACATGGAACTGGCGTCGGATATCCGACTTCCCCTACTAAGATATCTGACGTTCTTGCCATACCACCAACGGCTATGAACGTCGGATATCGGCCATTTTTACATGGAACTGGCGTCGAATATCCAACTTCCCCTACTAAGATATCCAGCGTTCTTTCCATACCACCGATGGCTAAGAACGTCAGATATCGGCCATTTTTACATGGAACTGGCGTCGTATATCCGACGTTCTTGCCATACCACCGACAGCTAAGAACGTTGGATATCGGCCATTTTTACATGGAACGGGCGTCAGATATCCGACTTTAAATTAAGAGAGAGTCGTCAGATAACAGACTTCATATTAAGTGTGAGGAGTCGGATAACCGACTTCATATCAAGTGCAAGGCGTCAGATAACCGACTTGATATTGTTTTCGGATATCCAACATGTAGGCCTACCGTCGGATATCAGTAGAATTTGGACCGACGTTTAAAAAATATGAAGATTGTCAGATGGTCAACAGAAAGATGTAGAAAATCCAACATGTTGGCTGTCGAATTTTGGGTCCAAAAAAACTAGTGGTGAACTTAAACATATTGATCTATTTAGGAAGGTCGTGAGAAAAGAAGGTACCGATAAACTTCAATTCGTAAATATTTGAACACAAGAACAGGTTCAGGAGATATTACGGATATCTGAAATGCTTCAACTCGTGGAAATTCACCAACTGGACATGAATCGCTTCAGCTAGGAATTCATCAAAATTAAAACAACACACTGGACTCGACTACGACTCGGGTGAAATGACTTGCAGAAGGAAACCTAACATAACTTCCATGATTGACTTATCACTATCTAGACCTAAAATTTGACTTAACAAGGACAAAACTAATCGGGTATCTCGCTGAAAGAAATAAATACTCAAGGGAATGATAGGTTTTCATGTGAGTGGCCATCTTTCAAGACTTGTAATAAAAACTTGTATTTTTCTTCTAGACTGCAATTTCTATAAAACTTTACCAAAATTTCTTTGTTAAACGACTCGAGTATTTCGGGAAATGTTTCAGGTAAACCTAGAACCTCACATACATGTTGTGCATTGACTCGGCATAGAATTTTGGTTTTATTTACATTAATGATTACCCTTTCATGCTGCGAATAATTCACCGCAAACCAAACAACAAATTCGGGGAAGTGTAGGGTCTATTCGACACAAAAATAATACATAAAAGAACCAAAAACATTAAATACATCATTTCCTTGCGAATTAAACTCCATTAATTTATCTTTAGACTGTGAAATACTACACACAGACAAAACAGGGTCGAAAATATCCCTTTCCATGTCATCTACAAGCTCCTTGTTTCCATCTAAAATTTTATTGAATGGAACAAGGTCTTCAATTTTCTCCATCTGGGAAACAAACTCTGAATAGTGAGGGTTTTGAGTTACCTGTGAAGTGAGCTTGTTGACTTTTGTTCTTGTTGATGTTAGGATATTCCTATGCTCCATCCTAGTCCTACCAGCATTTTCATCCTTTGCATTTTCAGTCGTGCATGCATTCCTGCATGCAGCATGCATTACATGTATCCGCATGCTGCCCAGTCATCAGGTTGATACCTTCAGCACCTAGTCCCTAGTCTTCCAGCACTTGGGAGCTTATTTCCACTCAGATTGAGCCCTCCTAGCCAGTGATGCGCCCACATCTCACCATCCACTTGACAAAGGCGCCCTTCTTCACCTACTAGTCCAGTTGTCTTCAGTTAACTGAGTTCTCTCCTTGATTTTAGGCTTGACTCCTCTTAGCTGACCTTACCAATCCGATGGATCTCCAGTGTGACTAGACTTGTCATTCTATCTCCAGTTATCTCCTCATGCGCCCTCCGTTGAGCCTCCTTCATTCAGTTAGTTCCAGATACACTCAGTTACACCTATCACACTTAGTTAGACTCAGTTTGACTGGTGGTTGACAATTACTTGAGCATTGATGACTCCACTGATGATGAGATAGACTTCTAGTTGTGATCCGATGACACTCCATTGATCTTTTGATCACTCCATGAAGTCTAATTCGAATTTCCACCTTGGCATTCGAATCCTCATGCATTGTACTACTTATTTGTCCATATTGTGATTAATGAATTAGTGTGTGTGAAGTATTTTTGCTTCTATCTGAGTTCTACTGTATTATTATTTTGTTGCTCATCTTACTCCATTGACCACTCTTAATCTTATTCCTAAATTCTTTCTTGTGATGTATACATCAACTCTTAGATATGTTGTGAGGATTATCACATGGTATCAGAGCATGTTGAGAGTATTGTTTATCTCCATTCCTGAGAGTTTTTTGCAGGTTATTATCAAGATTTCAAGTGCAGCAGTTTCTACATTTTTTGCAGTAGTAGCAATTGCAGACTTTTCTATTGTTTTTGCAGGTCTTCTACAGCTTCCATGAATTCAGAAGAAATCCCTCCTCTTTCTCCATTCAACTATGATGAATGGAAACCAAAAATGATAGCATATTTGAAGAGCCATGATCTGTTTGATTATTGTTTTGAAAGAGAGTTCGAATCCTCTGAAGAAGAGAATGACTGGTTAAATAAAGGTGATAGTGTCTGTGGAGACATGATGCTTGCTATGTCTCGATGCATGGTACACCACTTCTTTTCTGTTGAATCTCCAAAAGAGCTATGGGCCCACCTGGATAAAAGATTTGGCAGACAGAATGAAGGGATTGGTCCAAACCATTTCGAGAGCAAGAAAAGTGATGCATTCGCTCTCCTTGATGATCTCATTGATCATGAATCAGTATCAAACATATCTCATATTGAAGTTAGCCACAAAGAAGACGAACTTGCATATTCTACACTCATGCTCCAAATTTCTTCTATTTCGAATTATGTGCCAGCTCACACTCTAGAAATTGCAAAAGGTCCAAAATCCTCTCTTGCACCAAAGTTTGTTGGTTTGCATCATGATCTATTGAATGTTTCGGAGGTAAAATCAGCCATTAGAGGTAATGCATTCACTCTCCTTGATCACTCACCTCTTATGTACTACTATATGATCATTATTTCATTCTTTCAGAAGGTTATTGAAGATAATGGCCATTGCCATTTGCTTGAGATAATTTCTCATGCACTTACTGGTTTTGATCTCACCTCTAATGGTTCAAAGGAGATCTCAAGAAACCATGATTCAAGTCTTGGATCTAATTTGGATTCCAAGCAAACACTAATATTTGATGGCCATTGCCATTCGCTTGGAATAATTTATCATGCATTCAATGGTTTAGATCTCACCTCAAATGGTTCAAAGGAGATCTTAAGAAACCATTCTTTAATTCTTGGATCTGATTTGGATTCAAAACATTTACTATTATTTGATGGTTCTTTTTGGCATAATCTCACCCTTGATGGTTCGAAGGAGAAGACAAAATACTATCTACACATTCATAGATTTGATCCTACCTCAGTTGATTCGAATCACAGGTTCGAGGATCATCCTCATATTTTTGGATTTGTTCTCATCTTATTCGATCTGAAGAGCAAGTACAAGCACATGCTTTCTGAGCATGATCCACTTCTTCCCAAGAAGAAGATACCTCCAGACATATGACCAAGCATCACGCCTGCTTGAGTTTGGAGCATTTATTTTCGTGTGTGCCCTACAGTCTATTTTGAGGGGGGGTATTTTTTCCATGAGGTTTTCCCCATTTCCTCGGTTTATTGACTGTTATTATTCATTGTATTGGGTGACCTTTGGTCTTAGTTACCAGGGCTCAGGATGGATTAAGGGGGGGTGTTAGGATATTCCTATACTCCATCCTAGTCCTACCAGCATTTTCATCCTTTGCATTTTCAGTCTTGCATGCATCCGCATGCTTCCCAGTCATCAAGTTGATACCTCTAGCACCTATTCCCTAATATTCTAGCACTCAAGAGCTTATTTCCACTTAGATTGAGCCCTCCTGTCCAGTGATGCGCCCACATCTCACCATCCACTTGACAAAGGCGCCCTTCTTCACCTACCAGTCCAGTTGTCTTCAGTTAACTGAGTTCTCTCCTTGATTTTAGGCTTGACTCACTCTTAACTGACCTTACCACTCCGATGGACCTCCAGTGTGACTAGACTACTCATTCTGACTCCAGTTAGCTCCTCATGCGCCCTCCACTAAGCCTCCTTAATTCAGTTAGTTCCAGTTACACCTACCACACTCAGTTAGACTCAGTTAGACTCAGTTTGACTGATGGTTGACAGTTACTTGAGCATTGATGACTCCACTGATGATGAGATAAACTTCTAGTTGTGCGTCGATGACACTCCAGTGATATTTTGATCACTCCATGAAGACTAATTCGAATTGCCACCTTGGCATTCAAATCCTCATGCATTGTACTACTTATTTGTCCATATTGTGATTAATGAATTAGTGTGTGTGAAGTACTTTTGATTCTATCCGAGTTCTACTGTATTATTATTCTGTTGCTCATCTTACTGCATTGACCACTCTTAATATTATTCCTAAATTATTTCTTGTGAGGTATACATCAACTCTTAGATCTGTTGTGAGGATTATCAATCAATACTCAAAGGGAATGATAGGTTTTCATGCGACTGGCCATCTTTCAAGACTTGTAATAAAAACTTGTCTTTTTCTTCCGGACTGTAATTTCTATAAAACTTTACCAAAATTTCTTCGTTAAACGACTCGGGTATTTCGGGAAATGTTTCAGGTAAACCTAGAACCTCACGTACATGTTGTGCATTGACTCGGCATAGAATTTTGGTTGTATTTACATTAATGATTACCCTTTCATCCTGTGAATAATTCGTCGCAGACCAAACAACAAATTCGGGGAAGTGTAGGGTCTATTCAACAAAAAAATAATACATAAAAGAACCAAAAACATTAAATACATCATTTCCCTGTGAATTAAACTCCATTAATTTCTCTTTAGACTGCAAAATACTACACACAGACAAAACAGGGTCGAAAATATCCCTTTCCATGTCATCTACAAGCTCCTTGTTTCCATCTAAAATTTTATTGAACGGAACAAGGTCTTCAATTTTCTCCATCTAGGAAACAAACTTTGAATAGTGAGGGTTTTGAGTTACCTGTGAAGTGAACTTGTTGACTTTTGTTCTTGTTGACGAATACAAGTGTCCTGTTTCTCACGGCTTCTTTTCCTCCAAGCAACAATCAACAAATGCATTTATTTAAAATTCAAACAAACCTTTTATATAACATATGAATCCCATGAAGTTGACTTGCAAATAACACCGTCAATCTCAGGGGAATCAAATCCAATGGATCACACGCATCTCGCTGGGTTAACATGCACGAAGTTCAACCCAAGAATGTGACCCGAAATCCACTTTTAATTGGTCTC
The DNA here is from genome assembly GCA_027924585.1 of Larix kaempferi. Lineage (NCBI taxonomy): Eukaryota > Viridiplantae > Streptophyta > Pinopsida > Pinales > Pinaceae > Larix > Larix kaempferi. The sequence goes on along the minus strand of BSBM01001331.1, from coordinate 12,701,435 downwards.
ATAAAATTTTCAAGTCCACCGTCGATCTTTGATGAAGTCCACCTTTGATGTGGATTAATGAATATCCAATGGTTTTGAATCATTTCGTTGTTCAAATATGCTCGAGGGTTAATTAAAAGTATCAAACGTGAAATATTTGTAAATATTAGCCAGCCGCTGGTTTGACATCCACTTTGTTAAACGAAGGTTTGGCAATGGTATATTTGGAGAAAAATTTGGAGAAAGCCAAAATTGGTTAACTCTGCAAAATAGTAATTCCTTATTGATTAAAACAATATTGAAAGACTATGAAGATCAATGATGAATCGATGCTATTAAAAGGATACAATATTTTTTATGAAGAGGCATTTCCTAAAAAGACATAATGTTTCAAATAATAAAGTTCTTTGAAAAGATATATAACCATACAAGTCAAATGTATGAAGAGGACTAGAGGTGTCTATGAAGTTTTGGTAATTGCATATCGGAAGCAAAAAAGAGGCCAGTGAGATAGATGAAGCATTACAAAAGCTCGATCTGCCATTGAAGATCTGAAAAAAAATGAAGTTAAAACTATTATAAATTAGAGGGTGGTTGGGTGGTGCTTGGGGCAGGTTGAGGCCTGCTAAGGGGATTTTTTCCTCCTTCCAGTCGTGGCTGGATAATTAGGGTGTTGAGGAATCCTTGTATGTTGGCCTTTTAATCTGACCTTCCCATTTGTACCTACCTTGACTATTGAATGAATGAATGCCAGGGGGTTGGTTGGCGTCCACACAAATGGCTTATCAAGCGGTTGCAGGGGTCCTCCACTTCATCTTGCTTGGCTGCCGAATAAACTTAAGGAAAAAAGTAAGCACTCAACTAGCTTAGGTGGAAAATATTTTGTTTCGCACAAGTAGAAAAACAGGGGTGTAAGTGCATCCTTTCTGTAGTGGCATGTAACACCGAACCCGAGTGTTATGGGGAATCCGTATCTGGATAAAGAAGAGATCCATATTCATAGATAATACATATTGAATAATAATTGAATGTGATGAATAATATTAAATTGAGGGCCTTTTTTATATATTATTAGGCACCCTTTGAGAGGAGTTGTGTCCTCTTATAAATATAATTATTATTAATTAATTTTTAGTTTATATATATTTATTATTTTATTTATGTTTGTGACATTTCCATCCCCTTAAGGGAAGCTTTGTCCTCAAAGCTTAGTTTGTTGATGTCATTTTTTTAAAATTCTGGCTCTATGTCAAACTGATGACTTGAGACATGCAAGTTTGATTACGACCATTACTTCCTTTTGTTTCTTTTGCTTCGGAATCTGCATTAAATATATATTTGGTGAAGTTTTATTTATGCTTTTACCACTTGCTTGGTTATAGATCTTCACTCTTCTTGTCATCAACTGGAGAGACTTGACAGACTTGATGCCAATCTTATCTTGTGTCTGATTAATATTATATTTGTTCTCACTGATGTTCTTTTGAGGTGAGAGGATAGTCAAGGTATAGTTTAAATCCATAACATTTGATTTCTCTGATTTGATTTCTTTTGCACACTGTGGGATCGATCCCTTATCATTGCATTGACCATTGTTATTGTCAGCAACACTGGCTTGGCTCTTCTCGCAAACTTGGCCAATATCATCTCCATCTTTATCATATATATCATTGTTATTTTCTTCATCACTAGGATATTTTGTATCCTTGTCTTATTTATTATCTTGATTAATATTATTAATCTCATCTTGGTTGCCATAATGTTTTTCTATATCTTCCTCCTTTTCATCATTTTTATGTTCTTTATCTGGTTTTTCTTTAGGGCTTTGAACGTCAAATTTAGATTTAGGTTCCGAGTCCTTGTCTTGAGAAGCCTTTGATATCCTTTGTTGGCTTACTTTATTGAAGGCATTGTTAATAACTTTTTGAGTAGCTTTTATCATTGATTGTTCCATACGATCAAACATATTGTCCATCTTTTTCTTTTGCTCATCAAAAAGCATATCCAAGTCTTCCCACATTGAGCTCATGGCTAACGTAAAAAAATTTCCAGTGATTTATGTGGAACTTGATTAATTAATAATAATGATTATTTATTATTAATGAAATCAAGATAATAATAAGTAATAAAAGCAATATAATTATTATTATTATTATTATTTGTAAATAATTATTATTATTATTATTTGTAAATAATAATATTATTATATGTATTTATTATAAAGTTTTGTTTTTAATAATATCCAATAAACTTTCCATAAATAGATAACCTAATTAAGGTGTCAGATAAAACTAAGGGTTGGTTTTATAAAACCAAGGGCTCACAAAACCATGTGCACTTTCATAAAACCATGCGCGTTTTCATGAATGTTATTCTTACTTCTTGTTTTCTCTTCTTCTCTTTTTTAATATTTTTTTTACTTCGTTTCTCATTATCTTTCTTTTCTTTCTCTCTTTATTTTCTTTAGGTCAAAGACCTAATTTGGAGAAACTCTCTAAATTATTTGGCCAAAATCCAAATCAACGAAATTCCCAAGAAGGGGCTTTGATACCAATGTAACACTGAATCCGAGTGTTATGGGGAATCCGTATCTGGATAAATCAGAGATCCATCTTCATAAATAATACATATTGAATGTGATGAATAATATTACAGTGAGGGCCTTTTTTATATATTATTAGGCACCCTTTGAGAGGAGTTGTGTCCTCTTATAAATATAATTATTATTAATTAATTGTTAGTTCATATATATTTATTATTTTATTTATGTTTGTGACATGGAAGAAGAATATAGGAGATTAAGTTCTCCATCAAGTTGGTTCTTGTAAAACAATTTTGTATAAGATTAGCTTATTAATAAGAAAGCTTTGTTGGTTTTACCTTTGAGGTTTCCACAATAAATCTGTGTGTTCAAATTGTTAATTGTCTTATTCATGTTACTTATGATTATTCAACTTGTGCTTAATACTAATTTTTTTATAAAAGATTTCAAAAAGGGAGTATTAGTTTGACCCCCCACCTCTCAGTATTATTGGATAAACCAACACTCGCCGCATAGCGCCCTGGTCATCGGCTAGGGTCCTGTGTAGTTGATGCTCTAGCACCTCTACTTAATATTTTAAGCACTTGGGCCTATTGGCATAACTTTCTAGGATCCCTAAAGTAAGCTTGCTTCCCTTATACGTTTTAAGCCTTCTTTGGACTCCAAACCTCGTGAACTATTTACCCGATCTTCTTAGGTACTTGGGACAAAAATAATGCTAACAATGGGGTCCCTTTGTGCAGATATTTTGTACCTTTTCCCAAAGATATTTAGATAATGAAAAATTTCCAACTTTATCTTTCACATGATCATTTATTCCATGCAAGATGATATCCATTTCCATTGCATTATTATTTCTTAGCTCCTTCATGGCTGTAATTGTTTGTGGTCTTTTTGGAGTGATGTAACCATTTACAACAGATTTCCAAATATCAAAACCTTGTGCATGTAAATGGAGTCTCATTATTATAATCCAATGATCAAAATTTGATCCATAGAACAGTCAAACCCCATCTGCAGCGTAGATACTTTCATGTGCATCCATGTGCTCTAGAGATCTTCGTTCTAGCTATCAGACTCTCTTGAAGGAATTGAATCTAATACCAATTATCTGTTGGAAAATTATAGTAAGAGGGGGGTTGAATTAGTATTTGGCTTTTTTTAACACTTTTAACCTTAATTACAACATGTAACATTAACCGTTAACAATGTCATTCACCATCACATAAAACCAACACATAACATCATCCACAATGCACAAGAGATTTAACATGGATCTAAAACCCAGACAAGGGAAAACCACATAATGTTTTTCTTAGATAAAAATAATAATATTTCATTCATAGGAAGCACCCCAACACCAACTAGAAGGAGGCACCAACCCCCTATTTTACAAGATCCAACTTGAAGGAAGCTCCAACTCCCTGATTTACCTGCACCAACTGGAAGGAGGCTCCAACCCCCTAATTTATAGGCTCCAAACTGAAGGAATCTCCAACTCCTTGGTTTACAACCTCCAACTAGAAGGAAGCTACAACACCTTGGTTTTCATAATTTCCAACCTCTAGATAGGACTCCAATCCTCAGTAAACTCAAACTCAATAGTTTTACTAGCACCAACTGGAAGGAAGCCCCAATTCCCTGAGATCACAAGCACCAACCTAAAGGATACTTCAATCTCCTATCCTTTCCCCATCCTGCCAGCCTTATATGAATAAGAAGAACAATATTCCACTGCCATTGTATCACTGTCTCGATCAACCTATACATGTATCTATGTCCTTATACCTGTAGAACTATCCCTGTACCTATATCTATCAGTATCACAATCATTGTATTGTTGTCACTATCACAATCCTTGTTCGTCACAATGACACAATCATTGTCTCTGTCACAATGAAAAAAAAACTATTTATGTCACAATATCAACCTGTACATGCCTCAAATATGTCCTCCAAGAATGCCAGCAACTTCTTCCAAGATATACTTCAGATGTACAGCAAGACCAGAAAGATGCCTCCAAAGAGTGTAATCAAATCCTAGAAATAATCACCAATACTTCATCTATTTTCACCTTCAAACCCTTACATCATAGACCTCATAGTACATTCCAACATCTTAGAGGGATCTCATGCCAATAACATTACCATGGAATATTTCAATACAATCACCAATAATATCTATGCCAAGATCATCATAGAATGTGCCAATATAATTATCAATATCATCATTAGGTATGTTGATCCAATGTGCCAACAAGTTTGTGATTTTGATACCATATGAGAAATTTATGCAACATTTTGCCAACCTTCTTCTCTTGAATTTTCATTGTCTCTGTCATTGCCACAAACCCTAGCATTCAACAAGTATAACTTTTAACATGTAATGAATAAAGATATGACACTTTTACCACATATTCTTCAATATCTCTACGACATCTCCTATAAGGGTCACTCTCTAGAACGCCATGGATCAAAAGTTATAGTGAAAATACCAAACTAACTTGTTTAAAGATGATTTTTGAGTCATTTAAAATCCATGTCTTCCCAAGTTCATATCTTCGAAAAATATAGTGAACCAAGATCTAAAATTTTAACCATATGTTCTTAAATAAATTTTTTTCATCTCCTCCAAAGGGCACTATCTGAAACATTCTGGATCAAAACTTATAAGGAAAATTCCAAATTGACATGTTTGAAGGTTATTCAAAAACCCTAACTTTCTTAGGTCATATCTTCGGAACTATAGCAAATCAGCATCTGAAATATTTACCATATGCACTCACAAGTCTTGACACATTGTCTCCATCCCATAAACATTTCAAGGTCTGAAAATCCCAAAAACAAAGATATACTAAAAATTCCAAGATGACCTAAAACAAAAGAACCCAAGTATAAATCATCGCAATATTTCATCTTCCACTAGAATTTCGGCCTTCTTCACTTCAACTTTCCCTTAAATTTGACCTCTACTCTTGCATCTGAGCTCTTCAATTTTGGATGATGAAGATGAAAATTTTCCTCTCCTATTTATACTACTCTAAGAGCATGATTTAGCTTAATATTTTATGGTTACCCTTTAATATCATTTAGCTTTAGCTTGAGTAACTCTTGACCCTTGCTCGTGAACTTGAAGGTGAACAACAAAGTGCAAGGTACTGATGATCAAGAGTCAGAGATAAATGAATTAAAAAGTCAAATTACCAAGATGCAACTAGATTTCCAAGGTGAAGAGTTGTTGAGAAGAACTAGAAAGACCCTTTGGGACAAAATATCAATTGGAATGCTAGATAGATGGGATTATTTTGATCTTATACAAGATGAGTTAGAGATGTCTGAAACATGTCAAAGGGAAATCAAAGATGTTGAAAATCAACTTGGAGAAATGACTGAGTAGGATGCTGAAATAATAAATTTCTTAAATCCTAGTATAACTAAGAAGCAATTGGAGGACTTGTAGGTTGATTACAGGACTCATATGATAAACATAGCCAACCAAATGATTACCAAGGAGGTCTTGATGTCCAGAACTCAAGTCAAAGCTAAAGCATTGGCTGAAGAGATTATTAGATTCAAAGGTTTTTATAAAGAAAAGTCTTGCATTAGTCTTGGTTTATCTCATCCATGGGATGGGAATGGTGATATGTATAAGAAGGATGAGTACAAATCCAATCTATTAACTCAAAAGAGATATGATGATGCATAGTTTGATTATTTAGAAGGAATCATAATTGGTGATGCAAATTTGGTAGACAGTTTGAGATATGGATAAATCTTAAAAGCACACTCAATTTAAAGATTAAATCCCACATCTTATGAGAAGATTACTAATGTTGAAATAACATTAGAGTACTTAGGGGACCACCAATTCCCAATTGGTAATTTGTGGCAATCATTTTCCAAATACCTTTGCACTTTGTCATCCACTTTCAAGTCCCCAAAGGGCTTCAAAGGAGTGAAGTTTGTTATTGAAGTGATTCAAGATAATAGTTTTTGTATTCATGAACATATTTTCTAGATTCACTCCCTCTTTTGTATTCATCGATCTCTATATTCATTGGACATTTCATAGATTGTATTTCATTTCCATCCAACCTTGATTTTTCTATTAGAATTTTGATTACTTTTCAATTCAATCTCCATGGTTATAAATGTTTTTTTTCATATTATCGAGTATTTTTTATGTTTACAAAATTTCCTCTATATGGGTTCTTGGTTTATTTGGGTTATACATTGCTTATTAAAAGCTATAGAGTGGAACAATGCAAATTTTGTCACTTTTTTGAGAAATTGGATGCAACCATGCCCAATACTCCAACTGCGTAGGGGTGAAACATGAAACAAATTTTATCTTGGGTAATTCGTCCCCATTGTCATTTCCACCTCATTTTCTTCACTATGCATTTGTGATTCGTCCAATGGGCTCCTTACAAACATCTTCTACAACATTTATATTCGTGGTTTGTCCAGTGGGATCCTTATATTACTCGGATGCTTTGAATTTACAGGTATGTACAGAATTTTGCACTATGGATTAGATTTTCAAATATGTGTGGCATTTTGTATGTTGAGAACAGAGTTAGATGTAGGGTTTTAAATTTCCACAACCAAATTGTTTGAAATTTGTAATTCATTATGTGATTAGTCTATGGAGGCAAAGTATTGAATGACCCACACTAATGAACCAACAAAAAATCACACGTCCCAGATTGTACAACCTCACTGCCATTTTTCGCAATTTCCAAAACTTGAATGGTAGAATTATGCAGATAATATGAAATGGGTCGTGTAAAAAAGTAACACCAACCTTAGATGTTATTCCTACGGCATGTTCTCTCCTTCTTTTCCTAATTATGTTTCATATCAATGCCATCTTGGAAGATTGATATTGTTGTTTAGACTTATCTTATCTCTTATGGTCATATCTCCCTCTTATTCATCGACTTTTTCCCATGATACACTAGATCTTCTACAAACCCATCTACAAACAATATCTAGAATTGGTATAATTGATCAAACAAGTGATTTATTCATATTGTTAGCTTTTTTTTCTTTATGTTTTTTTTTTAATTTATTCTATATGGATTCTTGGGTTATTTAACTAGGCCATATTAATATAACATTGCTTATTAAAGTTTATAGAGAGGAACAATGCAAATATTGTCACTATATTAAGAAATTTGTTAAAGCTATAACGAAATTTTGATGTACTATTACATTTTCAAATAAAAAGAATGATTTATTTTTACATTTCAGCATAGGGTTCAATATCTCATAGCCCTTAAAAGTGAAATGGGACCCTATCCTTGATTATATATATAATATGTATCATTTTATATATATTACTCTTATATATAAAATATTAATATATATTATACATACAATATTCTATACCATATTAATATATATATATATATATATACAATTATGATAAAATATATATAATATATTAACTATTATAAATATATATATTATTAATATATATTATTAATATATATTATTAATATTTGCGAACCCTAGCAGTCAATTTGTCCCATCAACCACTTCAAAGGTAGGTCAGGGTAAGGTCTCTGACTCGTAATGTCATATAACCATCTTTCAAGTACTTTGATATTTAATTTCGACGCTTGTGGACATTTCTTCTTATCTGTGTTTGGGTTTTTTAGTTCATTTTCGCTCCTTTAAATCGTATCTTCCCCTGTTCCTTGTTGTTTGCCGAAAATGTTGTCTAACTTAGCTCTGTCTTCGGGGGTTTCTCCCTCCACTGACCCTCCTCGTCATTCGGTTGTTGAAGTTTCAGAAAAGGACAGGCACCGTATTTCGACCAGTGCTCTGCTTAGTGGCAGCGAGCTCCCGTACGGGAATATTTGTTACAACAGTTCTTCAGGGCTAGCTCCTTGTTATATAATGGCGGAAGGTAGCAATCGCGGCCATGTTGGAAGAACTAGCGCCATTGATGCATACATCTGAATACTTGAGAAGTTAGAAAAGGAGATAGCAGAGCTTCGGCAGAAGCTGGAGCGGAAATGCGACAAAGAGGACTTGGAATCATTGAAGAAGACAATTGAGGATACCATCGACCGCAAGTTCGCAAATAAAAATGTCAAACTGTTCGAACAGATGCGAAGGCTCCTTGATGAAAACCATGAAGACACCCAAGGTCGTGATGACGAGAGGATCCTAGCGACTTCAGTAGGTTCTGGATAGTCCCCTCCAGCTGATAGGCATCCCTCGAGGCCAAAATCAATGGAGATTGGCTGAGGGAACCATGTGGCCCACCCACCACGGTCTCTTGATATTTACTTGTATGATTAGGTTTACTTGTCTGTTTTTAGATTTTTCGTTTTTTCTTAGTTTTCCAAGGTCGTTATGTTCAGTAAAATTGGAAAATAGGACTTTCCAAGGCCCTTATGTTCTTTTCAGTAATATTTTCCAAGGCCCTTCTGTTATTTTTAGTAATATTTCCCAAGGCCCTTTTTGTCAAATTGCTGAGTAAAATATATAATTGTAAACTTTAGTTTGCACAAAGGGTTACATATCAAACCCAGGTTCTAAGTCAGTGGGTAATCAGTATCAAATATTTCATGTATATATTTCTGGCAATATAATTAGCTCTCGTGTTTGTACAAATTTTTCCAACAAGAATATGAAATTTGAGGTTTTTGTTTATTGAAAAAATGAATTCACATATAACACCATATGTTTGAGATCAAGTTTGGAATAACTTATGTAAGGTTGAGACCGCTTTACTAATAGATTAGATTGCATGGAATTATATCATCATATTGCACAAATCATATTCATTTAGAATTATTCATAGTATTGAGTGTTAAGTAATATATGTGGGTTGGGTTGCGGTCTAGTGGTAAATTATTGAAAATTTACCACAACTACACCTAAGTTTGATTCTTAACACATTGCATGTTATTGAGGTTGTACCTAAAAATCCATAAAAAAAAATGCATTTCAAGGTTTCATTACCTCTCTCTGACCATAAAATTGTTTTTTAAAAGAAATGCGAAGACGGAGAGAGATTTAGATAAGAGGATATCATAGAATTACCCATAGCAAGAAAAGCTACTTTAGAAGTAAAGGAAGATTTTATCAAAATATTACCCTAAAAATTCTAGATATATCAATGGATATAAGATTTGTGTATATTCCTCGGGCATTTAAATCTATTTCTAAAAATTATAGATATATTAATGGATATAAGATTTGTATGTATTCCTTGGGAATTTAAATCTATTTCTATAAGTAGTAAAACACTTTGGCCCTAGAAGTAGAATGATTTGGTTAAACTTCTTCCTTGTTGTAATTTGTAGGATTACTTATTTCTTCCATTTCTCACTTGGCTACAAAGGCTAAGAAGTAAAGCATGACTAGTTTCATAGTTTGCACATGAGTTGTTGGTTCAAGAAGAAAGCCTCTTTGAAATCCAATTTGTAACAAATGGATACTTCTATTGAAATATTGCATTATGAATTCCCAATATTCAAATGACTATAAGACTAATAACTATTTGTTGGGCTTGTGATTTGGTTTCTCAAATGTAGTGCAATATTATTTTATATTATGTTAATTGTAATGTTGTGATTTCTCTATTATTTGATTCTATAATATGTATGTTTGACTATTCAAATTTAAAGCACAGTACTAATTATATGATAAAGTCATTATGGTTCTATAAGTAAATTAATCCTGAATTAATATGCTAACTTTTAACTCTTAGATCAAACAATCAATATTCTGAGAACTGTTTGAAAAGAAAGAATGCATAAAATTTGAATATTTTAATGCCGCTAAAAGGGATTTCATTGATTACATAGTCCTATAACAGCAATTATCCATCAAATAATTGCAAAGCCAAAAGTTTCTTACTTCAAGCATAGAAAAGTCTATATTTAAACAGTTTTATAGCACCTTGTTGTAGTTAAGTGGAATACATAGTTACAAATGATACATGATATATAATAAACAAGCAAGTATATAGATAGGAACACAAGATAAGTAATGGTATCAGAGTCAACAAGTCTTCCATTACTTAGGACCAAGTACAATACAATACAATGTCTCGGAGTCGCCTGTATCCGTCTCTCCATCCTATATATATAGTTTACATATGGTTACATAACGACCCATCGGTTCACTAACCGACGTGACTAACTGACTCAACATGTGGTGATCGACACGACGGTTCGACATGTTCTCTGAAGTGGTCGAACGGAGGACCTAGTCGGGCGGCCGACCTAGGATCCTCCAACATCTCCCCCACAAATGCTATGAATATTATATGTATGTTAGTTAAAGTTGTTAGTTATTAAAGTGAAAGGGTGTAACCCTTCACTATACACTCTCAAGCCTATAAAAGCGAGCCTCATTGTAATTATTAATCATCTATATATCCATTATCAATTATATATTATTATTTTATTAAATGGAGTTATTTTCCATTGGAGGATTATTCGCTTGAATAATCACGGAGTATATCCGGACACGGATATAGCATTGGTATCAGAGCCCCTTCTTGGGCATCTCAGATACTAGCTTTTGGCTAAAAAAAAATTCAGACTTTGTCTGGTCGTTTTCAGAGTTCTCTGAGTTATCGGTCTTTGACCAAGATTGGCTTTTAGCCATTCCATCAATAGCATATCCCCATCTCCCTCTCACCTTCATCTCTCCGCTGGACTCCCTGTCACCATCCTCTACACCTTCTCAGTGCCCCTCTTCCTCGTCAGCCTTCCACGTTGTCGTTTACTGCCCCAACGTGGCCTCTGATCTGCACTCACACTCACGCTTCACCTCCCGCGCCTCCCACATTCTCTCCCTCCACCATTCCGCTGCATCCATCATCGTTCTTCATTTGCGCCCTTCTACATCTCCATCGTTGTTCCCTTCCATCTGCTCCCCCATCCACCTGCCCCCCACTCCTCCTGCGTTCTCCCCCATCCACCTACTTCTCGCGGCTGCGCCTCCACTCTTGCTCTCCACTGCGCCCCACTCCATCCACCTGCGCCCCATTCCTCCTACGCGCTCCCCCATCCACTTGCCGCCACTCCTTTCTGCTCCTCATTCCAGCAACCCTCCTCCTTTCGCGTGCACCCTCCCCCACCTTCTTCCACTTGCTCACCCTTCGCCCCATCCTACAGCCTCAAAACCCTGCTCTCTTCCACCTCTGCCTCCGTTCTGCGCCAGTGTTCCATCTTCCGCCACCTCCCGTCACACTGCCTCCTTACTGCGCGTCCACCTTTCCCTCCACGCCGTCTCCGCCTCCCCTTCCAACTTCCGCTCCTCCTCCTCCCACCCATCTGCTCCGGCCGCTCCTCCTCCACGGGCCATTGAAACCCTAACCTAAAACAAACAAAAATTTAAATATTAAACATTATAATATATTATTATATTTGTTTAAATATTTTAATTTTTGAAAAAAAATATATATATATATATTAAACTATAAATAGTTTATATAAGACATAAATAATAATATTATTAATTAACTAATTAATAATTGTTATTATTCAAAAGAAATAATAATTATTATTGAAATAATAATTATTATTGGAAAAAAAAGGGGTTATTTGACTTAATAAGAAAGAAGTCAAGATTTTGTGATAATTATTGAAGAAAAGAGAAGAACAAATTAAGAAGAATTCAAAGCAATCATCAAGAAGTCGAGATGCGCTATCATCAGAAAAATCAAAATCAAAGAAGATCATTCCACCGTCGAAGAAGACAGACACCATGGAAGCCGATTTACGAGAGAAATTAGAAGCCAAGTTAAAGCGTTATCAAAAAGACAATGAAGAATTACGAGACATTAATAGACAATCAGAAATAAAGATTGAACTACATAAGATACAAGAACAGTTCAATATCTGCCCCATTTACCAGTTTAAACTTATGAAGACTGGTGCGCTCTGCGTTTAGGGTTTGAGCCGATGGATCCGCCGCCTGACCCGGGCCGAGCGCCTCTTGATGACCTTTTCCGTTTACTGGTTGCGTCTCAGCCCTCGACCTCCAAGCTTTCGGGTCCGGGGGACTCCAAGTTTGTTAAAAAATCCGCCATCCCAGAAGTAAAACTCGGTTCTACGACGTCAAAATGCAAAGCGCTTGCCCTATCAGAAAAAGGATTGGTTGGCCACTTCACTGGGATTTGGCCATCTCCGAGATCAATTGAAATCTGGCTCAGCAAAAACTGGCATCCTCTTATTCAAGGAGAAGTTCAGCAAATCTTCTGCGGGAGGGGCTTCTTTGTTTTCTACTTTGAGAAAAAGGAAGATAGAGATTTAATATTCAGAAATGGACCTTACTTCATGGGACCTAGGGGAATGTATATCAACAAATGGGACCTCTCCTTTGACCCTGAAAAGGACATCCCTTCAGCTGTTCCAGTCTGGGTCAAGTTGCCCCACCTCCCGTTACATTGTTGGAATGATGAAGATCTGAAGGCCATTGGCAACTCATTGGGGAAATACATTGACAAATCAGAGCCAAAACCACCAATGTTCTCCTGTGCCCGGATTTGTGTAGAAGTGGATCTTGAAAAGGGGCTCCCGGAAGCAATAAGCCTGTCGATGGATGGATGGAATCACCTTCAAACTATGGATTACGAACAGATCCCATTCAAATGCAAAGTTTGCCATGAATATGGCCATTTTGCAAGGCTATGTCCCAAAAGGAAGTCGCAGGAGGAAGAAGAAATTCAAGACGGAGAATGGAATGAGATAAGAAGGAAGGGTGGGAAGCCCTCAAACTCCCAACCCTCTCAAACTACTCCTAAAAGAAAGGAAATGCAAAATAAGCAGCAGAACACAAATAGGGAAGTAAACAAGTTCCAGCCATTAGCAACTGACATGGGGGGGGAAGAGCAGACTCTCCCAACAGACCAAGTTCAAGAGGAAATGACAGAAAATGACAGAGAGGGAGAAAGAAAGAAGAAATCCTGTCAGCAACTCGAGGAAGGAGAAATTTGTATAGCGTCTCCAGCACAACAGGAGGAACCCGAAGGGGAGGCCCCCAAATCCTTGATGGGCTCGGTCACAAGAGCAAAAGCTAAACTGTTTCAAGAAGAAACCTCAGAAAGCAAGGAAGAAGAAATAGAACCTCTAACAAAAAAAGGCAGGAAGCTGAACAAAGTTATCAGAGAACAAGAAGCAGCTAGAGACAAAGCGGCGGGTAAGCAAACCAGTCTTGACTCGCATGTAAGAATTCTCCCCGGCTCTAAGCAATCTCAGGGAACAATGGAGGATAAGAAGGAAAGAATAGGATCTAACCTCTCCAAAAAATAATGAAGATAGTCTCCTGGAATTGCAGAGGGTTAGGAGGCAAGCAAAAGACGGAAGCAATCAAAAGGATAAAAAAGTTGGAAAACCCCTCAATAATCATGCTCCAGGAGACTAAAATGCAGGAGACAGACTGTCTCAAAACCCTATCTCAAATTTGGCCCAAAGGAGAAGGAAAGTCAGTCAACGCGGTAGGAGCCTCTGGAGGGATCATCACTTGGTGGGAAAAAGGTATGTACAAATGCAATTCCATCTTAAGTAGCAGAAATTGGCTATTTACAGAGCTAGAAGATTTGACAAAAAATGAAAAATTTTGGATTGGAAACGTGTATGGACCTACGCTTCATGGCCAAAAAGAAATTTTTTGGAACAATCTCATAGATCTTCATCTAGGAAGAAACCCCTCCCCCTGCATAATCGCTGGAGACTTTAATGTCACCATAAGTGCTGATGAAAGAAGAGGGGGATCGAAGGTTCGAGATCAGTTTGGAGAAAGGCTGGAAGATTTACAGGCTTCTTGGAACCTGGTGGATATTAAGCCTCTGCAAGGAAATTTCACTTGGAACAACAAAAGAATCGGGCCTGGGCATATAGCTGCTAGGCTCGACAGATTTTTGCTCAGTTCTTCTCTTCTTAATAAACCCCTTATGCCTGATTCAAAAATTTTGGCCTCTGCTGTTTCAGATCACCGCCCAATCGCCCTCTTCTTCTCCTTCCCTGGCAATCTTGGGCCCCTTCCCTTCAGATATAATCCCGAGTGGTTGGAGCATGATGCCTGCTATGAGGAAGTCAAAGTTATTTGGAAGCAATTTATCCCAGGTTCTCCGGGGTATATCTGGGAAACCAAAATCAAAAATACTAAAACTATGTTGAAAAGATGGGCAAAGCAAAGCATGAGGGGATCACGGGACGAAATCAATACCTTGCAAGAGGAATTGAACTCCCTGCAAGAGCAAATCGAAAAGGAACAGATAATTGAAGCAATGCTAATGCAGGAGAAAATGCTAGAAGCTAAAATCCAACAAGTGAATAGAAAAGAAGAGGAAGATTGGAGACTTCGGTCAAGATGCTTATGGCTCAAAGCTGGGGATAGGAATACCAAGTTTTTCCATGCTCAGTGCAAAGAAAGGTACAGGAAAAACAATATTCTCAGTTTAACCAAAGAAGATGGAACAAAGATAGATGACCCTTCAGCGATAAAGACAGAAGTCAGAAATCATTTTGAGTCACTCTACAAGAAGGAAGAGGATCTGTCTACTGCAGAGTTGGAAGGAATGTGTCGTGAAATTCCCAGCCTTGTCACTGCTGAAGAAAACAACATGCTCATGGAGAAGGTTACTGAGGAAGAAGTCAGGAAAGCGGTGTGGTCTCTTCATCCGGAAAAATCCCCGGGACCTGACGGATTCTCCATTCACTTCTATAGAAAGTGCTGGCATCTATTGAAAGCTGATCTCCTCAGAATGATTAACTGGACCAGAAATCGTGAGAAAATTGGAGGGGGCACCAATTCCTCCTTCATAGCTCTAATTCCGAAGGAGAAAAAAGCAAATACAATAGGGAGGTACAGACCAATTTCGCTATGCAACTCTTCTTATAAAATCCTCACAAAGGTTTTAGCAAACAGAGTCAAGAAGCTTCTCCCCAAAATTATTTCTCCAAACCAAGGCGGCTTTGTTCCAGGCAGACAAATATATGATAATATTCTTCTTGTGCAAGAGGCCATACACTCAAGCAGGCGAAATAAGGATGCAGGTATGGCTATAAAACTAGATATGGCCAATGCGTTTGACAGAGTAAGACATGTCTTTATTTATGCAGTCTTGAGAAAATTTGGTTTTGACAAAAAATTTATCAGTTGGGTTAAAGCCTGTATAGGCGCCCCTTGGATCTCCCCCCTTATAAATGGAAGGCCTACCTCCTTTTTTCGTCTATCCCGTGGTCTGAGGCAAGGGTGCCCTCTCTCTCCCTTCCTTTTTGTCATAATGGCGGATTCCTTAAGCAGAAAACTCAATTCTCTCCTAGCTTCAGACTCTCTGCCTGGCATTTCTTTCACCCGTAATGTTCAAGCAATAAACCATGCTCAGTTTGCTGACGACACTATTCTCTTAGGCAGTGCCTCTCCTCAGATTGCTGCAAGATTTAAAACCACCTTTGATCTCTTTCTCAGGACCTCTGGGGGCAAAACTAATGATCAAAAATGCAATTTTTACACCTGGAATTGTCGCCCAGCCACCATCAGACTCATTGCCGCCATCCTTGCCTTCAAGCCATGCATGAATTGGACTTCCTTCAAATATCTGGGCACCCCTATCTCTCTCAAGTATCCTCCCTCCTCTGTCTGTACCCCTATCCTTGATAAATTCAAAGCAAGGATTAACTCCTGGGGAACTCGATGGCTGAATCTGGCTGGGAAAGTTACATTGATAAAATCTGTTCTGTCTTCTTTACCTGTCTTTACTTCTGCCATAATGCTAGCCCCGGTCTCAATACAAAAATCTTTTAGCATAGAGATTAGGAAATTCTTGTGGCAAGGGGGGAAAACTCAAAATAAAAAATTTCACTTGGTTAATTGGAAGATTGTCAAAGAAAAGAAGGAGCTGGGAGGGCTCGGAATTCGTGAGCCTGCTTTAGTTACTAAAGCGCTGGGGGCCAAATTAGCTTGGAGGATTGTTGCTGGAAAAAAGGAGTGGTGGAAGGAGGTTATAAGGAAGAAATACACCAGAAGTTCCAGACAAAGATGTCTAGATAAGCCTATCTCAAAAAAGGGAACAGCTATATGGGGACTTATCAACTCCTCAGCGGCTTTAATCACTGAAAATATTTACTGGATACCTGGTAATGGGAAAAGAATAAATCTTTGGACGGACAGCATCAATGGAGATAAGCCGCTTGGCAAAGTTCAGGGGATAGAGGCCATTAGAGACTGGCTGGAAAACATGGGCATCAAAAAGTTAAAGGACCTGGTGAATTGGAAAGATAATGGAGATTGGAAAAGCTGGAAGAGACTGGATCCTCCGGCCACCCTAAATAGGGAGTACAATCTCCTCCTTTCTCATCTGCATGGGAAAGCCCCGATCAGCATCAATGAAATAGACTATCGGGGATGGGGGAAAGCAGGCTCGTATTTGGTTAAGGCAGGGTATGAAAAACTCGCTCCTCCCAGCCTCCCGGCCCACAGAAAATGGAAGAAAATTTGGAACTCTGACGGCATCCCCAAAATAACTGCTTTCTTCTGGCTTTTAACTCATGGTAAGCTGCTAACTGCTGAAAACCTTAGATTAAGGGGAATCACTGGCCCTTCTAGATGCACATTGTGTAAAAATGCTGAAGAAAGCTCCCATCACATTTTTTTGGAGTGTCCTTTTGCAGAGAAAGTTTGGGCCCAGGTCCTGGGTAGTCAATGGAGATCAGTCACTCTCCCTACTTCCCTAATTGACCTCTCTGATCATTGGGGACGTACTTTCCCAGGAAGATCCAAGAAGACAATGCGGAGAATTTGGAATCTAATTCCAATGAATATTTGTTGGCAGATTTGGTTAATCCGAAACAAAAGTATTTTTGAGGATAAGAAAGTGGACAGTAACAGAGCTGCCATAAAAGACATTGCAATGATCGAAGACTCTCTTTCCTCAAAAAAGGTCTCTCTCCCTGCACAAGAGCCTCTAACTCTATCTGAACTTCAATGGTGTAGCATGTTTGTGAAAGGCAGCTTCCTTCAGTCCAAAAACGAACGCCCCAACTCTCTTTGGGAAATTAGGAAAGACCCTGATACTTTTTCCAGGTGGTGGAAGGAGCAGAAAAGTCATAGCATATTCTTTGATGGGGCTTCCAAAGGGAACCCTGGGGTGGCAGGCGCGGGTGGGATTCTTTTTGATCCCGGAGGAATTAAAATAGCAGCCTTTTCATGGGGATTAGGTAGGAAAACAAATAATGAGGCAGAATGGTTAGCTCTCATTCTCTCTTTAGATATGGCCTCCAACTACAGCATAGACAATCTCAAAATCTATGGAGATTCCAGGCACATCATACAAATCATGCGAAGAGGATATGCCTCGCCAGGCTCAAAAGCCGACAGATACATGCAAAGAATCAAAGCCAATACTCTATTCTCAAAGGCTTCCTTCTTTCATATTCTCCGAGAGAACAACAGGGTGGCGGATTCAGCGGCAAACCAAGGAATCATGCTTGAAATCGGGCAAATAAAGGATCATAATGGAGTTTTGGGATTTCATTACATCCCCTAATGCACAAATGCCTTGGTTCATTGTTTTTTTGATAGGTCTTTTGGTTAGGGACTTGGTCACGAGGGACCACCCTTACCCATTTCTAAACTATGGTCTTCTCCCCAAATTGAAAACATTTAAGAAATTGTCCTCCGCGTCTTCACCCACACGCTTCTCCATCTGCCACCCCCGTCCGCTCCTCCATCTGTCGCCTCGTTCCCTCCCCCGGTGTCATCTCCCACGGGGCTTTCTTAACTCCCTCATCCGCCCTTCCTTTTCCTTCCTCCGAGATGGCTCGCCCTCCCCATCTTCCTGAAACTTTGAGTCGCCTCTCCCTTGGCGAGCTCGACAATCCTCCTCCTCGTTTCTTGCAGGTTCAGGCGGATAACTGGGAAACTATGCAGTCAATTAGGGCGGCCATAGCCGCCTTGAGCAGAACGTTGGTTGATATCAAGTTTGCAGTCCGGAACACATACGACGCGGTTTGCTCCAATGTGAATCAGAATGCAGAAATGGCGTCAGACATAACACATGTGTGCACCCAGTTATCCTGCCAGGATTCCAGAATTGATGATCTGGAACGAAATATATTTGAATTAATGGGGAAAGTTGACAAGTTGCAGGAAGACATGGTTGTTTTCACTGGAGCGACACAGGGAAGCTGGGTGCACGAAAACCCAACGGTAAATCAGGAAATTAACCAGGTTATGGTGGATGCATCGTCTGTCCAGCTAAGGAAGAAAGGCTAGGAATTAGCACAGCCCAGGTTTCAAAAATTTTGCTCTTTTTGGTGAATTCATTTTTGTATAATCCTATGTAGTCAGTTTGTTAAGGTCTATTCCAGCTCTATGCTGGATAATTTCAGGAAGACTAAGCTCAGAGCTTATAATGTTATGCAGATAGTTTTTATAGTGATAGTTGGTCCAGATATTCATTGAAAGTTTGTAATGAATAGTTGTGCACAGCTTTATAAATATAATCCTTTACTCTGTTACTGTTAAAAAAAAAAGAACAGTTCAATGAACAAATAATGTCCAACCAGAAAAATCACATAGAAAAATTATGTGCGCAAATCAAGGAATTAAAAGATGAAAGTGATTTCAATCAGAGATTGAAAAATCAAGATATAAAGAAGGAAATAAATAATTACGAAGCAGAAATAATACGCTTGAACAAAATCGTTAGCGACAAAGATGAAGAACTAATGCAATTACGACATAAATTAGAAAGTCAAGAATCAGAGGTCGGCGAGTGTCGACAACAGATAAAATTTCTTCAACAACAAAATGACAACTCTAAAAAGACACATAAGTCAGAGATCGCGAAGAGTAATAAAGCATTATCTAACAATGCTGAAGAAATTTTTAGACTAAGAAATCATAACAAGATATTAGTCACAAAAATTAAGAAGTTGAAAAATAGCCGAAAGATAGAACAATCTATGGACGACATTGAAGGGAAACTTCTAGACAAACAGGAAGAAAATAGTTGTATCAGAAGTCATAATGAAGATCTTAAGGAACAACTTAAGACATCTGAAGATGACAGAAAATCGCAAGTCGAATTGATTAAGAAGTTTCAAAATGATAATAGGCAGTTAGAAAACAAGTTGGAAAAGATACAGAACAAAAACTTAAATACTCAAGAGACGAAAATACAACTTCCAACTCAGATCAATGCTCTAAAGGCGACATTTCTAAACGAAAATGACATCGTGAAAGTCTCTTATCGACACCCCAACCATAAAAACCAATATTTGAAAAAGTGGGAAAAGTCGAAAGATAATGGTACTAATGTGATCAAATCTCCTGACGACACATCAGTAGGAAATCCCATCAGTCCACAACAAGTCAATTTGGGATGGATTGATCCGTCGATGTATCGAAAGTTATGCTCTACACTTAGCAGTTCGTATCAACATGTTTCATCAGCCATGGCATCGCAAAGAACAATGCAACAAAATTATAAGGCTTTGAGGACAAAGCCTTTCTAAGAGAGTGGCAATGCTATGAATATTATATGTATGTTAGTTAAAGTTATTAGTTATTAAAGTGAAAGGATGTAACCCTTCACTATACACGCTCAAGCCTATAAAAGCGAGCCTCATTGTAATTATTAATCATCTATATATCCATTATCAATTATATATTATTATTTTATTAAATGGAGTTATTTTCCATTGGAGGATTATTCGCTTGAATAATCACGGAGTATATCCGGACATGGATATAGCAACAAACAAGACCTTTCTTCGTCCCGAAGAAATCAGAAAATAACTAGAGCTGGATGAACAGATGAACTTCATTGTGGTTTATCTTGTAACTAAGTGTAGATAGTTGATGACTCTGAGCTGGTACTGGCTACTCCATTGGTTGGAAATGGATTGTCATTTCTGGAAATGTGTCCATACAGGCAGAAGAAGCTGACTGCATGGTCTGGTACTAAAACATCATTCGATGACTGTTGAAATCCTAACGTTGACGACCGCAGCAGCGCACTTTGTCTTAGAGAAGAAAGATTCCAAGACTGCTAATATTCGTATGTCCTCTCCAACTTTCATACCAATCGGTTATTGAAATAAGAGTGATGGAAAGAAGATTGACGGAAACGTGATTGGTGCCAAGGAACATAGTGACAAATCCATGTATTGGGACTTCGAGAGTGCTCTAAATGCCCATATATCATGGTGTAGTGAGGATTTTCCAAGGAGTCGATGTCGAAATGCTCATATACCACAAGGAGAACTAGGGAGCAATCATAAGACTCAAGAATTTCTAATAAAACAACAAAGGACAGAGAACAAAGGCATTAAATAAAAATTCCATGGCTTTCCCGAAGATTTCAGTTTGCTATGATATGGGGCATGGTTAGCCTATATATAGTGAGTGGCCACTGATTTGATGGATTGAATGGGATGGGATGGATGGGGAATGATAATTATCACATTATGGTGAGATGGTGGTCATAGATATCATCTCTAGAGACTGTAGATTTTGTAAATAATCGTACATGTATCACTCCAATCGATTCCTTGAAAATGGTTTGTACGTTGGCATGGCGGTGATCCTAACGGTTCTAATGGTAAATGACGGCTTGCATCACTCACGTGAATAAAATAATTTCATCGTGCTTTAGTCGACATTATGTCTTTTCACGAACAATTGATTAGTGATGATGATAATTTAGTCAATGTATTGTTGGTCATATTTGTGTTGGTTCAGTCGAGCATATTTGTTTTAGCATTCTCTTTATCATTTGTTCCACTTTGTCACTAATATTTTTGGTGCTAAAGTGAAGAAGAGATTTGGATAAACATAATTAAAATAATATGAGATGTGCTTTACATTATGTTCTCACATGAAAATGAAGAAATGACGAATACTAACAAGGATTTCGCATCACCAATTTGCGCGAACAAAGGAAGTGGTGGGTGGTTTTGAAATCTAAAACCACATGCCACATTTCGATACAGTCCCATTTCGCTGGTTGAAAAAACGGTAAAGGAAACCACCTTCTAGGGTTGCAAAACCGCTTTTGGGGGTTATAAAAGACAAAGTGCATGAGATAAATGACACTTGTCATTTGGCGTTGAACGGTTTGGACGTGTCACGTGTGGTTGGAACATGACAGAGATGACCTCTTGTCCATCTTAGGTATTTCCATGTAGGATTTCAAGACTCTTACAGATATGTCAGACACTTAAAGACTCTATGTGTAGTATTTCGCACTCTAAAGAGAAATTAATGGAGTTTAAGTCACAGGGAAAGGATGTATTTAATTTTTTTGGTCCTTTTCATGATTGGGATTCATGATTGCACACAGGGGCTTCATGATTGCACGTAGGGGCTTCAAATGCATGCAGGGGCTTCAAATGAGCAAGGGCAGAGATGGAAAAGGTGCTAAAAAATTGAACAAATCACACCAAAAGTTGCAAATGTGTAAACCCATGGCGGAATAATGATGCAGACCCACTCAGAAGAAAATCGATGGTGGAAAGGGGTTTCGGCACTATAAAGTGCACAGTGGTTAAATTTGGAAAGGTGGAGTGGAAATTAAACCGCTTACCATGTGGCAAGCGTTGGTGGAGTCCGCTATGAAAAGCGATAAAAGTTAAACCACTCATCGCAAGTTCTGAAACCACCTAAGCATATGTTATATAAAAGGTTTGTTCGAATTTTGAAAAAATTCAATTGTTAATTATTTCCTGGAGGAAAAGAAGCCGTGGGAAACACGTCACTTGTCTTTGTCAACAAGAACAGAAGTCAACAAGCTCACTTCACAGGTAGCTCAAAAACCTCACTTTTCAGAGTTTGTTTCCCAGATGGAGAAAATTGAAGACCTTGTTTTGTTCAATGAAAGTTTAGATGAAAACAAGGAGCTTGTAGTTGACATGGAAAGGGATATTTTCGACCATGTTTTGTATGTGTGTAGTATTTTGCAGTCTAAATAGAAATTAATGGATTTTAAGTCGCGGGGAAATGATGTATTTAATGTTTTTGGTTCTTTTCTGTATTATTTTTGTGTCGAACAGACCCTACACTTCCCCAAATTTGTTGGTTGGTGTGTGGTGAATTATTCGCAGGATGAAAGGGTAATCATTAATGTAAATACAACCAAAATTCTATGTCGATTCAATGCACAAACTATCTGTGAGGTTCTAGTTTTACTTGAAACATTTCCTGAAATCCCTGAGTCGTTTAACGAAGAAAATAAATCCATATGTTTATATTGAAATGGTACCACTTTAGATGGTGCAAAATTCATTAGATTTACCTTTTTTTTAGGATTTACCATCTATAATTCTGACAGAACACACTATTTCCAAAAAATCTGAATTTGGCGGCATATTTGTATCGACCCATGATATACATATTAAACCTAACTTCTGGAACATATCATCCACTCCACTCTGTCTCTTCATTTATGGAATATTTTCTTTGATACTTTGTATGCTTGGGTATTTTTACAAAATATGCTTTAGAAACAGAGTCAACATGGTCTGTATCCCTAATAGATATGTGTGACAGTGTTGGTGTTTTCCTTCGTTTGTGGGCCAAATTTTGAAATGCGGGGTTTCTTTTTGTGAACTAAGTTATTATTTTGGGATCCGTATTCCGGCACCAAGTGGGAGGCAGGCAACCATGGGTGGTTTCTGTGGATCCGAAAAATGTCCCCAACCGCGGCGATTTTGATAACAAAATATTTATTTTGACAGAGTCATAGGCATATTGTCTATCTAGGTTCAAGAACAAGCTTTTTTCTATAGTAAACTTGATTCTTTAATAAACTACCTCTCTAAACTAGATTTACCATAAATAAAAACACTTCCTAACCTCCCTCTCACCTCATGATTGCACAATTAAACTTAATCTTGAAGCTCATTTTATCCCTTACATAATAAAATAGCTCCATTGGATGGCTTACACTAAACCCTAGCGCTAGAGGCCCTGAGGATAATCTAGTAAACAAAATATTTTAAGAATTGAAGCATGAAGCAAAATATTACTATTTACCAGCACATTGATAGACTTTTTTTGGATGAATCTTTTACTTACAGATGTCCTTTTTTTATCTTCGGCTTCCAAGAGCTCAATCTCTTGGATTTTGTGACTCACATTGTCTTCTGCCGAGATTTCCACACCACAGTGGTTTCCTCTTCTTCACTATCATCATCATATTCATCATCGTCTATGGTTGAACTCCAATCTAGTTCAAAATATTCATCGCCACTTGGTGATATGTTAACCCTATTATTGCATGATTTCTTGGTTTTTGCCTCGATGTTTGTGCTCTTCCATTGGATTTAGTATAACTTAAATCCATATGTTTATATTGAAATGGTACCATTAATACCCTTAATATTCGTTTATACAATATTTAAACTAATTTTAAAAATAAAATGTTCCACGTGTCACAATCTGAGCATTCCACATGTCACCCTAGAAACTAGATATACATTTTAACAACAACATTTATAGAAATTTTGCTTAAAAGAGTTTGCAGGCAAGTCGAAATTTTGATAGAGAAAGAGAGGTCGCTCTTTCCTCAAGTTGTTCTATTTTGGGGTGTTGGAAGTAGATGCTGAGGAGAAAGTGTGTTTGCTCCTTCCTCCATGGATGTTTTTTAGGAGTGGAGAAGTAGATATCGGTAATCTAAACACAAATTTCATAGGAAAATTGCTTCGCACAGTTTGTTGGCAAGTGGAAATATTCTTAGAGAAAGAGCGGTCGCTCTTTCTTCAAGCTGTTCTATTTTTCCAATTCCCTCATAAATGAAGGGGTGGCTAACCATTCTTATTCCTGGTATTATTTTTCATAATAGTTTTAGACTGCAAGAAGGATCGATCGATCCTTATTGTGTTTTTCATTCTGGATATAGCTGAATTGATGGATATAGGTGTTCACAATTATCTACTAAACGAACGGGTGTCCGATCCTTCTTGTCGGAAAATGGAAGTTGGGACAAACATTTTTTATATGTTATAACTTATCTGATGTCCGGGTCCCTATTATTTACAGCGGAAGTCAAAATTTGGAAATTCTCGGCCTAGCCTTCGTAGATTAAATATTTTTACATTTCTCTTGTAAATGAAGGGTCGACCGACCTTTCTTGTGCTCAATATTCTTCCAGTGTTCACCATTTTGGATATACATGAATTGACGGACTAGCCTTCGTAGGTTGAATATTTTTACAATTCCCTCATAAATGAAGGGGTGGTCTACCCTTCTTCTTCCCAGTATTATTTTCATAATAGTTCTAGACTACACGAAGGGTCAGTCGATCCTTCTTGTGTTCGCCATTCTGGATATACGGAATTGTTGGATATCGGTGTTCACAATTATCTACTAAAGGAAGGGGCGGTCGATCCTTCTTGTCGAAAAATGGAAGTCGGGACAAACATTTCTTATATGTTATAACTTAGTTGATGTCGGGGTTCCTACTATTTACAGCGGAAGTCAGAAGTCGAAAATTGTCGGCCTAGCCTTTGTAGATTAAATATTTTTACATTTCTCTCGTAAATGAAGGGTCGGCCGACCCTTCTTGTGCTCAGTATTCTTCCATTGTTCACCATTTTGGATTTACATGAATTAACGGGCTAGCCTTCGTAGGTTGAATATTTTTACGATTCCCTCATAAATGAATGGGCGGATGACCCTACTTCTGCCCAGTATTATTTTCATAATAATTCTAGACTGCAAGAAGGGTCAGTCGATCCTTCTTGTGTTTTCCATTCAATATAAGGGGAATTTTTGGATATAGGTGGTCATAATTATATACTAAATGAAGGGGTGGACGATCCTTCTTGCCGGAAAACATAAGTCGGGACAAACAGTTTTTATATGTTATAACTTAGCCGATGTCCGGACCCCTACTATTTACAGCGGAAGTCGAAAGTCGAGAATTGTCAGCCTAGACTTCGCAGATTAAATATTTTTACATGAATTGACAGGCTATCCTTCGTAGGTCGAATATTTTTACAATTCCCTCATAAATGAAAGGGCGGTCGACCCTTCTTCCACCCAGTAATATTTTCATAATAGTTCTAGACTGCATGAAGATTCGGCCAATCCTTCTTGTGTTCGCCATTCTAGAAATAGGTAATTGTTGGATATAGGTGTCCACAATTATCTACTAAAGGAAGGGGTGGTCAATCCTTCTTGTCGAAAAATGGAAGTCGAGACAAACATTTTTTATATGTTATAACTTAGCTTATGTCCAGGTTCCTACTATTTACAGCGGAAGTCCGAAATCGGGAATTGTCGGCCTAGCATTCGTAGATTAAATATTTTTACATTTCTCTCATAAATGAAGTGTCATACGACCCTTCTTGTGTTTAGTATTCTTCCAATGTTAACCATTTTGGATATACATGAATTAACGGGCTAGCCTTCATAGGTTGAATATTTTTACAATTCCATCATAAATGAAGGGGCGGTCGAACCTTCTTCTGCCCAGTATTATTTTCATAATAGTTCTAGACTACATGAATTAGGGTCGGTCGATCCTTTTTGTGTTCGCCATTCTGGATATAGGGAATTTTTGGATATAGTTGTTCACAATTATCTACTAAAGGAAGGGGCAGACGATCCTTCTTGTCGGAAAACGAAATTCGGGACAAATATTTTTTATATGTTATAACTTAGTTGATGTCCGGGTTCCTACTATTTACAGAGGAATTCGGAAGTCGGGAATTGTCAGCCTAGCCTTCATGGATTAAATATTTTTACATTTCTCTCGTAAATGAAGGGTCGTCCGACCCTTCTTGTGCTCAGTATTCTTCCAGTGTTCACCATTTTGGATATACATGAATTGACGGGCTAGCCTTCGTAGGTTGAATATTTTTACAATTCCCTCATAAATGAAGGGGCGGTCGACCCTACTTCTACCCAGTATTCTTTTCATAATAGTTCTAGACTGCAAGAAGGGTCGGTTGATCCTTATTTTGTTCTCCATTCTGGATAAGGGGAATTTTTGTATATAGGTGTTCACAATTATCTACTAAATGAAGGGACAGACAATCCTTCTTGTCGAAAAACGTAAGTAGAGACAAACATTTTTTATATGTTATAACTTAGCTGATGTATGGATCCCTACTATTTACAGCAGAAGTCGGAAGTCGGTAATTGTCGGCCTATACTTCTCAGATTAAATATTTTTACATTTCTCTCCTAAATGAAGGGTTGGTCGACCCTTCTTGTGCTCAGTAATCTTCCAGTGTTCACAATTTTGGATATACATGAACTGATGGCCTAGCCTTCATAGGTTGAATTTTTTACAATTCTCTCATAAATGAAGGGGCGGTCGACCCTTCTTCTGCCTAGTATTATTTTCATAATAGTTCTAGACTGCAACAATGGTTGGTCTATCCTTCTTGTGTTCTCCATTCTGGATATAGGGAATTTCTGGATATAGGTTTTCACAATTATCTACTAAACAAAGGGGCGACCGATCCTTCTTGTCAGAAAACGGAAGTGTTGACACAGATCTGTCAACAGGGGTTCACTTCGCACAATTTCCAACAAATATTGACACAAAAGCTGATAGATATCGGCCCGAAAAGGGTTTATCCTTTCCAGCAACACTTGCAGAGCAAGTGAGGTCTCACCCGAGATACCTAAGGGGGCTGCAGGAACCAAGTTTCTGCAGGTATAAGAGGACATACATCATTATCATTCAATTGCAACGAAGCTCAGAGATCAACATAATTATCATTCGCATCTAAACACCATTATCGCATAATAGACATACTAATCAAATATAGGCAGTAACAGATTATAGAAACATATCTAACTAATCGGAGATACATATCGTAACTGCGACATTGCTAATTCATTCATAAAACACAATTAACCATACTGTGACAACACACATTCAATCATACTGCGACATAGTACATCGATATTTTCCCTAACTTCTACTTTGATCATTGTGCAATCCTCAACCTCCTACTCTGTCGGATGTTCGCTTCCTATCTGCCACACCTTCAATAAGTTTTCCTTTATCTAAGTCAATACCAGCATAGCTTCAACTGCTTGTTGATCTGCTTTCGACTGCAACTCATCCAACTACATTGTTCTTCTTTATTGCTTAGTCTGTGCCTTGTTGACTGGATGCTGCAATTCCTTCAGTTATGTCGCTCTAGTCATCTGGTCCATTAGGGGCATCACCTTTAGTGATCCCCTCAATGCTTCTAATTGTGCCTCTACCTCTTGAAGTTGCACATTGAGCTGGCGCAACTGCTCATCTTGCACGAGACTTCCCCAAAACTATGAGACTTCTTCAGCAATGTTCTTCGTCGACTTCTCCAATTCTGCGATCTCCATCGCAACATCCTAAATGGTATTCTTGCACACTTCCACTTGTTCCGGTGGTGTGCTCGGCACCATCCTTGTTTGCAATTCCTCATTCGCTTTTATAATATCGGAAATAACCACGCCCAACCTCAATGCCTTAGCTTTCACGAACATTTATTTAGTTATTTCCGGTGCATCCTCACATTCCATGGAGATGGCATGCTCCAATCTCCTCCTATCCTCAATCGCTTTTTCTCTTTAATTCATTATTGCATCCTTTTCCTCGCGAAGTTGTTCAACCTCTACTTCAATACTTATTACCTTTCATTTATAGTTGATAATTTGCATGTGTTGATGCTTCTCGGTCATTTATTTATTCGCTCACCCCTGTTGACATAGATCTATCGACGAGGGTTCACTTCGCATTGTTTTCAACAAACCTTGACACAACTCCCATAGATATCAACCCAGAAAGGTTTTATCCTTCCCAGAAACACCAACAGAGCGAGCGAGGTCTCACCCAAGATACCTAAGGGGGCTGCAGGAACCATGTTTTTGCAAATTACAGAAGACATGCATCATTCACATTCAATCACAATGTAACTCAGAGATTGACATAATCAACATTCCCATCAAAACATAATCATCGCACTCTTGACATATTAATCAGATCTATTCAATAGCAGATTATTAACCAATAAAACCTATCGCTTATTTATCCATACAACATATTGAACCCTACTGCAACACAAATTCATTCATACGGCGATATTTTACGCAGAGGAAAAGACATAAACAACATAATTATTCTCATTATTTATCATCCCGCCTTATACATCACAAAATCCATCTGGAGAGCCAACACAAAGTCAAAACAATACAGAAGCTACGAACCTTAGATCAGATCTCAAGATAAAATATAGATCAAGATATTATTCTTCCTCATTCTAGATGCCAAAAAATATTCCCTTAGGATTACAATTCTACTCCTATTTATAGGCTCACTTGGTTGTTACAACTTGGTCCAATGACTGATTAACTAACTAATTACTTAACCAATTGTTCTGCATTATTGGCTCTATTGCACTCCGGGACCGATCCTTTGACCATTTTGATGACCCTTTCATCGTCAATTGTAACAAAATTATATGCTTTAGACCCGTGCCAAGAAGCCCCCAACACAAACTTGTGGCTCGCCCTCAAGCCACCTCAGTTGGATGTTGTTGGTGCATTCACTTGCATTCTAAATTCGTCGTATGTTTCCTTAATATGCTCGACCGCTTCCTTGGTCATTGCTTTCAGTTTTGCAAAGTATTCCACTTATCTATTGTGCCTTCTCCATATTTTCCTTAATATGCATTGTTCTGGACATCGCTTCAACAGCCAGCCGCTCAGCTTTCATCTATATTTCATCCAAGTGTGTCGTTATTCTTTGTTTCCTTGATCGTGCCTTGTTGACACGATTTTGTAACTCTTTCAATTTTGTGGATTTCGTCATTTGTTCCAGTAGGGGCATCGCCTTAAGCGATCCCCTCAGTGACTCTAGTCGCGCTTCCACCTCGCCGAGTTGCACATTTAGCTGGTGCAACTGCTCACCTTGGACAAGACTTCCACAAAATTGTGTCACATATTTCACGATGCTCTGAGTTGCTTTCTCTAATTCTGTCTATCACTACCTCCTCAATAGCACTCTTCCTTCCCTCTACTTTCTCTGGCAGTGTGCTTGGTACTGCCCTTGTTTGTAGTTCCTCGTTCTATTTTCAGAGGTCTGCGATGAATGCACCTAACCTCAATACCTTTTCTTTCGTAAGCATATCTTTGCCTATCTCTAGTGCATCTTCACATGCCATTGCAATCGCATGTTCCAATCTTTTTTTGTCATCTACCGCATGTGCCCTTTCACTCATTACTGCTTCTTTCTCTCCACAGAACCATTCAATCTACGCTTCAATGCTTTGCACCTGCCTCTTGTAGTTGGACATTTGATCATGCACTGAAGCTTCATGATCATTGATCTCTTCGCTTACTATGGTGTGACTGTGATGTAGCATGAACATCAGCAGCATGTTCATGTCTATATTGATCAAATCTCTCCCTCGCAACACGGCATCCAAATATTCATCTCCTGTCGTGATTGCATTGGGTAATATTTGCACAATCCGCCACTGAGTGTCGATATCCACATTGACCCTCCTTAACTTTGATGTACTCGACCCCACTTGTCCTTGTGGTAGCCTTGTTTTTATGACTGTATTGCTTAGCGTCTGTAGTAGCTGCAATACCTGACGGAAATATTCAGTCACATGTTGTGTGACTTTCGCGCAGTTCTCCTCCGCCACAATCATTATCTTCTCCAGTAACTTGTTCATTTTTTCGTCGGGGAGACTGAAGGTAGTGCTCCACTCACCTCACTCCATCCTATTGTTTTTTCTTGCCTCTTGTTGTTTCTTCTCTAGCTCTGAATCCTTCAGAGTGGCTGATGATGCTCCATCATTTGTTGCGGTGAGCGATTGTTCATCCACACCATACTCTTCATCGTCTGAATCTTTTGTTTCTTGTTGGGATTTTGGTATGTCTGTCGGTTTCCCATCCTCTGGGTCCGATAGATGATCCTCATTCACTGGAACTTTCGATTCTTCTGGGAATTCGTCCACAATTGCATCCAATTCCACTTCATTGAGCTTGTATTGCATCGTGATCCACTGCTTATGTGTAATGTCCCCACTCAAATAAATTCCAAAAAGAGAAAATTCCACCAATCTACTAGTTTCCTAGGTTGGGTGGAGACATTAAATTTTGAATAAGGAGACTAATAAACCCCAAATGGACTTTAGCTTGACATAAATATATTAAGAGGGGATAAATAAATATTTATGATGAGAAAATAAGATGGCACTTGGTCATGGAGACACATGGATAGTGTGGGACCCACAAAAAGCTAGATTTCCCATGCCATATGGAATTCCACTCTCACCCATTCGAATCCAAGGTGGAGTCTACTATTCTTGGGGGAGTTGGAAGGGCATAATACTTGGAATGAATCAATGAGGTCTAAATGTAAAGGAAGAACAACTCCCATGGAAGAGGAAGAGGCATTTTGGAGCTAGTGGGACACTTGGGCTAGATTCCCTAGCTTCTATTACACCAATGATGAAGATTCCTATGAAACTTAAGAAAAAATCAGACCTGATGGATGACATCTGACATACATGAAATTTCAGCGCTAAAAATAGCCTCCAAGAAGGCACACAAGGGAGTCAGGGCATCCAAGGAGACACCTACTCGAATTGAGGGAAGGAGGAGGATAGAATTGGAAGGACAAGTGGAATGCTTGGGAATCTCTTCCCAAATGGAGTTGGAATGAATCTCATGAATGGGATTCAAGTTAGGGAATCCTTAGGAAGTTTATAAAAGTTAGGAACAAAGAAGAATACCAACTTTTTATCATTTTACATTTTGCATTTGGAGAGAAGAGCTAGTATACTTGCCTTAGCACCAATTTCGAGGGTGAAAGATTCCCATCCTAATTGGAAATTGGAGAGGCCATTCAGAAATTTCATTTGGAGCTATAATGGATTCTTTAGTTACAGGTTGAATCTACAGGACAGCTCGTGGTTCATTCATCTACAACTTGTTATTGCATCTCTTTCACATTTTCTTGCATATTTGGGCCCCTGGAGGAATTGCGCCTTTGGTGAGAGTCCAAGAATATCCATTTATTTGTATTCTGATATATATACTCTATATTTACTTCTCAAAATACTCTCAGGTCTAAATTCCAAGTGAAACTATGTAAAAATACCAAACAATGCATCAATGATGTCATTTTCCCTATATCTTGTTGTTGGAGCTTGAAGAGACATTATTTTGAATTGTATCAGTCATTCTCTGTGATTTTTTTTATTTATGGAGTATCATTAATGTTCTGAAGAAGTTTCATTAACATGGAACAAGTCTTTGGCACCTAAATTTCGAATTTCATAACATATGGTGAAATTTACTAGCTTTCCCCCCTATGTGAAGACTTGCATATAAATATCTGATTTAATGGAGTTGCAGAAGGCCATAGGAACTAATTGAGGATACATTGGGGAGATAATTAAATACATTTATCATTACCATACCTCTGTTCTAAAATTTGTAAGGTTTTAATAGCATTTGGAGAGCCATCTTTGACCACTACCCTTGGGGGTTTTAAAGCTCAATTTGACTAGTACATTTCCCTACTTTGTCCAGATTGTAAATGAATGTTGCAGAAGTGTATTAAGGGTTGTTAAGCATCCATAAGCCTCATTTATATGTCTGAATACCTTCCAAACTCATTCAGACCCCATTCTGAAGCATTTGGATCCATTTGGAAGCAATTGAGTCATTACTATTCTAAGGGTCGAATTGGCCAAAAATTGTAATTTTTCCTACTTTTTACAAATTATTAAAAAGGGACACTACAAGTGATATTAGAGCATGGTCCTTGAATCTTATTTGGATGACCATTTATGAATACAAGAAGCCAAATAAATCATCTCCCACCCTTACAATCTGAAACTGAAAGTGTTTTTGTTGAAGAGGAAGAAGAAGGAGAAGAGGTGTATTCTATTGAAACTATGGCTAGGGATGAGAAGGGAAACTCAGAGAATAAAGAGGAATTTACTAAATTCATGAAACCATTCTTTCAATACATGACAAAATAGATCATGAAAGGGTTCGAATTGTTGTCTAGTCAACTTGGAAGCAAAGGAGCAATAGGAGGCAGCAATAGTTCTTCTTTCTAGGAAAAGAAGGCAATGGGTGAAAACATTTTCTCAAGGACAAGACCTCATAATAGACCTAATGAATTTCAGAGTTAAGTAATACCTACTATGCCTAAATTTCTTGAGTTCAAAGAAGAACCTAACACCCAATTTGAAATGCGGGAGATTGTAAAAGAATGGGAAAAGTTGAGTGAAGATTGTAGAAGGACTCTACCCTTTGAGAAATACTTTAATGTTGCAAGCAAAATCAAAATGAGGGAAGGTAATAGGACTCCATTTCAGAATAAAGAATTGAATTGTGCCATTGGTAAAATGCCCCTTCCCACTTTTGATGGCTCACCTCAAAGTTCTGCAAATACTTGGGTACAAAAACTAGATGTGTATTTTCAGTTGAAACCAATGGTGGAAGATGATGCTTTAAAAATGGCTATTTTGCATCTAGAACGAGAATCCAATGATTGGTGGTTCCATGGTATGAAAACCTTGCGACATGATCAGGTTACCACATATGGAGAATTTTTTGACAGGGTATTAGAAATATTTGAGCAAAAAGACCCAGAATTGCCTTTCAAAGAACTAGCCCAATTGAAGCAAGTTGGAACCCCTGCTGAGTATATGATGGAATTCCAAAAATTATCAGTTAAGGTGGTTGATATATCTATGGTAAGGTTAGTATTTCTCTTTACTGAATTTTTGTTTGAACCCTTAAAAGGTTTATTTAAATCCCACAAACCTAATTCATTGAAGGATGCCATGAACTTGACAAGAGATCTACAAAATGTGCTACCTAGGACAAGGTTTCCTCCCAAGCCTAACTTCCCTTACAAATTCATATTTGAAAAGAAACCTTAGAAAAGAGATGCATTTGAAAAGAATAAGAAAGAGGGCTAAACATGGAAGAACTCAGAAGAAAGAAATTGTGTTACACATGCTTCCAACCATGGGCACCAGGGCATAAATGTGCTAAGGGGAAAGCACAATACATTCAAGTATTTTATGATAATGATGAGTATGAAGGGTTTATGGAGGAAGAAGGACATATTTCAGACCAAGAAGAGGGATATGATATAGCATAAGAAGGGAAACAAGAAGAAAATCATCCTTCACCTGACAAAGGAAGGATCGCAGTACTTCCAGGAGTGCCTCGCTTTCACACTATTCGATGCAAGGGAGTGTTACAAGGACAAATTGTCTCAGTGTTGGTAGATGGAGGAGCCACACATAAATTCATTTATGCAGACATGGTGGAGAGGAGGAATCTACCTATTGAACCATTCAATGGCTTCACAGTCATCATTCCAGGTCACAACACTATGGAGTGCAAAACATGGATTCCAAAGCTGGAAATCACCATAGGTAATTACACTTTTTTTGATAGCTTTTATGTGGTTGATGTTGTTGATACTAATGTGGTATTGGGAGTGCAATGGCTGTACTCTATAGGGGATCATACAGTGAACTATCAAATTCCTGAAATGAGATTCAAAGATTCGGAAGGAAAAAAAAGGGTTGTGAGAGGGCAGTACACCTATCCAAATCAAGTAGTGACTTCCCACAGTATGAGGTCCATATTGAGGCATGGAGATATTGAGTGTGCTTCTGAATGTTACATCACTTCACCCAAACCAAAAATAAACATTTCATAACATCCCAAGGAGATAAGGTAGCTGCTACACAAATATGAAAAGGTTTTTGGAGACCTCCCTCCTGGAAGGCCACCTGATAGAGGAGTTGAGCACAACATTGTTTTGGTGGCGGGCACTTCACCTATACAAACCCCACCATATAGACATCCCAAAAATTTCAGAGAGGAGATTGAAAACGCTATTGAATAACTCTTGGAGTTGGGACTCATTATACCAAGCTCTAGTCCCTATGCTTCTTCAGTGGTTTTGGTGAAGAAGAAGGATGGGACCTTGAGAATGTGCATTGATTTTAGATCCCTCAATAAAAATACAATCAAAAATAGATATCCCATCCCAAGAATAGATGATCTCATGGATGAGATACATGGATCAAAATTCTTCTCAAAAATTGATCTTAGATCTGGTTACCATCAAATTCGAATGGAGGAGGATGTGCCTAAAACAGCTTTCCGATGTCACTATGGCCATTTTTAGTTTCTTGTCATGCCTTTTGGTTTGACCAATGGTCCAACCACATTTCAATCATGCATGAATCAAATATTCAGCAAACAACTCCGTAAGTTTGTTTTGGTTTTCTTTGATGACATTCTAATTTACAGCAAAACATGGGAGGAACACTTGCACCATCTAGAATTTGTCTTGAAAATTTTACATGATCAATCTTTGTTTGCTAAGTTGTCTAAGTGTGAATTTGGGATGAAAGAAGTTTTATATCTTGGACACATAATTGGGAAATATGGAGTGAAGGTACACTTGGAAAAAATAAGAGCTATTCTTGAATGGCCATCACCCAAAAACAACACAACATTGAGAGGCTTCATTGGAATATGCACTTACTACAGAAAATTTGTGAAAGGGTTCTCTAAATTTACTGCTCCACCTACTGATTTGACCAAGAAGGATGCATTCAAGTGGGATGAAGAGGCTGAAAATTCTTTCCAAAAAATGAAAGAGGTAATGAGTAGTTTTCCAGTACTTGCATTACCTAATTTTACTAAACCATTTGTCTTGGAATGTGATGCATCAGGGGAAGGTATAGGGGTTGTCCTAAAACAAAATCAACACCCTATAACATTTGAGAGCAGAAATTTGCAGCCACATGAGAAGATCTATTCCATTTATGAAAAATAAATGTTAGCCATCATGTATGCCTTGGCCAAGTTTAGACAATACTTGGTGGGATACAAGCTTGTGGTCAAAACTGACCATAACAGTTTGAAGCATTTTCTCACACAAAATGACCTCAATGAAATGAAATAAAAGTGGTTAAGCAAATTCCAAGATTTTGATTTTGACATTGAATATGTTAAGGGAAATAATAATATTGTAACAGATGCATTATCTAGAAGGCCATGATTTTCTCTTATGGACATTTCAAAAGATTGGAAAAATATGCTAATAGTTGAATATGCCAAAGATAGATTTGCTTGTGGTGTGTTAGATGGGGTCAAAGGTGATGATAGGTACAAGGTTTTATATGGTATAATCTACTACAAGGATATAATATATTTGGTTCATGTTTCGAATCTCAAGCACAGTATTTTGAAGGAAGCTCGTGACTCTCCTTTAGCAGGCCATCCTGGTTTTTTCAAAACATATAAGCAACTAAGGGGAAGATTCTTTTGGAAATGGATGAAAGAGGATGTTCTAAAATATGTGAATGAATGCAAGTCATGTCAACAAAACAAATCCGAACATACACATCCTGCTGGTTTATTGCAACCATTGCCCATTCCACAATAAAAATGGGAAAGTGTCTCCATGGATTTCATCACAGGTTTGCCCAAGGCTTTGGGTAAGGATTGCATTTAAGTTGTGGTGGATAGAATCACTAAATTTTCTCATTTATTTGTTGTTACATCATATTTTATTGCTGCACAAGTGGCTGATCTATTCTTTAGATAAATTTTCAGATTGCATGGACTCCCCAAGAACATTGTAAGTGATAGAGATAGCAGATTTATGAGTGCCTTTTGGCAAGAACTTTTCAAGTTGGTTGGCACTAAATTGACTCCAAGCACAATATATCATCCTCAAACTGATGGCCAAACATAAAGAGTGAATCAATGGTTGGAAGGGTACTTGAGGAACTATGTCGGTGAGCAGCAGAAAACATGGGTGAAATGGCTACATTTGGGTGAGTTTTGCTACAACACTACTTTCCATATGTCCATTGGCATGTCTCATTTTAAGGCACTATATGGTTATGAAGCACTTACATTTTTTTAGCACATATTTGGTCATATTAGATCCCCAAAGGCTAAATACTAGGTGGAGGAAAGTCAATAGATCTTGAAACTCCTAAAAGAAAATTTGCAGGTTGCCCAAAATCAACAGAAACACTATGTAGATCAACATAGAGTGGAAAGAACTTTTCAAGTAAATGATTTGGTCTATTTGAGGGTACAGCCATATAAACAAACATCCTTGAAGGTGAAAGGGTCATTAAAGCTCAAACCAAGATACTATGGTCCCTACAAGATAGCTCGAAAAGTTGGGGAGGTTGCTTATGAGTTGGAGCTTCCGGAAGGGAGCAAAATTCACAATGTATTCCATGTTTCATGCCTTAAGAAGGATATTGGTAAGCATATATATGTTTCAGAAACCCTCCCTCCATTATATGATGAAGGACAACTCACCCTTATTCCAGAGACAAAAAAAAAAATTGAAGACAAGAGAAAGAAAATTGAGGAGCAAGACCAGAAGGGAGTATTTGGTACAATGGAATGATTTTCCAAGTGAGGATGCCACATGGGAGGAAGAACAAATTTTTCAGAATCCCAATTTAGAATTGCTTTAGGGAAAGAAATCATGGGTGGGGAGGACTGTAATGTTCCCACTCAAATAAATTCCAAAAGGAGAAAATTCCACCAATCTACTAGTTTTCTAGGTTGGGTGGAGACATTAAATTTGGAATAAGGAGACTAATAAAACCCAAATGGAATTTAGCTTGACATAAATATATTAAGAGGGGATAAATAAATATTTGTTATGAGAAAATAAGATGGCACTTGGTCATGGAGACACATGGATGGTGTGGGACCCACACAAAGCTAGATTTCCCATGCCACATGGCATTCCACTCTCACCCATTCGAATCCAAGGTGGAGTCCACTATTCTTGGGGGATTTGGAAGGGAAAAATACTTGGCATGACTCAATGAGGTCTAAATGTAGAGGAATAATAACTCCCATGGAAGAGGAAGAGGCATTTTGGAGCTAGTGGGACACTTGGGCTAGATTCCCTAGCTTCTATGACACCAATGATGAAAATTCCTATGACACTTATGAAAAAATCAGACCTGATGGCTGACATCTGACATACATGACATGTCAGGTCTAAAAATAGCCTCCAAGAAGGCACAAAAGGGATTTAGGGCCGCCAAGGAGACACCAACTCGAATTGAGGGAAGGAGGAGGCTAGAATTGGAAGGACAAGTGGCATACTTGGGAATCTCTTCCCAAATGGAGTTGGCATGAATATCATGGATGGAATTCGAGCTAGGGAAGCCTTAGGAATTTTATAAAAGTAGGGAACAAAGAAGAATACCGGATTTTTATCATTTTACATTTTTCATTTGGAAAGAAGAGCTAGTCTACTTGCCTTAGCACCAAATTCGAGGGTGAAAGATTCCCATCCTAATTGGAAATTAGAGAGGCCATTCAGACCTTTCATTTGGAGCTACAATGGAGTATTTAGTTATAGGTTGAAGCTACAGGGAATCTCATGGTTCATTCATATATAACTTGTTCTTGCATCTCTTTCACATTTTCTTGCATATTTGGGCCCCTGGAGGAATTGTGCCTTTGGTGAGATGCTGATCTCTTTGTGAGAGTCCAATAATATCCATTTATTTGCATTCTGATATATATACTCTATATTTACTTCTCAGAAGACTCTCAGGTTGAAATTCCAAGTGAAACTATGTAAAAATACCAAACAATGCATAAATGATGCCATTTTCCCTATATCTTGTTGTTGGAGCTTGAAGAGACATCATTTCGAATTGTATCAGTAAATATCTGTGATTTTATTGATGTATAGAGTATAATTAATGTTATGAATAATTTTCATTAACATGGAACAAGTCTTTGACACCTAAATTTTGAATTTCATAACATATGGTGAAATTTACTAGCTTTCCCCCCTATGTGAAGACTTGCATATAAATATATGATTTAATGGAGTTGAAGAAGGCCATAGGAACTTATTGAGGATACATTGGGTAGATCATTAAAGCCATTTATCAATACCATACCTTTTTTCTGAAATTTGGAATGGTTTAACAGCATTTGGAGAGTTATCTTTGACCACTACCCTTGGGGGTTTTGAAGCTTGATTTGACTAGTACATTTCCCTACTTTGTCCAGATTGTAAATGAATGTTGCAGAAGTGTATTAAGGGTTTTTAAGCATCCATAAGCCTCATTTATATGTCTGAATACCTTCCAAACTCATTAAAACCCCATTCGGAAGCATTTGGAGCCATTTGGAAGCAGTTGAGTCATTACTATTCTAAGGGTCGAATTGGCCAAAAATTGTAATTTTTCCTAGTTTTTACAAATTCTTAAAAAGGGACACTAAATTTTGTGGGTCTGAGTACGCTTGAATGAATATTTCTTGTGGTCCCACATAAATCCTTGTGATTCTCCTATGCTTCTTTTTTTCCTTTTCTATTATCCGCAAAATCTTCACCGCTTATGTTCGCAGCTCTTCTAGGTAAATATAAAATTGAATGTTATTACCTTTTTGCCTCTCCTTGTCATTTAATGCCCACAAATTCTTATATCGTGCCCCTCGGCACACTTTGTCTACTTCTATATCCATACTCTGGTACTTTGGTGGCTCCATCCATGCAACCAACGCAATTAATAACAAAATCCATGAGTATGTGAATGGGTTACCTTTTTCCTAGGTTGTTACCGCATCCTCCATTAGCTCATTTCACAAACATGGTGACTAGTTCATTTGAACTCCGTCCGCACACCGTTCTGCTGATGAAATAAACCCTAATGTACACTGATTAGGGAGATTCTTCCTTACAATCTTGATTTCCAGCAACTTCGTTGCGATCCTAACGGCCTGATCGTTGATCGTGTTGATCAAGTATACTCAGGTGTTTTTCTCCACCCCATACTTGGTCTTCATATTTGCATATAAATTCTTATCATTTTCCTTCCCTTGGAAGTATTGCAAAGGGTCTACCCTAGCCTTGGGTAATCCGATGATCTACGATATAAGGTCGATGGTGATCATAAGCTTCATATCCAACCATAAGTATCCACCATGA
Organism: Larix kaempferi; assembly: GCA_027924585.1. Classification (NCBI taxonomy): domain Eukaryota; kingdom Viridiplantae; phylum Streptophyta; class Pinopsida; order Pinales; family Pinaceae; genus Larix; species Larix kaempferi. Next base: position 12,661,930 of record BSBM01001331.1, on the reverse strand, counting down.
AAGAAAACCAACAGTTGCTTTATACATGCATTCACTTCTGTTGATCTCCCAAAATGTGGCATGTGAATTATTGATAGGATCCCTTACGCTCCAATCCCAATGCCCACTACATTGGCTCCCTCATGATTGGACCTCCATCTCCATTCTTTTTCTCCATGTATGTGCAATGTGTGCATTCTGGATATGCCAAAATATCATGGTCATTGTACTGCAGTTTTTGCAGTCACTGCAATATATCTCTGGTGGTATGGATGCCCTCTGGTGTCGAAGGTTCCTTGATAGTGTACTTAGCATTCTTACCCAGTCTTACTACTAGTGCCCCTTCCTTTCACAGTGGCACATACCCTGGAATTTCCGCGACTGTCGGAACTTGCTGTCTTCCCCTTTCTTCTGTCGTTTCTTCTTTTGTGGCCCCTGATGTGCCTGCTTCTCCTTCAGTCGTCGCGGCCCTTGCCAAGGCACAGGTGGTATTCGTTATTCTTTCTGAACTTGTCAGTCGGATGGCGCTTCTCTTGTTCTAGAATATTCGCACTAGTGCGGACGTAATTTTCGGTTGTTCTTCAGCAATGGTCGCCCTTGCCATGGGTTGTACTTGTGTACTCGTGCTGGAGATTACATGCGCCATTGCAAATTTCTAACTTCACTTCTGTTAGTATTCGCTTGAATCTTCTTCCACAATTCTCACAATGCATAATGGGTCGAACTGTTCAGCTTTGCATGTTTTTATAGGTTTGGTTTCCCGTTCTTCATCCATCGAGTCAATTTTAGATAATAATTTTCAAATCTTCCGTCGATTTACTGAATCTTTCACCCTCTTTGGCCATTAAAGGTGCCTTCATCCACTTGCATTGTCGTGCGTTGCGCCTTAACTATTTTACCCAAATCCGTCGTCGATTTACCCAATCCTTCCTCTATTTACCCAAATTGGTGCATTGATGTGGTATTAAATTCATATGCTTATATTGAAATGGTACCACTTTAGATGGTGCAAAATTCATTAACTTTACCTTTTTTTAGGAGTTACCATCTATAATTCTGACAGAACACACTATTTCCAAAAAATCTGAATTTGGAGGCAGATTTGTATCGACGCATGAATCAAGGATAAAAATTGAAATTGGCATTTCTCGTCAAGAGCCTTCTAACTCGTCATAGAAGAGTAAAATTGATGGAATGCCTTACTTGCTTGTCAATAAATATACTCAAAACCTTATGTCGCTCTTGTAGCATGTCAAAATGTTCTAGTTATCTCAAACTTGCCTTTAAGAATTAAAAGAATAGCTTGGAAGCATATGGATATTAAATTAATAAATAATTTAATACAGTTCACCAATTCTTTCTGATACAAGTTCACTCTTTCTATTATTTAAGGAACCTTTATGTTGAATCGCGACATAGATAAAGGTTTTCTATTTGCTCTTTTCAATCCTATATATATATATATATATATATATATATATAGTTTACAGACCGTTACATAACGACCCGCCGGTTCACTAACCGACGTGACTAATGGACATGACATGTGGTGGTCGACACGATGGTTCGACATGTTCTCTAAAGTGGTCGAACAGAGGACATAGTTTGGCGGTTGACCTATCCTCCCCCACGAACAAGATCTTCTTCGTCCCAAAGAAATCAGAAAATAACTGGATCTGGATAAACAGATGAACTTTACCATGGATTGTCTTGTAACTAAGTGTAGACAGTTGATGACTCTGAGCTGGTACCGGCTACTATCGTGGTTGGAAATGGGTCCTCAATTTTGGTAGTGTGTCCATGCTGGTAGAAGAAGCTAACAACATGGTCTGGTACCAAACAACTTTGGACAATTGTTGCAAGCCTAACGTTAACAACAGTGGCAAATAATGTTGTTTTAGAGTACAAAGTGTCTAGAAAAACAGGTACATGGACCACTAATATTCTCATGTCCGCTCCAACTTGTACACCAATCAGTTAGTGAAATAAGAATGATGAAAACGTGATTGGTGGCAAGGAACATAATGACAAATCTTGGTCTTGGGGCTCCGAGAGTGCTCGAAATTCCCATATATCATGGTGTGGTGAGGATTTTTCAAGGAACTGGTGTCGAAATGCTCATATATCACGAAGAGAACTGGGGATCAACCATAAGACTCAATTACTTCTGATAAAACAACAAAGGAAAGGGAACAAAGGCAGTAAAGAAGAGTTCCATGACTTCCCAAAAATTTCATTTTGTTGCGATATGGGGTATGGTTTAGCCTATATATAGTGAGTGGCTAGTGAATTGGTGAATTGACTGGGATAGGACGGATGGTGAACAGTAATTATCACAGTATGGAATGATAGTGGTCATATATATCATCTGTAGCAACTATAGATTTTTCTGGAGTAATTGTACATGTATCACTCCAAAGGATTGTATGCAGACATGGCGATGGTTTATCTGATGAAATTCTGAAATGGCGGTTATCCTGATGGTGGTAATAGTGAATGATGGTTTGTACCACTTGTGTGAAGAAAATAATCTCATCATGATTTAGTTGACATTATTTCTTGTCACGAACAATTGATAATGATGATGATGATTCAGTCCTGACAATTTTAAAACTACCTAGATTGCCGAAATTGCGATATGAGCACTCCAAATTGCGATTTTGGCAAAAATTGCTACGTTGGATTCCGACGAATCGGGGGCATTTTAGTTATCCCTTATACAAAAATGCTTGGTGTTTGTCCATGCTTAAAAATATTGATACGTAGTGCACACTAAATTATATGGTATAACGAGCGGACTAATATATATATTGGCCACCACCAGTACTTGCACGAATGATGCTCATTATCTATAGTTCAATTAAGAATATAAATTGCCAATAAATATAACTCGTCGATACAATAACCATCTGATTTCCTTCCGGTTTTCTACTTTTGAAAAAAATAATATATTGAAGGACACATAGGATCACACTTGGTTGCATGGGTAATTGCCATCATTTGTTAGAAGATACCAACTTTTATAATATCTCGTGTAGGTGGTTTTGGGATCACGAGAAGTGGTTTTCCATTACAATTTTTCATTCATCATAACGATCCTCGACTCGACACGTGATAAGCGATAAAAATTCTACTACCACTTACCCTTTTCATTCTCCATGCTAGTTGAAAGTGCAAAATCAACATCAACCATATATCTTTTATTCCACCGCTCATCCACCGTAGATTGCTTCCTAACTTTAACACGTACCAAAGGTCATTTATCCATAGTTTCCAACGTTATAGAACATGCACCTTTGCCTAGTGAATTTTTTTAATTAAAGCCTTGCATGCTAGAAGGGTAGTATGAATATATAACCTTCAACCTAAAATTAAGTTCATCCCTTCAAATTTGATCCCTAATACCTATTCCAAATATTTATATAACTTAAATCCATATGTTTATATTGAAATGGTACCATTAATATCCTTAATATTCATTTATACAATCTTTAGACTAATTTTAAAAATCAAATATGCCACGTGTCACAATTTGAGCGTTCCACGTGTCACCCTGGGAAATTAGATGTCGACATTTTAACAAAAAAATTTATAGAAATTTTGCTTCTACGAGTTTGCTGGCAAGTCAAAATTTTGCTTCAAAGAGTTTGCTAGCAAGTCGAGATTTTGTCAGAAAAAGAGAGGTCGCTCTTTCCTCAGGTTGTTCTATTTTGGGGTGTTGGAAGTAGATGCTGAGGAGAAAGAGTGTTCGCTCCTTCCTCCAAGGATGTTTTTTAGGAGTGGGGAAAGTAGATATCGGCACTCTAAACAAAAATTTCATAGGAACATTACTTCGCACAGTTTGCTGGGAAGTGGAAATATTCTCAGAGAAAGAGCGGTCGCTCTTTCTTCAAGTTGTTCTATTTTTACAATTCCCTCATAAATGAAGGGGCGGCTGACCCTTCTTCTGCCCAATATTATTTTCATAACAGTTTTTTACTGCAAGAAGTGTCAGTCGATCCTTCTTGTGTTTTCCATTCTGGATATAGGTGAATGCGACTGGATATAGGTGTTCACAATTATCTATTAAACGAAGGGGCAGCCGATCCTTCTTGTCAGAAAACGAGATTCGGGACAAAAAAAAATTATATGTTATAACTTAGCTGATTTTCGGGTCCCTACTATTTACAGTGGAAGTCAGAAGTCGGGAATTGTTGGCCTAGCCTTCGTAGATTAAATATTTTTACATTTCTCTCATAAATGAAGGGTCGGCCGACCCTTCCTCCAGGGATGGATTTTAGGAGTGGGTAAAGTAGATATCGAAACTCTAAACACAAATTTCATAGGAACATTGCTTTGCACAGTTTGCTGGAAAGTGGAAATATTCTCAGAGAAAGAGCGGCCGCACTTTCTTCAAGTTGTTCTATTTTTAAAATTCCCTCATAAATGAAGGGGCGACCGACACTTCTTCTGCCCAATATTATTTTCATAATAGTTTTAGACTGCGAGAAGGGTCAGTCGATCCTTCTTGTGTTTTCCATTTTGGATATAGGTGAATTGCTAGATATAGGTGTTCACAATTATCTACTAAGCAAAGGGACGGCCGATCCTTCTTGTCGGAAAAGGAAGTCGGGACAAACATTTTTTATATGTTATAACTTAGCTGATGTCTGGGTCCCTACTATTTACAGAGTAAGTCGAAAGTTGGGAATTCTCGACCTAGCCTTCGTAGATTAAATATTTTTACATTTCTCTTGTAAATGAAGGGTCGACCGACCCTTCTTGTGCTCAGTATTCTTCCATTGTTCACCATTTTGGATATACATGAATTGACGGACTAGCCTTCGTAGATTGAATATTTTTACAACTCCCTCATAAATGAAGGGGCGGCCAACCCTTCTTCTGCCTAGTATTCTTTTCATAATAGTTCTAGACTGCAAGAAGGCTCGGTCGATCCTTCTTGTGTTCGCCATTATAGATATAGGGAATTGTTGGATATAGGTGTTCACAATTATCTATTAAATGAAGGTGCGGTCGATACTTCTTTTTAGAAAACGGAAGTCGGGACAAACATTTTTTATATGTTATAACTTAGCTTATGTATGGATCCCTACCATTTAGAGCGGAAGTCGGAAATCAGGAATTGTCGGCCTAACCTTCATAGATTTAATATTTTTACATCTCTCTTGTAAATGAAGGGTCAGCCGACCCTTCTTGTGCTCAGTATTCGTCTAGTGTTAACCATTCTGCATATACATGAATTGACGGCCTAACCTTTGTAGGTTGAATATTTTTACAATTACCTCATAAATGAAGGGGCAATCGATCCTTCTTGTGCCCAGTATTAGGTTCATAATAGTTCTAGACTGCAAGAAGGGTCAGTCGATCCTTCTTGTGCTCAGTATTCTTCCAATGTTCACCATTTTGGATATACATGAATTGATGGCCTAGCCTTCGTAGGTTGAATATTTGTTCAATTCCCTCATAAATGAAGGGTCGGTTGACCCTTCTTCTTCCAAGTAATATTTTCATAATAGGTATACACTTCAAGAAGGGTCGGTCGATCCTTCTTGTGTTCGCCATTATGGATATAGGGAATTTTTGGTTATAGGTGTTCACAATTATCTACTAAATGAAGGGGCGGCCGATATTTCTTGTCGAAAAACGAAGGTGGGACAGACATTTTTTATATATTATAACTTAGTTGATGTCCAAATCCCTACTATTTACAGCAGAAGTCTGAAGTCGGGAATTGTTGGCCTAGAATTCATAGATTAAATATTTTTACATTTCTCTCGTAAATGAAGGGTCGGTCGAACCTTCTTGTGCTAAGTATTCTTCCAGAGATCACCATTTTGGATATACATGAATTGACAGACTAGCCTTCGTAGGTTGAATATTTTTACAATTCCATCATATATGAAGGGTCGGCCGACCCTTCTTCTGCCCAGTATTCTTTTCATAATAGTTCTCGACTGCAAGAAGGGTCAGTCGATCCTTCTTGTGTTTGCCATTCTGGATATAGGGAATTTCTAGATATAGGTGTTCACAATTATCTACTAAACGAAGGGGCGGTCGATCCTTCTTGTCGGAAATCAGAAGTCGGGACAAACATTTTTTTATATGTTATAACTTAGTTGATGTCTGGATCCCTACTATTTACAGTGGAAGTCGAAATTCAGGAATTGTCGACCTAGACTTTGTAGATTAAATATTTTTAGATTTCTCTCGTAAACGAAGGGTTGGTCAACCCTTATTATTGACTTATTTGATAATATATACTAGTGGATAAAATTATTCTTTGTATAAAATAAATATTATTTTTAATGTGCTCCTGTTATTTTATATTTCATAAATCGCTTCTAAAATGAATTTTGTTTCTCAACAATGTGTCCTGTTGTTTTATATTCAAAAATCACTTCTGAAATGGATTTTGGTTCTCAACAATGTGTGGACCTCCTTTTGAATGGATTGAAAGTTGCTAAAGGAATCTCTTTTCCAGAAAGAAAAATATTACATAATATCATCATTCATGATGCATGTATCATTGTAAACGTTACCAAGACGTTAAATGCAAGTCTTCAATTTCCCTATCCAATAGAAGGTGCAGATACATTGTCAGAGGAAGTTGGTGGTTATATTCAATGGCCTGCATCTGAGATCGTTAACCACATTGGATCTTCTCTTCACGAGAATGGGGTGAATGATATACCAACTTCTACTTCGACGAGTGTAGAACATATCATAACAACTGAGAATAAATATTCTTTTATTATGAGAAAATTTAAGTTGTTACATAAGTGTTCAGAATGCAAGGATTGCATTTCCATATGTTTTGTAACAAATGTGAGTGGGACTGATTTTTTTGGGGGTATTTTTTTGGGTGACTTATCCTTTGGTATTTTGGTGGATGAAGTGTTGTTTTCTTGTATGGCATCTTGTCCAGGGTTAAGCAGTGGAGGATTTGTTGTATGGTCGATTAAAAGAATCATATATTTTAATACAAAAACATTGCTTTCTGTTGAAAGCAATTTCAACAATACTCAATCTAAAACTGCTTTGAAAGTATTAAGAGAAAATCACAATATCAAGTTTGTGGGAGAGAAAGTTAATTTGATACACCAATGTTATTTAAAGCCACATTATGTTGCATGGGGAATAGTGTCAACTTTTTTTGAAGGAGACATTGTACAATTCAAACCACTAGATGTTGGTGAGTTTGGTATTTTAGTTCATAAAGTCTTCTGCAATTGCGAGGATTGTGGTGTATTTGAAGGCTCTCGTGTAAGATGTCCTGCAAACCATTTGCTTGATCTCAATGATGTTCCTTTGGATGTTATACTAAAAAGAACACAGACGAAGACATGGTTAACATTTGGAATATTTTTTAAGAATGTCCTTTATAGATGGTCCTTCCAGGTACTCTCTATTGTGAATATACAGGTGTTAAAGGTAATGGAACAAGGCCATACACTGTCGTAAAGATGGAACTAAAATTTCTGAAACAAATTCAATATCGGTACCTTACAGGCTTGGAATTTATCAGATTACATTCTGTTATCTCCCCAAATAAATTTGTCGAGCTAATCAATTTTAGATGATAGGATGTCATTTCAAAATTCATTTCTAAATTTTTTAAGGCTCATTGTTGAGAGCTTTATGCATGTAATAAAGTTTGAAAGGCTTTAGATTGGGTTTTCATTTCAAAAAACTCAAAAGACAGGTTTCGGTAGCTTAGAACTATATCAAAAAGGGTTTTTAAGCCACCAAAAGCTTCACTTTCGGTAGCTTACATGCTCAGATTTCGGCTTCCCTAGCCACTGAGAGTGTAGAGAAGGGCAGAATGACACTCTTTTTGCACAGATATCATTTTTTCTAATCCAAAGAGCATGAGGATGGTTTCTAAGTCAAGAATATAATTAAAGGGATCTGTTTTAGTGTTCTGTTCCATTTTTGTAGACAGATGTTGAGGCAAGAAGATAAAGAAATGTGGCGTTTTTATTGTTATGAGACATCATTTTCAAATGATGATTATGAGTAATTGAATAATCATTTTGCAAAACGGGAGGAGGTTTTTCTTCCTAACACGTCAGAGAACAAAAACCTCTGTCAGTTTTCCTACATGTGGTGTATATTGGGAGAATCGATTCCATCTCTGAACCCTAAATTTTGGATCTCAGAATTTCCCTGTTTGACACATGTTTTTGAAATACAGATCTCGGGAAGATGAAAACGAATTTCAAAGAACTGAGAGAGTGTTTTTCTCAAAAAAAACCAATCCAAAAAAACCTCTTTCGGTTTATACACAGGTGTCATATATTGGGAGAATCGAATCCATCTCTGAGCCCCAGTTTTCAGCAATTTGGCCCAATTTTTGTGGTAAAAGAATGACCTGTTTTGCCAAGGTGGCATTTTCGACCATATCAACCAGCCTTTGAAGGCCTGCTCCAGCTATCAAAGATCGTGAGGATATGAAGATCATTGAGATTACATGTTGACCTATCAAATAGGATCTCTCCCTATTTTTATGAAATTGATTTGACTTTCTATTTTGAGTAAATTTGATCCAGTTTTCCAGGATCTGGAAACTTTTTGTAAAGGCTATAAAGCCAAGAACATTTGATGAACACAAGGTTTGACTTTGGAGACTTTTTCATACTTGTACTATCATACTTCTCATTGCATCCTAGAAATATAAGATTTTTTTCCATTTATGTTTAGATCTCCTTTTCTACCTTTCTGTACTTGCACTGGAATGTTTATTTCATGTTTGTTCTATTCGTCTAATGCCAGATAGTTGTCATCCTATCTTTGTATTTATGAATTGGATATTAAGTATCATTTACCTATTGTGATTAGCCATTCATATATGCTTTTTGTATGAGTCTGCTAGCATAATAAGAATTCTACATACATCTACCTTTTATAAACTCTCTGAACAGCAGTGGTTAAAAGCCTTGTCTATCTGAGCATGTCTATGCATGTTTTGAGTGAGTGAGCTTCGATTAAGTCATCCAAATTGATCCATTTTACAAATAATTGAGAAAATAGGTAAGTTACCAACCTCCTTTGACCTGCAGCCTAGAAGGACTCCTGGAGTGATAACACATTCCTTTCAAAAATTGTCACTGAACATTGTTGCTCAAATCTTTGTATGTCAAAATTTTCACTTCAATCGATAGTTGAATGTGTGAATAAATTTCATAGTATGAATGGAAATTCAAGAAGATAGTATGTTATAAATTCTATGGGATCAAATGCTCCTGTGGCCAAAGAAGGAGATGACAGAAAAAAGAAGCATGTTTACAATGAGATTAGACACAATAGACGTCTGTCAAAATGCATGGTATAAATGCCATGGGATAAAAAGGAGCACTTTCTACAATTATAAAATCATGTTCTTGAATGGTGATGTGAGAGATGTGCATGGTAACAATGGCTTGGAAAAATCTAGGGCGAACACTGTTGCACTGGTAGCTACTATTAATAAAATTGTAGAAGAGAATTCAGACAAATCTCCACATCTTACACGATTAATCAGTGAAGATGGAACAAGGACAACCTTGAAATTATTGCCATCTAATATGTCCCATGGTTTGATACTAAAAATGGCAAATGAAGAAATCAAAAGTATTGGTTTGCCTCCAGTATCACAATCCTCCTTTAGCAAGGTGATGAGAGAAGATTTTGGAGATGTTAAAATTTATAAATCAAACTGCTTTGCAAGGTGTAATGAGTGCATTAAAATACAGGATAGGATTAAGGGGACCATTGATCCAGTTGAGGTGGAAAGGTTGTGAGGACATCAAGCAACTCATAATAAATGTATCGCAAGTTGTCGCCAAGTATATTATTCTCACAGATTAGCTTCACAAAAAAATCCAAATACTTTTCTGAGTATTGTTCATGACAAAATGGATAAGTCAAAGACTTCCATTCCAAGGATGGGTAAGAAGGAAAAATATTTTAGTAATGTTATGAATCTTCCCATATAATTAACTGGAATGTTGACTCATGGGCACAAGACTGGGGGTTTTTCCAATTTCAACCTCTCGTTTTTAGAGATGGGATCGAATTTCACTGTGACATCCCTGGCTAAATGCTTGAAGAGTCTTGAAGAACTAGTGGTTGATAAATATGGTGATTTTCTCTACAAAGGCGGAACATCTAAGCACCAATTGCATGATGCTCTATTGCAATCAGAATCGTATGAAAAGTGTGTGATATACAGACAAGATGTAATGAAACATGATATATTGTGTGTTGATGGTACTAATCAATGCATGCCAAATAGAAAACTACCACCCATATTGTTGTTGCAAATGGATAATTGTTCAGGTGATAACAAAAACCACTTTGTATTTGCATTTTTATCTCTTTTAACAGCAAGGAGAGTGTTCGAGATAGTTGAAGTTGTATTCCTCCCAGTTGGACACACCCATGAAGACATAGATGGAACTTATGGAAGGTTATCAATAAAGTTAATGCGTAAGGATATATTTTCACTATCGGAAATTATGGATACGTATAGGACATGTGAAGATCACAATTTATATTTCCCTTATCTAATTAATGAAATTTATGATTTTAAGAGTTTTTTGAAGCCCCATATTTTGGATGGAAATGCCAAAATCATCGATATCAAAAAATGCCAGTTTTTTAAATTTCATCTCATAGATAACATTCCAGTCGTGCAATGGAGGGAATCACTTCGGGATGAAGCTTGGTTGTCTCCTATTCAGCTATGGCAGTCATTGCTAGATGCTAGCATAGACTTGTCATTGGGGCATCCTAGGTTATTAAATCTGCAATCAAAAAGACCTTCAGACATTGACGAAATAAAAAAAGGAATAGAAACATATATTTCATTCTGGAATCGAGGGATTGATAAGGGAGGTGAACAGTTTTGGCATCCCAAATTAAATTATTGGTAGGATGTATATAAAGCTTTGGACAGTCCTTTCGAAAGTGTTGATCAATCAACAACTAACTTTTGGCCATCGAAAATCCATGATATTCATAGTAGTGAACCTACAAGATCTGAACATGAAAATATGGATGCCTATTTGAAGGAAAATGTTCTTGCTTTGCAGGATTGCTATGTTGGACCAATATGCAACAAGCCTAGATATGAATTCATTCCAAGAGTGGATGTTGTGAAGGGACAAATGGTCATTGTGCAATCACCAAATCCATATTGTGCAATATGGTTGGGTAGGGCGATTTCTAATATTTATCAGGATTCAAATGCTAGTACCTTGGATCTTACAAAGTAGAGGTGCAATGGTGGAAGCCAATAGGAGCATCGAAGGATCTGAAGGTCTTGTACAAAAACTGCTTAAATAGAAAGCAACAATGGGTTGTTGGTGCAGAAGAAAATATGATGATCGATATAAATAGCATCATATGGGCATGGTCACCAAGGCTAGGATGGACAAGAGAAAAAAATAGAATAAACGAGAAGGTCCTTGCAACAGTTAAGGCACAATGAGAACATATGGGGCATAGTGTTGAGAGTGGGATGGATGTTCTTACGGATATCGTTTGATGTGATCTTAGCTAGGTGATCAAACATCGATCATATGGAATGTCCACGAGCCTCTAGGAATTTGAGGAAAATTACCACTGTGATGCATAATACACCAATTACTGGTTACTACTGTGTAAGCAAACATCCGGCATCTAGAACGTCCGCGAGCCTCTAGGAATTTGAGGGAAATTACCACTGTGATGCAGAATACACCAATTACTAGTTACTACTGTGTAAGTAAGTTGTCCCTATACAGATTACGCGGAGAATTTCTGCCTCGTTTGGAAACTACTAAAATTATATATGTAAAAGGCTATATATTCTTGATACTATATCAAAAAAGAAACAATAACTGATAAACTTGTTATTCAAACAAGGACTAAATATTATAGACATTGCACTTTTCACCTTTGAAGATTGCACATTTCCAAATGAAAATTGCACTTTTAAATCAAAATTTGCATTTTTTTATTTGAAATTCACACTTTTCAAATCAAAATTTGCATTTTTTGATTTGAAACTCACACTTTCTGAATTGAAATTCATAGTTTCATAATAAAAAACTGCAATTTTAGGGTTCATACATAGTCAAAAAACACACTATTCAAATAGAAAAACACACTTTTCAAAGTCAATATTGCCACTTTCAAAACCTAATTTTTCACTTTAGAAAGGTTGATATTGACACTTTCAAAGTCTAAATTCACACTTCCTTAGTCCAAATTTTGCACAATTTTTTTCCTGATAAGTCCAAGTTTAATGAAATTGGCGTTTAAACAAAAAAAAAAATTATGTTTTAACTTGTGGTGTAAAAAATAAAAACAAATAATAAAGCATGTTTTTGACATACGTACCCTTAGAAGGTTCAGATGAGTCATGTGATTTCAAACCCGACAAATTTTCTTCTACATTAAAGTAGCAACGTAGAGTAAGCCCATATAAAGAAGGTACCTTCACACCAAATATAACTTCATTTTCCAAAGAATTATCATATTTCTTCAAAACCCATGGGACATCACCTTCTTTAAAAGACCAAAAGGGGTCGGCCTCTCCTCTATTCTCTTGTCTTGGCCAATGCTTTCTTTTAGTATGTGAAAAAATAAGATCTCTCCTAACAACCAATGTGTCACTTTGTTTCGATGATATGTGCCTCCATAAATAAGATGAAATATTTTTAAATATATGCATGGGATCTAGTAAGTGGACAATCTTAAGATACTCCCAATATGGGATTTCATAAAATAGCAATTTCCTTTCATCCCAATGGGAATTTTCTGAACATAGGTGTTGAAGAATTCAGGATCATCGAACATAGGTTCCCCATTTGAATTAAACATTTCTGCAATTTCCTTCTCCTTCTCTCTGTCATAATCCCTAAGCCTATGAGTTGGTGTCATTATTCCATGCCTTTAGGTTCTATCTATTTTGTCATTGAAAGCAGATATTCCTCTTCTATAAGGGTGATATTTTGGGAGGAATACCCTAGAGCAGTCGTACACTAGCTTTTGTAGGTGGTTGGACCACCTAGCCTTCATAGAAGGTCCACAACATTTACATCCATGATACCCTTTTGTTACAAGACCTGCAATGTTATTGTATATAGATCGTGTTAGTGTTGAATATCAATACAATCGCACCCAATTAACTATGCCAAAAAATATTGTTACAAATATAAACAAATCAATCAACATGTTTACTAGAGCAAACTCCTAATCCCATATAATCATGTGTGGTGTATGCACATATTTCATAGAATGTAAAACTCCTCTCTATTGGTATGGATCTTCATACATCGTATACTTGTATCCCTTCCCATAATTCCATCAATTCATCGAACAACGGTTGAAGGTAAACATTCATATTCTTCACTTGTCTTCTACAAGGGACTATAAGAGCCAGCATAGCATGTTCATTCTTCAAGGACAACCATGGGAGGATATTGTTATTGATCACTACTAAAGGCCAAACTAAATAGTTGGTGTTTTGGAGGGAATATGGGTTGACGCCATCCATGGCTATGCTCAATCGAACGATCCATAATTCAGCCTTGAATTCATTGGGCCATGTAGCCTCTACATGCTTCATGGCTATTCGGAATTTGTTGGGATTTGCATAACTCCTTACTCACTTCGATGTGAGGCATGTCATCCATGCAACATAGATAATTCTTGTTGGAATATTCTCACCATCATTTTTATATTTTGCATGCATGCATGCATGCATTCTGCATGCATCCAGTCATCATGCATGCATGTAATGTCCCCATTTTGACCCCCTTTGTATTAAACCGTAAATGATGTAAATATTGTAATTAATCATGGTGAGGAGCTCAAGGCCAAGGCCCCACCATTGATTTAGCGTTTCATGAATCGGCAATTAAAAATAGATGCCCATGGTTCTTGTGCGAGATGGGCACAATGTATATAAGACACCATGTAATTACGAATTTTAATGGAAAAAGCCACAACCGGCTATGCAATGCAACAAAAGAGATGGGGCATGGTTCTACAAGGAATAGGGAGGGAAATTATTCAAACCCTTGAGCCAATAGTATTAATCCATGTGTCAATGGGGAAACCCATAAACCACCAACTACCCATTTTGTCTCATGTACCCAATCATTTAATTTTTCCAAGAAATTGGTTAAGGCAGTTAATGCCTTGGGAATGAAAGAGTATGGGCAAGCCATTTTCGTGCATGGGCAAGCCATCAACTTGGAAAATCGTGTTTTTGCTTGTGGGGCAAGAAACCACCCACGAAATGGTGCCCAAAGCCATGGGGAATGGCCAGTCTTCATTCATTCACGCAGTTGAAGTTAGCTGGGCTCTTTCCATTTACGTTTTTCATCTAAATACTGCATTTTTCCATGCCTGGGAGTCGTTTTTGCAGTAGATAACAGTTGGGAGAGGGAGGGCCACGTTTTGAGGACTGTAGGGAGGTCGTTTTTGCCCTTGAATGTCCAAGGATGTTTTTCTAAAACGGATTTGGCTTCCTGGGTTGTTCACCAACTTCCCATTTCGTTTTTGTGGGTTCCCACGTTTTTCTGGGTTAGTTGAAACCCCAATTCATGCATTCCACTGTGGAAAACGTTTTCCTCATGCCCAGTAAGTGGGGTTCTGCAGTTATGTGCATCCTTGTTCTTGGTTGAGCCTGTGAGCTGAAGTGTTGGAGTGGTAGTGGATAGAAGTGGCTTGATAAACCTAGTGGGGGAGACAACCTCTCAAAAAGATCAAGAGGGCTTTGGTTACTCTTCTATGCATACCCTGAGAGCACTAGATAGGGAAGGTATGGCTTGAGGGACTGCACAGCAGTGAAAAGAATACTTCCTGGTGCTGGGTGTGTAGGTAATGTGGGTACCAAGCTAGATAGATCTTGCAAGGTTATCCCTGGCTCTGGGCTGGAGCTCACTAGCTTAGCAACTCTTCCTTTCCATCTCCTAGTAGCCTGATAAACCCAATTGTAGATTGGCTTGGCTCATCTTGGTGTATGCTTGGCTATGTGTGAGTCTGTTGTTCCCTGGTTCCTTGTAGAGATCATGCCCAGCTCGGGGGTGGCAGTGGTGCTGAGAGATTGAGGAGCACACTGGCCTATGGTTGGGTGGAACGTTGCAGTTGCATAGCCAGTTGCTTGGGTCTGCCTTATTGAGATAAGTATTCTCTTGTGTAAATTGGCAATTATCATTTGATGAATGTTATGAATGTATGTGGATGTATTAAACGAATTTGCTTCTGCTGTGTTTTTAAAAGTTTAGGCATTTCCATATGATCTTGTATAATTCTGCACAGATCTTTAGTTCATGATTGCCACGAAATATTGAATGTGTATTAGAGATCAACAGCATTTATTTGATTACCGTCGCTTTTCCATAGTATGCACAGATACAGTTCTTGCATCAATGTTTTTAATTCAAACGTTTGGGGCTAATTGCCCGGATTGAGCACCACGTCCTCCCTATCTCGTTGGTATGGTAGGAGGGGACACTACAATGCATCCTGTCATCAGTATGGTAGTCTCCCAGCACCTAG
Organism: Larix kaempferi; assembly: GCA_027924585.1. Classification (NCBI taxonomy): domain Eukaryota; kingdom Viridiplantae; phylum Streptophyta; class Pinopsida; order Pinales; family Pinaceae; genus Larix; species Larix kaempferi. Next base: position 12,646,417 of record BSBM01001331.1, on the reverse strand, counting down.
TCCCCAATTTTTCAGCCCCAAGAGCATGTTTCTTCTCAGTTCTATCCCTCCTAGCCACATATGTGCCCTTGTTTTCATCACTGGAGTACAAGTGCGCCCTCTTTCACCTATTTAGGATATTCTTCAGTTAGTTCCATGATTAGTGGATCTGTTCCTTGATTTTGGGACTGACTACTAGTTTAACTGACTGAACCACTTATATAGACCTCCAGAGAGACTAGATCAGCTATGCTGACTACTAACAGCTCCTCATGCGCCCACATTGGAGTCTCCTTCCCTACATTTGTGCCACATGCACCAGTTAGACCCAGTTAGACTCATTTGACTGATGTTTGACCACTTGTGACCAGTATTACTGATTGGATGATGTCTCCAATGTCATCCAAGCCACACATTGAGGAGAATTTGAATGACCTTAGGAGGCATTCGAATTCATTTGATTATATTCAATTATTAATCACCATTTAGAGTGCCGCCTCACAGCTGATGTATGATACAGCAGTTTTTTTCATTTCTTGTGTATGAGTGATTATTGAATCAACATTTCTTCTTCTTTTTGCACTTCTTGAGTGATTTTTCGTGAGGTCTGCTACAGCTGAGTGATCCTACTTCTAAAATATCACATGGTATCAGAGATGACAGTAGCTATTCAAATTGTAGCAGCAGCAGTTGGAGCAATTCTTTGAGTAGTTGTCTTTCATTGAGCACCAGAAGCCTCTGGGTTTCCACAGCAAATCCTGGTGTTATTTCCTTGAATTCACTGGAGAAATCCAGTGGGTCTAGCCAAGTGTGAAGGATCTAGTCACATGTGCTCAGTGTCCTAAGTCATTGTTCAATTCGAATTGCAGCAGATCTCCATTTCATAATTCTCATTTGTTTTGCAGGACTATCCCCTCTTCAACTTCAAATTCTTCAGTATCATGGATCTCAAGTTGAATTCATTCAAGTACTTCAAATGGAAGGAAAATATGGGCATCTTCTTGAATTTGAAGAGCCTTTCTAGACTGTTGAATGGCTTTGCAGTTGATCCCACTAATGCAGTAGAGAAATCCAAGTACTTAGACAAGCTTGATGAAGCAGTAGGACTGTTGCTACTTAGCATTTCTAAAGACCTACACATTCATGTTATTGATCTGAAGACTCCAAAGGAGGTTTGGGACAAGCTAAAATCTCTTCTTGGTCAGAAGGATGACTTGAAGGGTCATAAATTAGAAAATGAGCTCATCTCCTTGAGCCCAAGCAATTTCGAAACCATCAATAAGTTCAAAAACTTGATTTCACAGTTGAAAAGACATGGGATTGAGAAGGAAGAAAAACAACTCATCATTTCCATCCTGTCGAAGATAGGCCCTGATTATTCAGTGTTTGTTTCGACCTTCCAGTCAGAAAATTTGTCCATTCCAAGATGGAAATTCCCTTCGCTTGAAGACTTCATCCAATCCCTCACACTTGAGGAGGAGAAGCTAGTGCACATGGGAGTGATAAAAACCAAATTGGATTCAGCTCTTGCAGACACTAAGATGAGAAGAGCGAATGGTAAAGGAAAACAAAACATTTATAATAGGAAGTCGAATGACCAAAAGAAGAAGGAGGCTCCAAACCAGTCAGATGGAGTTTCGAATCCTAAGAAGAACAAGACATCTCAAAAGGGAAAATCCAAGTGCACATACTGTAACCGAGGATATCACCCTGAGAGATCATGTATGAAGAAGACCATATATCTCATGGATTCACTTCTTGAAAAAATAATCTTCCAATACTTGCAGGTTCTAGAAAGAAAGAGAGTGAAGCATCTGGATCTGAGAACAAAGAGAGATGCCATGCCCTCATGGCAAGTGCATCAACTCAATCCTCCTTCATCATAGATTCTAGAGCATCAAGACACATGTATTCCTCCAAGGATCTCTTCACTAGATTCAAAGCTACTGTTGAACCATCCATCATGTTGGGGAATGATTCTGAGGTCTCCTCTGAGGGGATTGGAAGAATCAAACTTGATCATGGGTACTTATCAGATGTTCTCTATGTCCCCACTCTCACTGCTAATCTACTTTCAGTATATCAGATGACCCATATTGGAGAGCCCAAGAGGGTGATCTTCTCTCCTAATGAGGTCTAAATTCAAGACATGGTATCAGGATCTACCATTGCAAAAGTTATTGCAAACCACAAGAAAAAACTCTATGAGTTCTCACACTTTCTATCTCTCTCAAGGAAGTCTTCTCTTCACACTCATGCAAATGAAGAGAGTAGGCTATGTCATCTCAGCTACAAACATGTGCAGAGCATGCAAACTCAAAAGTTAGTTGAAGATCTATCCAATCTCAAATTTTCCCAAGGCACCTATAAAGGTTGCTTGAATGGAAAAAATCCAACAAGGAAGGTTGAGAAAATGAAGACTCGGAGAGTAGAGCGGAGGTTGGATCCAAATCCATAAGAACCTGGAGATCTAGCATCTATTGGTTCAACTCCTATTGCAAAGTGGGCCACCACCACTGTTGCATACACTAGTGATCTTGTTGAAGATCCACCATCATCATGTCATAGTTCATTTGGTAAAAATATCACCTATGTTGGTTCAAAGGAGATATCAAAGAACTACATGCACATTCATGGAGTTGATCCTACCTCAGTTGGTGTGGATCACATGTTTCAGAATGATATTCACATTTTTGGATTTTTTCCCACCATGTTTGGTCAAAAAAGCAAGTTCAGGAAGTCTCCAGATCCACTTGCTTCCACTCAAGGAGAAGTAAAGCACATGTTTTTAGAACATAAGATTTCAGATTTAGAGTTTGGAAGTGATGATGATCAAGAGAGAAAAGCTTCATCACATGAGATTTCAGATTCATAGTTTGGAAGTGATGATGAGAAAGAGAGCAAAGATTCATCACATGAGAGTTCAGATTCATAGTTTGGAAGTGATGATGAGCAAGATAGCGAAGCTTCATCATGACAGTTCAGATTCAGAGTATGAGAGTGAAGATGATGAAGAGGGAATGCTAGATCCAGATCCATAAGAACCTGAATATCTAGCACCTATTAGTGAAGATGAGTGAATGGAAGATCCAGATCCACAAGAACCCGGTGATCTTGCACTTGATGATCCTCCTCTTACTAGATGAGAAGCCACTACTATTATATCTGCAGGAAATCTTGTTGGAGATCCACTTGATCCGAGGAGAACCAGGTCTGATTTTCAGAATGGAAGGTTTCATCCTTCTCACATTACAAATCCATTTCTTGTTGATAGATATTTCTTTGGTGGAGAAGTGCACTTACCATTTGGGGTGAGTGATGTACATGATTGATTATCCTACCACAGTCTATCTTGAGGGGGGGATTTATTCCCACTGGTGTTTCCCTCTTTCCTCACTTTATTTATTTAGATTGTTGTATGGGTGACCTTTGGTCTCAGTTACCAGGGCCCTACCATTAGTTCCTTCAGTTGTTCCTCATATTTTGGCTTGCGGGGGGGTGTTGGAATATTCTCACCATAATTTATATATTTTGCATGCTTGCATGCAAATGCATGCATCTGTTCATCAGTATGGTAGTCTCCCAGCACCTAGTCGCCAGTTTTTCAGCCCCAAGAGCCTGTTTCTACTTAGTTCTATCCCTCCTAGCCACAGATGTGCCCTTGTTTTCATCACTGGAGTACAAGTGCGCCCTCTTCCACCTATTTAGGATATTCTTCAGTTAGTTCCATGATTAGTGGATATGTTCCTTGATTTGGGGACTGATTACTAGTTTAATTGGCTGAACCACTTAGATAGACCTCCAGAGAGACTAGATCAGCTATACTGACTACTGACAGCTCCTCATGCACCCACATTGGAGTCTACTTCCCTACATTTGTGCTACATGAACTAGTTAGACTCAGTTAGACTCATTTAACTGATGTTTGACCACTTGTGACCACTATTACTAATTGTATGATGTCTCTAATGTCATCCAAGCCACACATTAAGGAGAATTCGAATGAACTTAGGAGGCATTCGAATTCATTTGATTGTATTCAGTTATTATTCACCATTCAGAGTGCCAGCTCACAGCTGATGTATGATGTAGCAGTTTCTGTCATCTCTTATGTATGAGTGATTATTGAATCAACATTTCTTCTTCTTCTTTCTGCAATTCTTGGGTGATTTTTAGTGAGGTTTGCTACAGCTGAGTGATCCTACTTCTAAAATATCACAATTATTTCCAGGGGTGTCATAAAAGAGATCTAGTTCATGACAAATTACCGTCGATAACCCAATATTGTGGAAAGAAGATGGAATGTTACAATTGGTTTGGTAAAGCGACTATCCATTTTCATCTACCAACTGCTTGCGGTATCTTACTCCTGATAAGAGCTTGCGACATTTTTCAACTAGTGGAATATTTTGTGCATCTAAACTCAATCCAACATCAGGATCTTGCAAAATTGAATACATTGTTACTTAGATTTACATGGATAAACAACATAAATTCAATTACATATTCAAAATATAAATAAAATATGAACTTACTGGAGATGGAAAGGGAGAGCTCGATGAACTTTGAACAATATGGAATGCGCTGGAAATTGAAGAATTGGCCATTTGATATTATAAATTTTTCTTCTTGCATTTGATCCAAATCAGCAATCAATACTTGTATACAGTCCTAAAATAAATTTTGAGAACCATATCGCAATCTAACTTCCAACATGGTTTTGAAACGATTGTTTAAGAATAAGGTGAGTTTAAGCAGCGTATGTATACTATGAAGTATTGTATTTAATATGGTTGAATCCTAAAAGAACATTTGAGATGAATCTACCATTTTAAGTTCAAACATACATTCATAGGGATTTATAAATAATCTGGTGCACCTTAATAATATAAATGCATCGTTGTATCTTGAATAGCCAAACGCATCAATGTGGCTAAAACACTTCTGCACCAACTTTAAATATCTAAAAAAATGTCCACAAAAGAAAATATCTACTATATTTGATAGTAGATATTTAACTATGCAGTTTTGGACACTATTGACATCACTGCGGTTAGTAGATATAAGTGCATTGGTGCAATCATATTTTTGTATACACGGTGAATGAAAATTATTTTTTTATTTCTCTAATGTATGCCAATACAATGCATTATATAAAATATAGTGCACCAATGCACTCATATCTTACTGGCGCAACGATTTTTCGGAAAAAAAAAAAATAAACTAAGGTATATGGGAACGGTGTGTTGCTTTTAGGTCACACCGGTGTAGCTGTATATATAAGTGCACTAATTTATGGAAAAAATGACATTTTTTCCCATGAGCTGAAAAAGGAGCGGGAATTTATTTTTCAAAAAACTAATTTCATAAACTATCTAAAAAAAACTATTAGCTATTTAATTGTTGTCGAAATTTCGAGGGGAGAGTTTTGCAAGAGAGACTTACCAACGAAGAGTTTGGAGCAACCAGATTATTCTAAAGATAAAAATTTGTAAGGTATGGTGAATCGCACAAAACCCTACATAGTAGAAATTTCAAGTATGTAAATTCTTACTATTGATCTCAATGCATGATTTATTTATGTTCCTATTAAGATTTAAAATAAATTCAGAAAAAAATAAAATATTTCATAGTTACCTTCAACACTGGAACTCTTGCTTTCTTGTTGCTTCCTTTTGTTTTATGTGCCTTCAAAATTTCACATTATGGTTTACAAAATTTCACAATTTGGGTTTTTTCTTTTTAGGCATTTAAGATTTAATGTGTTTGTAGTTTTATATATAAGTCGTTGGGTGCAATGGGACCACTTATTGTGTTGGATCCAAAACCTTGTCCCTGTCATTTTTTTTCTAAAGATTGGTTTCTAGTGCGATCATTTTTGTATAATGCACCAATGTGCTTGGAATAAAAATGCATCGAAATACGTGTTTCTTAAATTATTAATTTAATTTTCGTTAACGATGCATTCAACTATGATGCACCGATGCATACACTATGTAAACGCAGAGGGTCGTTTGTATTCTTATAGAGCACCGGGATGGAAAACTACTTTTTTAGCTAGAAGTTATGTAGTTTATTTAAATAATATATTTAATAACTTCTCTATTTAATGGTCCAGGTTGTTTATTGATAGAAAATGTGTGATAAGAGTTCAAGGAGAAATATTTCATGTCCCCAATTAAATGGTTTTTAGATAAATAATTAAGTTGGCCTACCCAATTTCTAAGGGTTATGTGGAAGAATTAAAATATTGACATTTAACCCCAAGTTCTATAGTTTCTCATGAAAATTCAATATTCTAAATTGGTGATGGAAGAATAGGCCAATAAATTATGGAATAAATGTTAAATTCTCCAAAATGAAGTGGCATTAGGTCCTAGTTGGACTTGGGGGAGCATAAATGGACATGTGGGGTCCACATGAGAGTATATTCCTCCTTTAAACATGGAGCCATCCCCAAATTCGAGTTGGAAAGGAAGAGGTAACATTCATGAAGGAAGAGGAAGATTCATAGGGCTAAAAATAGGCAATGACAGATTCTATGACAACTATGACAAGCATTATGACACTTATGACAAATTCTATGACACCTATGACACTTATGACAAATTCTATGACAATGTAAGAGCTAAAAATATACCAAGAGGGAACATGAGAGGAGTTACACATCTCCAAAGCATCCAAAATATTCCCCAATTCTAATTCATGAAGGATTTGGAGACAAAAGATGAGCCAAGTGTCATGTGGGGCCAATGAAGGGTCATAACTCCCACTAATTCGAATTTCATGAGTAATTATGATATAATGTGAGTTATAAGGAGCTAAATGAGTCAACTAAATTTATTAAAAGGAGTCCAAGTCGAAATGGAGCATCTTTTGGTCATTTTTTATTTGCATCATTGCAATTTGGGAGAGCTTCAAACTTGTCCTTGCACGGTGGATGTTCATCCTCCCTGCCTTAGAACCAATTTCGAGGGTGCAAGATTCCCATCCAAGTTGGTTGATGGAGAGGCCATTTAAACATATAAATAGATATTCATGTAGATGTTTTGATGCAGGTTCAAACCCAAAATGAGTTCGAGTTCATCTTCTCTCATTCTTCTCTATGCCTATTCTACTATCTTTCTCTCAATTCCATGTAAATGTGCAAGAGCACACTTCTTGTTGCATATAGTTAGTGGAGGATTGTTATTTCATCTTCATTAACATGTTATTTGATGAATATCTCTGTAATAATCATATCATGGGAGACACATCTCGAAACACCATGTATTTCAAGTGATATTTCCAATCAAGAAAGAGATTCTAGCCATTTTCCCCATAGCATTTTCATAGTGATTTTGGAATGATGTTGTACCTGTTTTATATCAGAGTTTGATGATATATTTATCCAATTTAATTTTATGTCCCAAATGATGTTTCATACCCCTGAAGTGTCACTATGGTTTATGACTAAATTCGAGACTCCTTGTCCACCATTTTCACCACAAATTCTAGACTCTAGAAGTTGTTGTTCATTGGGATACTTATTCGACCCTAAAACCAAATATAATGATGAAAACATATTTTCATTAATGTCCTATAATAGATACAAGTCTCATACCAATAATTAGTGAAGTCTGTACAGTGTTTGGAAGAACATTTAATGGAAGACCTAGGGGGGATTTCCACTTCTCAAATTAACTAGTCTTGTCTCGAAACTTCTTTCCTTGCAAATTGCAGACCATGGATGGGTATATCAGTTGTTTGGGTTTCTGATATATGTATTAATGTTTCCTATATCCTCATAAGTCCCTTCATACATAATTCAAAACCATTTTGGATCATTTGGGACAGTTTGGGGTTTCACTAGTCCAAGATTCGAAAATTGGCCAAATTGTGTAAAATTTCAAATCAGGGATATTACAGTGGTATCAGAGCATGGTCCTTGAACCTGTGCATTAATATCATACATTGAAGAATAATTTTCATCCATTTATTACTATTATGATGACTCCTATGAGTACAATGCTTATGAGCAGTATGAAGATGATTGTGAGCAATATGAAGAAGAATGTGAATGATATGAGGAAGAGGTGCCATCATGCAACACTTCGTACAATTTCATAGGGAATGAAGGTTATTCTTATGACCCTATGTATGATGAATATGTATTTGTTGAACCACCAAAGGATAATTCTATGAATGAATTACAAATATTGAGAGAAAAATGTAAAACCTTGCCCCAATAATATCAGGAATATCTTGATCTGTATAAAGGAGATACACAAAAGGCCATTCCTTTTGAATACTTTGTTGATTGGGTATTTTAAAATAGGCCCAAAAATGAATATGTGGAGTTAGTGAAGAAAGTTCTATGCCCTTATTGAAAAAGACCTTGGAGAGCAACTCATATATGTTTAAGTGAAAAGGAGGAGCGAAATGAGGAGACCCGTGAGCCACCTAGTTCTGAAGGTGGTGAAGTAGAATAAGCATTACATGAAGAGGATCAAAATTCACTCCCACGTGACTCTAAAAAATATGAAGAAACATCACATGAGCATGAAGAAGATTCCATTTAAAATACTGAATATCATTTTTAGACACACTCTACTTTGGACATGAATCAAAGAGCATCTACTGGTGGATGCTTGAACTATGAAGGAGTACCTACTGATGGGTGCTCACACCTCTATGTTGGTGACATAGAGATTACTTTTGAAAGTGTTGTTGCAAGCCAAAGTTTCATTAAGCATGAAAATTAGGGCCTTGTAGAAGTTGAAGAAGAATCAAGATCAACTTCCCCATCACCACTTGAGCTTAATGAAGTTGGTCCAAGTAGAAAGTACAAAGAAGAGGAGGTCCCTCTACAAGATCCTCTTTTTCCTGAAGGGTCATAAAATATGAATGAAAATAAAATCCAAGAGACCCTTATCATTCTCCATGACACTAAATCATTGGTGTAAAATTAGTTTTGGAGAGTTTCTTCATTGAAGGATCCATCCTTCGTTGAAGACATGGAGAAGATTCAAAGAGCAATGTGCAACATCGAAGGTAATGTCGTGTATTTGCTTTTTGATAGAAACAATTTGGTTGAGCTTAACGAATGGTTACATGGAGCATAATTGAAGAATAATGAGGATATTCATAAGCTCAAAATTAAAAATGAGCAACTTCTTGATAGATTGCAAGATACTTGTTCTTCCTCCTATGTTTCAGATTGTCAAATGGTGGATTGCTTGGAGCGTTCTCATGACATGATGGATAATGAGAAACATGGAAACTTGCATGTGATTTATGTGTTTGAACATGATATTTATGAGAGCCAAGCACTTTTTGTAGTGGAAGAGGAACTTGAGTTTCCTCTTGGAAATGGTTACACACTTTTTGAAGAAGTGTATGATTCCACTACCTTGGAACCAACCTATGAGGAAAGTTTTGCACTTTTGAGGGAGGTGCCTGATCCTACCCTTATGGAGCATTTACATGATGACACTTTTGCATTTTCTGATCATTTGGGTGAGTTGGTTCATTCTCCTACATCCTACACTTCCATATTTTAAAGAATCCATCCTAATGAAGTATGGGTGAAAGGTTTCTTTTTGAAGGTTCCACATGAGGAATATAAAACTCCTATCTCCCCTTCCGAGGATGACATGAATAGAGCACTTTATTCTTTACATTTGCAGCAGCATCCTTTGTTACTTTATGATGGTACACATCTACATGGATGCACCTATGATATTCACTTGAGTCACTTGAAGACTCATGATTGTCCCGGCTCCTTGATTAGTCCATTTGATGTTGGAGGAACTTCATCCAATACTTGGGTGAATAAATATATGATTGAAGCAAATTATTATTGCAAGCAACATCCTTTGTTATTTCTTGATGATACACATATTCATGGGTGTCTTGATGAGACTTCTTTGAGCCAGTTTAATTCTCCATGTTTTATCTGCTCCTTACTTGGTTCAGATTTTAGTGGAGGTTCTTCATTCACTTCTTGGATGAAAGAACACATGGTTGATTATTTTGTTGCATATTACATTATTTTGGAGCAGCATGGAAATATTTTCTTGTGGGATGATTCCTACTCTTTTGGTGATGAGACATGGGACTTTCACCATTGTCCTTTGAGCTTCAATGGTCTCACTCTTGATACTTGTGTGCAGTTGGCACACGAGGACTATCTGGTTGATTGGGGGAGCCTTGTTTGCATTCAACCTCACTTTGAGGATATGTATTTCATGATGGAGAGTCTCTCTTGGTCTCATCCCAACCTTAAAGAAGTTCATATTTTGATGCAGGGGCCCTCAAGGTTTCAATTGTGCATTGGAAATGTTGAACTTCTAGTGTGGTGGTATGATCTTTACATCCTTCCTTTCATTTTTCATAGTGATGAATTTTTATTGTTGTTACTGATGTTTGGAAAGATGTAGGTGAGACAATGGGATCCTGGCATTCTTTGGAATGTTATTTTTCCACGTGTGACACTGCCACTCAAATATTTGCAACTAAGGCAGTGGGATCTCGGAAATATTTTGCCTGCAAGTTTTTGTGGTAGAGCATGCCTACCTTTTGGAATGCAATACAAGCTTGGTTTCATCTCACCTGGAGCAGCAGTTCGATTGTTGGTTTGAGAGAGAAATCCAACCTTCAGTTGTTTGAGTTCATCTTTGCAGAGCAGTGTTCTAGTTTCCTATGTGGGAGACCTTTTGAGAGATGGATTCAATATTCACATGCTTGGTGTTCATGGCATTTCATACTAGAAATTTCACACCATGCATGTATCAGGATCATTTGGGACCCTGGGATAATTTTTGGTCTCATTGGTTTCAATTTTTGGGGGCAACAATTAGTATGGGAGATTGAGTCACCACTTGAGAAGGTGATTGTAATCAGAGTAGTGAAGCAGTAAGCATGGTGGTTCCTCTCTAAAATTTTCATGGAATCTTGAAGACACAACATTGGGAACTCATTGGAAACTTCAAGAATTATACAATGAGAAAAAGGGTTGAAATTTCAGAAAGGGTTTCCAAAATATGAAAGAGTACATGAGTGCCACTACTCAGAATTTTGGAAGGAAAGTTTTGGAAGCAAAGTTTTGGAAAGAAAGCAGGTTCTTCAACATCCATGTTTGAAATTGCTTGAGGACAAGAAATATTGGGTGGGGAGGATTTTCATTTCCCCAATTACATGGTTTTCAGATAAATAATTAAGTTGGACTACCTAATTCCTAAGGGTTATGTGGAAGAATTAAAATATTGACATATAACCCCAAGGTCTATAGTTTTTCATGAAAAATCACTATCCTAAATTGATGATGGAAGAATAGGCCAATAAATTATGGAATAAATGTTAAATGCTCCAAAATGAAGTGGAATTAGGTCCTAGTTGGACTTGGCGGCGCATAAGTGGACATGTGGGATCCACATGAGAGAATACTCCTCCTTTAAACATGGAGCCATCCCCAAATTCTAGTTGGAAGGGAAGAGGTAACATTCATGAAGGAAGAGAAAGATTCATAGGGATAAAAATAGGCAATGATAGATTCTATGACAACTATGACAACTATGACAAGAATTATGACACTTATGACAAATTCTATGACAAGCATTATGACACTTATGACAGATTCTATGACACCTATGACACTTATGATAGATTCTATGAAATCTATGACAATGTAAGAGATAAAAATAGACCAAGAGGGCGGATGAGAGGAGTTACACATATACAAATCATCCAAAATATTCCCCAATTCTAATTCATGGAGGAGTTGGAGACAAAAGATGATCCAAGTGTCATGTCGGGCCAATGAAGGGTCATAACTCCTACTAATTCAAATTTCATGAGTAATTAGGAGATAATGTGAGTTATAAGGAGGTAAATGAGTCAAATAAAGTTATTAAAAGGAGTCCAAGTCGAAATGGAGTAGCTTTTGGTCATTTTTTATTTGCATCTTTGCAATTTGGGAGAGCTTCAAGCTTGTCCTTGCACGGTGGATGTTCATCCTCCTTGCCTTAGAACCAATTTCAAGGGTGAAATATTCCCATCCAAGTTGGTTGATGGAGAGTCCATTCAGACCTATAAATAGATATTCAAGGATATTTTTTGATGCAGGTTCAAACCCCAACTGATTTCGAGTTCATCTTCTCTCATTCTTCTCTATGCCTATTCTACTATCTTTATCTCAATGCCATGTAAATGTGCAAGGGCGCACTTCTTGTTGCATATAGTTAGTGGAGGATTTTTATTTTGACTTCATGAACATTTTAGTTTCTCCATATCTCTGTAATAATCATATAATGAGAGCCACATCTCGAAACACCATGTATTTCAAGTGATATTTCTAATCAAGAAAGAGATTCGAGCCATTTTCCCCATAGTGCATAGTGATTTTGGAATGATGTTGTACATGTTTTATATAAGAGTTTGCTGAGATATTTATCCATGTTATGAGATGTATATGAAGTTAATTTTATGGACCAAATTATGTTTTCATACCCATGAAGTGTCACTATGGTTTATGACTAAATTCAAGACTCCTTGTCCACCATTTTCACCACAAATTATAGACTCTAGAAGTTGTTGTTCATTGGGATACCTATTAGACCCTAAAACCAAATATAATGCTTCACACATATTGTCCTTAATATTATCTAAAATATCCAAGTCTCATACCAAGAATTAGTGAATGTCATACAATGTTTGGAAGAGCATTTAATGGAAGACCTAGGGGGGATTTTCACTTCTCAAATTAACTAGTCCTGTCCCGAAACTTATTTCCTTGCAAATTGAAGACAATGGATGGGTATATCAGTTGTTTGGGTGTCTTATAGATGTATTAATGTGTCCTATATCCTCCTAATTCCATCCATACAGAATTCGAAACCATTTTGGATCATTTGGGACAGTTTGGGGTTTCACTAGTCCAAGATTCGAAAATTGGCCAAATTGTGTAAACTTTCAAATTAGGGATATTACACAATAATATTAATGGAAATAATAGGAACACATCCAAAAATGTGAATAATGCAATTTATTTTGAATTTCTATATTAAACTACTATGTTTGAATTATATGTAACTTTAACTAATATGTATTAGTAATGTGTATCATGCAGAGCTAAAAAATGAGAAAGCTTGATAAGATTATTTGCAATATAAGTGCAGAAGAGCATAAGACATTGATGAAAAATTTGCGGAGGGATTAATCAAGTGGATAAAAAAGTAATCAATATGAATTTTTTCTTGAATTTTCAGTAATATTGTACTTAAGAATATTCGTTGACATGTTTCAAACAATCTATTTCACATATATTGAATGTTCTGTAGGGACTAACAACAATAGAAGGGGATGTCATCATAAGAAAAAACAAACTATGGAAGATGTAATGTTGATGAATTAGTCCTTATCTCATCTAGAGTGGTGTTGGAAGTCAATGAAAGGGGGGGAAACATTTATAAAACTATGAGGGATATAGTGGAAAGAACGTATAGATGTACTTTCCACTTACAGAAATCAATCCATTGATTTCAAGAATCAGGTTATATCTAAACTATAGGAGACATTTCCAGAGCAATGGTCAATGAGACCTGTCATACTTGCAATAGAAAAAACATACAATAACAAAAAAGAATCATTCAAAAAGTAATATTCCTAGACATGCTTTTATAGAATATGTATATACTACTATAGAGCATTCCTTTATTAATATTAATTCTACTATATTTACTTTTTCATATCAGTATAAAAATAATTTAATGTCATTTTAATTTTTCAATAAGATTATGAAAATCCCAAAGGATGAATGAAGTGATGTCTGAAATATGCTAGTAGGGATGTCCAAAAAAGTGTACAAGGAGATGGTCAAAGAAATGGACATAATTGCATCATAGGAGGAGCCATGTCAACAAAAATATGCTTCCAATGTATGAAATTATTGGGATTTTCTATTATGTACATATAATTAATTAATTTAGCATTAAATATTAAATTTCAATTGCTTTGTTGTAGAAAAGAAAGCAAAACGGAACCCATTTAGCACATAAGATAGGACGACAAGGAAAAAAAAATATTGATAGCAAAGTTTGTGAGTAATTGTGATTTCCTTATAACAACTTGTTGACAGGTAAAAATGACCTGGGGTCAATAGAAGGGGTTCTCCCCAGTAAGACATCCCAATTAGACCCTGAACTGTTCGGAGTAGGGAACCCTTCCAAATTCTGGCTCGCCAACCATTCCTTATTGGGTTTCACCGGTTGCGGTCCGGTCCACCGTTTAGGATTTTATAATAAGGGATGAAATGCAAGTTAATATAACCTAAATGCAGTTCCTAACTAAACTAACCTATCCTGGATGGGCCTATCCTAACCAGTAGCGAGAGTGAAAGGGTGGGCAGTGAAATAACAATTGAACATCCACATTCAGAATGTTGTTAACGTTTTAAGAAGCAGATAAACAATCAGTAAAATGAAGGCATAAACATAAGAACAATATTAATGGTTATATCATTCTAATTTCACTACCCATAGGAAGTAAGAGAATATAAATACCATATGAAATAAGAAGCAAAGAGTTGTAGGAATAATCCATTCAGAAATATGAAACAATCTTGCTACATATCCATGCATGAAAGAGCATGAAACAGTTCAAGATATTCATCCACATTCCTGTGCAAAAGTTGATCCAAAGGCTTCTCCTCATTCATGGTTTAGAAATAATACATTGGAAAAGTTCGAGAGCAAAAATACCATCCTCCTCAAATGAGAGTACAATATATAGGCCAAGGCTAGGTGACCCTTGACCTTCCATATTCCTTTTAGACTTTTGGAATTCCTTGAATAATTTAATTACAAAATTGATTCAAATCACCCTTGGATGACCTTTGGAATTCCATTAACTCGTCCTTTAGTGACCTTTCATCACCTAGTGGAATTTGTCCTCATGTGACATGGTGACTTTTGTCTTCATACTATAAAGAGCTTCTTTGTTAGAGTCTTTAGAACTTGATGGCTTGACATTACTTGATCAAACATTACCTCCACTTGTCCATGGTTATTGTGCTTGCTTTCAAATAGTGATATTGGTCAGTATTCCTTCATCTTCATTGTGAGCACTTACGATCAAAATTAAATTTATGAGAGCTTACATATTGATCACAAAGGGGAATTGCAACAAATCAAGTTAGCAATTGAAATCTAGCTAAAATGCAAAAATTGTCGGTGTCGCAAAATGTGACATCTAAACCAACTTGCCAAATGTTACATATTATATCTTACGTTCATTGGGAATTTTGATATAAGATTGATTTCAATTGAAAACCATCATGACCGGCATTAGATTGTAATTCATTAACTATCATTATGGCCTTAGTTTTCCTTTGAATTTTCTCTCAACTTTATTGCGCTTGTTAATTTGCCAAATTCCTTAACTATCACAATGAGGCTTTAAAGTCCATTTTGGGAATTGTAAATTTTATCCAAGGTTGATCATATTGATTAGAATCAGCTCTGTAAATTCAAACTTTTATCTCTGCCCCATTTATTTTCTATAATTAATTTTCCAAAGTCTAATGTAAATTATCCAACTTTTTCAATTCAACTTCGAAAATTTATAGAAAATTAATTATAGGTGCATATACTATAAAATTTATTTTAATGACCTTATTAAAGATTAAGAGCATATATTTGGATTTGGAATTGATTTTTGAGTTTAATCTTGTTTTCTAGGAATTATTTAGGGAAAAATAAATAAAAACCCTAGAAAATAGGAGAATGCATTTTAAAATTGATATATCATAGATTTACTGATCTGAGATATTCCTTATGCCTCTCTGTGATCTGGAAACCTTAGATCTAATTTTATGACCAAAATAGCAATTGGGCTTAATTTAGAAAAATCATTCAAAATTTAAAATTAAGGAACACAATAGATGAGTGCAGCAAGTTAAATATACTGATAAATGTTTAATATTACAGTTACCCTTAAAAAATTTCTAAAGATCCCAAAATCTCATGACTTTCCAAAATAGCCCATTACTATAAATGGAAATAATTGCAAAACAAAGGAAATAATGCTCAGCTTGGAATGAAAATTTTACCATGAGCTTTTACATGTTCCAAGACTCTACAGAAAAAGTTTGTTCAAAAGATGTTGGATAAAGCTCCCGAAAATGGAAATTTTGTTATTCTGGGAAGGTATCAAAGGGGGGTTATTAAAATAAAATGATGGGGATGGATAGAGGACCTTAAATATATAAAATGATAGAGAATAAGAGTGTGTATGAATTATGGAAAAAAAAATCATAACCTCCCCTTGTTTTTCCCACTTTCGAATACAAATAGAGGAAGAAATGATAATTTTTCAGAAGGGGGGAATGCCAAAAGAAGAAAGGAGAGTAAATGGTAGGGTTGAGCCTGTAATTTTAATATTTTTACTTGAATCTTCATTAATACTTGCAAATAATACCACCAATGGACAGCCTGCAAAAAACCCGTCACGAATCCATTAAAACCCCAAAAGTTATGCTTGGAATGGACATGAAATGAAGCTTTACCTCCTTCCTTCTTCAATGGATTTGACTCCCTCAGTCATCCTCAGACAAAAATGATTAAATTTATGTCTCATACACCCATCCCTCTCATAAAATTCGAAATATGGCCTTGTTTGTTGAAAGAGATTAGTTTTCTTCATCTATACTCCTTGAGATAGGGAAAAACCTCTTCCCATTCCATAATGTGGGCCAATGGACACCTCTTCCACACGTAATAGGAGTTACAATGGAGCATCATTAGTTACCTACAAAACTGTCATATCATGAAGGAATCTTCCACTTTCAGGGTGTTTATGATCAGTTAGGGCTAAATTAGATTATCTCATGATTAAGTGGTTAATTAATCCAAAGATGAGCCCATGCGATGAGGGGTTCCCTACTTAGATGTATAAGGGAATTCCAAGTGACTGATAAGTGTATGAGAATCATGATTACACTCCCACTCACCTCATTTGGGTGGCCTCCTTCCTCATTTCCCCTCATTGGTGTGCCCTCCCCTACTTATATAAGCAAACTAGGCCTCCAAGGGAAATTCTAGCACTTAGTCTTCCTTTTGCTCCCATTTGTTTTGATAAGTGATAATTTCCTTCCTTAGATGAGGCTTAAAAAATTATAACCATTGATACCAATTGAACCCTCAAAATTTGTTGCAACCTTAGGTTTCATTTAGCCAAACATTAGGACTCTTTAGATTGACATGCCAAAACTAGGTCCCATGACGGAAAAGTTAATAACTCCCTCATATTTTATCGGAATCATGAACCACTTGATGTGTTGGAAATATTACGCATAGTTATACATGATAAAACCATAGGATATCCATAAAAAATATTTTATCCTTGCTTCAAGTTTACCACAAATTTCTCCACCCTCGTTGGTCATGAAATTGGCAAAACAAAGAGAGGGTAAAAAGTCAAATTTAAACAATGGACATCAAACCCAAGGAACAAGGAGACATAAAAAACATAGAGGGATGTTATAATCATGTTAAAACTCATTACATCATGCATAAAAACTTCATGGTCAACCGAAGTTAAAGTTTAAAGAAGAGTTCATAAAGATCCCTTTAAAATCAGTCAATCATAAACCATCTAGGGAGTATTTGAAATGTTAATTTTTGAGCATTAATTCAATATACTCTAGGATATTTACTGAGAGAATAACATGTACAGTATATCAATGCATATCAATCATAGCAAGTATGTCAATCATCACAAGAAGCAAAACATAAGAGACAATAGACACACAGAGTTTCCGTGGGGAAAACCCTAAGGTGAAAAACCCCACAACTTCCTCAAAGATAGATAGAGAAAAAGTACAACCAAAGTACACAGAGATAGACTCCTCTTAGCAGCTGATCCTCCTCCTCACATGTGCGCCACTTTCCGAGTGATGGAAGTGTGAGTTCTGAAGTGATCCAAATAGAGATCGGGAGATCTCTATTTATACTTATCCTGACTCCCCAATAAACTTATGGGGCCGACTTGTCTAGCTTAGCACAATAACCTAATATTACATTAATCCGGGCCGACCCCTTACAAGGTGGTCTAATAACCCATCGTCAAGTTAACACACTTGCGACACTTATCAATACAAATGACGACACTTCCATATAGAGGAATAATACATCTCTATAGGATTACAATAAATATATAAATGAAATACATTCTGAAGTTACATATACATCAACACTCCCTCTTAACTAGGAAGGTATTTCTCGATGCAGATCTGCTAGCACAAGTCTTCTTCTCTAGATCATCGTCATCAATGCATCGTCCTCGAATCATCGTCATCATCACTGCTACTGCTATCTCAAACAATATCTGAATCTACTCGTCATAGGAAGTTCTACAGAGCCAGTCCTTTTTCATATTGGATGTAGGCCCACCACCTGCATGTCTTCATCATCACTGGCCATACTGTGGAATCTTCAGGACTTATTACGTGCGTCACAAAACCTCAAAAGAGCATCCCAGAATGTTATGGGTACACAACTCCGTCCTATCGGATCTCCCAAGGCACAAATTACATGTGACCTCACAAAACCTTAAAAGAGTCTCTTGACTAGCAAGAACCCTAAAGAGCATCTGAGGCCTTTTTCATCCTGTCCAGATCTCCAGGAATTATTACATGTGACCCCCACCACAAAACCTCGCAAGAGCATCCCATGATGTTACGGGTACATAACTCCGACCTGAAGGATCTCCCAGGGCACACATTACATGTGGTCATGGCATAACCTCGAAAGAGCATCCCAGGATGTTACGGGTACACAACTCCAACCTGAAGGATCTCCCAGGGCGTTATTATATTCCATCGGACAAAACCTCGAAAGAGCATCCCAGGATGTTACGGGTACACAACTTCGACCTGAAGGATCTCCCAGGGCGCTATTATATGTCCTCCCAGAGCAATGTCTCGAAAGAGCATCCCAGGCTGTTACGGGTACACAACTCCGACCTATAGGATCTCCCAGACATGCTCATTTGCACAACCTGTTCCACGGCCAAAGAGTATCATCCTGATACTGACCATACATCATCCTGATGTACACATGATCATCCTAATCATCATCACTGCATCGTCCTAATGCATGTCATCTGGAGCAACATCCTGAAGCTCGTCAACCATGATCATCCTGATCATACAATGCATCTACCTGATGCATACCAAGTATCTACCTAATACATATCATCATACAAGATCCACCTGATCATACAATGTATCCTCCTGATACATACATAGATACATGATCCACTTGATCACACAATGTATCTACCTGATACATATCAACATACATGATCTACCTGACCATACAAAGTATCCACCTGATACATATACAGATACATGGTCCAAGCATCCAACATGATGCATATACAAAGTACATACAAATGATCAACTGATCATATCCAGCATCCAACATGATGCATACATACATAAATGATCCAGCTGATCATATCCAGCATCCAACATGATGCATACATACATAAATGATCCAGGTGATCATATCCAGCATCCAACATGATGCATACATACATAAATGATCCAACTGATCATATCCAGCATCCAACATGATGCATACAGAGCAGAAACTAGAACATCATCCTGATGCTCATGATCCAGGGCTTACATCCACAGCCATGTGAAGGATCCTCCTTCCAACATGCTTGGAATGGCTTCAGCAAATGTCTCCATCACTTCTTCCTCGAAGTGTCGTCAATCTGAAGAACACCAAGACTCTCTCTGAAGTACTCGAACTTCACTCTGGATAGTGGCTTCGTCAGCACATCTGCAATCTGCTCATCCGTCGCAACGTATAGGAGCTTCACTGCTCCTCTCTGCACCATATCCCTGATATAGTGGTATTTGATCTCTATGTGTTTCGACCTATCGTGGAACACTGGTTTCTCAGACAGCTTCACACAACTCTGGTTGTCGCAAAAGATACCAGTAGCCTCCAGTGGTAGATCAAATAAATCAGACAGTAGCTTCCGTAGCCATATTGCCTCACAACTAGCCGAACAGGCTACAACATACTCTACCTCGGCTATACTCAGTGCTACGCAGGACTGCTTCCTGTTAAACCAAGAGATCACACCCGATCCCATACTGAAGCAGCACCCAGAAGTGCTCTTCCTATCTATAGCACTGCCTGCCCAATATGAATCAACATAACCCTGTAGGTTAAACTTTTGATTCGCATCATACTTGAGCCCATAGTCAACTGTACCCTTCAGGTACCTCAGAATATGCTTTACGGCAACCAGGTGAAAACTCCTTGGATCCGTCAGGAACTGGCTCAATGTGTTTACCGCAAAGCAAATATATGGTCTTGTGTTCGTCAGGTACATCAAGGACCCAATCATCTGACGATACATAGTGACATCAACCGGCTCAGATGAAGCATCACATGGAAGCTTCAGGTTCGATGCCATAGGTGTGGCCATGGCCTTGCAGTCCATCATCCCGAACCTCTTCAGGATTTCTACTGCATACTTCCCTTGTCCAAGGAAGATTCCATCTGCACTCTGCCACACCTCCATGCCTAGAAAGTAGTGCATCATCCCCAAGTCCTTCATCTCGAACTCGGCAGCAATCTTCCTCTTTGTATCGGCAATCAATCTATCATATCTTGTTACAAATAGGTCATCCACATATAGAAGTATTATCACAAGATTGCCTTCCTCAACCTTGTAGTAAAGGTTGGAATCCGCTTTACTCTTGGTAAAGCCCAAACTAGATAGGAAACTGTCCATCCTACCATACCAAGTTCTAGGAGCTTGTTTTAAGCCATACAAGGCTTTCTTCAATATGCACACATATGACTCCTTGTCATGTGTTTAAAAATCGAGTGGATGTTCCACATACACTTCCTCTTCAACTACACCATTCAAGAAAGCAGTCTTGACATCCATTTGGTGTATCTTCCATTTCATCACTGTAGCCAGAGCAAGTACTGATCTGATGGAAGTGTACCTGGGTACAAGAGCAAAAGTTTCTTCATAATCTATTCCTTCTTTCTGAGAGAAGCCACGAGCTACGAATCTTTCCTTGTATTTTTCTATGCTGTCATCTGCAGCATGCTTGATCTTGTAAATCCATTTGGAAGTCACAACAGACTTCCCTTCAGGTCTTGGGACAACATCCCAAACATCATTCTTCATTATTGATTGGTATTCCTCGACCATGGCATCCTTCCATTCTTTCTTTTTCGCTGCTTCTTCATAACTGGAAGGTTCTTTGTTCATGATATCACAGAGTAAAGCAACATAGCTAGTATGTGATCTTGTTCTCTTCTTTGCTCTACGTTCTTCTTCTGGAATGCCATATCTTTCTGCATCTTGAATAAGCTCTCTAGCCCATGCAGGTTTCCTCTTGTGAGAGTCCTTCTCACGAGGTGGATCTACAGGTTCTTGTGGATCTTCAATTTCACGATCAACATTTGGAATTGCTTCAGTCATGGTAGTGTCTTGAAATCGAGTTTCCTTAGGTTCTTCATAATATTCAACAAGTGTCTTCCTTGATTTGATGAATGCTGAGTTTTCATCAAATGTTACATCCCTCCTGACATCAATCTTCTTGAACCCTGGAAAATATATTCTGTGAGCCTTCGAGCTTTCACTGTAACCCACAAAGATACCCTTCTTTCCTAAAGGATCCAGCTTGGTCCTCTTTTCCTTTGGGACATGTGTATATACTAGACAACCAAATATTCTGAGATGGCTGACCTCAGGTTTCTTACCAGACAAGACCTCTTCTGGTGTCTTGTTGTCCAATATCTTGTGGGGTGTTCTGTTCTGCACATATACAGTTGTCCTAGCTGCTTCTGCCCATAGATGCATAGGTAGATCCTGGTCATGCATCATTGCCCGTACTGCTTCCATGATTGTTCTATTCTTTCTTTCTGCAACTCCATTCTGTTGTGGATTGTAAGGAGCAATCAACTCCCTCTTAATCCTTGAATCATTGCATAGCTTCTTGAAGTCACCTGAAGTGAATTCTCCACCATTGTCGGATCTAAAAGTCTTGATTCTCTTATCAGTTTGGTTCTCCATCAAGGTTTTGAATTCCTTGAACTTATTAAATACTTCATCTTTGTTCTTCAAGAAGTAAACCCAAGTCTTCCTGGAGAAGTCATCAATGAAGGAGACATAGTAAACATACCCACTCAGAGAAATGGATGACATCAGACCGCATACATCAGAGTGGATGATTTCCAAGATACTTTTAGCCTTGCTTTCACTGTTTGGAAATGCCTTCTTTATGTTCTTTCCTTTTGCACATCCTTTGCTAACACCTTCATGCTTGGTCTTGATTTCAGGAAGACCTTCTACAACTTTACTTGCAATTGGTAATGCTCTGTAGTGCATATGTGCAAATCTTCTATGCCAAACTTCACTTGACTCCATGGAATCATGCACCATGGCATGTTCAGGTTGTCCCTTCAATTTATACAAACCTCCCTCTTGCTCTCCAATCACCACTGCATCATCTATGGTCTTTCCCTTTGGCCACATTAGGACTTGGCCATCCACAAATGCAACCCTCATGCCTTTTGCATCCAATGCAAAGATGGAGAGTAGGTTCTTCTTGAGCCCAGGCACATAAATCACTTCTTTCATCTTCAAAGACTTTCAAAAATCTAGGTTGTACGAGGCTTCACCATTTCCTTTGATGGGGTATTAATAGTCATCCCCAAGTTTCACTTTATGGGGTGATTCATGTTCAGATAGATTTACAAAAGATTCTTTAAACCCAGTCATGTGTTTGGAAGCCCCACTGTCAATAAGCCAATCATTACAACCATGAGAAATAGTACCTATGAGAGCAGAGATTAGAACATACTCTTCTTCGCTTGATGAATCATCATCACTTTCTGCTCTAGCCTTCTTCTTTAGAGGTTCATCATCCTCAGCAGCATGAGCATGGTACCTTCTTTTGCTGCCCTTCTTCTTCTGTTGAAGTTGTTGTTGTTGTTGTTGTCCCTTTTGTTCTTGGGACATTCTGAAGCAAAGTGACCCTTCTCATTGCATGTGAAGCACCTTAGATCCTTCTTGTTCTTTTGGTGATAGTGAGTGGATCTCTTCTGTTGAGAATGCTCCCTTTTAGGCTTGCTTCTTTTGGTGTGAGTTGCGAGAGCTTGATCTTCACTTCCCATCTTTTCTTCTCATGCTACAAGCCTTGCTTCTTCTTGAGAGCATTCCTCCCACAATTTACTGAAGGAGATTAACTTCCTTCTTGCACATATCCCTTGAATAAAGGAATCCCATGACCTAGGTAGGCCCTTCAGAGTGGTCATCACAATTTCTCCATTCTCCACCATTTCATCTATAGCTTCAAGTTGTTCCTTGATCTGAGAGACTTTGGAAAAATAAGATTGAATGGTTTCTCCATTCAACATCTTGACCCCTTTCAATTGATTCCGTAGAGTCATCTTCCGATTTATGTTCTTCCTTTCAAATAGCTTGGTCAAGGAGTCAAACATAGCCTTGGGTGTCTTTAGAGATGACACATGTGGAATGAGGTGGTCTTTGATAGAATCAGCAATGATTCTCTTTGCCTTGACCAAGTTCTTCTTATGCAATATCTTAGCCTCTTCATCCTCTGGGATAGGGACCTCTTCATCCTCTGGGATAGGGACCTCTTCTTATATGTATGATTCCAACTCATTCTCTTCCACAATTAACCCAATCCTATACTTCTAGGCTCGGAAGTTATCATCCCCTTCAATCTTATCCTCAAGCTTGGTGTGGTGAGACATTTTAATGAGTACTTCAAATGGAAATAGAGAAGATTTAGGTCTTACCACTTGATTTGCTGAAAAACTGGATCTGGTCCCGGATTAGGGTTTGTCAGAGAAAACCCAAAAATTGAAAATGTGAATTTCAACTTTCTGAAAGGATAGAAAGATGCGCCTTGATGAGCTGATTAGCCTGGTATACTCATAATTTGAGTTTTGCAAAGTTTCACCCTTCAGAAATGCCTTTGAGTCTTTCTGGATTCACTAAGGAGGACCCTGAATTAGGGTTTGAGTTTCCCGGAGTTCTATCCAGCCAAAAATCTCAATCCAAAGCTCTAAACTTCAATTTTTCCAAGGAGCTTCCAGCTGTGTCTTCATATTCCAGATATTCCTATTTTTAGGAAACCCTAATTTTGAGGGCCAAAACTGAAAGTGCTCAGAATTGAATTATGATTGGACAGATATATTCTCCTTGATGAGTAGAGTCAATCTACTATACTTCTTTTCCAAAATCTATGGAGAGAAACCCAATAAACAAGAAACCCTAGTTTTCGCCACTGCACAATGTCTTCTTCTCAGGTTAACTCTAATACCATATTAATTTTTTAGCATTAATTCAATATACTCTAGGATCTTTACTGAGAGAATAATATGTACAGTATATCAATGCATAACAATCATAGCAAGTATGTCAATCATCACAAGAAGCAAAAAATAAGAGACAATAGACACACAGAGTTTCCGTGGGAAAACCCTAAGGTGAGAAACCCCACAACTTCCTCAGAGATAGATAGAGCAAAAGTACAACCAAAGTACACAGAAATAGACTCCTCTTAGCAGCTGATCCTCCTCCTCACATGTGCGCCACTTTCCGAGTGATGGAAGTGTGAGTTCTGAAGTGATCCAAATAGAGATCGGGAGATCTCTATTTATACTTGTCCTGACTGCCCAATAAACTTATGGGGCCGACTTGTCTAGCTTAGCACAATAACCTAATATTACATTAATCCGGGCCAACCCCTTACAAGGTGGTCTAATAACCCATCGGCAATTTAACACACTTGCGACACTTGTCAATACAAATGACGACACTTCCGTATAGAGGAATAATACATCTCTATAGGAGTACAATAAATATATAAATGAAATACATTCCGAAGTTACATATACATCAACATGAAACGACACCAAGCCAAAATCAAGAATCAAATAGGTCAAAAACACTCATCACAACATATTCCATTCACCAACCCAGGTTCTCAATAGTACATGTTCTACGCATTATCGACGAGAATGTCCTTCAAGTTTTCTCACCGCAACAGTGGAGGCTTTGTCACCTTCTCAGCACAACAGCGGAAGATTTTCATATTCTCACTATAATAGCGATAACTTTTAAAATATCACCACAATGTCGGTGTCTTTCTTCCATCTCACCGTAATTGCGGTGGCTTTCTCCCATATCACCACAACTGTGGCATCTTCTTCCAATCTGGCCGCAACTGCAGCGACTTTCTCCCATTCTTGCCTCAATGTCAGCAAGTTTCTCAATTCTCACAACAACATTGATGGGATTCTCAATTCTCACTGCAACGTTGGCAGACTTCTCAATTCGCGCCGCAACGTCAGTGGATTTTTCAGGTCTCGTTGCAACGTCGATGTATTTCTCAATTCTCGCCGCAATTATTTCATACTTAGTCATTTTTAGAAAAGGGCCTTCTCTGGCATGCCTTTGTGTTCTCCTCAAACTTCTTCTTAGCTATTCGTTAAGAATAGTTTCATATGAATTCCTTACCAAACTTATAAGGAGGAATCGAGGTTTATAAGACAATACACAAAGGTGGCAAGTACAGATAATTTCCAAACAACTTTTAAACTTGTCAAGGTAAGGAAAAATCAGGATTGAAGACAAGGATTAGGGACCATGCATAAAATTATCGGAGGAAATATAGAGGGCCTCAGAAACTAAAACTAAGACACTCAAATCCCTATCATCAACTATCAAATCCCTATCATTGGTCGTGTCAAATCACATCATCAAAGAAGAGGAAAACCACTAAGTCAACATAGTCCAAATAACTCATTCAATCACAAATGTAGCATCAATAAAAATTATCATGGAGGCACTAATGGACATTCAAGCAGTCAGGATTTGTTCAAATATTCATCATTTACATATAAGTCTAGGTGACACTCAAGAACGCAAATTTAGTAGGTGGGCCTACTTTTCAAATCCAAGATCACTGAAAGTAGGGGAGGTAGTTGTGGCCACAACACAACTTAAGATTTCATAGTGGTTGTGATTATAATTTTTTTTTTTTACATCAGCCATCCTTGGATGTCTTCAAACAGGTGTTAGCATACAAAGAAGAGCCATCAAAGAATTGATTGACATTGAGTTAATATGGGTTGTGAGTTTATGTTGGCATATAAAAAATTAATTGTGGAATGTGTAAATATCTATGTTGTTTTCTTCTCCCATTTTATATTTAATGGAACAAAAAAAATATTTTATATTAAATCTATGATTTGTTATGGACTATAAAACTTGCAATAAACAAAGTATGGATTGGATCCAATAGAAGAGTTGTTGAGAGAAGGCATGAGATTTGGTTTTGAAAGAATGTGCATCATTCAGTACTTAATTCTTTCTATGGTACGCTTTTCAATTTACATTCATGTATATTATCTATTTTAATTTTCATTATTCCCACCAATGTAGATACACTCATTACACTTTATTTTTATGTTTGTAGATGGAAGCTGAAGATGAGGAACACAATTGAGGCAATCAACAAAATATTCATTCAAATAACCCAAGTCAAGCAAGTAGCTCGAACACTGAAAACAATTCCACTGAAGAATAATAATCAACATTTTTTAATGTTAATGCAAGTTGTATATTTTGAAATAATTGTTTGTGAAAATCAGATATTTTGTATAATGTACTGGACATAGTGTTCCAATTGAAATACAATGGGTTGCCAATAAGTGTAACAATTACATATTGACATTTTTATTATTGTGGGCCTTTATGTTGTCCCATTTTGTATGACAAAGGGCCTCTTATTTATATATAATAAAATAAAGTTTCTTATTCTATTGCATTGTCAATTGCCATTGTGAAATGTTACATCACTGATTAAATATATGGATGATTAAATATTACAATAGAAGTGAAAATTGATGATATAACAATTAATCCAAACATCATATCCAAACGCAGTAATTAAATTCAAGTTATATGAATACTATTATAAAAAAAATATTTCATTTTTTTATGAATAATCGAATTAAAAAAATAAAAATAAAATATAGATATTCCAGTGCAATGTCACTCGTCAATGTTCACCAAAGAGAAAATGATTATCTGTGCCGTTCGATCATTTTAATCCACCAATGTGTTTGAGTAAATGTGGCACAAGTGCATTTAACACAAACATGCATCGGTGAAACAAACTACTTGTTGCATGCCCCGATGTATTTTTATTATTACACCATGATGCTTTCTATATAAGCGCACTGGTGCACCAATATATTGTAACCGCCGCTTAATATTAAAAAATACAACGAGCGTCAATGTCCTAGTCAACTTCACCAATGTGTTTTCCCTCCCTTATAGCACTGGTGTGTTATAAGAGTTCGTAAGCACCGATGTTTTATTTATTATAAAGCATCGATGCATATAGTGTTATAAAGCACTGGTGCCATTAAAAGTTAGGTACGAACTAGTACGTTTGTATTTAAATGCATCGGTGTGTTTTGTATTTGTTAGCACCAATGCGTTAATATCAATAAAGCGCACCAATGAAAAAACCTGCATTAAAGCCTCCAGTCGTCGATTTTTTTAGTAATAATAAATTTTCATAAAAACCTCCACCAAACATTCAGTACCATTAGTGGAGGTTCTAGAAGAGGTTTTTTTGACAATTTTAGCCAATCTTGTAACACTAAAAACCTCCATTATAACCTTCGCTAAAGGCTCTCTTCCTTGTAGTGTGGAGAGATCTATTTTGTGCACCTTCCATGATTCCTCGGGTAGTGGAGGATCATGGTTTTTTTGGATCCAAGTTCGCAATCGACGAGTTGAATGGTTCTGATCCACAAAAGCTTGACTCAAAGGGAAATAAAATCTAGAGGTGGAGTTTTAACTTTTATTGTCAACAAAGATATACAAACTGACTAGATCTAGCCCTTACTAGAAAAAACCCTTGTAGGAAAATTTATTGGAAGATTCATGTGAACAGAGGGGTTAAATAATTGGATGTAAAAAACCTAGGTCCCTGTCCTAAACAATGGCTCATTTTTCCACCTACTTAACAAAGGATGGATAAGCTTCATCTTCCAGACATAAGAGGATGCAAACAAGATTTTTGGGGAAAATTGGTTCTATGATAGGGATTTAAATCCCTAGCTTCCTGATTTTGAAACACATAAGAAATGAAAGGTTATAAAATCCAAAGGTGGAGTTTTAACTTTTGTTGTCGGCAAAGATATACAAATTGATTAGATTGAGCTCCTACTAGGGAAAACCCTTGTAGGAAAATTTATTGGAAGATTCATGGGAGCGGAGGGGTTAAATAATTGGATGCAAAATACCTGGGTCCCTATCCTAAAGTATGGCCCGATTTTCCACCTGCTCAACAAAGGATGGATAGGCTACATATTCCAGTCAAAAGAGGATGCAAACAATAATGTTACGGGAAATTGGTTCTGTAATACGGATCACTTGGTGTTTGTTGGGTATGTGTTATATTCTTTGCATATGTAGGGGGGAGGGGGGACTGTGCATGTCAACGGTGCACCTGATGATCCCTCCGGCATATCGAAGAAAAGATTGGGGCATATCAGTGAAAAGGGCCTTCGAGCGTTACAAGGTAAAAGTATGGTTGAAGGTATGAGTGATCTCACTCTAGATTTTGATTTATGTGAACATTGCATATATGGAAAACATAATCGAGTAAGATTTGCATCTTGTGCTATAAGAGCAAAGGGAATTTTAGATTTAATACACAGTGATGTGTTTGGACCTGTGCATGTTCCATCACTAGGTAGTTCTGTGTATTATGTTTCATTTATAGATGATTTCTCAACAAAAATATGGATTTATTTCCTTCAAAATAAATCTGAAGTATTTGCTAAGTTTAAAGAATTTAAGGCTCTTGTAGAGCATCAAACAGAAAATAAAATAAAGGTGTTGAGGACAGATAACGGTGGAGAGTTCTGTGACAGTGAATTCGAGGAATTATGTAAGAAGTGTGGTATAGCAAGGCAGAAGACTACTCCATACACACCTCAACAAAATGGATTTGTTGAAAGGATGAATAGGACGTTGATGGAAAAGGAAAGGAGCATGCTAAGCAGTGTCGGGATAGGAACAAAATTATGGGCAGAGGCAGTGGAGACAGCATGTTACTTGGTAAATCGATCATCCACATCAGCATTGGTTGACAAAAATCCATAAGAGGTATGGACTAGTAAGAAACCCTCTATTAAACAACTGAAATTTTTTGGTTGTGATGCTTATGTACATGTTCCAAAGGAGAAAAGGAGTAAGCTGGACAATAAAGCTGAAAAAATGTATCTTTATTGGTTATAAAGATGATATGAAAGGTTATAAGCTTTGGAATCCTGTAACTAAGAAGAATGTTTACAATCAAGATGTTATGTTTAGAGATTTCAAAGAACTTCCAAGACAGGAAGTGACTCCAATAGAAAAGGAACCAGAGAAGATAGAGTTTGAGTTAGAAGATGAAGAATCTGACTCAACGGAAGAAGCTGAATTAGAAGAAGAAGAAGAACCTCATACCCTTGTTTTGAGGAGATCATCTCGAGAAAGAAGACAACCAGAAAGTTATTCCACTCCTGATTTTCGGTCTAGTTTTGTTTTTTCCATAACTGATGATGATCCTAGAAATGTGAAGGAATTTGTTGATTCAGAGGATAGTGATCTCTGGAAGAGGGCCATACTTGAAGAAATGGATTCCTTGGACAAAAATGAAGCGTGGGATTTAGTTCATTTACCTGTTGGAAGAAAAGTCGTTGGCAACAAATGGTTGTTTAAAATGAAGTTAAATGCATAAGGTAAAGTGGAGAAGTACAAAGCTCGCTTGGTAGAAAAAGAGATATTCTCAAGTAGAGGGAATTGATTTGGGGGAAATATTTTCTCCAATTGCAAAATTAAATTCTATTAGTTCCTATTTCTA
Source organism: Larix kaempferi (assembly GCA_027924585.1). Lineage (NCBI taxonomy): Eukaryota > Viridiplantae > Streptophyta > Pinopsida > Pinales > Pinaceae > Larix > Larix kaempferi. The sequence continues at coordinate 12,616,455 of BSBM01001331.1, read as the reverse complement.
TTGTTGTTGCATTTGATCTTGAAGTAGAGAAAATGGATGTGAAGATAACATTCTTACATAGGGATCTAGAAGAAGAAATTTACATGAAACAACCAGAAGGGTTCACAGTAAAGGGAAAGAAAAAGATGATATGTAAAATAAAGAAGTCCCTTTGTGGTCTAAAGCAATCTCCAAGGATGTGGTACCAAAAGTTTGACACATACATACTTGGATTGGGATTTGTGAGAAGCAATGTTGATCACTGTGTATACTCCAAACAAGTTGGTGATCACTTCATTAACATAGTAGGGTATGTTGATGACTTTTTGCTGATTGGAAACAACAAGATTTCATAAAGGAGGTGAAGTCTCAGCTATCCTCCAAATTTGACATGAAGGATCTCGATGCTGCAAACTTCATAATAGGAATGGAGATTAAAAGAGATCGTGCAAACAGAAATATCTAGTTAAACCAAAGAAAATATGTTGAGACAATACTACAGAGATTTAACATGCAGGAAATTAAGTCGGTCAAGGTCCCTATACCTCTAGGTGTAAATTTATCTGTAGATAAGTGTCCCAAGACACGGGAAGAGGAAGAAGATATGGCACGAGTTCCATATGCTAGTGCAGTTGGTAGTTTGATGTATGCAATTGTCTGTACCAGACCGTACATTGCTCATACAGTGGGAGTATTGAGCAGATATGTGTCAAAACTAGGGAGAGAGCACTCGACAGTTGTAAAGAGGGTATTCAGATATTTGTGTGGCACTACAGATTATGCAATCTACTACCAAGGAAGACCTAGACCAGACAGAGTATTAAATGTACATGGATTTGTTGATGCATACTGGGCCAGAGATCTTGATCACCAAAGATCTACAAGTGGGTATGTGTTTAACCTATTTGGAGGAGCTATCAATTGGATGAGAAAGAGACAGGATGTAGTTGCACTCTCAACTACAGAATTTGAATATATGGCAGCCACTCATGCAAGTAAAGAAGTTGTATGGTTGCAGATATTATGTTCAGGTGTTGGGTTTGTACAGAAAGTTGTAACGTTAGATTGTGACAGCCAAAGTGAAATCTTCCTGGCAAAGAACCCTGCTTATCATGCTAAGACAAAGCATATTGATGTGCAATATCACTTTGTGAGAGATATGGTTAAAGACAAGAAGGTGTTGTTGGAAAAGGTTGACACCTTGAAGAATGTTACAGACTCATTAACAAAGTCTGTCAATACAGAGAAGTTCTCTTGGTGTAGGCAATCTATGGGCATTGATGCCCTGAACCTATGACTTTATGAGTACATGAATCATCGTTATGCAGAAAAAACAACAAATGGGAGGATGTTGGGTATGTGTTATATTCTTTGCATATGTAGGGGGGTTGTGCATGTCAGTGGCACGCCTAACAATCCCTTTGGCACCTTTTTGGAGAATTTTTTAAAAATATGTAATTTAATCCTGGTTAAGGAATTGAGGTCTATTTTGTAATCTGGGTTAACGGATTAGGGTATTGGATGTTGCGGAATACCTATATTGTATTGTGAGTGATTCATAATGAGAATGAGAAAAATAAGAGGTGCAACTCTAATTTTTTATGGTTTTCCCAATTAAGGGTTTCCATGGTAAATCTATGTGTATTATATGTGAATGTTGTGGTGTAATATATGTTTTGCTTAAAAGAATCTATATGCTTTGCTTCTCCGCACAGGTTTAAAACTTACAGTGTTGAAACCCTGGCTTCTTGATTTTGACACACATAATGAATTTGTTGTATCAACTCCAATCTGGTTATGACTGTCGAGACTTCCAATGGAACTATGGAACGACATTTCTCTAAAGAAGATCGTTGATTCCCTCGATAAGTTTATCATAGTTGATGAATCCTTTAAAGTTTCAAATATGTGTTCTATATAAAATATACTAATAGAAATAAACATCAAGCAGGGTTTATATGAAACTATGGAGACAAAGACTAGTTCGTCAAAAAATTCCAAATCCTAGATTATGAAAATTTCCATTTCTGATGTGTCCAATGTCACAAGTATGGGCATATGGTGGCAAACTGTTGGCTTCCTTTTTTTAAGAAATTATAGTCATAAATATTATGGGGAAAAGGCCCTTTTATCTCCTTCTCCTCCTTCAAGCTCCTCGGAGTCATGTCTTCACCATGAGAACTCTCCTCTGGATGAGACTATCTTCCTGGCAGTGAATAATTATCTTAGAGCTCAAGAACTTATACATACTGGACAAGTCATTGTTCATGTTGAATCAAAAGGAGATGATTCTTCTTGCAAGCCTGATTCCCTTCCCCCCTCTGGCTCCTTTCAGATGGACCAAATCGAAATCAGGAATCATAACATGGGGGTTTCTATCCAAAAGGAAAATTTGGATAAGGAAAACTCCTCAAAGGATATTGGTAGTGATAGCTCGATTCTATCTAGAGCCCTTAGTCGCCATCATGAAGATGTTACTAGAATGAGGAGCTCTTCTCCCACTAACCCTAGTGAAATGTTAGAAGATTGTGCCTTGGGTACATGTGGAAATATCCCTGTCATTACCTCGGCCAGTGGTCAAACATGTGAAGTCACGCCAAATTGTTCTAAAGAGGGAGCCTCACCATCAAAGAGAGGTAGAGGCCATTATCAACTTTGTCCTAGGCCCATCATGCACTCTCAAGAGAATTATCAATCGCGTAGGATGGGTAGTGATGATATTCCTTCTGAGGAGTTGTCAAAAGTGGACCAAAAATATGCTATTAGTTTGGTACAAGCAAAATTTGCGAGTGAAGTTAATCAAGGAAAGCAAAGATTGCTTTTTGGGGGTCTTAAAGTGAGTTATCCTCCTAAAGGGGTTACAAAATGAAAGTCATAACCCTAAATGTGTGTGGCTTGGGGGGCAGATCCAAGCAATCTGCCCTCAAGAGATTAGTCTTTTCATCAAGTCCGGACATAATTTTCTTGCGGGAATCAATGACAACTAGTGATCAAGTGATTCATGTTTGAAAGAAATTGTTCCCTTCTTTGTCTTTTGTGGACGTAGAAGATTTTGGGTTCTCAAAGGGTTGGTTACTGGATGGAATGCTTATTTTTCCCTTCTAAATTCTTTTGCGGTGATTTCAGGTCTATGTATTGAACTATATAGCTTCGAAATGGGCAAGCTATTCCAATTCTTAAATGTTTATGGCCCTTATACTGGACGAGAGGATTTCTAGAAAGGTATTCTATCAAAGAAAGTGATTACTTAGTGGCTAAAGGATATGAATCCTTAATAGAACCCTCTACTTCTGTCAATGGATTGGTGGCGGTGACAATTATAGAAATCACAAGTGCCTCCAAAATGTATTTAACTGGTTTGGCTTATAATACACAATCAGCGTCCAACCTAGGACAAACTGCAAAAAAAAAGTTGCAGGGATCGGGGCGATGTTACCTGTGTCGAGTCGAGTCAGTGAGGAAACAAATTCCCATATTTTTGGGTCATGTCCATATATTAAATAGGTATGGAAATAAATTTAAACATATGTGAAGTTGAACATAATGATGCGTTGGAAAACATGAAATCATGGTTAACGCGGAAGGAATTAAGGAACATTAAAGTGCTCCCTTGCGTGGTTCTATGGAGGGTATGGACTGCTCAAAATGAAAAGAAAAAAAAATTGAAAACATCACAGTTCTGAGCTTTCAAGTGGCCACCCAAGCACTGTCGATTTTATCTTTTTTATAAGGTAGCCCGCAAGATCCCCATTATAAATATCTTCGGCCACCGATGATCAATCAACACTATCCCTGAGGCTTTTTGATGGTGCCAGCCAGCAAAATGGCTATCGAAGTGGAGTTGGGTACGTTATGTTTTTATCCGAGTCTCATTGTGTACATGGGAAAGCTTATATTGAACGAGGAACAAACAATGACAGTGAACTAAAAGTACTTCTTCTTCTACTAAAAGTTGAATAAAAAAAGGCCTGAAGCAGATTCAAATTTATGGTGATTTTGAATTCATTATACACGGGATGCAAGGTAGATCACAGATACAAAAGTCTGCAATTTTCAATCTTGCGATGCACCTAAGGGAATTTGCCTTGATTTTTTATAACATACCCGTTTCTCATATCTATCGACAATTTAACTCAATTGTAGATAAGTTACCTAAAGCAGGTCCACATGAAGATGTTCACCAAGCATTTGAAGAAGAAATCTGAGAGGAGCAAGTGATCTCCTCTTGCTCCTTTTCTATTTTTGAGAATTAGATTATTTCATGTATGCATCTGTCAGTTTTGACATAAACAACTCTATGTGTTGGAAATATGGCACTGTGAAAAAGAAGAATCCTTGTGGAGAATAGAGGACTGGTAAGATAGAGATAAAGGGATACATATCCATGGATTATTTGTGGTTTTTTTAAATTTTGGATAGATGAGTGATACAAGCAATAAGTTCAAATCCCCTATACCCTAGACAAATTGTGTTTGTTGTGTATGGAAAGTTGTTGCATATAATGTGAATGTTTTTAAGGGATTAAATGAGATGGTTTTATTTTTCATGGCTTGATTTGAAACATGTTGTGTTTGTAGACAAATTGTGTTTGTTGTGTATGGAAAGTTGTTGCATATAATGTGAATGTTTTTAAGGGATTAAATGAGATGGTTTTATTTTCCATGGCTTGATTTGAAACATGTTGTGTTTGTTGTGTATGAAAAGTTGTTGCATATAATGTGAATGTTTTTAAGGGATTAAATGAGATGGTTTTATTTTTCATGGCTTGATTTGAAACATGTTTATTCTTACATTGGTCTCTTCAAATAAGGAGGCGGCTAAATCCCTCATACCCTATGCAAATTGTATTTGTTGTACATGGAAGAATTTGGAATATTTTGTAAATGTTATTAACAAATTAAATAAGATTTGTACCCTTGTTTAGAATTGGTTTGTACCATGTTTTGGTCTTTCGTATTTTTCTTACTTGTCCACCCTATCCCACTAAACACGCGTGAATGCTTTGCATATTTTGATGTGCAACTATCATAGAAGGATTTGATGATTGATGTGAGATATTTACCTCTATAATATGATGAATTACACCATGTTTGGTCCTCAATATTAATGGTGTGTACATTTTTAGGCTTTGTGACCTTTTGAGTATCCGTGCATATGCAAATAATGAGGCAAGAGGCTTGTAGACTAATGTATCATTTCTAGATGTTTGTTATAACCTTAATGGTCATGTAATAATATTTCTAGTCAATGAATAAAGCTTTTCATTGATAATCTTTGAGACATTAACCCCAAATCCTAGAGCTATATTCCTTGAGGGAAAACAAGATCTACATCTAGGAGATGTTAGGTGATTGTTGAGTTGAGATATCGATAGATCTTTGAGACGGAGTTAGTATGTGGATTAATTTCTTATTCTACGGTAAATGTATTAATCCATTTATTCTTAGTTCATATACATGGAAATGTGTTATGAGGCACATCGTCATTAATTGTATTTTATTTAACAAAAAGCTTGAATATATTCGTGTTGTATAGATAAAATTTTATCTAGTCTAGGCTTGAAAAGACCAAAAGCTTGTATTATTTTGTCTAGTGGAATACCAAACTTTGTCTTAGTAAAGAGAAAGGGTTCCTTCTTTTCAATGGCATTTAGTTGTTTTATTTCAAATAAATTTCATTGTTATCAATGAAACTTTAGACCAGCAGAAATATATTTGATGTTGATGGTGAAGGTGCATTACATACACAAAGAACAACGATTATCTACGAGCAAAAACCATCATTTTCAAAATATTGCCAAGTAATAAGAATACACAAAATATATGTTGGAGAGTGTATAGCATCAATTTGTAAAAAAATCCCAAGCATATAAAGAAGCCATTAGTTGTTGGTTTTCTCATCTGGGTTTTCTCATCTGGGTTTTCAGGGTAAATTATTTTGCTTATGATGTGTGATTGAATTCTTTACATGCTTGATTAGTTATGGTGGTAATTACTTACAACACCCACAACACTAAAATATATTCCCCTCATCATTAGAATTGAATTGTTATTGGCTTGATCATTGTGATGGGTCCAAGATGCACACGCCCAAGTTGTAGTGGATCATTGTAATAGTTTCTAAGCTTGTGTGCTTGGCTAACTCCCTATAACGATACACAATCACACAATATACATTTAAACTCTAGTGCTTGTTGATTCATTATAATGATAATTAAATGCATTTGCCACATTTCCAAATCATTTTGATCCCCTTATATTAAAACGTTTGTTGATGTCATTGATTGGTAGTTGCATTGATATTTCCAATTGTTTGATCATTAGATTGTAATAGATGCTTGAGCGTTGTGTGAATCATAAGTAACAACCCAAAAATCACATCATTAGAGTTGTTTTCTTGTGTGCATGCCATTGTAAGCTACAACTCAAAATTTCATCAATATTTCTATACAAATTGGAGGTAGTTACCTACATCCACCATTGGCTTTGTTCTAGCATGATATAACTAACCCATAGTCAAGTAATTCACCCTCAAGACTATGTGTGGGGCTAATTACCTACAACTATATTTGTATAGGAAGAAAACCATAAATAGATGTGTAATATTTAATGTCTATGGCAGTAGTAATGGAAAGAATGAAGTGTTTTACAACATGCTATTACTTGATTGTAATATGAGTGTGTAGATTGGTTGAGAGTTGGGTGTGAACATCTAAACTCTACAAAGTGAGTTGCATATTGTTATTTACTTGAATTTATAATGAGTGGGAAAAAGTGTCGGATTTGACATTAAGCTCAACAAATTTCATTTATTTAATTGGCATTACAACATAGTGGACATGCTCATTGGTTGGAAATCCATACGAGCAATTGAAGAAGGTAAACAGAACAATGAAACCAAATTGGATACAAAGATATCCATTCATAGTAATGAATTCATATTCGAGAAGCGTGATCTCAGCCTAATGGTGAGTTTCTAGGACATTTATTTTTAAGCCCGAGAAGAAGATCCATGTTGGCAAGACAAATCATCCATAGGCCTGCCACTTACAAATTAATAGAATAAATCATGATGATGACTCCCCCCTATAGATTTTGATTTTTTTTGGACCTACGAGTACTAGATGGGGCTTGGATATGTGAAGTAGACCTTTGATAAAGCCCCTATGTCATTAGTTGAACCAAATATTGATGGAAGAAAGAGAATGCAAAACCCTTGAAATGACTTCTCAATAAATTGTCATAAGAAAATTATAGTAATTAAGGAAGGAATTCTTAGTACATTGAAATTGATGGATGGTCCCATTGCTACAACTATGATGAGAAATATTTCCTTAGCCATAAATGTAAGGAGAAAAAACTCTTTATGACCATTTCAGAGAAAGTTTATGATGAGGAAGTTGAAGCTAACACCCACAACGTCCCTCATCCATTTGTGGAGGACATTCCCTGGTTTGATCTGCTAGAGGTGGAACACCATATCTCTTTGCATGCCTTAACAACTCTTTATACTCCCCAAACCTTGAAATTGATTGGCTACATCAAACATTGCAAGTTTATGGTCTTATTTGAGAATGGTAGCACACATAATTTTATACATCATCGGATAGCCCAATAAACACATTGCTATAACCATGTAGTGGAAAATTTCCAAATCATGATTACAAATAGAGGAGCTATGAATTGTGGTGGTTGTTGTCAAAATGTGTGATTTCAAATGGGTGATTATTCCCTTAAAACCCACATGTTTGCTATTGAAATGGATGGTCATGATATTGTCTCAAGCTCTAAATGGTTACAAACATTAGGCCTCGTCACCATAGATTTTAGTGCATTATACATGAGTTTCTAATAGGCAGGGAATAAATACTCTCTTAAAGGAATTAGAATTGAATCTCCAAAGATTTTTAGCTCGCACCATATGGGAAAAAATTCTTAGAAGGGTCATTTAGCCACTGTGGCTTAATTCCATGCATTCAAGCTCTAGAGACCTCTCAACCCATTCCGTTTAGCATGCATTTAGTCTTGGAAAAACACCCATCCATCTTTGGCACTCCCAAAGGACCACCCCCTTCCCGTAGTGAGCATGAGCATTCTATTCCACTCATACCTAGTAGCCTCCCACTGAACATATGCCCATATTGCCACCCTTTTGCCAAAAAAAAAATTGAAAATATAATTTAGGAGTTTCTCTTTGCTGGTGTCATCTACCCTAGTACCAACTCTTATTCATCTCTAGTTGTTACGGTCCTCAAGAAAGAAGAAACTTGGCATATGTGTCTTGACTTCCATGTGTTGAACAAATTGACCATCAGGGATAAGTTCCATATTCATATCATCCATTACCTTCTAGATGAGCTCAAGGGTGCTCAATTCATCACCAAATTAATCTTTGCTCAGGCTATGCTCAAATTTGCATGAAGGAGGAGGATATTTCCAAAAATTATTATCGCACTCATGAAGGGATTTACAAGCTCTTGGTGGTGGTCTTTTCCATGCACCCTCCACCTTCCAAATTATCATGAACAAAATATTTAAACCCTTTTCGCATAATTTTTCCCTAGCCTTTTTTTATGACATCTTGATATACGATAAAACTTGGCAAGCCCATGTGGATTAGGTCTTACAACTACTTGTGGATCACCAACTCTTTCTTAAAAGTTCCAAATGTGCCTTTGGTGCCTCTGAAGTGGAATATTTAGCCCATATTGTTAGTTAGAAGGGTGTGCATCTGCATCCAAAGAAAATGAATCAATTAAGGATTGGCCTCACCTCAAAACTCTTGAAATCCCAAGAGGTTTTCTGGGTCTCATTGGTTATTACAAAACAAATTGTATGAAACTATGGTAAGATTAAAGCTTCACAAAAAATTCTTTTAGTTGGAATGACATGGAAAAAAAGGATTTACAAGACTTAAAGGAGGCTATGTGTACCACCCATATCGTCACTTTTCCCGACTTCACTAAAACCTTTGTTTTGTAATGTGATGCATCAATAAAGGCATCGGAGCAGCGCCCGTGTAAGAAGGTAGACTGATGGATTTTACTATCAAACCACTATGTGAGTGGCACTTGGGAAAATCAACTTATGAAAAATATATAATAACAATATTGCATATTGTGGGCATCTGGCATCCATACCTCCTTGGGTAATGTTTCCAAATGGACACAATCAACACAACCTAAAACACTTTATGGAATAAATAACTTTCTCCTTTGAGCAACAAAAATGGGTCACTAAAATGCTATTATATGACTATGACATAATTTACCACAAAGGTGAGGAGAATGTGGTAGTAGATGCTCTCTCTCGAAAGTATGAAGAGGAAGGTTCCCTCTTTTCTCTCTCCTTCATCATAGCCGATTGGATGAATAATGTCCATCATGAATGCTTCACATATCCTGCACTCACTTCCATGACCCAACAACTTTAAAAGGAATCCCATGCATGTCAAGGATACACTTGGCACAATGATGAGCTTCACTATAAAGAACATATATATTTGCAAAAGGATACCTTATTGAAATAGTGGGTGTTATTTGAGCCATATTCCCCCCCATAACCAATCATTCAATATTTCATAAAACACATGAAAGGATAAAATTATTATTTTTGGAGGAAGGCATTAATAAGTACTTCTACACATTTTTAGTATAACATGACACTTTTGTTAGCTAAAATTGGAGTTTACTCTGTGATGGAGAAGATACAGTTGAGGGCTCAAAATGTTGAGTGTATCTTCCCCATCACAGAGTAAACTCCAATTTCAGATAACAGCATGTCTTCCTATGAATTCTCAACTCACACTAACGTGACACTTGTCAACAACATAAAGGTGACACAATGAAACCTACAAGTGAACTTCAACCACTTCTCATTCCACTAATGGTATGGGATAACATTTCTATGGATTTTATTGTGGAGTTACCAAAATCTAGCAATAAGTCTGTAATCATGGTTGTATTTTATCACCTTTCCAAACATGCTCATTTTTGTGTCCTATGACACCCTTTCAAGGCCTATGTGGTATCTCAAGTCTTCATGGATAATATATTCAAACTCCATGGTATGTTGTAGTCTATTATCATGGAACGTGACCCTACCTTCACTATAAATTTTTGGCAAGAATTATTTCAACTCCAGGGCACTCAATTGAAACTTAGCACCACCTATCACCCCTAAAATAAGGGTCAGACTAAAGTTGCCAACAAATTCCTAGAATTTATTTGTGGTGCTTTAATTATGAGTGAAAATCCCAATGGACTCAGTGTTTACCTCTAGTTGAATGTAGGTATAATACCAACATTCATAAATAACCAGTCATGAAAATCTATGTTTCATTTTCGGTTTCCACTCAAGAGAGATTATTGGTATAATGGGTTTGGAATTGGACTGAAGAGATATCCTATTGAGTAGATCATTGACCCATTGGTTCTATGGTGGCGAAAGGGACTCCAAAGAGAGGTCCATAATCCCCCTCAAAATCATATTTTCACAAAGGAACATTTTGGCTATGGTCGATGTTGTGATAGGTAGGATGAATTCATTATAAAAAATGAGAATGTTTTGAGTTGTCCATGTCTTCCAGCAAACATACTTCGGTAGTGCATTCCAAACTCTAACCAAGGAGGGTTTGTGGAAGAGAGTTCCCTAATAATAATCCTTCCAACTAATAAAAACATCGCTCTAGTTGGAGGGCAAGAGAAGGTCATAGTTTAGTTCTCTAAGGATGCTCTTCCAAACCATATTGATGTACTCACATTCCATAAATAAGTGTTAGGAGCTTTCTTCCTCTTTTTTGCATAATGCACACTATGAGGAACCTTCAATCTTTCTTTTCCTTAAATTTTCTGTGACGAGGACTCAATTGTGAGCCAGAACCCAACATAACGCATTGATCTTGGGTAGGCCATCTTTATGTTATATTTTCCTCCACATACAAGAGAACGGGGAAATGGGAAACCGACGAATGATATTTGTATATCCCTCCTTAACCATATATTTCCCATACACTCCCCAACCTCTGGAGTCATTGTCGTTGGTGTGAGTCAGAGCTGCTCCTTGAATATGGGAGAAGAGAAGTTGTAGTTCATAGTTGAGGTGTTTTGTTACTTCAATGTTTTTCCAACACTTCTGTTGTCCCAATTGTTCCCATTCAGACAAGTCAAAAAGAGAGTTACAACCATTAGTGAGAATCCATTCTCTTATCTCCATAAGCCCAAGTTTGTTGGAGAAGGGATCATTGCCTAAAATTTTATCCTTCCACATTTTTATTTTCTTCCCATTGCCACGGATCCAATACAGCTTGTCTTGGATAAGCTTCCCAACTACCCTGTAGAGATCCCAAATACCTAATCCTCTTCCCTCCAAAGAGAAACTGTCTAGACATATTAATCTTGGCCTTCGAATTTTTTTTTTCCTGATGATGTCTTTCCACCATTCCCTTTTCCCTGAGACCAATATCCATAGTAATTTAGCTCCCATGGCTATATTCATGAGCTTTGGTTCTCTTACTCTTATACTATTATGATCTAATGGCCCTCTGATAACTTCCCAATTGACTAAGTGAATTTCTTTTGGTTTGGATTTCCCCCTTGCCATAAGAAACGTTGAATCTCCTTACTAATACTTGCCATAATTCCTGCAGGTGCAACCATGACATAGCACAAATAAAGAGGAAATGAATAAAGCATTGATTTGATTAAGATGATCTTACCAGCTAGGTTGAGCCACTGAATCCCCGATGCTTGGATTTTGGATTTGGTCTTTTGGGAGATGTCTTACCAATCTACACCTCGAGTTTTTTTCATAGAAATTGGAATGCCTAAGTATTTGAAGGAGTTCCATCTTGATTTGCCACCAAACCTTAAATACTCAAAATCCATTATAGTAGTATGGGAGAGTTATTCCTGCTATAAATTTTGCTTTTACCTATATCTATCTTTCCCCCCAAATATTCCATGAATAAATCCATAATTATTTTGAATCTTTGGGCATTAATAGCTAAATCTACGCCCAGGAAGATAGTGTCATCAACCAATTGGGTATGGTTTGTTGCCTTGAATACTCTAGTGATAAGAATTCCAATAAGATTCCCATTTTTTCTTTCCCTATTCAACTTTTTGCTTAATGCTTCTGCTACGACAATGTATAGGAAGGGAGAGAGAGGGAACCCTTGTTGGATCCCAAGGGAAGCTTGAAAGAAGGAATTTGGTTTACCATTGACTAAGGGTTAATCCACAACCTTTCGATACATGCCTTGATCCACTTTATGAAGGATGGAGAGAAGCCAAATCACTCTAGGACTATGAGTAGAAAGCTATGTCACACACTGTCAAAAGCATTGGCTAAGTATAGTTTAATGGCCATCCATTCCTCCTTTTGAGTGTAGCTAGAATCCTCCCCATGTTTTAAATCAATTGGTCCCATCAGTGGATACAACTCTTTCCTTGTACATAATAGCAATCCAAACCAATTGTTTACCTTTTGTCCCGTGTGGGCGGTTCGTATATTTATAATTCATCGGCTATCTTTTAGCCATATAGGATGGACTTCTACACAAGAACAATGTTATCAATGCTCGGTTTGCCCGATATAAATCCTCCTTGATTTTTCGAGATTATCTTCAGGAGAAGACTTTTAATTCCATTTTCCATAATTTTAGGTTAAATCTTGTAAGCAGAATTAGAGTGGGAGATGGGTCGAAATCATCCCAACGATGTAGGTCATGAGTCCTTAGGAATTAAGGCTATAAAAGATGATTTAGTAGCCCCCCAATATTATCTTTCCCATGAGTACAGTTTAACATCTTGCAAAGATATTACTTCATAAGGGGACAAGATGAATGAAAGAAATAAACTGGGAACCCATCTAGACCTAGAGCCTTATCTGGATTTAAACTCCAAATAACAACCGAAACTTCTTCCTCATAAATCGGCTTGTCCAATTTAACATTACCCTCCTTCATGATTAGGGTTGGAATATCCTCACACATTTCCTCTCTAGCCCTCGGTTTTGTACTTCCAATCTCAATGAACAAGTCCTTGAAATGAGAATATACCTCTTCTTTTATTTCTTCATATTATATAATCGTGTTTATGCCCTCATCATTCAACTCTCGAATTGCATTTTGTTCATTCTATTTTTTGTCTGATTAGGAAAAAAGGTAATGTTGCGATCGCCTGCTTTTAAACATAAGCACCTGGATTTGAGACACCATGTTTACTCTTCTTGCCTAGGTACTTCTAGCATTTGTAGATTTAGATCTTTCCCTTTTTATATGACTTCTCTTGTTACTTCTGCCTTTTCCATTTCCTCATGTAGAGCCTCCAAAGCCACCTGTGCTTAGATCCTTTTCCTCTATGTAGCATGGAACTTACTTTTAGCCCACCCCTTGGAGAATTTTTTAACTTTTTGAGTTTAGTCTCCCAAACAAAATCCAAAGATCCTTGGAAAAAATTATTCCATTAGCTTTGAATGAGTTGGAGGGTCTCTTCCCCTTTTAACCATAAAGGATTAATGTGGAAAGAGATGGGTCCATATCCCTCTAGAAAAACAATATACAAACTTGCAGGCTTATGATCCAATGTAGTATATGCAATGATTCTCTAATGCAATAGGAACCCCTTTGCAAAAAGGAATTATGGACTAGGAAGTGGTCCAGTCTGGTTGCTATAGGGTTTGGTATGATCCTTCTATTGGTCCAAGTGAAAATGCCTTTTTTTGGGGGGGTGCCCACTAGAATATCCTAGTCCACTATGAGGCCTTCGAGACATTTCCCAAAAGGGTCCTTGACTCTGTAACCCCCTCTTCTTTCCTTGTGATAAATAGTGGCATTAAATTCCCCTGCCACTATACTATTGCGAGAAAGGCCCGCCTCATCTAGGGGGTATAGAGATTTCCATAATTCCACCTTGCTCCTGTACTAGACCAGGGCATACACATTACAAACTTTATTTTTTCCAATGTCCCCAAATATTCCAACTTCACAAGTAACCAACGTTGATGTTCGTATGATGAAAATAATTTATAATTTTTAAAATCCCAACATGTGGCAATTCCCCCATAAGCTCCACGGGCACTTATTTCACTACCATGGCTATTTTTCCAAATTTTTGACAAGTGATGTTTGGCTTCTTTAGCCTCCAACTTAGTCTCTTGGATCAGGAATATAGTGGGCCTTTCACTTTTGACGAAGTCCTTGCTTGATTCTAGATTTTGATGTCCTCCAATGCCCCTACAATTCTAAGAGACAAAATTCATTATTTCTTACTTGTAGTAGGGCCAAACTTTCACTTTCTTCTTCCTTTTGGTCCTTATTAGCTATGCTTGGTGGATTTACTTTTACATTTTTATCCAATACAATTTTTTTTCCCAAGGCTTTATACTTGGTCATTTCAACATCCTTGTGATGCCTTAGGGTTTCTCTTCCCTATTTTTTGGATGGCAACTTTTCCTCCTCTATGCCCTTATTGGAATCCTTGTGATAGGATTTGCATTTGGATTGCGTCATTGAACCTGCTAGAGAGATAGGGATATTGCTCTACATTCCACCATACTCATGGTAAGGCTCCAAAGGAATGAGGGTAGTATAGTTTGCTTCATGTCCTATTTATTCAAGGATTGGTTAATAAAAAAATAAGGATGTTTATGTTATTCTTCCAACATCCCTTGACATATTAATTCTTCATTTTCTCCTTCCTCAATGGATAGTGCTTGAAATTTATTCAAAGTAGAGAGGCCTTTTTTGTGCTAGTGGAGGGTGGGGAGGTGGAGCTGATTTTTTCCCTGTTTTTGAGACCTACTTCCAACCTTCTTCCTGTCCATTTTCAGGTTCTTTGGGCATGAATTCATGGCATTTTCGAGAAAAATGACCATACTTGTGACAATTCTTGCACTTAAAAGGAAATTACTTATAACCCACTTTTGGAGGTGTGTCCATCCGTTTATGAAAAAGTTGACCTCAACACAGATCCTTGTACATGAGAAAAGAGGGGGTTTTAGCTCAAATTTTTCAAAATAATTCCTCAAAGAGTTCCAAATGGCTACAAGATCCTTGTCACTCTAATAGTGAAGCGACAGGTGAGGTGTGATCAACCTCAACACAAATTCGGGCATAGGAAAAAAGAGGGGGTTTTGGCTTGGATTTGTCAATATACTTCTGTAAAGAGTTCCCAATTTCTGCAAGATCCTTATCAATCCAACATTGAAGTGATATATGCAGGAGTTTAAACTAGACTAGAGAGAATGACGGAATGTCCTTTTCTAGGTCAAATCATAAACTCCATCTATTCAAATGCATCCCTCTAGGTCCCCTAAAATAGGGGCCATTTATGAACATAAGGTCTCTATATTCTTTTTTTTCAAATAGTAAAACTAAAAACCCTTTTCGAAAAAATCTATGATGTAGATTACCTAATACTAAAGGTCTCCATTTCTTGTTGAGCCAAATTTCCATGGCCCAAGGGGAGGGCCAAAGGCTAGCTAATTGCTCTACCAATCCTCTTTCAAAAAGAGCCACAACTTTGAGTTTTGAGGCCATCGACAAGAAATTGAAATCTATAACAATTGAAGCTTGACAAACCGAGAGGAAGAGGCTTTAGCTAAAGGAGGGAGAACAACCATTGCCACAACACATAATGCTTCCTCCATAAGCCAAGCCCTCTCCTAGATCTAGAAGAGGATCCATGAAATCGAACCAAAGCCTAATCTAGAGAGATCACAGGCACAAACCCAATCAAATTTTCAAAATCCAAAAACATATTACAATGAGCCCTATTCCTTCACCTTATCATCCTCTAAGTCTATAAAATGACTCAATCCAAATATACTAAGCTTATTTTATTACTTTTTCTAATAGTTCGTTCAGATGTCCTTAATTCATGATGCATTTTTTGAATTTATCTTAAATTCAAAGGCACTTAGTTGTCCTGGAGTCATGACACATTTTTTTAATTTATCTTGAATTTAGTTGCACAATACAATATTGTAACGTTTTAGTTATACATGATGGGAAACATAAACTTAAACTAAGACACTATGCATTAATATTTCGAGTGTAGCTAGAATCCTCCCCATGTTTTAAATCAAATGGTCCAATCGAAAAATACAACTCTTTCCTTGTACATAACAGAAATCCAAGCCAATTAATCCGTGAGATGTAGAACATTGGTGGCGGGGTATGGTTAAGACACCCCCTAAGCAGAAAGGTCGCCAGTTCTAATCTCGTGGATACCAAAAAATCCAACCATGTTAAGGGTTGGTGCGGTCCAGGCCGGGTGCAATCCCCAGGTGATTTTGATGGCTTAGATGCCCCTGGTTCGTGGTAACTTAGCCAAAGGCAAACTTGCTAGTCAAGGAGGTTCCACCACTTTTCCAACAAACAAACAAAAAACAGAAATCCAAGCCAATTGTTTACCTTTCATCTCATGTGGGTGGGATAGATATTTATAGTTCATTGGCTATCTTTTAGCCAAATAGGATAGCCTCCTACATAAGCACAATATTATCAATGATTTGTTTGCCCGCTATAAATACTCCTTGATTTTTTGAGATTATCTTTAGGAGAAAAATTTTAATTCCATTTGCCATAATTTTAGTTAAAATCGTTTAACCATAATTATAGATGGAGATAGGCCAAAATCTTCCCAACGATGTGGTTCGTGAGTCCTTAATAATTATGGTTGTAAAAGATGAATTAGTATCCCCCTCGTCTTATCTTTCCGACAAGTCCAATTTAACATATTGCAAAAATCTTGCTTGATAAGGGGCTAAGTTGCATGAAAGAAGTAAATTGGAAACCCATCCAACCCTGGAGCCTTATCTATGTTTAAACTCCAAATAGCATCTGAAACTTCTTCCTCATAAATCGGCTTGTCCAATTTAAGATTACCCCCCTTAGTGATTAGGGTTGGAAGTTCCTCACACATTTCCTCTCTATCCCTCGAGTTTGTACTTCCGATCTCAATGAACAAGTCCTTCAAATGAGCATATACCTCTTCTTTCATTGCTTTCTATTATGTAATTTTGTTTATGTCCTCATCATTCAACTCTCAAATTTCATTTTTGTTCATTCTTTCTTTTGCCTGATTATGAAAAAAGGAAGTGTGTGATCACCTTCTTTTAACCATAAGCACCTGGATTTGAGACATCGTGTTTCCTCCTCTTACCTAGGTACTTCTAGCATTTACCAACTTAGATATTTCTCTTTTTGTAGGACTTATCTTGTTACTTCCGCCTTCTCCATTTCCTCTTGTAGAGCCTCCAATGACACCTACGCTTGGCTCCTTTTCCTCTCTGGAGCATGGAACTTATATTTAGCCCACCCCTTTGGGGATTTTTTAACATTTTTGAGTTTGGTAACCCACACAAAAGCTAGATATCCTTGGGCATAATTATTTTGTAAAATTTGAATGAGTTGTTGGGACTCTTCCTCTTTTAACCATAAAGGTTTCAAGTGGAAAGGGATGGGTCTTTGTGCCTCCAACAAAACAATAGAAAAAGCTACAGGGTTATGATCCAAGATAGCAGAAGCAATGATTCTTGAATGCAATAGGAACCCCTTTGAAAAAAGGAATTGTTGACTAGGAAGTGGTCTACTCTGGTTGCTATATGGTTTGGTCTGATCCTTCTATTTGTCCAAGTGAAAATGCCTTCTTTTAGGGGGGGTTCCCACTAGATCCTTGTCCGCCATGAGTTCTTTGAGGCATTCCCCAAAAGGGTCCTTGACTTTGTATCCCCCTCTTCTTTCCTTGTGAGAAATAGTGGCATTAAATTCCCCTACCACTATATTGTTGCGAGAAAGACCCGCCTCATGCAGAGGGTATAGATATTTCCAGAATTCCACCTTGCTCTTGCACTGTACCGGGGCATACACATTACAAACTTTAATTTTTTCCAATGTACCCAAATCTTCCAACTCCACAAGTAACCAACTATGATGTTCATATAATGAAAAAAAATTATATTTTTTTAAATCCCAACATGTGTCGATTCCCCTTGAATATCCCCAAGCACTTATTGCACTACCATGGATATTCTTCCAAATTTTTGACAAGTGATGTTTGGCTTCTTCAACCTCCAACTTGGTATCTTGGAGAAGGAATATAGTGGGCCTTTCACTTTTTACCAAGTCCTTGATTCATTATAGCTTTGTAATGTCCCCTCCCATCATACCAACATGATAGAGAGGACGTGACACTAAATCCGGGCATCTAGCCCCATATCCATTTAGTAAAAACTCATTGATAAAAAGACATATACATGTGCATGTTATAGAAACACGGCGGAATTAAAAATCATGTTTAATATATAATATACATTCAACATTTCTGTGACGGCCATTAAATAAAGACATTGCAGAATTTATAAAAGAGAATACTTATCTTAACAAAGTAGTCCCAAGCAACCAGCTATGCAGCTGCAACGTTCCACCCAACCATAGGCCAGTTGTGCTTATCAACCTCTTGATACAACTACCACCCCCGAGCTGGGCATGATTACTACAAGGAACCAGGGAACAGCAGACTCACACATAGCCAAACATACACCAAGATGAGCCAAGCCAATCTACAATTGGGTTTATAAGGCTGCTAGGAAATGGAAAAGAAGAATATCTAAGCTAGTGAGCTCAACCACAGAGCTATGGATACCTCTACAAGATCTATTTAGCTTGGCACCCACAATGCCTACACACCCCACTCAAGGAAGTATTCCCTTCACCAATTCACAGTCCCTCAGTCCATACCTTCCAATTCTAGAGTGTCCCAGGTGTGCATAGAAGAGTAGCCAGCCCTCTTGATCTTCTTGAGAGGTTATTCTCCCCACTAGATTTATCAAGCCAATTCTGTCCACTACCACTCCAAAACTTTTGCTCACAGGTTCAAACCAAAACAAGGATGCACATAACAGCAAAACCACAATTGTTGGGCATGAGGAAAAACGTTTCTTCAGTGGGATGCCCAAAGAGGGGGTTTCTACCAATTCAGAAAAACGTGTGAAAGCCCAAAACGAAATGGCAATTGGGGAACAACCCTGGAGAGCAGAAATCGTTTTCAGAAAAATGTCCATGGGCATTTTGGGGCAAAAACGACCTCCATCACAGTCCCAAATCGTGGCCCTTCTCTCCCAGCTACTGTACAATGCAAAAACGAGCTCCCAGGCATGGAAAATGCAGGAAAAATGGTGAAAAACATGATGGGGAAAGACCCAGTAGTTCAGACTGCGTGAGAGAGGAAAGACTATGGGTTCAGAATGGCTTTGGGCACCATTTCGTGGGTGTTTTCTTGCCCAAGGAGACAAAATACGATTTCCCAGGTTGATGGCTTGCCCATACACGAAATTGGCTGCCATACCTCTTCATTCCCAAGGCATTAACTGCCTCAACCAATTTCTGGAAGAATTAAATGATTGGGTGCATAACCCAAAATGGGTAGTTGGTGGTTTATGGGTTTTCTCATTGACACATGGATTAACACCATTGGCTCAAGGGTTTGAATAATTTTCCTCCCTATTCCTTGTAGAATCATGCCCCCATCTCTTTTTTGCATTGCATAGCTAGTTGTGGGTGTTTTCATTAAAATTCGTATTTACATGATGTCTTATTTACATTGTGCCTATCTAGCAAAAGAACCATAGGCATCTATTTTTAATTGCCGATACATAAAACGCTAAATCAATGGTGGGGCCTTGGCCTTGAGCTCCTCACCATGATTAAATTGCAATATTTACATCATTTACGATTTAATGCAAAGGGGTTCAAAATGGGGACATTACAAGCTTTTAATTTCCTCCCATACCCCTACAATTCTAAGAGACTAGCTTCAATATTTCTTACTTGTAGCAGGGCCAACCTTTCACTTCCTTCTTCATTTTGGTCCTTATCAGCTATGCTTGGCGGCTTTATTTTTACATGTTTATCCAATACAGTTTGTTTTCCCGAGTATTTATACTTGGTCATTTCAACATCCTTGTGATGCCTTAAGGTTTTTATTCCCTATTTTTTGGATGGTAAATTTTCCTCCTCTGTGTCCGTAGTGGAATCCTCTTGATAGGATTTGGCTTTGGATCGGGTCATAGAACCTGCTAGAATGACAAGGGTATTTCTCTATGTTCCACCATACTCCTGGTAAGGCTCCAAAGTAAGGAGGGTAGTATAGTTGCCTTCCTGTCCTATTTATTCAAGGACCGGTTGTTGAGACAAATAAGGAGGATTCTGGTCTTCTTCCAACATCCCTTGATCTTTTAATTCCTCCTTATTTTCTCCTTCCTCTATGGAGAGGGGTTTAAATTTATTCAAAGAAGATGGGCCTTCTGCTTCTAACAGACCAGGGGGGAGGTGGAGATGATTTTTACCTTGCTTTTGAGACCTACTACCAACCTTCTTCCTGTCCATTTTTAGGTTCCTTGGGCTTGAATTTAGGGTATTTATGAGCAAAATGGCCATACTCGTCACATATATTTCACTTAAATAGAAATTTCTCATAACCCACCTTCTATAGGTGTATCCATCTGTCCATAGAAAGGTTGACCTCAACACATATCTTAGTACATGAAAAATAGGGGGTGTTGGCTCATATTTGTCAATATACTTCCCCAAAGAGTTCCTAATGGATGTAATATCCTCACTCCAATACTAAAGCGATGGGTGAGGTGTGATCGACCTCAACATAGATTCAAGCAAATGAAAAAAGAGGGGTTTTGGCTTAGATTTGTCAATATACTTCCCCAAAGAGTTGCCAATGGCTGCAAGATCCTTGTCACTCCAATGGTGAAGTGGTAGGTGCAGGATTTTAACCTAGACTGGAACGAACAATAGAATGTCCTTTTCTGGGTCAAAGGATAAACTCCATTGAATCATCCCTCTAGGTCCCATGAAATAGGGGCCATTTATGAACATAATATCTCTATATTTTTTTAAAATTAGGAAGAAAAAAACCTTTTCCACAAAATCTATGATGCACATTACCTGAGATTAAATGCCTCCATTTATTTTTTAGCCAAATTACCATGGCTCAAGGGGAGGTCCAAATACTAGTTAATTGCTCTACCAATCCTCTTTCAGAAAGAGCCACAACCTTGAGTTTTGAGGGTGTCGATAAGAACTTGACATCTAGAACAATTGAAGCTTGAAAAATCAAGAGGAGGAGACTATAGCTGAAGGAGGGGGAACGACCACTACCACAACACATAATGCTTCATCTAGGAGCCATGCCCTCTCCCTGGGATCTAGATCTAGAGGAGGATCCATGAAATCAGACCAAAACCTAAGCTAGAGATATCGCAAGTGCGGACACAAGCAAATTTTTGAAATCCAAAAACATATTAAGGTTATCCCTATTCCTATCACCTTATCATCCTCTAGGTCTTTAAAATGACTCAATTCAAATATACCAAACTTAGTTTATTACTTTTTCTAATAGTTCGTTTAGATGTCCTTGACTCATGATGCATTTTTTTAATTTATCTTAAATTCAAAGGAACTTAGTTGCACAGTACAATATTGTAATGTTTTATTTATACATGATAGGAAACATAAACTTACACTAAGACACTATGCCTTAATATCAATTATAAGATCTCAACCCCTTCGAAATCTTGAAGTCACTTCATAGTTATCCTTCCCCATTTTGACTAGTGAATTTGCTTTTAACAAATAAGTCAAAGCTATCAAATCAAATGATAATGTTAGATCCCAATAATATTCTAACACTTGGGGGCCTCTTTCTTCAACAACGATGGCCTTCATTTCCTTTATTTTCTTCACATCAATCAACTTTCCTTGCATCAGGGACTCACTTGAAAGGATTTTACCCTGAGGTTCCTCTACAATGTTCTTTTCAACCAAGATTTATCTTTTCTCCAACTAGTGTTGGAGATGAGAAATGTCCAACCTCTTTAGAATCAACAACATGCAACTCTAAGGTTTATTTTTTTGGATTTGTTGAGGTTTGTTGATGGTTTTCCTCTTCAACGTTATTTTGGGAATGGGGTTCTAATTCAAAGGCATAAAATCTATTACAAGATTCAATAAATAGTTTCTCCATAATCTTCATATCATGAAGATTATTCCACCTATTACGAGAAGGTCTTCTCTCCTACTGTTTGAAACTTACTTAAAGCCTTCTTCTATGGAGTGGGGCAGAGGGGATTCCTAGGATAGTGCTTTGCAAAGTACCCATACTTTGTGGCATAAGTTACATTTGAATGAGATATGGTCGCAGTCCAACTTTTGAATGTGAATCTATTTTCTTAGGTGTAGTTCGATAAATTTGAAAGCCCTTTCTCAAGGCCCCATGCCTATGTAAGAACATGCATAAATTCCAAATTAGGTTCAACTTTATCCACATAGTTTCCTAATGTATTCTTGATTGCATATAACATATAATCATTCCAAACAAATAATGGTACGAAGGGTAACTTGACCCACATAGGAACTGTGGTTAGGATTTCCTCTTCTAGTTTAATCTTCAGGACCAATTATTCGAGTACATACCATTGACCTGTCTAATATTTTATCTCGATCCTATTAATTTAAACAAAATAAAAATGGCCCATTGTTCCTTGGATTAATGGGGTTGAGTTATTCTTCATCCATTCTTTTAAATTTTGTGAGCTTGTCTAAGTCTCATTGAATTTATCAATCAAAACGTGTTAAAATAAAGGGGAGAACTTGGTGGTGCCATAAATGTCACTCCTATACTTGTTGGATTTACAGATATTTTAGTCCCACAAGAGTAGAAGCAACAATTCACCCCCCTTCCTGCAAAGTATGCGCACGGACCAGAACCCCAAAAACTTCAGTTTGAAAATACAAGTTTTGGCCCTGTTATTAAATTGTCAAGATCCCAGTAGGAAAGACAAACATCTAGATCTCCAACCTTAAAATTTATTAACCCATAAACAATATATAGATGCCCTTCCTAGTTTTTAGCACCTAGAACCAGCATACTATAAATCATCCATATTGTAGATATTGTATGGCTATGAAGTCTCAAGTTGTCCCAAAATACAATGAGCAGAATATTAAGGAATTTGTGTATACTTCAATAACAATTGATTTCCTTAGGGGCAACATCCTCAATGCAAAAAATGCATTGATTTCATCAGTTATTCCTCATACCCTTTGATATTTATGCTTAAGTATCATTTTCCAATAGAGAAACAAGATTATTAAAGAAGGATGCTTCCATAAAGAAGTATGCCCCATTATAATCACACTCAGGCCTACAAATATATTGGAGCTCTGATTTTTTATTTAGATTTTATCCATTATAGAAAACCAGATGATAGTAAAGATAATTCTATGATTAGATTACAGAATTATAATAACTACCACACAACCTGCTTAATACAGAATATTGATGATCTAGCCCAAGATGTTTTATAGACAAATCCTCATGTTTCAAATATTCACTAAGAATTGTCTGAGCTAGAATATCAAGGATCTAAGCATGGTAAAGTATTAGAAGAAATAAAAAATAGTCTAGAAACAATCAAGGAGGTATTGTCTGATCTAAAAGAGAAGTTAATTCCAAAACCATAAATCCCTCTCAAAATGGACGAATTTGTGTCCCAAACATTCTCTTTCTCTGCCAAAAAGCGGAAAGGAGAAGCATCAGTTCCAAGGATCGCATTCAAAACCTTGGAAAGAGATTTTTTGTTAGATCAAAAGGTTGCGAGAACTTTGGCTATTGCAAAATAATATTTTGAGAGATTGAAAGAAAGAATCCCTACTATTAAAACGGTAAAAAATGAACAACCTGGAATTTATGGACATCCTCCTAAACCAAAACAGCCTAGAAATACAAACCAATAGGATCTTGAGCCTAACACTTTGGCATGGGACAAATGGGTAAGAGAAATGGGTAAGAGCTAAGTTTAGCACATATCACAAGGGAATCCCTAAAAATCCAACTAATACCCATGAGTTCCCAACATTGGGAAGACATATTATAGAACCTGCCCCTATCACCAACCTAAATTGTAGATCTTAGTCCGAGATCATGGTGGTGATTCATTCATGGATGCCATGGGCTAAAGTTCAAAACACAATCCATAGGAACCAAGTTAGTTGGCCAAACCTTGCTTTAAGAATCACTTAGGGTTTCACGGGAATTCTTGAAATCTGGAGGAACAAACTTCCTAATAAGGATAAACTACATATAATAAATTTTGAAAAGCCCCTAGAAGAGTTAGGTAAGGTTGTAGTGCATGAATTTTCTGGAAGTTATCCTATGGACGAGAAACACAATGCAGGTCTATTCATGTCTGAGCATCTTTGTGATTTTAAAATGTTGCCTGAATTCAAATGTACAATGCAAGATATTCTATATAAAACACTTGACCTTGAGAATGTAGCATATGTAAGACATTATTTGGTTGCAAACCCTGGTAGAGTTCCAGATCTTGTAAGGGCGCATTTTGAACAAGATGACATAAACATTGAAGAATTATATTTGGTATAACTTCATGAGAAAATATTAAAAACCATGCAACAAGAATCTATGTGAAAAAAAAATTCCTCGATCTGTTAAAAAGCAGTTGGCATTTTCTCTAGACATTTACAACAATTATGTAGAGACATACAACTTTGGTTGCAAAGGGAACATATGAAAAATTTCATATCCAAGTGTGGAAAATATTGTGGTTGCAGAGATTGTTATAAAAAGAAACCCTACTACTACAGATGGGAGTCCATATAGCACAAGCCAAGGAAAAATTATTTCAGGAGGAGAGGAGTCCAAAAGAAAAGGTTAGACATATGCTTCATCTGTAATAAACTGGTCATTGGGTTGACAAATGTCCATCAAAAGGGAAGACAAGAACACAACAAAAGTTAATGGATATTTTCACTACTTGCTATAAGCCAGTTGAATGGGATTTTTGTTCTTCTCCACATACAGAAGGAGAATATATTCCTGTCACTAATGAATGCTCCTCCTCTGACATTGAGCTTAAAATTATGAATTCCCCTTCTGATTTTGATGATTTTCAATCTATTCCAAAAATTGATTTCCTTTCAATTGATTATATTTCTTTGAAAATGCTTTCTTTTGGTACTACTGAAGCGGACTGATCCGGATTTATGAGGGAACGAAATAAAAGAGCATATACAAAATGATATATAGAGATATATTTCAAAGACACAGTGATACAGTAAACACATATTCTATTAAATAGCGGAAATAGAATAGACTGTAAAATACAACAGCTAAAATGGTGGTAGCTATCTCTGAGAAGAGATGTGGCCGCTATGCTCATTCATGCGAAGCTGAATACAAAAAGAGGCCAAAAGGGCCTATTTATCATAAGCATGAGGGAAAGAATCCCAAACATCCAAAAACCTAACCCTGGAAGATGAACAGTCATAAAGTTTGCGGCCCCAAGGTGGTTAGTTGAACAGACAACTTCCCAAGGTCATAAATTTTGCATACGATCTCTGTTTGGGGCGCTCGATAACCCTTTGGAAAGGTCTATTCGATATTTAAAAATTTCGAGTGGGGCTAAATGAAAGTCATTGGAAACCATTTGGCCCCCCAAATCGCCAAAAAACATCGTTTAGGGCCTCAAAACGGCCCCGAAAGTTTAGGACCCAAAAAACCATAGAAAATTTACTAGGAACTTGCCAAAATGGGAAACTATTTTGAGTCAGTGGAATAGGTGGGTGGCCACCGATATCCATCTGGATCATTCCTCCCCCCTTAGGAATAAATGGTCTCAATTGCGTCAAATCTCTTATCATATGTCGAACCGTGTGTTGAGTTGAGATCCTGGTGCGGCATGCTGAAGTGAAAAGGATGCCCTTCTTTGACATGTTCAGAGGGTTGTAATTGTTGTTGATGGATGCATTGGATCTATTCAATAATTTTGGTTGTCGTTTTATCCTTGGTCTACACTGGTGTGGATGATTTATTTTTGGAGGAGCACCTTGAATGCGTGTCCTTGCACTGTAGAGGTACCCGGATAGACGATGTTGCAATGACTTTGTGTTGTTCTTGTTTCTGCTGAGTAGAGGGATCGTGTGCAGAGGTTGTGGATGCCTCTGCGATCTGATGTTCTCCTTCAGTGGAAATTGCAAATAGAGAAAATTTCCCAGTGTAGGAGATTATTTTCCTGCACTGCTTGGTTGGGGTAGGTGCAACTATCTATCGTATCTTATAGAGTTGTCCTCCCAAAGTGACAATGACACTGCGAGGTCATGATTCATATACAGCATGACGCTTCCACATATATGGTTGTCCTAAAAGAACATCACATACTTCAAGTGGGGCCACATCACACAATACCTCATATTTGAAGGGCTTGATGTTGTATGGTAGGCGACATTGATGACTGACGCAAATACCTCGTCCTTGGATTAGCCACCCAATGGTGTATGGTTGTGGGTGTGGTGTTATTGGCAGCTCCAATATCTTGATGACTTCTATTGAGATCAGGTTCTTTTGGCTTCCGCTGTCCACAACAATATGTAGAGGAATTCCCTTCACCCACATCTGTGAGTGGAAGAGGCGCTCCTCTGCCTCCGACTCTTCAGGTTCCTCTCATTGAATCTGTGTGGTAGCAACAGTGACACTAGATTCTGCATCAATGATCTGCTTCCCTTTGTCTATGACTGTGACATTGGGCTCTGAATCAGAATTGAAACTGGGATCTGATTCTGAAGCTTTGATCTCAACCAGCAATGATTGTTTTGAGCGACATTCATTAGTGTTGTTCCAGGGGATTTTGTGGAACTCGCACCACTTTCCAGTGTCCTTCTTTGTCTTTATGTTACCTTTCTTCGCTTGTGGTTGGGACTGGTTGTCCTTTCCCTATCCCATGTTCTGCGATCTAGAATTTCCCTTGCCCTGCTTCTGTCCAGGTCCGAAATCGAGCTTGTTCTTTTGCTGAAATTTCTGCTCAATTTTGACAGCATACCGATAAGCAGATCCAAGTGAAGAGATGTCCAGGAAATCCATCTCTGTTCGTATGTACCGGTGTAGGCCACTGTGATATTTCAGTACTAGGTTTCACTCAGATTCCTTGATAACTAGCTTTGTGTGCAAGGTATGAAAGTTGTTAGTGTACTCCAACACCGTTTGGTCCCTCTCTTGATGCAAAATGGTCCATTTTGTGTATTGGTCATCATAGTTTCCCATAGGGTAATATTGTTCTTTGACGACATCTATAAAAGAGGCCCAAGTGGGATTGGCCTCAAACAATCCAGACTCATCTAATGATTTTTGCTCACAATAAGTTTCCCACCAATTTTTGGCATGGGGGAAAGCCTTGAGGAGCGCAAAGGTGATATTTTCCCCGTCGGAAAAATTGTGGACAGAGAAATACCCTTCTATTAGATTCAACCATTTGTCTAGGGCATCGGCATTGATCTGGCCTTCAAATAAAGGGATATCAAATTTAAATTGTACCTTGAAGGGAGTCGCATCTCCGAAACGGCTACCCATTGAATGTGTATCTTCCATCATCGGCATGCACCAAAGGATCTGGGAGAAATTATCCATCATCTCGTTCCTCTATCTCACGAGGGATTCCCCGAGCAACAACTTGATAGGATATCTTGCTTCGTCGTCTCTCTTTTCTTCTGCCATGGGAGGCTGTTTTGGATGGAGAGAGTGATCTTCCCCAAGTGAAACTAGTTTGAGGCCCAATTCTCTATATCATGACCACGTGAGGGACATGCACCGAAAAACAATCAAAGAGCAGATTGCTCTGATACCACTGATCCGGATTTATGTGGGAATGAAATAAAAGAGCATATACATAATCATATACAGAGATATATAGCAAAGAACACAGTGATACAGTAAACACATATTCTATTAAATAGCAGAAATAGAACAGACTGTAAAATACAACAACTAGAATGGTGGTAGCTATCTCTAAGAAGAGATGTGGCCGCTATGCTCATTCGTGCCAAGATAAATAAAAAAGAGGCTGAAAGGGCCTATTTATCATAAGCATGAGGGAAAGAATCCCAAACATCCAAAAACCTAACCCTAGAAGATGAACCGTCATAAAGTTTGTGGCCCCAAGGTGGTTAGTTGAACAGTCAAATTCCCGGGGTCATAACTTTTGCATACGATCTTTGTTTGGGGCGCTCGATAACCCATTGGAAAGGTCTATATGAGATTTACAACTTTAGAATGGAGCCAAATGTATATATGCCTTTGGAACCTATTTGGCCCCCCAAATCGCCAAAAAACGTCGTTTAGGGCCTCAAAACAGCCCCAAAAGTTTAGGACTGTAACCTACCTAGTACTTGAGACATTTTATGTTTGTGGAAAAACATTACTCTAACTTTTATTGTAAAGTTTTATATTATTGACCAAGTGGTCAAGGATGACTGTAAATGAATAATATTATTATTTAATAAAAGAACATAGGAGACACTCACCCAAAGAGACTGTTGAAAGAGTGTTCACTGACCCACTAGGAGGAATGGAATCTAGGGTAGAAGGCAATGGACAAGTGGTAGCATCTGAACTCAGTAACTAGCTGTTGTTATGGGACAACCTCCCTTAAAATGTGGTCATGTTCCCAAGGATGTGGAACTAGAGCTGGCTCATTGAATGCAAAACTGACCACCAAAAGACCTAGGCAATCTTTTTATAGCCATCAAATTTGAGCATAGGCTCACACATTCTCAGAGGAGATGGAAATTATTCCTTGTGGTTTTGCTAAAATGAGCACACAAGAGATTCGATGAGGGGAAGCTATGTTTTAAGTTGCAGAGTAAGACTGTCTTATTCCTACTTAGTGTAGAGGTAGTGATATGTATGCAAGTCCCCATTGATTGCTGAAGTACATATGAGAGGTGTGTATGCATGTCTCCATTGATTGCTGAAGTACAACCTGAGTGCCTTGCTTCTACATAGAGACTTCATCCTAGTGGTTCAGCGAACAGGCTCGGGGGTCCAAAGAGCAAGTGAACTTGGTTGCTTTTCTGGAGAAGGTTGGGAGGAACAGGCCTCTTTGGGTGTTTGTCCACCCTATCAAGTTATCAGGTTCTACTTGTCTTATGTGTTATTTATTCTAGACTGTTAATTCTTATTCTGCAAATTGTATAAGTATGTTATCAAAGTTTCCAATGTTTTCTAGAGCTCAGTTAGCCGTTTTATGGTCTAATATTCTGAACTGATAATTTATTTCTATAAATCAAATGAATGAATAAATGTCTTCCTGTATTTTTCCTTTCGCCATAAGCGATGTACTCTAGTAATGGAAGAGTTTAATTAACATAGATTAGATATGATCTCTAAACTATGATGAGAAATAAATGTCTTCTATTTTCATACTGCGTAATGATGTCTTATAAATTTCTTACTGTAGTATGTAGAACAGTAGTATTTTCCAGAGACTATCTCTGTTTGTATTTAAAACAGAATATTTCAGTAGAAAAACAAATAATACAAAACTTCGATGCAAACCCTAACTTTGTAAACATTGCAAGTTAGGCTAACTTTCATAAATTATCTCACATACAAAATAAACATTATATAGCATTTCATCGTTTATACAGAAGTTATAATCAAGCATGCAACTAGAACAAACATAGGACACATAGTAAGAGTAATGTCTCTTTTAATAATAGGGATGTTATACAGTATTAATGTAAGTACCATTAATAGAACATTATATATGTATACATGGGAATTGAAACTCTTTCGGATTTAACCAATAGTATGTACAGAGTTTATCCCAAACCCTATCAGTATTATCTATCATAAAACAGGATAATATATAAATAAACCAAATCAAAACATAGTTCTGAGAACCATATTATATGAATAACATTCACAACTACTAAATTATATTGAGGACTCGTACTGAACTAATAAACAATTACAAATAAGTTTTACGCTTTTACATATCCATTGTATCGAGGGTCAAACCCTGGCTATATAAACTTCTTTTCATTAGGTCGTAAAATTAAAACAATGTACCCAGCTAGCATTACAATGACCTATAATCAGCTACGTCCACAGGTTAAGGGTCAAACCCTATACCTTTAATCATTTCAGTAAGTCGTAAGACTATAGTATAAGGTATTCAATCACTAAATAAAACAAGTTAAAATATAGAACACTGCATCCAACAACAAGTCGAGTGTTGACCCATAGAACAGGTAGGAGGCCGTAAGGGTTTACCTATATGTTTAAACTTGAACATTTTTTCTAGGTTTAAATACAGTCATCTATACAAATTATAAAACATAAACAACTTCTAAATAATTCGAAGTAATGACTGAATATAATAAGTAACAACTTCTAAATAATTCGAAGTCTCAACTCGCCCAAACTTATATCTTAGAATATAAATTCTCAAATATAAAACTTAATTTCGTAAATAGGTTTAGGGTTCAAACCATGTAGCTTTCCAACCATCGAAATTCAGCAACACAAAAATTAAATAGAAATCAGGGGCTAGGGTTTAACCCTGTAAACATCTCATAACTGAAAACATCAAAGAAGCACATGTATTATTTTACCAACGGATCTAAAGGGTCGGACTTGGTACCCAAAACCATTTTTACAAATCCACTTCTAATCCTACAAGAAGCCGAGAATACACCATGATCATTTTAACATAGGAACATTAAAAGTATAGTGCCAAAGCAAGAGAAACATTGTATTTCATCAAAAGGAACATTACATTCGCAGTCATACTGCTCAGGGAGACCAAAGGTACTCCACCATAGTAAACCCTGTAACAACTCTCCTTATAACACTGACATGCGAAACCCCAACTCGGGTCTATGCCCAGAAAACTAACTAACACAGTAGTGCTACCCTAGGAAGCCTCGTAGCCCAAACAACAAATGAAAGATGCACTGGCGAGGAGCAACGAAGGAACAAACAACTCAATATTTTTTGACAGAGGAACATCTAGATAGGACTAAGGCTTACCAGTGGCTCACAACCATTATGGGCCTGTCCCTTTCTCTCAAATAGCCATCACTTAGGAACGAGATTCCTGGCCCTGCCATAACAACTAAAACAAGGTTAAAAATGAACGTAGATGTAAACTCACAACTGTAAACAAATAAAGAATTGCTTTAATGTATATAAATTACCTCGTAGGTTTCGAACTCGAAGTCGAGAAGAGAACCAGGTAGTGGAACCCCAATGCACGTTGAAAACACCATAAATTCTCACGACCCATCACTCTCGATACCCAACTAACTCAACGAGTGGAGCTTTGGATGCCCAACAACTATGGCGGCCGAGAGAGGCTCATCCCTCCTTCGCAGCTCAGAACAAACCCTTTGGCAAAAAGAGCAAACCCCAATTTGTAGCGAAAGGGTTTTGTCATGCTGGACCGTATTTTTTTTATTTATTTTTTTAACAGAAACGTGTATTAAAAATAATGGGACCATGACTTTGAGCCAAATAAGTGAAATACAATGAAGCCAAATTAGCGTTAAGTGTTTTCGGCTAGATATGGCAGAGAGCCTAAAGAGAGCCAATCTTGGAGAAATTGCCTTTCTTCTCTAGCAGTTAAGGCTTATTCCAATTAACTAGAGTGAATGGAGAGCTGAGATAGCTGTATATGATGCTAAGATGAATGCATCATTCTAAAGAAGTAATGAATGTCAAGTAAATAAGAGTCAAAGCTCTGTTCCAAACAAAAATAAGAAATAAAAATTCTGCGATGGTGAAGGTAGTCGAGGCACTCTGCATTCCAATGTTTGAAGAAAGACTGAAACTTTGCTTGAATAGGGGAATTAGAATGTTGAAAAGACTGTTGGAAAGGATGCAGCAAGATGCTCAAGCACCCGAGAATCGTCTGACTACTTCAGAAAGTGAGAATGAGGAGAGCTTCTGCGATGTTAAGTGATTGAATTTCTTCCTAGAAGGTAATGAGTGACCGAATCGTGATGTGGCTCTGAAAATAAGAGTGTTCTGAAAATCTTGGAATACAAAGAGCCTCAAATGCGTAGACCATCTTCCTGTACATCAACTGCCTGGGTGCTATAATGCATAGACCAACTGCTTGTGGAAGTCTTCCTTAATGTTAATCAAAGAGAAAATATGAAACCATTTTCCTTCGGTGAGAATTCTGTATATGGAACTCTGAAATAACCTAAAAGAAGTGGGTCCAGCAAAAACTCAAAAAATCAAAGACCATCCAAGTCTTTGAAATTCAAGAGCCCTAAGATTTAAGATGTATTCAATATGGACAACCAGAATGAGAAGAATGTGGGATGCTAGACATAAAAAAGCATGTGGCAAAGAATATGATGGTCTTCAAGTTCCCTGATGGTGTGCCAATAAGATTGAATCCAGAATAAGAGGTCCCAATGCTCTGCTCAGGGAATTTGGTGCATTTCACTGATGCTGTTGCTTAGATTCAGAATTCCACAGTTTAGAGTGGCACTGACGTTGGCTTCAATATCTGCCTCCTCATTTAAATTCCTTAATATATGAAAAGCTTTGAACTGGATGAATGTACTTGAGATTTTCTTAATGCGCTGTATAATTCAATTTAAAGCTAAGTTGTTGAGGTTAGTTTTTGCATTTAGGGCGCCAATTATGAGCAGAGAGTCACCAAACACATGCAGATTATTGATCTTATGCTCTTTGGCTATTTGACAACCTTTCAAAAGGGTAATGCTTCTGCAATGTTGTTTGAGCAGGTGCCCAAGCCCCAACTATATTTCACTCTAATGGATCCATCATTTGTCTGCAGGACTCCACCAGAACCAGCTTTGTCGGGGTTGTTCTTTGAAGCATCGTCAAAATGCAAATTGTCCGTGGCTTGCTTGTCTTTCCAATCTTTGAATTCTGAAATGGTGAGCCTGATTTTCCATGATGATTGATGGGGGTGAGAATCAGTGCTTAGATTAGGGATATTACAGTCGATCCAGTTCTTTTCTTTATTGCTGAGGGTTGCACCATCCTTGTGATTGCAGTTATTTAGACATTCAATCAATGAAGCTTTTGCTCTGCCGGCGGTTTGCAATGGAGTGTCAAGCCTATCGTTAAAGATAGCATTGTTCCTGGTGATCCAGATGTTCCAGCATGTGAATTTGGGTATGGAAATCCAAATCTGCTGCCAGAGATTCTTGGTGGAGATGTGAGTTGGGTGGAAGGAATTCCAATCCTGGAACAGCTGAAGGACTGAGGTGGGGGAAGGTTGGGTATCAATGAGGTCAAGGAGGATTAGCTTCCATACAAGTTTGGTGAAACAACATTCTAAAAAGAGGTGGCTGAGAGTTTCAAGGTTGTTTTGACAAAGAGGGCAACGGAAGGGCCCATGGAAGCCTCGCTTACTAAGATTGTCACCAGTGAGAACTTTGGAATGGATTAGAGTCCACATGAAAAAGTTAATTTTGGGGAGTCCAAGAGAATTCCAAGCCATTTTCCATATGTATTTTCTTGTGTCGTCATGAGCTTGGAGAGATTTGTATCCAAGAGTGGTAGTGTATGCACCTGTGGGGCCCTAGCCACGCTCATCTTTGGACAAAAGATGAAGGGGAGCGCATCCATTCAGCTTGTCAATGAGACTGCTATGAGCCGGCTCAAATTGGGGAGGGATAACTGCAGTATTCCAGCTTTTCCAATTGCCATGATGGTCCCAAGAGCTGAAGTCTTTTAGAATGATGATTCCATGATGCCTAAGCCACACTGCAGTGGCATGAAGTTCTTGATTGTTGTGTAATGCCTCTCTATCCATGATCTTATCAGTGAACATATCGATTTTCCTGCCATTGTCGGGTACCCAGTAGAGATTTTCAGAAAAGGAATCCCAAGCAGCTTTACATAAAGTCCATGTACTAGAGCCTTTGGTGGTTGGCTTTTGATCGAGGCATCTGAGATTTGTTCCATGTAGGTATTTCTTTCTAAGAACTTGGCTGACAAGGTGTTTATTGTGATGTAGAATGCTCCAGAGAAGTTTATCGCCCAAGGCCAAGTTGTCTAGGAAAGTGTCTCGAATTTGCAAACCTCTGGAGGATTTTGGCTGCTTGACGATCTCCCATTTCACAAGGTGGATTTTGTTTCCATTGTTTTTCCCACCGGACCAAAGAAAATCTCTCAGTAATTTGTTGATCCGGTTGGAAACACCTTTTGGAGCAAGGAGAATGGAGGATTGGTAAATAGGTGATGTAGAAAGGACGGAGTTTACTAGAATTAATTTTCCAGCTTTGCTAAGCCAGTGTCCTCACCATCTTCTGATTTTGTTCTTGATTTTGTTGCTCGTGTCTTCCCAATTTCCACTATTGGAGTTGCCAAAGGTGATTGGCAAGCCAAGATAGGTAAAATTGGCCCAATGATTATAAACTTTGATGCGGAGAATGTTGCTTATTCTGGCTGCCACATTGTTAGTAACATTCCAGCAGTAGATGGCACTTTTTTGTAGGTTAATTTTACCACCGGAGGCATTGCAGTAGAGCTTGAGATTGCGAATAAACTTTCGAGCTAAGATGGAGGATGCTCCACTTAAGAGTAGGGAGTCATCAGTGAAGAGAGTGTGGTTGAGGGGATGAGAATCGAAGGTGAGATAAAGTCCAAGTAATGAGCCAGTGGCCATTTCATGATTCAGCTTATGACTTAAAGAGTCAGTGATGATGATGTACAGGAAAGAGGAAAGCGGGCAGCCTTGCCTGATGCCGCAGGAGGCTTGGAAAAAATCAGTGGGTTGACCGTTGATTAGGGGAGCAATCCAGGGTTTGCTTACACAAGTGGAGATCCAGCTGATAAAAGTGTCATTGAAGCCAAAGCTATTTAAAATTGTAAAAAGAAAGGAGTGTTTGGCACGGTCAAATGCACTAGCCATGTCAAGCTTGATGATCATACCTTTTTATTTCCGAGCTCTGCTGGAATGGATTGCTTCTTGGACTAGTATGACGTTGTCAAGGATTTGCCTCCCTTCTAAAAAGCCCCCTTGATTTTCAGAGATGATTTTGTTGAGTAGAGGTTTCAATTTGATGGCAAGCAGCTTGGCAATAATCTTGTAGGAGGAGTTGCAAAGAGATATTGGTCTGAATCTGCTGAAGGAGCTAGGATTTGTATCTTTTGGGATGAGGGACAGAAAAGTAGAATTTGTACAACCGCCAATTTTTTCTTTCGTTTTGAAATTCCTGAGCATTCTCATAAAATCTTTCTTGATATGGGTCCAACAAACCTTGTAGAAGTGGAATGAAAAGCCGTCCGGGCCAGGAGCTTTATCAGAATCGAAGGAGTGGATTGCAATGGGGACTTCCTGTTTAGTGAAGGGTTTAGTGATGTTGATATTCTCTTCCATAGTGATGTGCTTTGGGATATGCTCGAGTAAGACGTTCTCATCATAGCTGTTGGTTTTGCCCTAATCAGCATAAAGGTTGGAGAAGTAGCTATAGGCTACGTTTTTGACATTCGTGTTGCCAATAATAGTCAAACCGTCGGCTGTCTTTATCGTTGTGATGTAATTGATTGATTGTCTTGCTGCAAACTGTTTATGGAATTAATTGGTGTTTTTATCACCGTTCTTCAGCCAAATGCTACGGGATTTTAGTCTCCAATACTCATCTTCGGCTCGAAAGGCACGATACACTCTAATTTGATGTGCGACTTCATCTTGCAGCGTGGAGTTTTCGATGGGACGATTTTCCATATCGAGTTGGATGTCATGAAGTGTATTTACAGCCGCTTTCCTGGGATTGACGAGTGCACGGAAATTGACTTTAGCCCGCTTTTTGAGGGCATATTTAGCATTCTTGAGTTTCTGCTCCCATGCATAGCAAGGGGATCCGGTAATTGGGATGTTCCAAGCTTTTTCAAAAGTGCTCCAAAAGTTAGCTTGGTTAAGCCATTGGGGGCTAAACCTGAAAGGTATGGGGCCAAGATTTTCGATGTGTTGGAAAAGAAGCTGGATCGGCTTATGATCGGAAGCGAGGTTGGCTAAAATGATGGAAGTGATGATCTGAGTGTCGGACATTAGGCTGCTTTGGATGAGAAATCTATCCAATCTGGCCATTATGTTCCCCATGCCAATTCGCTTATTCGACCAGGTGTATTTGCCTCTTTTGGGCTTAATGTCAATCAGATCTTTTGTTTGCATAAGTGTTTCAACCTGGATTTTGAAGGGGTCTTTCCCAATGAGGCCACCTCTTTTCTCTGAATTGCTGAGAGTGACATTCATGTCTCCAACTAAAATGATATCCTGGGGATTGTAGATATCCAGAAACTCGGCCAAAAGGTTCCAGCACTCTTTCTTTTCAGAATAAAGGTTGGGTGCATACATGTTGAAGAGACCAATGTGTTTATTGCTCTGGATGTGGGTCAGCTCGGTGTAGATCCAATGCTGTGTGGCGAAGGAATTGTGGAGATGAAACTTGTCCGTTGTCCACAAAGTTGCCAGTCCTCCAGATGCTCCTCTGGCGCTAACTGCATACCCTGTATTTTTTTTCCATTTTTCTTTGCTGATTGCTAAAACGGTGGTGTCATCAAGCTTGGTCTCTTGGAGTAGAAGAAGGTCAGGCATATCAATTTTTTGTAAATCTTTTACTGCTTCAATTTTGCAGGGGTTACCCAGAACTCTGCAATTCCAAGAGACCAGTTTCAACATTTCGAATTATTGTTTGAGCAGGGATTTCCTCCTGTTAGATCTTCGTGTTTCTTCCCTGCACCTCTAGCCCGATTGTACTTTCTAAAGACCATGTCTATGGTGGCTTGTGATCCTTGAACTTTCTCTTGCTCGGCTTCTTCTTCTCGCAACTTTTTAGTGGATTTCGGACCAGATTTTTTGGAGAGTTTGTCAATAGGTTCTTCTGAGGAGGATGGGGAATTGGGGGCTCTAGCTTTGGTAATGTCGGCATAAGAAGGTGCATCTTTGGTCAGGGTGAATCTGGGGGGACTGGGAGAGTTTGCATGAGGGGGAATTTGCAGAGTTTCAAGAAGGGGAGGAGTGACTTGTGGGATTGAATCTTCACGCAGTTCTCCCTCTTCTTCGATCTCGGGAGTTTCATGTGCTTCGATAGTTTCTAGGGCTTGATATCTATTCCTATTATTCGAGGCCTTCGAAGCTTGCTGCTGCTGATCAGGTTTCTGTGTATTTGAGATTTTTGAATAGGGTTTCATACCTGATTTATTTTCTGGATGGTCGTCCATTGTTCCTTCTTCCTGTCCAATTCCGGGTTTGTCGACCTCTTTTTGCATGAGCGGGAAAAATGACCATATTCGTGGCAAAACATGCATTTGAATGGGATCTGTTCGTAGTCAAGTTCCTGAATGTGCATCCAATCAGCTATGGTGAGATTTATGGCTTCCGAGAGCCCATGTTCCAGATCGACTTCAACGCAGATTCTCTCACAAGAGTAATTATCTTTTCGATCAACGTTGTCGATGTATTTTCCCAACGCGTTCCCGATGGCTTCCAAAGGCTCGTTATTCCAACAGTGAAGGGGTAGGTGAGGGAGTCTCACCCATACGGGGACTGCGGCGGGGATTTTGTGGGATGGATCGAAGCTCAGAGTCCACTTGTTCATATAGAGGCCCTAGGGACCCATGAAATAGGGTCCATTTCTGAATATGAGTTCGCGGTCATGCTTGGATTCAAAAACGAAGGCGAAGAATCCTTTTCCCAGAAAAAACGATTTGACATCTTCAGTTATCAAAGGTCTCCAGTTCTTTTGTACCCAGTGTTCTGTGGATTTTGGGGAGGGCCAGAGGCCTATAAACTGGCCAATCAGACCGCGTTCCGAAATATTTAGGGGAGTTTTGCACGGTATGTCGATCAGTAAGGCCACCATGGGAATTTCATCGAGCTTTTTGACGAATTTTTGTTGTGAGGCGGATAAGGGCTTCTTGCCTTGAGCTGCTAGGAGATTCAGAAAGCTGGCGAGGTCGGGAGGAGGGCTTTCAACCTCCGAAGCCATGAGAGGCAAGGAGGGGGGCAGGGCATTGCAGGGAGGGGGGGAGAAGGGGACTCAGGAAGAGAAGGCGGCTAGGGAAACGTAAGAGGAAAGGCATGTTCAGGAGGATCGGCCTGAAGCACGAAAGGGACTGCGTGCAAGGCAGGGAGCCATAGGTAGGTCGGCGGGCAGCCTGAAAAATGGGGTGCAAATCTCTCGGCTTATCATTTCGTCAGTTTTTTGAACCTAATCCGCCTCTTACGAGCAAAATTTAAATAGTTAAAGTCTTAACCTGTTCCGAAATAGCTCACTTCATGTGGTTGCATTAAAGTCTTAACCTGTTCCGAAATACTTACCCACAAACCTATAATTTGTGTTTCGAATTACTAATCGTAGACCATGTAAATAGTTTGGATATCATCCACCACCTTTGCATAGTTTAGGACCTTGTACCATCGAGTTTGGTTAAGAACTAATAACTCTAATCAAAAGTGTTGAACCTTGTATACATAGCTTAGGGTATAATCTTACTATAAGATTATTAATATAAGAATTAACTATTAAATTCTTTATAGATGAGAACAAAACCTGTAACCTAGACAAGTAATCAGAAACATGCATTAGCTTTAAGCTAAGTAAGCCTCATGTTTGATCCAGCATCCACTTATCAACAAAAGAAGTCAAATTTAATCAAATTGCAAAGATTGCTCATAATAGACATAAATTACGACGATTAATACTAAACATTTACTACGGGAATTTTAAGTACTGCATAGAAATCATTGCACATAATAATTATTAGATCAATGTATTACAAACAAGAGATGACTGAATCCATAAGAATTCACAACAGTATGTGGATTCATACTCCTACTACCATACCTGGAGGATAAAAGAAATAGATAATAAATTTGTAACGATAAAAATAACATCATCAAAGAGTACTGGACGTAAATCTAAACATTATGATAATCACCTCAGACATAGGATCACATATTCAATAGACGTCATCAAGACACTTCCTTTAATCAACGATAGTCGCAATCAAATAAATGTCGCAATTAAGATTTCAGTTAAGCAGTAAACAAAGAATAACATGAATATTCTTACTTCCACATAGCATTAAACTGCAAATATAATTGTTTAGAAAATTTTAAATTTTTATGAATTTATGGGATGGTACATGTGGTATCAGAGCACGAGTTCGAAACTTAGGCCTGAATATGGCTCACACGCGCAACCAAAAATGAAAACAGAAAATACAGTTTACTAATTCTTGTTTTAATTTGTTTCTATACAAAACAGTTTTGATATTTAAATTGCAGGTATGGAAGGACCAGAAGAATCTGCTAAGAACAGATCTCATCGCAGTCAACATAATAATAATGAACATGAACATGTTAATGAAGAAATTTATGTAGAATTAAATGATCAATCTTCTGAACTTTTACGTACAGTTAAAGATTTAAAAGTTGAGATAAAAACTGTTAAAGAAGAGAATGAAAGAATTTTAAGAGCAGAAGAAGAGCTAAATCAGATTTTACTGGATAAATATCATAATGATGAAAAGGATAAGAGAATAGAAATAAAATCTGAGTCTGGAACCATGTCTTATCAACACAGAGGTAAGAAAGTAAAAGACTATAAAAGTGATAGTGACTCTTCTTCCGACTCTAATGATAAAACATATAGAAGAAAACATAAGTATGACAGGGACAGCAGTGATAGTGACTGTGGTCTTAAGAAAAGAAAGTACAAACCTTATGAACAGATTTCAAGGGAATTCAAGAAGATAAAACCCCCAACATTTAATGGTGAAAATGAAAAGGGAGAGGCAGCCGAAGCAAGGCCTACAGGCACGAAGAAATATTTTCAAATATACGATTATTGAGATCAGCTGAAAGCTAAGATGGTCAT
Source organism: Larix kaempferi (assembly GCA_027924585.1). Classification (NCBI taxonomy): domain Eukaryota; kingdom Viridiplantae; phylum Streptophyta; class Pinopsida; order Pinales; family Pinaceae; genus Larix; species Larix kaempferi. The sequence goes on along the minus strand of BSBM01001331.1, from coordinate 12,576,729 downwards.
TTACAATCTGACTGGTAAAGCGAATATTTGTTGGCGGGACATTAAGAGAGTAAAAAGCATTAACTAAAAGAGCGTAACTTGGAGTGCATTTAAGAAATACTTTAAGAAAAAGTTTTTGTTTGAACAGTACTACGAAGAGAAAGCAAAAGAGTTTTATGATTTAAAATTAGCCTCTATGAGTATGAAGGAACTAAGTAGTAAATTTCTTCTGTTAAGGTATGTGCCTTACATTGTGGATGAGAAACCTAAGGTACAAAGGTTTCTAAGTTGTTTACCCTTCAATATAAAAGACATAATTGAGTATGACAACTCTTGAGGAAGCCATGAGAAAGGCCAACTTCTGTTACGAACAGAACAGAAAAAGAGAAGGTGTATCTAGCTGGAGGAATAATAAACCTCATAACTTTGATCATAAAAAGAAAATTTTTAATTTTGATAAGAATTCTGTAAATAACAATAGAAATTTGACTAACATAAATTTTCATGGCAATAATTTCAGAAGTAACGCACCGCAGAATTTCACAGCTGCAAGAAACATGCATAATAGTAATAAAAATAATAATAGTAATGCCATAAATAATGAACAAATACCACCTTTAAAATGTTATGATTGTCAAGGGTTTCCTACTAGAGAAAACTGTCCGAACATCAGAAGAACAGTCAGCAACATTCATACAATGCAGACAAAACCAACCATTGGTGATTTAGCAAGGGACATGCCCAGGATCAACGCAGCACTAGAAAACCGACAGGCAGACCATCAAACTTCAATGGTCGAGATCGAAGGTATGCTACAAAACAGACCTATTTCTATTTTAATTGATCCAGGTGCAAGTTTGAGTTATGTATCGCCTAATTTAGTAAAAAGTTGTAAGTTGAAAGTAGAAAATTTTGATAAATCATGGCTGGTTCAGTTAGCTACATGAACCAAAAGAAAAGTTGTAGAATTTGTTAAAAGTTGTGATTTGTTTATGAGTCAGTTAAAGACACAAGTTAAATTAAATGTACTACCGTTAGGGTCTTATGATGTCTTAATAGGAATGGATTGGCTGGAAAAGCATAGGATAATGCTGAATTGTTTTGAAAAGACTTTTACATGATTGAATAATGAAGGAGAAACAGAAACAGTAAAAGGAATCCCTAGAAAAACTTCTGTTAGACATATTTCTGCTTTGCAAGTAAAAAGGGTTGTAAGAAAAGGGTGTAGAATGTTTGTTGTAAATGTAATTAATGACAAACATTCAACTAAGGAAGATAAGTTAAAACTGGAAGACATACCAATTCTAAAATATTTTTCTGATGTATTCCCAGAAGAAATTACAGGACTACCTCCGAAAAGGGAATTAGATTTCACCATTGAGCTCGTACTAGGTGCGGTACCGAACTCAAAGGCTCTGTACCGAATGAACATTCTGGAGCTTAATGAACTAAAATCACAGTTAAAAGAACTAATTGATAAAAATTACACAAGGTCAAGTGTGTCTCCTTTGGAAGCACCTGTCATCATTGTTAAAAAGAAGGAGGGTACTTTGCGTTTATGCATAGACTACCGTCAGTTAAATAAAATGACTATTAAAAACATGTATCCTCTGCCCCGCATAGATGATCTATTTGATCAAGTACACGGAGCGACGATATTTTCTAAAATAGACTTGAGATCTAGATATCATCAAGTTAGGATAAAGGACAAAGACATTTTCAAAACTGCTTTTAGAACCCATTATGGGCATTACAAGTTTGTAGTTATGCCATTTGGGCTAACTAACGCTCCGGCAGTATTCATGTGTTTAATGAATAATGTTCTACATAAGTATCTAGATAAGTTTGTAATTGTTTTCATTGATGATATCTTAATTTATTCTAAGACTAAAGAAGAACAAGATGAACACTTAAGGATAATTCTGCAAGTTTTAAGAGAACACCAACTATACGCAAAATTCAGTAAGTGTGATTTCTTCAAGGATAAAATACAGTACTTAGGCCACGTAATATCCAAAGATGGGATCTTAGTTGACCTAGATAAAATATGAGCAATTAATGAATGGCCTGTCCCTAAAGATGTAAACGATATACGGTCATTCATGGGAATCACGAGTTACTACAGAAAATTTATTGAAAGATTCTCAAGAATCGCGAATCCCATAACCTCTTTGTAGAAAAAGGGAAAGAAATTCGTTTGGGATCAAAAGTGTGAAGAGAGTTTTAAGAAATTGAAAGAACTGTTATCAACAGCACCTATATTAAAAATTATAGATCCAAATAAGGACTTCATTGTATGCATTGATGCATGCAATGATGGACTTGGCGGGGTCTTAACACAAGAAGGTCATGTAATAGCGTATGAGTCAAGAAAGCTAAAAATTCACGAAAAGAACTACGCAACCTACAATCTAGAGTTGGCAGTCGTGATACATGCTTTAAAGATGTGGCGTCATCATCTGATCGATAGAAAGTTTTCACTAATGACAGATAATAAAGGCTTAAAATATTTGTTGGATCGACCAAATCTGAACGCAAGGCAAGCTAGGTAGTTAGCTTTCCTTAGTGAATACAATTTCGAGATTCAGCACATAAAGGGTAAAGAAAATAAAATGGTTGATGCCTTAAGCAAAAATGCAAAACTGAATTTCATGGCAGCAGTCAGCACTTATAAGACAGATCTGGAAAATCAGCTTGAAGAAGGAATTAAACAAGATGAAAATTATCAGAAATTACGTGAAAAAGTTGTTGAAAATGTATCTGAAAATTTAATATCAGATTACAGCTTGAATGAAAAGGGTCTAATGATGTATAAAAACAGACTTTATGTGCCTAATGTATCAAGAATTAAGTTGTTGATTTTAGATGAAGTACATTTCCTACCAGCTAGATTGAAGAAAAATCCAGTACCTTGGAATGATAAGATGAGTAAATCTATACAGATAATAAAGAAGAACGTCCAAAATCTCCTTGTTTTAACTCTCCCAAAAGATGGCCTGCCTTTTATCCTTGAACAGATGCATCTGATGAAATATTGGCAATAGTTTTATTGCATAAACATCCCAAGAGAGAAGAAGTATGCATGTACATTTATGGTTCATTCTCAAAGATAGAACAAAAATATCCTTCATCCCATAAAGAAATATTAGCAGTTAAGCAAGATTAAGTGTTTCGAGATATTTTTGAAACTTGTTCATTTTATTGTTAGAACTAATCTAAAACATATGAAAGCAATGCTCTCTAATAGAAGATTTCTTGAACAAGGAATCCATAGGATACTGCGGTGGAGTCTTTGGTTGGATGGATTTGATTTCACCATAGAATACAATCTCGTCGAAGAAAATTGTTTAGCAGACTTATTAACTAGAGAAGGAAAGGTCCTAGCACAAAAAAGGATGGAAGTGTGTATGAATATGCTAACCATAGAAGCGGGTATTTCATCATGACGAAGGAGATATTTTGAATTGGTCTATGACCACTATGAAGATCATTTTTGTTTAAAATGTCTTACTAAAAGGATTAAAGAATCTCCTGAGATCCACATAATTCTCGAGAAATGGGAAAATCAAGCAAATCCAATCACCACTAAAGACTACTTCAGATAGTCAAATAATTTTTATGCCAGATGAATATAAGAGAATGGCCCTCGGGATACCCAAAATTATCTAGTTTGTCTTGACCCCTGGTAGAATTACCATGACGATTGTTTTGTCCATGAACATGTGAAGGCCGGGAAATCAAGATGGATAGTCATGAAATGTTCCATTATAGTTCCATTTGATTGGTCTGCTTTGTTTAGCTTGTTTATGGAACAAATGTGTCCTAGATATGTCAACCTGTCTTGCTATGTTAAGTATCATTTTATTTCCACTCTTTAGTCTAAACTGATTACAAGATAGTTTAGCAATCTATGGTTCAGATTTGATTTCAGATATAATGGTTGTAGCCTTGTGTTTGTAGCAGAAGATAATGATGGAGAAAAATATTGGCAAGTCAAAGGAATATACGAGGGAATTACTTTCATCTCTGCAAGAGAGGTACCTTCCAACATGGAAAATAACCCTTACTCCATATGCTTTTCTACTTTACCACCAATGGCTCCTAGATTCATTCCAAAAGATCCAATCCATGACTATGAAAGAGGATGGTATAGAGATGACAGATGGTTGAACCCTCATGTCAATTGGATTGACCCATACGAGGGATGTCCATCTGATTCCACCAATCCATCTGAATCTACTTTGTATATGTCATGTCTTGGTGACCAAAAATAGTGTCACTAGTCCGTGTCAAAATCCTCCAAGGACAGTTGTCAGATTCCTCTGTGTACTAAAAGTTGTGTCGGCCAGTTATGAGAATCTCAAGTCCCCATATGTTGAAAGACTTTAAGGGATGAGATAACATGTGGAAGTCCCCACATGCCCTAAATATCATACTGACCTGTTAGTGGAGTCATTATTCATTATCTCTTGACTTACACTAACCAGTTTATGTCTACTGGATACCGGATGTAATATCTATATAAACAAGCTTACCTGGCTCATTTGGGTATTTGGGGTTGGAATGACTCTATGTTAGAGTATGTCTACGAGTCATCTGAACTTCCCTCTCTTGTAAGCTCAGTGTCATTCTGAAAGAGTCTAAGGTTTGTCTCTACGTATGCTCTCGTCTTTGCGCTATATGTGATCTTAGTTGATCAGAAATGGAGTGAACAATGCATCCACTGAAACAAATAGAATACTTACAAAGATTATGAATAAGGAACACTTCGCTTCCATAAATATATGGAGATCTCAATCAGTACTGGCGTCATCCGATGGATATCCCTCATATGGGTCAATCCAATTGACATCAGGGTTCATCCATCCGTTATCTTTATACCATTCTCTTTCATAGTCATGGATCAGATCATCTGGAAGGAATCTAGGAGCCATTGGCGGTAAAGTGGAAAAGCATATGGACAAAGGGTTATTTTCCATGTTCGAAGGTACCTCTCTTGTAGGTATGAATTTAATTCCCCCATAGCTTCCTTTGACTTGCCAATATTTTTCTCCATCTTTATCTTATGCTACAACCATTATATCTGAAATCAAATATGAACCATAGATTGCTAAATTGTCCTGTAATTAGTTCATACTGAAGAGTGGAAATAAACAGATATTTAACGTAGCAAGACAAGCTGACATCTCCGTGACACATTTGTTCCATAAACAAGCTAAACCAAGGATACTAATCAAATGGAACTACAGAGGAACATTCCATGACTATCCATATTTTTTCTAGCAAATTCATCCTACGGATAGTTAAACTCGCTCAGAGCTTAAACTAGATTCAAATAAGTCTAATCTAAGACAGCAAAGTAACAAGTGGGAAAGTTTGGATCAACCGCTCTGAGTGCTGACAATAAGGTTCTATGTTGATTAGGACAGTGTTGTAGAACTTTGAGAGTGGACATTGCACAGGGTGATTGAGCTAAGCCCTCAACAATATTGTAATTTTGGGCAGCTCGCGCATTTGGATTAAATATCGCTTTTCAAATGGTGGCCTTTGGTGGGCGCAACACAATGTTAGTAGGAGGCCTCTCGATATGAGGAGAGCCTGTAGGCGGAGGAGTACAAGGAATATATTCCAATGGAGTTTTATATTTGGAATTCCCATTCTTTTTTGGAGTGGGGACATAGTCATATGTCTTTGATCGAGTGGATATGTGGACAGTCTCGTTACTCATCATAAGGATGTCGCGATTTAAAGATGTCTCTGGTTGAGCGTTATCATTTTGGTTTCCCCCTTGCAGGGGGTTGTGTGAAACCATTTGCTATTGTTGGTGTGGGAAAGGATCGGTTAAGAATACCGGGCGGGAAGATCCTTTGACAAATTTATTGACTTCCTCTTTATAAGGACACTCTTTTGTATAGTGGTCTTCCTGACATATAAGGCAGGTGAACTTAGCTTTCCGTTTAGGTTTGTTATCAGCGTTAGTTTGTTGTGGTTTGGATTTTCCTACTGAGTAGAATATTTTTTAGGTTTCCCTTTGTTATACTTCTTTTTCCCTCCAAATTGTTGTGGAGAAGATTGAACTGCGTTCACCTTGAAGGTCTGAGCAGGAGAAGTAGTGTTCTTGGATGCAACCTAGGTTTGAGGTGGAGCAACAATGCTTTTTTTCCACTAGATTTGGTTGTGGTTGGGACTTCACAGAACAAACTACACCATCGATAGGAGGTTCAGTGGAGAGCCTAGATGGATCGCTAGTGGGGCGAGGGGCATGAGGAATCAGTTCGTATAGGGTTCCGGATTGGGAATAAACCAAATCCAGGTATTAAGCACGAGCGATTGCTTATTCTTATGTAATAGCTCCGCCAATTGCAACATCCCTAGCAATAGGTGGCAATAATGAATTTGTGAACTAATCAGCCAATAATTGGTCAGGAATAGGATCCTTAATTAATCTTCGACGTCTCCTCCACTCATGGATATGAATGGAGATGTGAATGGTAGTAGATTGCCGCAACGAAGTTAAAAGGTCTGTGCCATTCTCATATCAAATGGGAAGATGGAAATGTGTCAAGAACTACATGGCAAGGGTGTTTAAATCTCTGAAAGAGTGTTGTGGAAGCCCAATATACCATTTTTATTCTGTTCTGGTGAGTGTGCATTGGAAGAGCCTCAATCGTATAAAGTCATCCATCAATGAGTTCGAAAAACACTAAATATGGAATGTCATGACGTGATTTTTTGGGTCTTCCCCGGGTTTAGCATCGAACTTTGGAATCTCTGATTGTATTTTGGCAGGAATGGGTGGCCAATGTGGTTCATGCCAAATGGGATCGTTTATTAGTCTCGACAAATCGGGTAGGTCCAATGTTTCCAGGAATGGAAGTTTTCTATTGGGTTGCGGGAATGAATAATATTGATCAGGTGCTAGAACGCCTATCGGGCCCTGCACTGCATATTGTTGCATGTTATACCCATATGTGTTACCCGCAGGGTGCTATTAGAAATTTTGTGAATTGGGGACCATCTGGTTAATTAGTTGTTGGTTGGGAATCATTAGATTCACCAATTGATTCAAAATTGAATTGTAAATTGCTTGTTGAGGATACTGCTGGGTGGGGTTGAACGGAGTAGATACCTGGGGTTGTGGGATCCGAGTAGAGTTCCCAAATCCTTGATTGGGTCGATTTCCCATACTTTGAGTAGGGGGAGGTGTCGAAAGGGTGGAGCCCATGGATTGTTCGTTCCACCCTGATTAAGGGACAGGGTTTGAGGGGGTGGGTTCCATTGATTTTTTGAGACACTGGGATAAGGTACTCTAGAATTCATATTAAGGGGGAAATAGGATTGATGTTGATTTGTGTGCCCCCCGGATGGATTATGGTTTCCAAATATATGTTTCCCCCTGATAGGTGGGATTTGTGGCCCCCAAGAAGGAATTGGGCATAGCGAAGGAAATTGGTTGTTGGTCTCGCTTGGGGTACTAACAAAGGTTTGTCCTCCACTAGGTTGGGTTTGTGTTCCCCACGGAGTAGATAATGTTGATGGAGGAGGTTGGTGATTGGTTCCACTTGGGGCACCAACAAATGGTTGTCCTCCAAAAAGTGAGGTTTGTGATCCCCACAACGTGGATGGTCCTAACATAGGAGGTTGGTTACTGGTTCCGCTTGGCGCACCAATGAACGGTTGTCCTCTGGAAATAGTATATATTGTGGTTGAATATTGACCTCCAGTCACAATGGGTGTTCAAACAGTAGGAATAGGTGGCCTTCCAACGGAAACATTAGAAGGGATTGGTTGTGCAGGTTGGTTGGCTGCACTATTGGTGTCAACTTGTAAAGATGATCGTGCACTAGTTCTAGATGATAAGGGTAGCGACAAGAAAGTATGGTTTTTCCCATGAGTAGGAATGTTCCTCGAAGAAGAACCAAATATTTCATTTGGCAATAGATGAGGGGAAGGTTGGAGGGGAGTTTCCGGCGTAAATTGTATGGGTACTGGAAAAGTGTGGAAATCGTTGATGGCTTGACCCAGAGTCGTGCTCCATATTGATGAATATGGATCAAAGATGTTTGTCGTCCCCAAATCAAAGATGATGTGCCATAGATAGTATCATAGTAAGTGGATTGGAGGGCTTTGGAATAACGAGGATTCACCACTTGAGAATTGGATATTGGTGGGAATTGTGATGTCGAAGCCATTATTTGCGCTGCTTCACGTCTAAATTTTTTCATTGCCGCACATTCTTGGACTAAGCTAAGCATTTATGCTCGTATGGATGCCATAATGTCATGGCCCATAGGGAGATCGAGGGAAGGCATTCTGAATGATCTATTACTAGAATATCTGACTTTGTAGCTACGCATAACCAGAGAAGAAGGTATGATAGGTGGGGTTACCAACTGTACAAGAGGCTGGTTAAATTTCGCAGCGAAGTGGATCGTCGTAGGGGGGAAAGAATCGGATTCCTCAATAACCTCGACATATCCTTCGGGGAGATCAAATTGTGATGGCATAACTAGAGCAGTGCTAGCTTCTAAAATGATAACAACTTCCGGCATAACGTCGGCTTCGTGTGAGAAACTAACCTCGAGTGCTAAATTAGTTTCCACTGTGGTGCTAACTTCTGGTGCAACAGTGGATTCTGGTACTACACTAGTCTCAGGTACTACACTAGTCTCTGGGAATGTACTATTCTCTCGGAGTGTGCTATGAGTTTGGCTACTATAGCAGCTGGTGGTATTGTGCTAAGTGATTGTGGGAAGGTCCCCTGACCATCTGGTCTACTAGTAGGGGGTGTGGGTATGCATGAAGGTGGCGTTCGACTAGTTCTAGGCACGGGTTCGGGACTCTTCCCTTGTTTTCTTCACGATTTCCTTTGGTCCGCCATGGAACAGGACTAAATGTTCTAGGGGAAGTCTCGTTGAAAAAAAACTCAAAACCATGAAGCAACCGAGTGCGCAAAAGGGGAGATAGGAAAAGAAGAGGCGCACAGGCCAACAAAGCAAGCTCAAAAAACCACACTGAGACTGATGTCACAGTAAGCGAGCTACAACAAAATAGGCCAGAAAGCCAACAAGCAACACTAAAAATAAAAAGACTCTCTGTAAGGTACAATAGCAGGCAATCCTTATATCTAAGGTCTGGATACCTCAACAGATCGTATCATTCTCAAGGAGATGAGATCCAAGTCGAACAATACAAAGCGAGAGAAAAAAAGCTGAAAGGATATCCCTCTACCGAAAGGGATCCCGGGTAAAAGATCCCTAGAAGGAAGGTTACTAAGATACCTTGTTCATTACACGTCTGAGAAGTTTTACTAGAGATTCTACCTTTGAGCCCTCGTACAACCGGTATGGAGGCCGGAAACTACAAGGAAGACAATGGATTGATGTCCTTAGGTGCTAAGTGGAGTGTGGTATTCCACAAAGTCCATATGAAACCAGTCCTCGTTGCTTACCCCCGTGGAATGGGAGGCCCTCCCAATAAATTGGTGTATAACCGTGTCAAAAAGTACAAGAGGATTTGAGCACCCTAACGGAACAAAAAAAAAACTATCTCTCAAATGTAAAGTGACAGGGGGGGATTATTTGGATTCCTATCCCCGATGTCCTACCTAACTACACAATTGTTTTGTATCCTCAAGTAAGGTTAATGTGTGTTTAGTTAGGAGATTAAGTTTAAGGGCTTGTTGTTTTACTCAAGAGGTGACGGAAGTGCAACTTGGTGGTGTTAAGACTTGACTCAAACCATGAATCTACGAATGAATCAATGACACTTTTCTTTTCAATGAATTTCTAGCTATTGAAATGATAGAGTTCTTTCGTTCCCAAAATATAACAAGCATAAACACCACTTTCTCAAAAACAGAAAAAACCACTCACTTTTTTACTTTTCCTTTTATATGCCAAACCAAAAAGTAAACTACTTTCAAAATGAATGAATCCAAAAACTAATTGAAAAACAAATTCCTTGTTTTCTTTTCTACTTCAAATGAGTATAAAGTATGACAAGTTAATGGAACAACATATTATGATTGCAAAAACAACTAGATCTTTTAAGTGAAGGAGAAATAGACCTTGAAAAAATTTCTAACACAATTAAAAGAATTTAAAAATGTAAAGAGCTTTTTCCAAGCAATGAAATTTCCAATAACTTCTTTCAAGGATACAAACAAGTATATAAAAAAAATTTCCTTGAATTTTAAAAAATGATCACTTTTGCAACAAGAAGCCAAGAATCCAAGCAAAAAACTAATTACTCTTGTCACCTTAACTCAAAAATACAAACCAAGAATAAATCAAGCAAACCAAGCTAAATAAGGGTTCAAAAGCAAATCCAAGAATTGCAGGAATCAAACTGGGATCACACAAGTCTGATCAAGATCAGAGAGATGAGCTTAAGCCAAAAATCAGAAACCAAAATCAAACAAGAAAAAAACCAAATTTTGATGGGACTCAATGAGGTGGCATTCGGCTGAGGTGAGTTGGATTTGTCTCCAAGGACTCCAAGGAAGGCCAAGGAGGGGACCAACAAGGTAGAAGTTGTTAGATTTTCTACTTTTAATCAATATTTATCTAGGATATTACTGAAATAATAACATGCACAACATAACACAATAGACACAAAGAATTTCCTCGGGGAAACCATAAAGGAGAAAACCCCACAACTTCCTCAGAGATAGAATTGACACCAATACAATATCACAAAAGTAAAACCCCAAAACAAAGATGGTCTTCTGCAGCTCCTCTTCTTTTCCTCCTATGCAAACTTGTCCTCTCTCTCACTAATGCGAACTTGTGAGTGATTGTGATGGTGCAAATGAGAGAGCTCGACTCTCTATTTATAATTTATCTTTCACTTGACCTTTTCGCTTACTAGGTCAGCCCCAATTGTACCTGACTGGGCCGAATTCTCTAGGGTACTCAATAACCCTATTCTAACTAACTCTTGGGGCATTTATTGCCCTGACTTACAATGGAGGATTTACCTCAATGAATTTACATGACCAAATGTAATAATGACATCCCCTACCGGAGGAATAAACATCTCTGTCGAAGGTACAAATAAAATACAAGTGAATATCTTTCGAAGTTACAATTACATTAACACTCCCTCTTAACTAGGAAGGTATTCTCTTGACACGGTCATTAGCACATTTGGACACAAATCTTCGTCGTTGGATCATCAATCCTGGAACATCATCATCAACATTGGATCATCATCGTCCTTGTTGCAATCCTCATCATGTCGATCATCGATTGGTGACATGTCCTGAATCTACTCGTCATAGGGAGTTCTACAGATCCATCCCTTTTTCATGTTGGATGTGGACCTAACCCTCATGTAGGTATTCATCACCTCTGCAAGAAATCCATCAAGTAGGTACATCCCAAGACCATTCATTACATTTCCTCTACAAACACCTGCATCTCCTAGTGTTTCCTCATCATCTTCAGATCATCTCATCATCACACGGAGCACAGCCCAGATGCACATCACAATGTCTCCAGTATGGGAGGACTTTCCTACCACCATACGAGACCTATTCTACCAACATGCAAGGACTTTCCTACCAGCATGTGAGACACAACACTTACATAAACCAACATGGGAGGACTTTCCTACCACCATTCGGGAAAGGCTCAACACTTACATCAACTGACATGGGAGGAATTTCCCACGAATTTCCTACCACCATTAGGGAAAGGCTCTGACACTTACATCAACCGACATGGGAGGAATTTCCTACCACCATTCGGGAAAGGCTTTGGCACTCACATCAATCGACATGGGAGGAATTTCCTACCACCATTCGGGAAAGGCCCTGGCACTTACATCAACTGACATGGGAGGAATTTCCTACCACCATTCGAGAAAGGCCCGGCCAGACTTTCCTACCACTATGCAAGAATGTCCCATGTGCATTTGCGTCTTCTGGACTCATCACTTCCTCTTGGAAGGAACCTCGATCTATAGAACACCAAGCTTCTCTCTGAAATACTCAAACTTCACTCTAGCTAGTAGCTTGGTCAACACGTTGTCTATCTGCTCATTCGTTGCAACATACTAGAGGTTCACTGCTCCTCTCTGCACCATATCCTTGATATAGTGATACTTTATCTCAATATGCTTCAACTTGTCATGGAACATCGAGTTCTCAGACAACTTCACACAACTTTGGTTATCACAGAATATACAAGCCGCCTCTAACTAGAGATCAAACAAATCAGACAGTATCTTCCTAAGCCATGCTGCCTCACAACTAGCCGAACAAGCTGTAACATACTTTGCTTCGGTTGTACTTAGTGCCACACACGACTGCTTCCTACTAAACCAGGAGATCATACTGGATCTCATACTGAAGCAGCATCCCGAAGTGCTCTTCATATCTGCGGCACTGCCTTCCCAATCCGAATCAACATAACCCTGCAGGTTAATCTTCTTATTCGCGTCATACTTGAGCCCATAATCAATTGTACCCTTCAGGTACCTCAATATATGCTTTGCACCAACCATGTGAACTTGTCTTAGATCCGTCAGGAACTAACTCAATGTGTTCACAGCAAAGCATATGTCTGGTATCGTATTCGTTAGGTACATCAATGACCCAATCATCTGACGATACATCATGGCATCAACTGACTCTAATGAAGCATCACATAGTAGCTTCAAGTTCGATACCATAGGTGTGGCCATAGCCTTTCAATCCATCATTCTGAATCTCTTCAGAATCTCCACTGCATACTTCCCTTGTCCAAGTAAGATCCCATCTACATTCTTCCACACCTCCATGCCTAGAAAATAGTGCATCATACCCAGGTCCTTCATCTCGAACTCTGCGGAAATTTTCCTCTTCGTATATGCAATGAGCCCATCCTCCCTTGTTACAAACAGGTCATCTACATAGAGTAGAAGTATCACTAGATTTCCCACCTCAACCTTGTAGTAAAGGTTGGAATCTGCTTTACTCTTGGTAAAGCCAAAGCTCATCAGGAAACTATCCATCCTCGTACCACGTCCTAGGTGCATGTTTCAATCCGTACAAGGCCTTCTTAAATTTGCACACATGAGTCTGCCTATCATGTGTCTCAAATCCGAGTGGCTGCTCCACGTACACTTCCTCCTCTACTACACCATTCAAGAATGATGTCTTCACATCCATCTGGTGTACCTTCCATTTCATCATGCCATCCAATGCAAGTACTGATCTGATGGAAGTGTATCTGGATACAGGTGCAAATGTCTCCTCATAATCTATGCCTTCTTTCTGGGAGAATCCACGTGCTACAAACCTCTCCTTGAGTTTCTCGATGCTTCCATCTGCAGCATGATTACTCTTGTAGATCCACTTCGAAGTCACAATAGACTTCCCTTTTGGTCTCAGAACTACTTCACAGACATCATTCTTCATAATTGACTGGTACTCCTCGATCATGGCATCCTTACATTCTTTCTTCTCTGCCGCTTCCTCATAGTTGGAAGGTTCTTTGTCAATGATGTCGCACAACAGGGCTACATAGATGGAGTATGGCCTAAGTCTCTTGCTTTCTTTGTGCATCCCCTCTGGAGCGCCATACTTCTCTGCATCTTGTATTGCTTCTCGTACCCATGCTAGTTTCCTCTTGTGGGAATTCTTCTCACAAGGTGGATCTACAGGTTCTTGTGGTTCTTCCATTTCGTGATCTCCATTATCTTCTAGAATTGCTTCTTCCATTACTGCATCTCTAATCCTGGGAACTTCAGTGTCTTCAATAGGTAACTTTCTGGATTTGTTGTATGTTGAGTCTTCGTCGCTTTTTCTTCGAAACAAGTCTCTTTTGTAGGTGATGGTACACGACCTTTCCTACAATTCAATTTAATTGTGTGGTTAGAAACATTTCATAATTTTCAAAATAAATTCTTGTGCATAAGGACATAGGTCACACAGTTATGAAATTATCTTAGCCAAGGTTTCAACACAACATTCATCCATATCCCGTATTCAAACGGTAACTTTCTAGATGCCTTCCATCTCTACCAAAACATTGTTAAGAGTGTGCACTACTCCCAACATGTCAGCAAAAAGGTTTCATTCTAGATAAGTAGCAATGGAATGTTGTACAGTACCATAGGCCACTTACCCATCACATGCATATTAGTAGTGTACTATTCATTAATGCAAATATCCTAATATGCATAATACACAACCTAAATCTAGGAACATAAGTATGTACACCACTGAACAATATCATTAAGTAATTATATATACAAGAAATGACAATTCAAATACTTATCTTTGTTTGTTTGTTGGCTAGACTCCCTCTTGATCTTTGCTTCCTTGCAGGAACTACTAGAGTCTCTGACAGAGTGTTCTTCTTCATCGTCTGATTCTGATGTCCTGTGTCTTTCTTGCTTATGATCGAAAATGTTGAGCAAGTATTCTACATTGTAGATCACTTGTTCTTTGTACTGGAACAGTCTCTGTGCTCCCCTTCTTCTGCATATTTAACCAATGCTGAAATGGATGAGAGGTTTTTCCATAGAGCATTGATCCTTATTTGTTTCTAGATTCCAACTTTGTAGGAGCTTTTCCTACTCCTTTCATGTAATACTGAAAGTCATGTCTAGCTTCACCTTATGAGGTGGAACCTTCTGAATGAACCCTTGTAACTGGTTACCTTCATTACAATACATAATCTTCATCACTTGAAGAATCTTCTCTTTCTTCTTCTCTGGTTCTTTTCCTTGCGGGTTAATCATCTTCAACAGTGTGAGCATGGTGACTTTTCTTGTTATTCTTCTTGTTATGGGAGCCACTTTTGTTTATGGGACAATCTCTGGAGTAGTGTCCCTTCTTATCACATGTATAACATCTAACAGTAGATAGATCTCTCATGAATCTTCTAAAGTTATCGCTCTGACTTTGGTGGTGTTTATCCCTCTTACTGTGATGGTGCTCCCTTTTGTTATTATTCCTCCTTGAGTGTGTTGTGAGAGCTTGATCGTCGTTTGCTCCCATCTTCTCTTCTTGAGCTATAAGTCAAGCTTCTTCTTGTGAGCATTCCTCCCACAACCTATTGAATGTGATTAACTTCTTCCTAGCGCAAATCCCTTGAATGAATGAGTCCCGTGATCTTAGGAGACCATTCAAGGTGGTCATCACAATTTCTCCTTCTTCTACCTTCTCTCCCATAGCTTCAAGTTGCTCCTTGATCTGAGAGACTCTTGTAAAATAAGACTGCATGGTCTCTGCATTTTGTATCTTCACATTCTTCAACTGGTTTCTCAAGGTCATCTTCTGGTTTATATTCTTCCCTTCAAATAGCTTGGTCAAGGCATCAAGCATCTATTTGGGTGTCTTCAAAGATGACACATGTGGGATGAGATGATCCTTAATAGAAACTACAATGATCCTCTTGGCCTTAACCAAGTTATTCTTGTGTAAGGCTTTAGCCTCATCTCCCTTCGATGCTGGAACCTCTTCATTCACATAAGTGTCCAATTCATTCTCTTCAAGGACAAGTGCAATCCTATAATTCCATGCTTGGAAGTTATCAGCCCCTTCAAGCTTATCCTCAAGCTTGGTGTAGTGATACATATTTAATGAGAACTTCAAATGGAAATAGAAAATATTTTAGGTCTTACCACTTTAATTTTTCGAAACTGGTTATGGAGCTAGCCTAGGGTTTGTGAGAGAAACCCTAATTTTTCAAAATTAGAATTTGGAACTTCTGATTGGACAGATAGATGCGCTTGGCTGAGCCAAGTATGCTGGTATGCTTGGTTTCTAAAGATTCCAAAATTTCACCCTTGAAAATTGACTTGGGAAATTATGGTCTACAGTTTCTGGCTTTTTCTAGTTTTCTGTAGTTTCTGGTCCAAAGTCAAACTAGGGTTTGACTTTTCAGGAGTTTCACCCACTCAAAAATTTTGATCTTGGTACCAAAATTTCGATCTTGGAGAGGTGCACCTTCCTATGCCAATTGCACTCCAAAATTCCAAATTTGTGAGAAGCCCTAATTTTCCTCCGGCAGCAATGACGAGCCAAAAAATGAAAATTCTCATAATCAAATTTTGCTTCGACATAAAGATGCACCCTCATAGAGCGAGTTAGCCTAGCCTCTTTTTGTTGATGATCTGTGGATAGAATTCCAAAAAATAAGAATCCTTAGCTTCCGTAGCTACACAGTGTCTTCTTCTAAGGTTAGATCTGATTCCATGTTATATTTTCTAATTTTAATCAATATTTATCTAGGATCTTACTGAAAGAATAACATGCACAGCATGACACAATAGACACAAAGAATTTCCTTGGGGAAACCATAAAGGAGAAAACCCCGCAACTTCCTAAGAGATAGAATCGTCACCAATACAATATCACAAAAGTAAAACCCAAAACAAAGATGGTCTTTTGTAGATCCTCTTATTTTCCTCCTATGGGAACTTGTCCTCTCTCTCACTAATGCAAACTTGTGAGTTAGTGCGATGTGCAAATGAGAGAGCTCCACTCTCTATTTATACTTTATCTTTCACTTGACCTTTTCACTTACTAGGTCAGCCCCAGTTGTACCTAACTGGGCTGACTTCTCTAGGGGAATCAATAACCCTATTCTAGCAGACTCTTGGGGGATCTATTGCCCCGACTTACAATGGAGGATTTACCTCAATGACTTTACATGACCAAATGTAATAATGACATCCTCGACCGGAGGAATAAACATCTCCATCGGAGGTACAAATAAAATACAATATAAAATACAAGTGAATATCTTATGAAGTTACAATTACATTAACAGAAGTAAGGTCCAACACTTGTTAGGAGGTAGTGCCATTAGGTTCTTTATGGTGATATGACATGAAGACGTGAAATGGCGCTCAGAGTGAGACTTTGAGGTATAACAATATTGACTTCTTGGCCTTAACATGTTCACAGACAAAACAATAGTCATGGTAATTCCACCATGGGTCAAAACATACTAGATATTCTTGGCTATCCCAAGTGCCATTCTCTTCTATTCGGCCACCATAAAAAATATTTGACTATCTCAAGTAGTCTTCAGTGGTGACTGGATTTGATTTATTTTCCCATTTCTCTATAATCATGTGGATCTGGAGATTCTTTAATCCTTTCAGCAAGACATTCTAAACAAAAATGAACTTCACAATAGTCACATACAAATTCAAACCGTCTCCTTATTGATGGTGAATTGTCTGCTTCTCTGGTTAGCATCTTCATACACACTTCCATCCTTTTTTGTGCTAGGACCTTTCCTTCTCTAGTTAATAAGTCTGCTAAACAATTTTCTTTGTCGGGTTTGTATTCTATGGTGAAATCAAATCCATCCAACCAAAGACTCCATCGTAGTATCCAGTGGTTTCCCTATTCGAGTGCAAGAAATGTACATTAGGAACTTGTTTTTCATGAAAATACTGGATAAATTCAAAGAACCCAAGAATCTTTGTAACTAGGTTTTATCAGGGATTTGGTATGGAAATTCTGCCAAAGTTTTTAACACACAATCCTCGACTTCAACCTTTCCATGTGCAAGAATAACACCAAGGTATTCAATCCTGGTTTTGGTAAATTCAATCTTAGTTTTGGACAAAGCTACTCCATGCTTGTAGATCCTACCATAATTTTTTTCCAAATATTTGACATGTTGGTTTGTGTATGTAGAACATACTAACAAATCGTTATGTAAACGTTGATAAATTCGAAATCTCTAAACAAATCTTCTATCCTTTTTCTAAAATTCAGATGGAGCATGCTTTAGACCAAATTGCATAACCAGTCATTGGTATTGTCCATGAGGTACAACGAAACCAGTCTTGAACCTGTCTTTTGATGTTATTCCTATCTACCAAAATCCCGACTTAGATCAAATTTGCTAAAGATATTATTTTTGGAAATCTTATCGAATAACAATTCTTTACCTGGCAAAGCATATTTGTCTAGCATTAAGGCATCATTCGGAGTAGTATAATTTATCACCATTATGGGCTTACCTCTTGTATGCTCTGAGTGCTTATTCACATAAAATGTAGGACATGCCCATGGACTCTTGCTTGGTTCTATTAGCTTTCTCTACAATAATTCAACAATTTCATTCTTGCAATATTTAAGCTCTGTGGGAGACATAGAGTTTGTTGTTGATTTTTTGGGAATACCATCATACCCTTGTTTATATGGAAGATCCACAAATACTGCACTCTAGACCAGAAAGCATCAAGGTAATCATATGTACAATCCCTTATTATCTTTTTTACGATGTATTTAACTTGTTCTTGTCCATGGAGATCTGCATGCTTAACAATATTTTTTATTTTGATAAGATTCTCTATAGATTTGTCTAGATCATCTTACTTGTCTACCATGCTAGGGACCTTAGACACATATTGTTTTGATGTTGGAAGGGTGAGAACAACTAATTTGACTTCCATATTTATAGTTTCTTTCTCTATGATGAAATTATTGTGTCTATTTACAAAGTATTGTCCCAAGATCATGTCTACTCCTGTATCTAAGCAATAGAGATCGACTGCGGTCTTTTTACTGCCCATCATAATGGGAAAACCAGGAGCTATTCCATGATTTGGAACTTTGGAGCCATTGATGGATCTGAAATGTAAAGTTATAGGTTGCTAGTAGTACTATGTAATTAGGGCTCTCTTACCACAAGATGGCATTGCTCCTATATCTATCTGCGCATCAACTTTAATGCCTTATAGCCTTCAACTTTAATTGTCACATGAATGACTAATTTGTCATCTAGGCCTTTACAAGAGATTTTACCCTAATTCTAGCAGGCTTAGCTCAGGATTTGTTTTTTATCTTCTACTTGTAATACTTGAATTTCTTCATCTGGGATGAGTTGTAGGGCTTGCTCTTATGTGAGTTTAGACAAAACCTGGGCCTCAAAACAACTGTCACTAGCCCATTCTTCAAGTTCATCTATTTTATATCTCAACTCTTTCTTATTTGCATTAATGGCTTCCATTATTTCTTTGACAAGATTCAACTTTTGTTGAATATCTTCTTCAAGTTGGTTGATTTCTTGCTGCAATTTAAATCTTTGCTCATTCGGGAACAAACTAATTTTGGGCAAAGGAGGTGGAGTATATACAAGGGATTTATATGAAATTGAAGGTGGAAGTTATATTGCTAATTTGGAAGAGGATGCAAATGGAGTGGGTGTTGCATCTAAGAAATCCACCATGCTTGGTTGTTGCAAGAGCCTAATATGGTGGGAGCAACGATCAATTTCCCGAAGGAGATGGTTTTTAATGGAAAATTGTGCAGGAGATAATGTAGCGATATGATAATGGCATTCATGGATTTTTTTAAGAAGGTTTGCTTCAATAATACCAAAATCAAAGAAATATAATCAATTGAAAGAAAAACAATTTATGGAATAGATTGACAATCATTAGAATCATAATGGGAATTCATCAGTTTAACCTCAATGTCAAAGGAGGAGCCTTCATCAGTGACCAAAAAAAAAAAAAAACACTCTCCTTTTGTCCGTGGAGAAGTACACAAATCTCATTCAGCTGGCTCATAGCAAATAGTGAAAATAAACATTAACTTCTATTGTGTTCTTGTCTTCCCTTTTAATGGACATTTGTCAGCCCAATGACCAGGTTTATTATGGATGAAGCATCTCTCTGACCTTTTCTTTGGGGCTGCTCTTTTCCTAAAATAAGTTTTCTTTGGCTTGTGTTGTCTGGGATTCCATCTGTAGGACTTCTTATAGTAGGGTTTTCTTTTTAGAGCAATTATGAAACCACAATCTTTTCCACTTTTAGATTTGAACTTTTTATTTATGTGCCCTTTGCAGCCAAAGTCGTATGTCTCTGCATAATCGTTGCAAATGTCTTGAGAAAAATCTAACTGCTTTTTAATAGATCGAGCATTTTTTTTCTCATGCATTCTTTATGCAGGGTTTTTAATATTTGCTCATGAAGTCCCGCCAAAGATAATTATTCAATGTTTGTGTCTTCTTGTTCAAAATGTGCCCTTACAAGATTTGCAACTCTACCAGGCATTGCAGCCAAATAATGTCTCAAATATGCTACATTCTTAGGGCCAGGTGTTTTATACAAAAGATCATGCATTGTACATTTGAATTTAGGCAACATTTTTAAATCACAAAGACATTGAGACATGAATATATCTGCATTGTGTTTCCCATTCATAGGATAACTGCCATAAAATTCATGCACTACATCCTTGCTTAACTCTTCTAGGGGCCTTTCCGTACTTATTATTTGTAGTTTATCTTCATCAGGAACTATGTTCCACCAGATTTCAAGAATTCTTGTGAAACCCCAAGTGATTGTTAAAGCAAGGTCTGGACAACTAACCTAGTTCCTATGGATTGACTTTTGAACCTTAGCCCATGCCGTCCATTAATGAATCACCACCATGATATTAGATTGAGATATCACTACAACATTTTGGACCTTTTGGACCTTTTGGGGGGGTTCTCTTCCACCCCCAAATGTGACTTACAAGGGCGGTTTTACTTTTGGGGGTGGTGGTGAAAAACTACCCCTAAAGGCACCGATGTTAAAAGTTTTGGCCATTAAGGGAAGTTTATCAAGAAATTGGAACTGCCCCCAAAAAACTGCTTTTAGGGGCGGTTTTTGACCCCCCTAATAGAGCCCTACAGGGGTGGTCGTGAACCCCCCTCTTAGACCCCCTTCATTAAGACCTACGGAGGCGGTTTTAAAAAAAAAAACCTCAAAGTCTATAAGGGCATTTATGCCAAAACTGCCCCAAATACGCCGATGTTAATAGTTTTGGCCTTTAAGGGCAATTGTTGAAGAGATCTGAACCACCCCCAAAACTTACATTTGGAGTCGGTTTGTGACCACCCTAATAGAGGATTAAAGGGGCGGTTGGGAGCACCCACCCCCCGCCCGCTACACCTCCTACATATAGAAATACAAGGGCGGTTATTATAAAAACCCCTTTGTTGACCCCCTCTTTATAAAAATCTATGGGGGGTTTGTAAAAAAAACCCTTAGAGAGAGCTACAGGGTCATTTAAAAACACCTGCTCGTAGACATCATGGACCCCCTTCATAGCCACCTATGGGGGCAATTTGTAAACCCCCTCTTAATAGTCTACGAGGTTGGTTAGGAACCCCCCTCGTAAACACCTATAGGAAAATTTAGAACCCTACTCATAGCTACCTACAATGGTTGTTAAAAATACCCTAATAGCAATGTACAAGGATAGTTTGAAACCCCCATTATAGAAACTGTAAGACATTAAAATTGTAATTTTCATATGTCAAAATCTGTAAATCTAAGTCCCATGCTACCCTTTAACCATTCAACACTACAGAATAAAAACAACATCATAATCCAAACTTAACTAATAACTACTGGACAATTACATTATTTCATGGCATTGGTTTCAGGTAAAATATGGTAACAGATATTTTCAGTTTCATCAGTCTTGCAGCATGAGAAAGCAATTTGATAGCATACACGAATGGCTAAGTTTTTGTTCAGTTATTCAAAACAAAATCAAAGAAGTAAAAATTCGTATATAAATTCACAAGTTCTAGAGATATGCTACAATAGAAATATGTGTGTGAATGTATTACTCAACTACAACAACAAATAAAGGTTAAAGTCCAAAGATTTGTCATTTCCAGCACTTTGTTTTCTACATTATGTGTAGAAATTGATTTTCTCATATCTTGCAAACCATTCATGGGAATGTCACAAAATTTACACTCGAGATGCTCTAAGGTAAGATGAAAAATCCTAGAAAATTCCATGTCAAACCAGTTCATATTTTGTGATAAATGAGACACAAGCACCTACAGCCATTTTGAATTTTTCTTGAATTGGGTTTTGCTCAAATTTTGTGTGTTGGAGCATTATGATGAACTTAACATGGTCACCAATAATTAGGCCAACCCAATAGGTAAATCTAATAAAATCAATAAAAAACATCTTCAGAATTCTAGGACATGGTGGTGGACTTTGACAATATTTAAAATTTATGTCCAAAAATTATTCAATATGCCCATTTTCATAAAAGTTAACAATGGAATTCAAGTAAACAATACAGTCAATTAAGTTATATAAGTACGCTCAAAACAATTATGAATATGAAAATGTAAGTTTCGTGTTCATATATACAAATTAAATTAGAACAGGTACAAAAATCATCAATAGTACTTATTTATCAGCATCCAACCATGTGCCTTCACAATCTTGTCGAACATAATCCATGTCACCATCACCTACAACTTCATCATCTTTGCATTTTTTGCCTTCAAAGTCTACAACGCTTGATAGATCTACATACTCCAAATCATATGTGTTACTATTTCTCAACCCCTTTGAAGGGCATTCCAGAACTACATACCAATCATTCTCTTCGGGATCTTGTACATAGAATACGTGTTTCACTTGTGATGCTGGAATAAATGGATCATCTTGTACTCTATCCTTACTTAAGCATCTCTTCAGATTCACCGTTGTGAAACCAATTTCATCAACTTTCATTCCATTTTTCTTGTGTACATCTACCCAATCACATTTGAACCAGGGATAGCGCACACAATAGTAGTCCAATATGATTATTTATTGGATCACTCCAAAATATGTTGTTGTCTAACATATAGGATTTTTTTCTTTTGCACTTGATCTCATTAATGTTTGTGCATCTATGCACACACCACTATTTTGGGTGGCCCTAACATTCTATAAGCTTTTAATTTGAAATCTACACCCATTGATTAAGTAGTTGTCATACTTAGTTGCATATTTTCTTGGGCCATGTGCCACCCATTTAAGGGTATAAGAGATATTTTATTTTCCTTCCACCTGTAAAGTATTGAATGTCGTTAGAAAACCATGCAGTTTCAAACTATGTAAAAAGAAGCTTAGTTTCACACATCATAATAGTCTTGTTCAATGAATTTTAAATAATTATAATGACAAGAACATGGTATCATTACCTACTTTCTTAACCAATCACTAAAGTGTTGGTTGTGGAGCTTTTGTGAAAAGGCTTCATCTTTTTTGGCTTGGATGTTTCTATTGTCGATTTCACTCAAGTGCATCTTAATTTCTAGTAATGTAAATGAACAGTTTTTTCAAGATATTTTGATCAATTCTAATAAAAAATGATTTTATAAGATTGTGCTTATTACTTACTCTATCCAAGGTTGAACTTCATCTATATTGTGCAAGACCCACCCATGGACTTGTAACAAACTAGTATTATCCAATTCAGTAGAAGTTCCACTAGATAAGGCCTTCCCACAATGACCAACCTCTCCTTATTCATCATACCAAGCGTCATTTTGACTAGGCATGCCTCTAATATATTCCATACATTCAACATGTCCAACACAAATTTGATGGATTCCTCCATGGTGTAGTTTTCAGCTATGCACCCTTCCGGGCTATTAGTCGTCTTCACATAACTTTTGAAAACTTTCATGTTCCTACAAAAAAAAACACAAAACTTTCAGTCAAGTCTAAAGTATGAATAAATACTTGTTAGTGATGTAATAGACGCACATAATATGTTGGAATCAAGTAAAATTTCACTTACCTTTCAAAATGGTACATCCATCTAAATGGGACTGGGCCACAAAAACATAGCTCTCGTACCAAGTGTACAGTCAAATGTATCATTATATCAAAGAATGAAGGGGGGATATTTTTTGAGTAAGCACGATGTCTCCACAACATAATATTCTAAGTTTACAAGATCTGTTGGATCCACCATTTTTGCACAACTTCTCTTATAAATGAAGCAAAGCCTACAAAATGTGTTTCGCGCTACTTTTGGTAGCACATGGCGCAATGCTACAGGAAGGATTTGTTGCATGAGAACATGGAAATAATGTGCTTCATACCATGAAAATTAAGTTCTTCCATAGATATATGATTTATAGGATTTGAACTATAACCATCACTCACTTTTAATGTGAACAAAACAAGACAAAGTGTCTCTTTTTCTTTTTTTGAAAGTGTGTGGTGCAGGTGGAAGAAATATTTTTTTTCCTTGGTCTTGTGGCCATAGTGACCTCCTTATACCCAACCATTGTAGGTCATCAAGAGATTTTTTTCCATCCTTTGATTTTCCTTTTATATCCAGAAGGGTGCCAAAAATACTTTCACATACATTTTTTTCTACATGCATTACATCTAAAATGTGACATACTAGGAGTTTCTGCAACCAAGTATATCAAAATGGATGCATGATAATATGGAGGAAAAGGTAAACAATGGATTAAAATAATACATATAAACTAGTGAAATCCTTCTAGCCTCATACATTTAATAATTACCTAGAGTTAATGTGTGTTGCATACCTCCCAATATGGCAAATTGAATAGAATTGACCTTTTCTTCCACACAACGGCGATATCATTTTCACCTTTTTTTATATTTCTTTTTCTTTTTTTACTTTCACTCTTCCCCCAATTCTCTTCCTTTTCTTCCATTTCTGCAAAAACATCTTTCACCGCTTCCCCCAATTCTCTTCCTTTTCTTCCATTTCTGCAAAAATATCTTTCACTTGTACAATTTTGGGTGCAATGTGATGCTCAGGCTTCCCATTAATTGGTCCTTTTTTAGAACGATACTTATGATTTGCTAGAATATATCTTATGTGTCGCATGTACACACACTTCCTACTACATTTGAGATACTATGAATATGTGTTCCTTCCACATATGGGACATGCAGAAAAACCTTTAGTGGTGCAACCAGCCATATTTCCATAAGAAAGAAAGTCATGGATTACCCACATCAATATAGCCTTCATATTAAAGAATGACCTTGAATGAGCATCCTATGTCCTTACCCTTTCATCCCATGCTACCTTTAGTTCCTCTACCAAAGGTCCCAAAAAAACATCTATGTCATTTCTTGGTTGCTTCAGACTAGATATTAACAATGACAACATACAAAAGTTCCTTTTTGTGCATAACCATGGAGGAAGCTTATATGTGACTAGTACTATTGGCCAAACACTATAAACACTACTCAAGTTTCCAAAAGGATTAAATCCATCCACTGCCATTGCAAGTCGCACAGTACAAGGATCGTTGGAAAAATTAGGCCATCTAGAATCTATAGTTTTCCGTGTCAGGCTATGAACTGGGTGGCGCGTTATTCCATCATCACTTGCATTCTTATGATGCCACCTCATTTTGTGTGAGATGTGTGGAGAGCTATAACAAAATAAAGAATTTCAATATATACATTACAATACGTAAGAAGAATAAAGAAGATAACATATGAGTATGATCATAGTACATGAAGGTGCATGCCATAACATAATCAAAAGAGTTCAAATTCATACATATGCATTATCTTCAACCTTGTAACTATGGGGAAATACCTCGGCACTTTGCACAGGACACCTTTACGCACCTTTCCAGAATCAGCATCAACCTTCCATCTAGATTTAGCACATGTTGGGCATTCAACTTTATTTTCATATTTTCCCCGATATAAAATGCAATCATTTTTGCATGCATGTATCATTTCATAGTCCAAACCCAATGATTTAATTAGCCTTTTTGCAACACATGCAAAATATGTAAGTGTACTTTCCTTAGGAAGCATTTCTCTCTGCAACTTCAACAATTGGGTGAAACTCGTGTTGGACCATCCATTTCTCACTTTAAGTTTGCACAATTTCACAATGGCTGATAGCTTAGTGAAACTAGTGCAACCTGGATACAATGGTGTCTTGGCATCATCAATTAAATTTTGATATTCATTGATATCATTCATTTCATCCATTGATGTTGCTTGGCCATTTTCACTATTCACATCTGGATTATCATTAAAACCTTCTTAAGCATCATTCACCATTTGAACCATATGATCATCAATCATGGTTGCATCATCATCATTGTCATTCTCGGGAACATCAATATCATTTGTAGGCAATGTCTAGACTCATCAACATGATTATCATATTCTTATTCGATTATGTGTTCTTCACCGTATCATTTGGATATCACAAAATAGAATGTAAAGGGAAAAAAATTAGAAACATCAATATTGTCCATATTGAACATTCTTAGGGAAAAAGTTTTTTTTTCATATAATTGACCCTCAAACAGCATTGCACACATAAGATTGTGAGCAATTGCATTACATTTTTCATACCATTAAATGTGAAATTTCTTGAGGTAAATCAAGCATCTCGTTTCCATAACATTTCTTGCCCTTGTTAGATATAGATGCCTAGAAGAGATAATAATAATAAAAAGTCATATTTTCGCTATATAGTATTTCTATGTAAATTGAAATTTATTACTAATATTATCTACATGGAAATGATACTTTCATTCAACAATATCCTATGATCATACCTGATTAGGATCCCTCTCTCCATGGAAAAAACTAATTTTATAGGAACTCATTATACCATGAATCATCAAGTGGCCTTGTACTTCCTCCAATGCTAGTACTGGAAGATTGCAACATTTTTTACAAGGGCATCTCGTGTTCTTCTTATCCTCTAAATGCCTCATAGCAAAATCTATGAATTCTTCAACCCCATCTTGATATTCCTTTGACATTCTACATATAACCAAATTGCACATCACTTTAAGATAAATCACTACAAGTTACAACAAAGACATATTCTATATCATATCATATCGAAGAATCAAATATAGAAAATATACCTCGTCTTCAAATATGTCCAATCCCTTTTTTGGCCATTAGAAAATAAAATAAACATAATTTATGCAAGTAGCTCCTCAAGACTATACCTGCTCAGCAGGTCAAAAGTCTTTGATTATCTAAAGAAAGTAAATGTTAATGTTAATGTTAACTTCAATTTAACATTACAAACTATCTCAATATCAGATAAAGTATAAACCAAGTGGAAATTCAAATTCCATGATACATATTGAAAATAACATCCTCATACACACATGGTAGGACAAGTTTTATTTCAATTGACCTCTGGGGTAAGGGTACTTGCAAATCTCTGGACCAATGGAAAATTGCTCAATTGACATTGTAAAAGTAGATTAAAGAAATTGTATTGTTTGACCATTAAAATAATGGTTCATTATTGGAATCTTTAAAAAAAATTGAATATCATAAGGGAATTAAGAACTAAACTACTTACATTATCAATTCTCAAAATTCAACTTCTTACATCATCACCTCTAACAATTTAAATAAACATAAATACATAGAGTAATTCATTAGTTTGTTGTTATGATCTTTAAACAAAGATAAAAGAGACAAACCTAACATTTACATGTACCCTCTTTTTCAAAAGTAATTGGAAAAAAATGAGCAGTCAAACTTCATGAACCCCTTATTCCAAAACCAACTTTCATATGGAGTTGGGGATCTAGGATTGATGAGTGATGGATTATTTATCACATTATCAACTAGATTTTCTTTTAATGGCCTAAAGACACCCATAATTGTTTTCTTAGTGCAATACTTTCAAAAAGGGGTGCTCTAATTCATGAAAAGAATAGAGGCCACATTGGCACTATGGCCCTAACTACCAGGAACAATGAACCTAACATCAAAAAAGTTCCTCACAGTTGTTGTTGTCCCTATGTTCCTCTTGGGAGGACAGATTAGGTGTTGTCATTATCTTTAAGATTCCTCAACTTCTATAATTTGGTAGTGTTAGATCTAGGATAACAGGTACCTACCCCTCATTATCTTGCTTAGGTTTCTTTGGAGGCCTCTTTCTCTTAAATGGCCAAAGTCAAGATAACATATCCTTCTTACACACAGCCTGACAAGATAGTTGATTTTTTTATACATTTTTATGATATTGGAGGTAACCAGTCCTCCCTACTTTTGGAGCAATAAGCAAAGGAGATGAACCATCAAATTTTAGTTTTCTATATTAAGAATTTGTAATGAGACATTTTCCTGTGTCCAACAAAGTTCAAACTACAAACATATTTTGAGATCCTAAATGACGAGAATGTCAAACCTCATCAAAAGTAAGCGAAGATTTATTTGTTTGCAATTCCTTCTGTACCCTCTGCAAAACCAAATCAAGGAAATGAGAAAAGTGAAATGTCTAAGATAGAATACAATAATAGCCACATTAATAATGCTAGTTTATCTCTCTTGTGAAGTACATATTTTGGATTACATGGAGCTTGTTTAGATATGACCTAACTTCCAAATCTAGTAAATGTGAAAAAGCTATCCAAATCTCACAATACTATGAATTTTCTAGCTAGAAGAATCCAGTACTGAAAAGATAGTTTCAATGGAAACGAGAGAGGACAAAATTGGCTATTAAGGTGTTTAGGAAAACGAAACTCAATAGGCAGTAGTATAAATTTTAGGTGTATTATTCAACCAGAATAACAACCAACATAAATCATTCAAGGATGGGTGATTTCAATACAATTTCATT
This sequence comes from Larix kaempferi, assembly GCA_027924585.1. NCBI lineage: Eukaryota > Viridiplantae > Streptophyta > Pinopsida > Pinales > Pinaceae > Larix > Larix kaempferi. Next base: position 12,548,363 of record BSBM01001331.1, on the reverse strand, counting down.
AAGCATAGGAAACAAGAAACCAAGAGTTCAATGTTGCTTCAAAATACTAATGAAATAAGTGATTTAAATGAATATTACAAGTCACAAGATACATTAAGGAAATGAATCATGAAATACTATAATTAATTCATCATTCTCACACAAAATGATCTTTGCAATGAGAAACCTTCATACTACAAACGCTTGGATTTATTAATATCAAAAATGTTCATGTACATAGTGGAAAAAGTGTTTGAAATAACTTGAAATATAAAACATAGATAAGAGTTATAGACTGATACAATAAGAGGGAAAATGTCTTAAAAGATGACCATTAATGACCCTATATCTCGAATAAATGTCAGAGATTCAAATGATGTAATTCCCTGCAATACGAAGTTATCTTTCTCTTGAAAAATAATCAACTCTCTATGATTCGTTCTTGATTACATATATATATTTTAGAGATTAGTTTCTTTATAGTCGTTAACGGTCTATTCCGATCGATGGGGAAACAAAAATAAAAATAAAAACTAGATATTGTTCTCATCATCCCACAACACATGCAAGGTGGTACATTGTTTTGAATCTTCTCCAATGCTCTGTCCCCTTAGCTTCAACCTATTGACCCACGCTCACTTGAGTTGAAGTGAAGGCTTCATTTGGGTCCCTGTCATAGAAATGTTGGATGGCCGCCCAATCCTTCCCTTAGGATATTTGTGTGCTTCCATCCTTCTATATGCCATGTCCAATTGGGTATACTGCTCATAAGAGGGACTTGGAAACATCTGAAATATCCGTTGGATTTTGAAGTACAACTCAAAATCATTCATTAGCTGGTTCATTATAATCTCACCCTTCGAAGGTGAAGTCATACCATTGAATTTACTATTGTCATTTTTTAATGTAGCAAAATCCTTATCATATGCTTCCTTTTGGATCAAAGTACCATTTTCTTCCCAAAAGGGAGGAAGCCCTTTCTGAAAAACTGATTGGAATCTAGACCTGAAATGCTTTGTTGCATTAGTTATCCACTTAGAGTGCCCTTTAACTTATTGAATCATTTTTCTCATACTCAGAACTTTATTTGCATCCATAATTAGTTTAGTTCTATCTGACACCTTTAATCACATCAATTCATCCCATGATCTTAAATTGAGATACAAGACTACTCTCTCTGCCTGATTAGGCATATCTCCTAGTTTCTCCCATAATATTCTTATACCATTATGGACCTTATTCACCAACTATTCCTCATAATGCAAAACAATAAAGTGGTCCCACCCCTTAGTAATGACTCTTAACATTTTAGCACAAATGTGTTTTCTAGCTCCAATTAAGTGGACTCTTCCTGTTTTGATTTTCTTTAACTTCTCAACTTCTTTCCGCAAATCTTCCTTTGTACCCCGAAGCTTTGTCATCTTTTCTTCTCTCTCTTTAATCTGGTCTTGCAAAATATTATTTTGTTCCTCCTCTGTGGTCAATTTTTTATGCATTGTTTCTACTTCATTCTCTTTTTCACTCAACTATGTAAGAGCTCTAGCTAAGTCTTCATATGCTTGCTCTGGAGCTGTTGTAGAGACTAATATTCCAAGAGTTGATTTTGATATTAAAGCATCCATCTGCTCCTTTTCTAACTTTTCACTCTTGGCTTTGTAAAATCTAACCTTATCATTTAACTTCATGTTCTTATCAATTAAAGTTTTCATCTCCTTGAGAACTGCTTCCAACTCCATAGTTTGGGCATTTTTTGTCACTTTGTAGTTTTATTTCTTCTTAAGAGCAAGGATTTCAAAATCCTTCTCTTTATGAGATCCTAAAATGGTTTAGGATTTGTAATATTAAAACCCAGAGAAACAATTTTCTTCTCCAAATCTTCATTTTTTATTGAGTTTTCTATGTTAGATGCTTTTCATGTTTTCCACATTTGTTGTGCTCTTCAAGACATCCCTATAAATGACTTCTCCAGTTTACTTATGGAGATCTATTTTGTCCTCCACATTGATTTCATTAACATTAAGGTCAATATAAGTGACTTTGTATTCTTGTGAGGACTGGACCTCATCCGGAGAAAATTCAGTAGGTTGAAGGAAAACTACTCTTAGAATCCCCTCTTTAAAATCTATGGCAATAAACAATCTAGGTTGTAGTTGTATCGGTATTGGAGGTAAGATTTCATTTTGCAACTGCACATATTCCTCCTTATTTCCCTTTTTCATCTCAATCTTATGGGTAAGTACATTAATACCTGGTTGTTCATCCACAGTGGAAGAGGTATTGGGTTGATTCTGTCTTTCTTCTAACAAACCAGTAGTAGCTGGCACATGTATCAAAGATAATATCTTCTTATGGACAACTTGATCTTGAGCCATAGACTACTCATCAACTTGAGATACAGAGAGAATTTCATCTTCTTCATCAACTTCAATCCTCTTCCTCTTAACCTCAAGTGATTGAGGAATACCTTCATCAACCTCCATATTAGTATTACTTTTTGGTTCAGACCTTTTCACCCCTTTGTCAATTCGTTTTGTTGTAGCAAACACACATTGCTTCATTTCTGATGTGACTTGATCACTGACAAGAGGGTTATGAATATTTTCTCCAATTTTCTCTTGAAGCTGGTGTTGTTGCACTACCTCTGAAATCACATTGTCAGCCGGCTGTTGCTGGGTCATCTCCAAAAATACCTTCTTTGGCTGCTTTGTTTGGACAACCTCTAAAGATGCTTTGTCCAATCTATGGCTGCTTTGTTTGGACAACCTCTAAAGATGCTTTTTCCAATATTTGTCAGATCTAAAAGGTAAGGGTGTTGTAGGACAAGAACCTCCTTTCAGCATATACCTCTCTACCAGGGACTTCTTCTGAGCAATTGTGAGCTTTTCATATAATTCTCTCAGTGAAATATCATTGAGAATAACATAATTAGGGTTTATTGAGAGGGCCAACATATGAGAAATATTTTTCGATCTCATACTAAAAATGGGTAATGAACTATCTAAGGTCAAAACGTATCTGGTAGATGGATTATAGTTTTTGGTGCAAAGGGACACAAAATCAGGGAAGTGGTAAGCCTCGGGGACAACATATTGGGCAAGTTCGAATTCCTAGGTTCAAATCAAGGTTCAGGTGCGGCTTATTAGTTTTTCCTCATTTAATTCAATATGATCTAAGATCTTAACTAAGAGAACAACATGTACAGCATATCAAACATAAGAGACAAGAGACACAAAGCATTTCACCGGGGAAAACCAAGAAGGTGAAAAACCCCGTAACTTCCTCGGAGATAGAATGAGCACCAATACAAAGATCACAAAGATGAAACCCAAAAGATAGATGTCTCCAGCAGCTACTCCTCCTCCACTTGTGCGCACTCCTCTCTCTCAACTATGCAAGTTGGATGAGTGAGTGAATGAATAGAATGAGAGAGACATACTCTCTATTTATACAACAACTTAACCTGCTTTTAACCCTAACTGGGCCGACTTCCTAAGGAAGCTTAATAAACCATCCACATGACTCATATAGGGCCGACCCCACCAAGGTGGTCTAATAACCCATCAAATATAAGTTACGACACTTGCAAATACAAATGACGACACTTCCATTCGGAGGAATAATACATCTCCGTTGAGGATACAATAAAATACAAATGTAATATGTACAATATACAAGTGAAAATCTTCTGAAGTTACAAATACATCAACACTCCCTCTTAACTAGGAAGGTATTCTCTTGACACGGGTCATATAGGCACAAGTCTTCAATTCTGGAGCTAGATCATCGTCACTAGATCACAGAGCATCATCGTCACTGCAGCTATACTCGTCATCTCGATCACTGGAGATATCTCTCAATTCTTCTCGTCATAGGAAGTTCTATAGAGCCAACCCTTTTTCATGCCGGATGTAGGCCTAGCCTCCTATAGGTATTCATCATCTCTGCAAGCGATCCATCCTATGGAATTATCAGGGTTGATTATGTGCGTCAACAAAACCTTGAAAGAGCATCCCATGACTGATTACGAGCTTACTGCTCAACCTATAGGATCTCCCAGGGAGATATTACATGTGACCTCCACAAAACCTTACAAGAGCATCTTGCAACCTGCAAGATCTCTAAAGAGCATCCCAGGACTTTTATGTGACTAGCACAACCTGTCTGAATCTCCAGGACTAGTTACATGTGATCTCCACAAAACCTTAAAAGAGAATCTTGCGACCTGTAAGATCTCTAAAGAGCATCTCAGGACTTTTACGTGACCAGCACAACATGTCCAGATCTCCAGGACTGATTACATGTGATCTCCACAAAACCTTAAAAGAACATCTTACGACCTGCAAGATCTCTAAAGAGCATCCCAAGACTTTTACGTGACTAGCACAACCTGTCTGGATCTCCAAGACTAATTACATGTGATCTCCACAAAACCTTAAAAGAGCATCTTACAACCTGCAAGATCTCTAAAGAGCATCCCAGGACTTTTACGTGACTAGCACAACCTGTCCGGATCTCCAGGACTGATTACATGTGATTGCACAACCTGTCCATAGCCACGGAGTATCATCCTGATACTCATGATCACACTGATCATCTTCGCATGGAGCATCATCCTGATGCTCATGATCATACTGATAATCATCATATAGTGCATCATCCTGATGCATATCATCATCACATGATCATCCTGATCATCATCATATAGTGCATCATCCTTATGCATATCATCATCACATGATCATCCTGATGATCATCATAGCATCATCCTGATGCATATCATCATCACATGATAATCCTGATCATCATCATACAGAACATTATCTGGAGCATCGTCCTGATGCTCATCACACAGCACTTACATCCACAGCCATGGGAAGGATCCTCCTACCACCCAGCTTGGAATGGCTCCTGCAAATGTGTCCCATCACTTCCTCCTTAAAGTATCTTCTATCTGAAGAACACCAAGCCTCTCTCTGAAGTACTCGAACTTCACTCTGGCTAGTGGTTTGGTCAACACATCTGCAATCTGCTCATCTGTCGCAACATACATGAGCCTCACTACTCCTCTCTGCACCATATCCCTGATATAGTGATATTTGATCTCGATATGCTTCAACTTGTCATGGAACACTGGGTTCTCTAACAACTTCACACAACTCTGGTTGTCACAGAAGATACAGGTAGCATCCAACTGGAGATCAAATAAATCTGACAGTAGCTTACTTAGCCATACTACCTCGCAACTAGCCGAACAAGCTGCGACATACTCTGCTTCAGTTGTACTCAGTGCTGCGCAGGATTGCTTCCTGCTAAACCAAGAGATCACAACTGATCCCATACTGAAGCAGCACCCGAAGTGTTCTTCCTATCTGCAACACTTCCTGCCCAATCTGAATCAACATAACCCTCCAGGTTAAACTTTTGATTCGCATCATACTTGAGCCCATAATCAATTATACCCTTCAGGTACCTCAGAATATGCTTTATAGCAATCAAGTGAACATATCTAGGATCCGTCAGGAACTGGCTCAAAGTGTTCACCGCAAAGAAAATATCTGGTCTTGTGTTCGTCAGGTACATCAAGGACCCAATCATCTAATGATACATCGTGGCATCAACCGACTCTGATGAAGCATCACTCAATAGCTGCAGGTTCGATGCCACAGATGTGTCCATGGCCTTGTAGTCCATCATCCCGAACCACTTCAGGATCTCTACTGCATACTTCCCTTGTCCAAGGAAGATTCCATCTGCACTCTGCCACACCTCCATACCTAGAAACTAATGTATCATAGCCAAGTCCTTCATCTCGAACTCAGCAGCAAGCTTCCTCTTCATATCAACAATCAACCTACCCACACCTGTCACAAACAGGTCATCCACAGATAGTAGGAGTATCACTAGACTGCCTTCCTCAACCTTGTAGTAAAGGTTGGAATCCGCTTTACTCTTAGTAAAGCCTAAACTGGACAAGAAGCTGTCTATCCTTCCGTACCATGTCTTGGGTGCTTGTTTCAAACTGTACAAGGCCTTCTTCAATTTGCACACATATGACTCCCTGTCATGTGTCTCAAAACCGAGTGGTTGCTCCACATACACTTCCTCTTCGACTACACCATTTAATAAAGTTGTCTTGACATCCATATGGTGCATCTTCCATTTCATCACTGCAGCCAAAGCAAGTATTGTTCTGATGGAAGTGTATCTGGCTACAGGTGCAAAAGTCTCTTCATAATCTATCCCTTCTTTCTGGGAGAAGCCACGAGCCACAAACTTTGCCTTGTGTTTCTACAATTGAGCACCTTAACCTCATCTCCCTCTGGAACTGGAACTTCTTCACTTATGTAGGTGTCCAATTCATTCTCTTCTAGAATTAACCCAATCCACTTTGCTTTGCTGAAACTGGATCTGGAACTGGCTAGGGTTTGACAGAGAAACCCTAAAAATCCAAACATGGAATTTCAACCTTCTGTCTGAACAGGGAGATGCAACTGACTGAGGTGAGGAAGCTGCTGTGCTCAGATTTTGAAAACTCCAAAAATTGACCTGTGAGTTTTGGATCTGCAGCTTCTGTCAAATTTTGGTTTTCTAGTCAAAATTTCGAACTAGGGTTTGATAGAGCCCAGAGTTCTACCCAACCAAAAACTTTGATCTTGGTCTCTAAATTTCAATTTTGATGAGTAGCATCCAGCCATGGTCTCAGATTCCAAAAATCCAACTTTTGCAGAAACCCTAATTTCCCGCAGCAGTGACAAGCCAAAATGAAAGTGCTCAGAATCCAATTCTGTTTGGACAGAAATATATGCCATATTTTTTATGGTGTATCTCTGAAATTTTGAATCCTCAGGGTCTGAAACTTTGGCCTGTGGTAGACTGACCTTTCATCTTTCCAACCCCAGAGATCTGAGCTCCAATGCATTCTCCATGAGAGAGATATGCTAAGTGTCGAAACATGACCTATTTATGGGATGAAACAACATAGTGAACTTGTACGGAGTGACACATGTCATTGTTTCAACTTCGACCTTTGAAACCTAAACCTGTGAAACTAAAGTCTATGCCCTAACTTCCACTTTTTACGGAATTCCATTTGTATCTTCCTAGCCCAAGATATGACCTCTGTGCCTAGATCACCTGTTTAGGGCTGCATTCTGAAAGAGGTAGAAACCCTAACTTGTATGAATCATATCTCACAAAGTACAACGAATCTGAGGCTGATCTTCGGAAACAAGGTACATGAACATTTCGTCTTCAGCCTGTAAAAGTTTCAGATCCTGAACCTTCGCCAAAACTGATTTACAGTGAAAGTTCCACGATGACTAGTTTTTACTAAACTAAGCCCTAGCTTTCAATTTTTCGCAAGTGCAACAAGTGTCGTAAATGCCATACAATGCCTTCCTTAAGGATAGCTCTGATACCATGTTAGTTTTTCATCATTTAATTCAATATGATCTAAGATCTTAACTGAGAGAACAACATGTATAGCATATCAAACATAAGAGACAAGAGACACAAAGCATTTCACCGGGGAAAACCAAGAAGGTGAAAAACCCCGTAACTTCCTCAGAGATAGAATGAGCACCAATACAAAGATCACAAAGATGAAACCCAAAAGATAGATGTCTCCAGCAGCTACTCCTCCTCCACTTGTGCGCACTCCTATCTCTCAACTATGCGAGTTGGATGAGTGAGTGAATGAATAGAATGAGAGAGACATACTCTCTATTTATACAACTTAACCTGCCTTTAACCCTAACTGGGCCGACTTCCGAAGGAAGCCTAATAACCCATCCACATGACTCATACAGGGCCGACCCCACCAAGGTGGTCTAATAACCCATCAAATATAAGTTACGACACTTACAATGTAACTTGCGACACTTTCAAATACAAATGACGACACTTCCAATCGGAGGAATAATACATCTCCGTTGAGGATACAATAAAGTACAAATGTAATATATACAATATACAAGTGAATATCTTCCAAATTTACAAATACATCAACACGGCTGTGAAATATGCTTGCAGCAAATTGCCGAAGTTTGTAAGGAGTTTGGCAGTAACGTCGAGTTTTGAATACTTCGGTGTCAATGTCACTCAGGTGCTCAATTGTAGAATCGGGCTTACTCGGTCGGGTGGAGTTGAAAGCTTTATAACCAAGGCCATGGCTCTTAAATTAATATTTCAAATACAAAAAAACCTAAGAGAATTACAAAGTTTGAATTTTCTCGGATAGTGTAGTGAAGAGTCGGACTCCAAGTAGGCACAAAACATCAGCTGCAATAGTCTACATTATTTGTCATAGTTGCCAAGCTCCACCGATAGCAATTATCAAGAAATGAATAGTGTATGAGAAAAAAATACCTTTTTGCCTAGATGTGACTTATTAATTCACTCGTCCACGTGTGCTCCTTTCATTTGCCATTATACCTACCTAGAGTCGTTTTAGTAAACCGTCATGGTTTCATCGATCCGTGATTTGAAACCTCGGTTGAGTGGTTTTAGAACATTTGGTTGTCGCTGCAATTGCACCTCATATAACGATGTGTGTCGATAAAAAAAAAGGTGGCTTTCGAACTTGTGGGCTTAGGGAAGCATTAACTACTTGCATATTGAGTCTGCAAGTTGCATCCCTAACCGTCGATCAAAGCCAATCCATAGCCATGTTTCGAATACTTCGTCATCAAGATCAAATGTACAGATTTTTCACTACACGTGTGATTAAATGACCATCATTAGTAAACCTAAACTTACACAAGATTTTAGTAATAGTTACTAATTACTAAAATTCGATGTACACAATATTTTAGTTATCATTGCTCCTCATGTTGTATTAATCATTCATGAAACCTCCTATTGTTTTAATCATCCATGAAACCTCTTGTCCTATTGTTGGACCTAGCCCAAGTGGGGCATTTTTGTGGAAGTCAAGTTTCAGAACTGCGAAGTTAAGCATAGTTTAGTTGAAGACTTTTTGGTGCAAGACAGTTTTGGGGAGCTGCGAGGTGAGCGCAACGCAGTATCAGCAGGATGGGAACCACGCAGTTGAGGACTGGTTCCATGAAGTAGTAGCGCCACGATGTGCCAGCAGGGCACCTGTTTTGAGAAAGAATGAAGGTAAGGTCGTCTGGGTGAAAGCAACCTATTTTTGGTTAAGATACTCCATGGTTACCAAGCAGGTAGGTAAGGAGTAAGGAGAAAGGAAAGTGACCGGTCACACACGCAGAGGAAGCACGACGTGAACTGGCCGCATAAGGTCGTTAGAGAAGGAATGACCGGGTGAAAGCGGCAGTCGGCATGCGGCCGACAGGGCAAGCTTAAAGAGATGTGACCACGCGCAAAGGATGGACACGACGGAAGAGTCACTATCAACGCCTAACAGTCGGTTAGGGGAAAACCGCGACAGTTTTGGGAAACCTTAGGGTTTTCCTGTGTATTGTAAAGACATGACCTACGAGCATGATCTATAAAAAGGCACCATTTTGTAAGGGAAGGGGTTAATCGTTGTTGTCGTGGGAGATCTTCATTGTAAAATCTTCTAAGCATTGAAATCCATTGTAAGGCTCTGCAAGTTGTGTGCGCAGAGGCCTATTGAGAGAGAAGAGAGTCTGTAGCTGGGTGCGCAAACTGGAACTGTTGTGCCCTTCCCAAAGACTAATATACCAACAGTTCCTGTCGACGTAGCTCCCATCCTGGGGGTGAACCACGTTAATTCCTGTGTTGTGTGATTGTTTACATGTTTGCACCTATTTATTTGCTTACAATGAATGCTTAAGATCTTGCTTATCAGTTTATGTGTTTACTTTTATATGTATTCGCCATAAGGAATGAGATGGGAATAATATGTTAAGTTTCGCATATGTGGATGAATGCAAGATGCATAATTATTTCTAAGTCTAAATGAATGCATAAGTCAGTTGGATAAATATTCAAGTCAGTAGAGTTCACACAGTGCAACCCTAGTAAAGCGCAACACCAGAAGTGCGCAGCACACTGTATTCTGTCATATCGCATAGAACATAAGATAAATAATCTAAGGCAGTAGATAAAAGAATGAGGAATCCTAAAGTAGAATCATTGAAATTGGTTAAGTCTGTGCAGGAAGCGTAGTTATCAGTTGCATTGTCCTATCGACGAAAGCCCCTCCGACATCACGCAGTCCTTGGATGCGCGATAGAGTAAGAGTTGACCGCGAAGGAGCTAAGCTTCACAAAGTCTTTATTCCGCAGCGCGAGCTCCGCAGCACGCTGCAAATCAGATCTACCTTGCACTTATCACGTGGTTGTGGAAACCAGATTCCACAGCCCCCCATAACTTCGCCTCGGGTGAGACCTCAGTCTGTTCGCAGATTGTTGCCGAAAGGGCCGATGAAAAGGGGTTTTGTTGGTTCCTTGAACTGCAAAGAACCTGAGTCTTTATATAAAACCTCAAGACAATTATGTAAGCCACCAAATGGTTATGTTGCCACACTAAGAATCCGTGATGATTTGTCGTGCTTGAAAGAAGTGATGTGCTCAGAACAAAAGGTTCCGTTGATTACAGAAATTTGGCATCCAGACAAGAAAGAAATATGGGCTTGGTGTGACAAGATAGAAAGAGACTTCACAAGGAAGGAGTAGAAATCCGCATCTCTCCGACATAGATTGGTTGAACAAATACTTGTGGAAAGATATTGACAAAAAAATTTGGGCATCTTTTGGAAACGAGTTATACGAGTGGTTATCGAGGCTCGTAGAGTGCAAGAATTGTTTCTTATCAGAAGTCCTGATCGAGTGGACTCTAGAGCTCATTGCGAGGCTCAAAGCAATATATAGTCCATTTTCGAGAGTAGTTGACTTTTGGTTTGACAATATACTAGAAGGCTTCGTGACAGAGTTCGCTGTGGACACCCTGAAGTCCTATAGCGCAGCCAAAGCAGAGTTTTTCAAAGGTTTCAGAGGTAAGTACCTCAACAATTTGAGTTTATACATTAAAATGCTTTTAGCTGAAAAAGGTGTTTTAAAAATGCAGTAAAGATTCCTAGAAGTTTTGAATCGGTAATGGTCAATAGCATCTATAGTGATTCTGACGAAGAAACACATAATTTGAGAAGTGGAAAAAGATATAAGTATACCACTAAGAAGACCTCGGGAGAACATGGACTCCGCATAGACATTGATTTACAAACCGCGCCTGATAGCTAGACCGCACCTCTATCAGCCTATTACACCACAGAACCCGCTGGTTGCAAGTACCGCGGCCCCTGTTTCTCAGACTCCGTTAGTTCAGACCCCTCCTGTTGTTAATATTCCTGATCCTCAAAGCATCAATACCGGTAACACCGTGGGAGTGAGTACTCAGACCATCCCAACTCAGACCATTCTGAATCCAACTCTCCCATCTCAGAATATTCCACTTCAGAACATTCTGCGCAATACAAACTTTACTTTTGCTGCTCAGAACCCTACGTAGAACATTATACCACCTAGGAGAAGGATGACTGGTGATATTAAGTTGTCGATATTCAAAGGAACGGGTCTAGAAGACCCTGAGCAACACTGGTTTTTATGTGAAGCCATATGGAGTGTTAAGCAAGTTTAGGATGATGCTATGAAGCAAGCACGGCTCATCACCACATTTAGAGATAGAGCCTTGAATTGGTTCATCAAGTATTTTGTTGGACATAATAGAACCTTAGCAGAGATTAAGGCTGCACTGTTGAGTGAGTTCAAGAAACTGAAGTTAGAATCCCAATGTATAACATAATTAAAGGAAATTAAGCAAAAACCTAATGAGACAGTTTGGGAATTTGACCAGATATTTAAGACTCTATTGGACCAAGTAAGTTTCATCATAGCACCACAACAGCACCAAGAATGGTTTATAGTTGCATTGTTGCCCCATATCAGATTGCCATTGATGTAGCAGAAAGTGGCTTCGAAGGCAGAAGCCTTGGAAATTTCGATGAAGTTGGAAGCTTCATCTATAGGAGAGACTAGCACTAGAATGTCTCAGATCCAAACACAGCTAGCTACCCTGACACTACAATTGCAGGACATGAAGAAGGGAAAAGAACAGAGACAAGAATTATGGTGTACAGGATGTAAGGGAGAAGGACACACCAGAGAGCATTGTCCTTTATTTCAGGAGTACCTTAACAGTGGAGCACCGAATCCCCTGAATCTGAATCAAGCACTGTGGTGTGAAATCTGTAAAATGCAAGGCCACAGGCCTGAAGACTATTATCTGATACAGAAGTATGTGCGCACCCCTAAGAATCTATATTGCAATTTCTGTAATTCAGTTGGACATGATGAATCCAACTGTAGAGCATATGAGCTCATGCAGGAAAGGAAGCGAGACATGGAGCATATGCGCGATAGTGGAGTATACAGAGTCCAAGAAGCAACTCCGCAGAAGCAAGATAATGCGCAGTACGACCAAGGCACATATAGAGGCCGTGGAGGATTCTGCGGAAGAGGAAGAAACACTGGCCCAGGACAAGGAAGGGGAAGAGGCCAGATGATCTGTTAAAACTGTGGCCAGGCAGGTCACTTATCTAGAGATTGTACCAATGAATGTACTACTTGCAATTAATGCAAATCTTTTGATCACGTTATTGAGGTCTACCTAATGTTAGCGGCATAAATGCAGAAAAGAAAGCAAGATGCACCTAAACCAAACATCGCAGCAGAAAGAAGGGCTACGAATCCGAGTATCAATGCAGTGACACGAAGTGGCGCTGCCACAGGGAGGGATAGAGGAGTAGAAGCCTTGACTTCTGGAGATTTTGACACTAAGTAGACTCCTCTTGAAATGATCTGGATCAGAAAAGATACTGGGAAAACACTTGCTTTCAACTTGGAGAAAAACAAAGAAGTCTTTGAAGAAGCGCGAGACATTTTCAAAGAGTCGGCACCCAGGTCACCAAGAATCCCGTTGCGCGGTGAAATACGGCATATAGAGGATATGCCAGCCACCTATGACAAAACATGCGTTGCAGCAGAGACAGGCACCTCTGTTACGGAGTTCTTATGGAGCTGCATGAAGTTACTGAAGAGCGCAGATGATGTAGCAAAATTACAAAAGTTATTAAACCAGTATGAGCCACGCAGCGAGAAGGAGATTGCCAAGAGCGCAGTCCATCAGATTAAGAACCATAAGAGAACAGGCCGAGAAATGAGGCTCAGTGCGCAGATAGGAGACTATGAGATGGATGAGATCATCCTTGATCTGGGATCTGAAGTAAATGTCTTAACTAAACAGACATGGCAGCAGATGGGCAGACCTAAGTTGTTATGGTCACCCATATAGTTGAGAATGGCCAATCAGGAGAAATTCGTACCTTTTGGAAGGTTAGCTAATGTCATTGTTGACATTGATGGAGTGCGAAGTCATGCAGACTTCGAGGTTATCGAGATTGTGGATGATAGTTAGCCTTATCCAACACTATTGGGTATAGACTGGGCTATGGATAACCTCGCCATCATAAACTTGAAAACAAAGAAGATTTTCTTTGAAGGAAAGCATCTTGGGGTCATCGCACCACTGGACCCTGCAGACGGAGAAAGATACAATGAACCAATTCAGGAAGAATCCAGAACACAGGATCTTGACCGCCTTTACAAGATGACTGCGAATCAAGATGACTACGTTAATCCCACTGCGGATGGAACACTCAGTTGGCGATGTGATGATTCTTGCATCTGAGACTCTGACGCAGGACTGGAGAATTGGCAAGGTCGTATGCATGAAGTATCTGCAAGAAGATGCGCGCAGCTTACAAAGTCACTGCGCTGGATTGGAAAAGAGGTAAGCCCAATCCCCACCTATGATAGTTCATCTAATTTTTATTCATTTATCCAAGAGTATACCATATCAGTTGCAGATGCACATCGCATACCAGCACTAGATATGGCACTGCATGAGACACCTGATAGATGGTGGGTTGCGCATAAGCAGACATTGACCACATGGGATTAGTGCAGACGCATGATGCAGATCAGGTTCGTTGAGAAGGTCGTAGTGCCCTTTGAAAAATATAATGGACAGACGGATCCAAGGGATCATATTGACATCTATTCACAAGCATGGGAGGAGAGACCACAGACAGAATGGGTGCATCTGTTTTCGCATACATTGGAGGAGCACACTCCAAAGAACCGGTACCTAGACACAAAGTTGCGTAGAAAAACTATAGATTGGCCTACTCTGACTGCGAACTTCTAGAAAAGTTTCAGTTTTGAAGACGACAGTTCGAGTATAAATGAAGCTTTACAGATCATTAGAGAGAGAATATTCAGAGAAGAATGCCCAAGTACAAACGAGGCATTGGAAGAACTCAAAGAAAGAGTGTTTGAAGATATTAAAGTACCTGTGAACCTTCAGCCAGAATGGGAAAGAACGATAGAGCATTCCCTTGAATGTTATAACCTTGCTAAAAATGGTGAAGAAGAAGAAGAAGAAAGCGATGAGCAGGATCCATGCAATGTCAATATTCCTGAGTCTGAAGGTGCGCGCAATGTAGAGGGACCTCCACTAGAAATTCCAGACATGAGTGGACCTGTGAAAACAAGCAAAGTGAACATTGGCACAAGCGAAGAGCCGAAGTTCGCATCAATTGGGGACTACTGGGATGATCAGACAGTTGCGGAGATCGCAGACCTGCTGCATGAATATCAGGATTTATTTTCGATGAAGTTCACATAAATGAAAGGTATTCTGGGCAACTTAGGGGTTATGAAGATACCTCTTAAGCCAAGCGCGAAACCTGTTAAGCAAAGGCCCTATAGACTGAATCCTCGATATAAAGAAAGAGGCAAGGAAAAACTTGATAAGATGCTCGATGCGGGGATCATTGAGCCAGTTGAAGAATCCGAATGGATAAGCCCAATGGTTATCCAAGACAAGAAAACTAAGGGTGAGATTAGGATCTGCGTGGAACTCAGGAAGCTAAATGATGCTTCACTACATGACCCATTTCCCACTCCTTTTACAGATGAAGTCTTAAACAATGTTGGAGGAAATGAGGCATACTCTTTTACTGATGGATTTTTTGGATACCATCAGATAAGAATTGATCCAACAGATAGGCATAAGACCACTTTTTCCACTGAACGGGGGTCGTTCCAGTATACAGTAATTCCCTTTGGTCTGAAGAACGCACCTGCCATCTTTTCCAGAGTTGTTGTTGCAGTATTTAAAGATTTCATGCATAAACTTTTAGAAGCATATTTTGATGATTGGATTGTCTTTGGTTTGCTGAAAAACCACTGTGAGAACCTCATAATGATGTTAGCTAAGTGTAGGCAACATCAAATTTCATTGAATTTAAAGAAGTGTGTTTTTTGTGTGCCTTATGGTATTCTGTTAGGACACATGGTGTGCAGACAAGGCTTGATGGTTGATCCTATGAAGATCGCAGTTATAGTGAACCTACCAGCACTGAATTCAGTAAAGCAGCTGCGCACCACGTTGGGGCATACGGGTTACTACAGGAAATTCATCAAAGGTTATGCGCAGATAACCGCGCCGATGGAGAAGCTATCTAAGAAAGATGCGTCATTCATCTGGAACGCAAAATGTGAGCAAGGCTTAGACACATTAAAAGAGAAAATGGTAACTGCATCGATCCTATTTTTTCCATACTAGTAGAAGCCATTTCATGTCCATGTTGATGCTTCATGTATAGCATTGGGCGTTGTGCTAGCACAACCAGGAGAGGGAGGTGTTGACCATCCCATTGCATTTTTTAGCAGGAAGCTCTCATCTACAGAAAAGAATTACACAACCACTGAGAGAGAAGGCCTAGCTATGGTCTACGCACTGCAAAAATTCAGGCACTATTTGCTTGGTGCGCACTTCTGTATGTATACTGACCATTCTGCTTTGAAGTACCTGGTCAATAAGCCAGTGTTAGGGGGGAGAATCTGCAGATGGTTGTTACTCTTTCAGGAGTATGACTTTGAAATTGTAGTTAAGCCAGGCAGATTGAACTTAGGACCTAACCATCTCTCAAGGATCGAGTCAGGCGAAGAACCCACCAATTTAGAAGATAGTCTGCCTGACGCGCAGTTGTTTGCTATCCAGATCGCAAATGACTACTACAAAGACATTCTTGATTTCTTGAATACTGGGTTAGCACCAACAGAGTTTACTACACAGCAGAAGAAGCAGTTGGTAGTACAAGCAGCATACTTCACCATAATCACGGGTCAGCTATACAAATTATGACCGGATGAAGTGCTACGCAAATGTGTACTAGAGCATGAGAAGCCATTCATTTTGGCTGATGCACATTCAGGTGTATCAGGAGGTCACTACGCAAGAAGAGCCATTGCGCAGAAAATATTGCGAGCAGGGTTATGGTGGCCTACTATTCACAAATATGCAGATGAACATTGCCAGAGCTGCGATGTTTGCCAAAGAACGGGAAAGCCATCGTGAAGAGATGAAATGCCTTTGAATCTGCAGTTGACACTTCAGACATTGGAGAAATGGGCCATTGATTTTGTGGGATCTATAAACCCACCGGGAAAAGGGACTGGTGCGAGATATATTATTACTACAACTGATTATCTCGCCAGATGGGCAGAAGCGAAGCCGGTGAAGGATTGTAGCGCAGTCACTGCCGCGCAGTTCATATTTGAGAACATCCTTACCAGATTTGGATGTCCGAAGATTTTGATGAGTGATCAAGGCACTCATTTTCTAAACAGAACTATCGAGGCACTGACTGAAGAGTTCCACATTTACCACCAGCGAAGTACGCCATATCATCCGCAAGCAAATGGAACTGTGGAAGCTTTCAATAAGGTACTGGAGAATGTGCTAACTAAAGCATGCAATGTGAATAGGGATGTCTGGGATCTGCGCATTCCAGCTATGTTATGGGCATACAGAACTACTTGTAAGAAATTGACTGGCAATACACCTTTTAGGTTGGCCTATGGATGAGAAGTAGTGATGCCTATGGATTACATTGTTCCCAGCTTGAGAATAGCTGCATTTACAGGCATGGAAGATCAAGAGGCACTCGAAGAAAGGCTTCTACACTTGGTTGGGTTAGATGAAAATCGCTTCATCGCAGGCTTTCACCAGCAAGTGCAGAAAGATAGAGAAAAATCATGGCATGATCGCCATATTAAGAACAAGTCCTTACAGGTAGGTGATCTAGTCCTCATGTATGATAGCAAATTTATGAAATTTCCTGGAAAGTTTAAGATGCATTGGCTTGGTCCATATACTGTTGTACATGTTACTAACAGTGGTGAAGCTCAGTTAACCATGTTAGTTGGAGACAATCTACCTGGATTAGTCAATGGAAGTAGGCTAAAACCCTATCAAGATAGTCCTACTTCGCAGAACCCTTTGTAGACTGAAGCCGCGAAGTTTTAAAAAAAAAGAAAAAGAAGAACCACACAGCTTGAAGCTCAAAAAGGTAGCTGCGCAGATCCAACGAAGCAGAGAAAATGCAAAGTTCATAACCAAGAAGCTCGACTTGGAAAAGTAACTGCGCTGGAGTAGTGATGGTCCACCGGGCAATTCGACACAACACTCCAAGAAATTAGCCGTTAGAATGTCGGTCGAAAAACTAGCCATTATACATTGATTTTGCCGACAACCGCTTGAGCATTTAACGCAAAAAAGATTGTTCTGACGTAGTTAATGAAGGAAAGGACCCAAATCCGTGGAGGATTTGACCAACAGACATGTCATTTAATGATTTTCTATCCGTTGCGAGCCGTGACTGGGCCTCGCTGTGCATATAAATACTCCTGTATTTGGACTCGCGGGCGTTACCGAGACTCTAGACTCTTCTTGCAGGCCATACTTTGAAATTTTTTACAGTGAGCGAGCAGTGATATTGTAATTATGTAACGAGCATCCAGTGAATGTCTGAAATTTCATCCATTGAGGAAGAATTCACAGTCAAGGAGACTATGAAGGTGTTTAAATACGGAGGGATTGAAGCGTTGATGAGAACCCCCGCTAAGAAAGTTGTTACAGAGCAAGTTCAGGGCTCCTGAAGATCGCCAAGACACGCTACAGTTATGCAAGACAAGGGAAAGAACTCGGTCGTGGAGAAGATGAAGCCAAAGGTTGTGAGCTCCACAGTACCAGAAGTTCCGCTCAACAACAAATAAATTCCCTTGAAGTTAACGACGCAGTATATATCTCACCGCATGCAGCAGATGCACCATCCATTAAACTACTCGAGAATGATAAGTATGAGATTACGATTCCACATATGTCGAAGCATGTACAAGTGCAATGAAATATGTTGGGCAAAATTTAGGAATGGAAGTTTGAAGACTTCAACCTTCTTCAGATGCAGAAAGACCCGGTCGAACCAAAGTTCCCAAAGTTTCAACCAGATCAGTATATGTGCTGGAAGAAGGACGTAAAAGGCAACTTTGTGATAGTCGTGCAGAACTGGTTAACCGGAGTAGTCGAGTCGGGGTTGCTCAACTTGTTGAGGCTCCCGCACTTCGACCGACCACCAGAATTGAATGCAGTGGTGCGCACTCTTATGTCGCGCATGCACCAAGGATATCTTTGGCTTGATCGTAATATCGACCTAAATATTGATTTGATCCACCGAATTACTGGGTTAAGCAAGAGAGGCGAGGACCCCAAGCAATTTTTCCTAAAAAGAATCGGGATAAGGAGGTCGCCGCGAAGATGAAGAAGACACAGCCCATCGTCAAAGGAAAAAGAGGATTTGTCACGGATGATATAGATGATGAAGCTACGCTGTTTGTCACACAACTGCTGGCAGGAAAAATTCTGGGAAAAGCAAGAACGTTGGAAGTACCCGCGAGTGCAATGCTCCTTGGGGAAAAGACCGTGATAGGAGGAAGGTTTAACTGGTGTCAGTACCTGCTAAATGAGTTTCTAGAAGAGCTAAATGACACGCAAACACATGGCAGTAACTTCCACTATACATGGTTGATAGTGCTAATTGCATTTGTAGGGTGGAAGGACCCAAAAAATTACATTGGCCTAAACACCGACAACAGTGATTGTAGAGGAGCCCGTTATGCAAACCTCTGGGAAAACTTAGTGCCAGAAAGACAGTGCGCGTCAGTTGAAGTTTTCTATACATATTACGAGCAGCTGCGCGAAGCCATTATTGCCACGCCATGGATATCAAAACAGGTAATGGATAAGTATATTCGCACCGCCAATTTTAAAGATGATATGCCTTCTGTCTTTATTTCAACAAAGGCTCAAAAGAAGAACCCTGAATGGTTCCAAGGAAGCTACCACATGAACGAAGAAGACATTGACACAATTATGAAGGAATGGATTCCTGAATTCAAAGTTGAAGGAATTGTGGAAATTGAGAGTGATTCTGAAGAGAGTAATCCCATCCCTACACCTATTGTTGAAGAGCCATGGTTGGGAAAGAGAAAGGAAACTAGGAGCTCTTCGCAGGAGAAGCCCCAGAAAAAAGAAGCAGAAGGCTACAAAGACCCCATCTGAAGCGAGGCTCCACGATGATGATTTTGATATGATCGCACCTACGATAACTGCACAGATGGAAGATCTGCTGGCCGAGAAAGGGAAGAAGGATGAGGCGATTCAAGAAAGTCTGCAGAATAATCTGACTACACGGCAAGGCATTACAGAAAATTTTGAGCAAGTTCAGCGTAACTTACCCTTGCCGCGAGACTCAGAATCAGAAGGAAAGTGTGGGGGCACTTCGCAGCCGAAGACAGTGCCTCTAGCCCTGACCTTTCCATCGAAGCCGCGCATAGGCCAACTCGACCCGATAAGCATAAGGTTACCGCACGAACCACTAGTTTCGAACAACATACAACATGTGGACAATGACATCTCAGTGCTGCCAATGGAGGGTCTGCATAATCTGCACCTGCAGGTTGTGGAGGAGATCCATGAGAGAGATGTCGTCGCTCGGAACCAACACCATGAGTTAATTGCAAACTATAAGTAGTTGCAGGAATCAAGCTTAAAGAGGTCCATGCAACTTCAAGATGAGCACGACCGCAGAATTAGATTAGAGCATATGATCTCTTCGGTATCCGCGGAGATATCGGAATGCGACGAGTAGACAGAGCCTGAGGACATTGTCCTTAAGATCGGCGTGGTGGTCAGGGATCTTAAGGCTGAGATGAAAGATATGGAGCTCAATTGCCAAGCGAAGATTGTTGCATTGGAAGCGCAGAATCAGCCGAAGACACCACCTGATCAGCAACAGCTCAGAGCAAAGGAAGTAAAAGCCGAAGCAGAGAGTATAGCCAGTGAAGTGGCTAAGTGCCAAACTCTGTTGGACGAAGCGACAAAAACATTTACTGCCCTGGAAGAGGATCCAGAGTTGCTAGAAATCCAAAGTACTTTGAAGGATAGGTAGGCAGCATTGGAACTGTTGGACGCAGAGGTCAAGGCCCTGCCGCCAAGGGACTGAATCCGTAGATATCCAGAAGTTAGGGATTTGAAGAAAGAACTGCAAGTACTGCGAGATAGGGAGATTGAAGTCAGGGATAAGTCACACCCCCTGCAAGAGGAAGCCCACGAACTCACACAGGAAATTGAAGAAAAGTTGAGGGAGCTCCGCGAAGGACAAGATTCCGTGCAAGAACAAGCCGATGATGAAATAACATCTAATGTGTTGGAGACTATCAAGCAAATTGAGCAGGACACCAAAGAAGAGGTTGCAAAGTTGACTGCAACATACCAAGAGTTCGCTAGGAGAACCAGAAGTTGAAAGTGGCTCGGGGACGAGCCACATGTAAGTGTTAAGGGCTTGTTGGGCCTGGCCCAAGTGGGGCATTTTTGTGCAAGTCAAGTTTCAGAACTGCGAAGTTAAGCGCAGTTCAATTGAAGACTTTTTGGTGCAAGTCAGTTTTGGGGAGCTACAAGGTGAGCGAGGCACAGTATCAGCAGGATGGGAACCGCGCAGCTGAGGATCGGTTCCGCGAAGTAGTAGCGCCACGATGTGCCAGCAGGGCACCTGTTTTGAGAGAGAATGAAGGTAAGGTCGGCTGGGTGAAAGCGACCTATTTTTGGTTAAGATACTCCATGATTACCAATAGGCGGGTAAGGAGTAAGGAGAAAGGAAAGCGACCGGTCACACACACAGAGGAAGCACAACGTGAACCAGCCGCATAAGGTCGTTAGAGAAGGAATAACAGGGTGAAAGCGACAGTCGACATGCGGTCGACAGGGCAAGCTGAAAGCAACGTGAGCACGCGCAGAGGATGGCCACGACGGAAGAGTCACTATCAGCGCCTAACAGTTTGGTTAGGGGAAAACCGCGATAGTTTTGGGAAACCTTAGGGTTTTGCTTGTGTATTGTAAAGACATGACTTGCGGGCATGATCTATAAAAATACACCATTTTGTAAGGTAAGGGGTTAATCATTGTTATCGTGGGAGATCTTCATTGTAAAATCTTCTAAGCACTAAAAGCCATTGTAAGGCTCTACAAGCTGTGTCCGCAGAGGCCTATTGATAGAGAAGAGAGTCTGCAGCTGGGTGCACAGACTGGAACTGTTGTACCCTTCCCAAAGACTAATATACCAACAGTTCTTGTGGACATAGCTCCCATCCTAGGTGTGAACCACGTTAATTCTTGTGTTGTGTGATTGTTTACATGTTTGCACCTGTTTATTTGCTTACAATGAATTCTTAATATCTTGCTTATCAGTTTATGTGTTTACTTTTATATGTATTCGTCATAAGGAATGAGATGGGAATAATATGTTAAGTTTCGCATATGTGGATGAATGTTAGATGCATAAGTATTTCTAAGTCTGAATGAATGCATAAGTCAGTTGGATAAACATTCAAGTCAGTAGAGTTCGCACAATGCAACCCTAGTAAAGCGCAACACCGGAAGTGCGCAGCACACTGTATTCCGTCATATCGCATAGAACATACTATAAATAATCTAAGGTAGAAGATAAAAGAATGAGGAATCCTAAAGTAGAATAACTTAAATTGGTTAAGTCTGCGCAGGAAGCATAGTTATCAGTTGCGTTGTCCTGTTGACGAAAGCCCCTACAACATCGCGCAGTCCTTGGATGCGTGATAGAGTAATAGTTGACCGTGAAGGAGCTAAGCTTCACGCAGTCTTCAGTCCACAGCGCGCTGCTCATCAGATCTACCTTGCACTCATCACATGGTTATGGAAACTAGATTCCACAGCCCCCCCATAACTTCGCCTCGGGTAAGACCTCATTATATTCGCAAATTGTTGCCGAAAGGGCCGGTAAAAAGGGGTTTTGTTGGTTCCTTGAACCGCGAAGAACCTGGGTCTTTATAGAAAACCTCAAGACAGTTATGTAAGCCAACACCTATTAATCATGCATGAAACCTCTTGTCATATTAATCATCCATGAAACCTATTCATACATAGTCCCAGACTTCTAAGCTAGTATAAAAATCCTATTCGTCTACCTCTAAGATTCCCACGACTGTTATAAAATTTCCAAATTCGATATTTGCTGCAACTAAAGAAGTGGAAAGGTCAGAAATTCTTGATATGGAGGGCCAACTAGTAAGAAGCGCACCCGCAAACACTTGCCTTGTTTATCAGAATAA
Source organism: Larix kaempferi (assembly GCA_027924585.1). Lineage (NCBI taxonomy): Eukaryota > Viridiplantae > Streptophyta > Pinopsida > Pinales > Pinaceae > Larix > Larix kaempferi. The sequence goes on along the minus strand of BSBM01001331.1, from coordinate 12,525,834 downwards.
AACAGTGGTCCGAATTTTTGCATAAGTTGGGTGGCTCGACTATTTTGAGAGATTGCAAGGACATGACACCACCGTAGCACTGGAATTTGCTCAAACCTTGAGTAAGTTTGTCACCAGGGTAAGAGGGATTGATATACCTATCATGGAGGAAAGCATAGCATGTGTTATGGGACTAAGGTAGAGGGTGAGAGGTGGTTTGAACGTAGGAGCTCTTTAGCCACCCTAAGAAATGAGTTTGTTCAAGGAACGGGAGAACAACCAATAGGAAGAGAAAAGGGAGTGCAGAGAAACTCATTGGCAGCTCCATGGACAGAAGTGGCACTTTGCATACAAAAACATTTGACATGTGAAGGACAACACCAGCTTATCTATGGGTATCATTTCAGGCTATTGGTCCATCAACGACATGGGAGGTATGTGAATGTCCCATTTTTCATTCTTAGAACTTTAGAGTTGATGATTTCTCGTGTAAAAAGCAGTTCCAATCCTTAAACTAGAACATCACATCATGGCCTCATTAAACTACTGGTGAAAGATGCATTATTGAACACAAGATGGAGCTAGGTCTCATTGATTGAAGGGACCCTTAAAGAACAAGGTATGGATGAGGATATAATAGATGTTGCCAATGTTGATGTTGTGACCGATACAACGGATGCTACGAAAGAAGCAAAGCTCAGTGAGATAACCCTGAGGAAGGAGTAAAAAGGCAAAAGGCTATGTAAGCATACCCCCCAACCATCCTCAAGTCTGAGGTGATCCAGACAATTCTAGCTGATCTCATTGATTGAATGGATCCCTGAAGAGAAATGTATGGATGAGGATATAATTGTTACAGGTGATATAGACATGATAGCTGCGGAAAATACTGCAGATGCGATGGGTACAACATATGTTCTGGATGTTGAAGTTGTAATCGATGCAATGAACGCTGTAGAAGCAGCAAATCCCAATGAGATAACCCTTAGGAAGGAGTCAAATGCAAGAAACTACGGAAGGATACCCCCGAGCCATCCTCCATTCTGAGGAGATCCAGACGACTCCATATGAATAATGGCGAAACCCTAATTCCAAACAATAAATGAACATGGTCCTTTGGAAGGCGGGATGATTATAAAGGAAAGGAGGTAATCCAAATAGAAGATGAGGATAGAAATATGTCCCATGAGACTAAGGAAGAAGTGTAGGAAGAGCATTGTGATGTAGAGGAACAAACTCTAGAGAGCGACAGAAAAAGGAAGAAACCTCTCTTCCTTAGGACATATCCTCTATATTTCATAGCCTACTTCAGAAAGTCCTACAATAAATTGAAGAAAGACCATCAAAGGTTGCTACAGAAAAATAGGAAATTGAAGAAGGAATTAACTCAGACTAAAGAACAACTGAAAATCTATGGGTCCAAAGAAGGATTGAATGTGCTATTGCAGGTTATTGACAACGAGAGAAACATGTTCTCATCTGCCTCGCTTGATGAGAATAGGCTCATTGAGAAGGTGCATTTACAACAAGAATTTAGAACTTGAATTTCAAACCTATAAGAAGAAGCAGGCATCCCAGCAGTAGCAAGTACCTCAGAAGGAGGAGAACGTGTGAATTCCGAAGATATAGAGCAGAAGATGCTAGCATGGAAGGCTCAAATCCATTCTTTGCAGCAACAGGTCGATAGGTTGTTGCTGCAACAAGAGGCAGGGAAACCCCAACAAAAGGCTGATAAGATGAAGATTCAATAAGCCAAGTTAGACATTAGAAAGTTAAATCAGGAAGTTGAAAGACTTAAATTAGACAAGAAACATCTTTGCCACGTAGCCCACATAATGACGGCTTATTCAGTCCCTTCATCTATCGATGCAATTTATCTAAGAATCCATATTATATCTCTGCAAATTAGAGCACTAATTGCAGATTCTATGTGCTATTTCAACACCAACCAACAATTTATGATGATATACAAGGCATGTGATGAAGATGACATGAACTTGTTATGTGAACTATTCCAGCATGACTTAGCAATGACTGACATAAGTGAGTGGGTTCCAAACCCTTCGGTGGGTGATCTGCAGCTAAGAGCCTTTGCCTCTTTTATGGAAAAACAAATCACATGGAGTAATGCATTTCCTTTCTTGAAGAATGCAGAAAGGGTGGAAGGACTAAGCACTAGCGCAGAGCCATGACCTAAGAATTTATATGAAGAAAAGAGTGATGTTATGAAAAACCCAGACTTTATTTCCCTCGTTACAAATCAGACTTCAGCTATTGTTCACTGTGAATAGTGGATTGATCAAAATAGTCTAGACATTGTACTCTGCCTCAAAAGAAGGCATCTTTACTTGTTACCTGAACAGGTAAGAAGGGAACCTCTATCTCATGTTTCTTTTGTTAGAGCATTAGATAGAATACCCATATACCTTGACTGTGTGAAATCGGAAGGGATAAAGTGGATTGGGATAAGGTTTAAACTTCCAATCCTTTGGACCAATGTGGAGAAAGAGGATGAGTCAGCATATTAGGCAGAACTAATTGCACAGTTCGGGTTCAGGGGTAGAGAAGAGCAGGGGAAACCTTCCCAGGATTGGAGTAAATCTTGTTTCCTTTCTTTACCTCCAGAAGAAACTGAGACTACGAATTCATCCAGTTAGTTTGTTGCAAAAGGGACCTGTAATTGCTTAAATTTGAGGGATATGTTGGGTGTCATAATTGATGCATTTTGTCTTACTTTTTGCAGCATTTTATACCCTTTTTTATCCTTTTTCTTATAACATTGTCTTCCTGTGAACTTAGTTGCAGCTTGATAAATTTGTCATCGTGACTTTTTTCATTTTGAAGGGGCTATGAAGATAGAGCATGCATGTAACTATTCTTGTGAGTGGTTTCATGTGTAGACCCATGTGCTCAAAGGATAGAGGCTCAGTTTTGATCTTAACTGATAATGAAACGGTTTGAAGACCAAATTGGGATTGTCAACATGTTGGTTTGAAGAAGTTTATAGATATGCCAGATTGTGATATCTATTATCTATTTTTGTATCAATCTTGTAATTAATGTCCGAGTGTGACTGAAGGATATAAACACAGACCAGCCTTAAGGGCAAGTTTTGTAAGCTTAAGAACCTGGGCAGTAATGGAATGTTTAGTTATTGTGGCATTTTTTATCATGACTTAGGGAAGGCCACCGGCCTTTGCCACAACTATGTATCCTATTTATTTCTGATATAATATAATGGCCTCTTACATAAAAAAAAGAGTATATTTAAAAAACAAGTTTATACTCAACCTTCTTATATACCATTGGTTCCTTATCATTGGCATGTCCACCTTTCCTTTGCACCACATACATTTGCTACACTATTTGTATTTCCTATATAAAGCTTGGAATAATTATTAATTATTATATCTTTTAGATTATGCATAGTTATATAATAGAGCTTTAGACATTGTATTGGACCTTTTTTAAAAGTCATACTCTATATGATTTATTCCCATGCACCTGCAACACATCTTTATTTTAAAAAAGATGACTAACTTCCTTTTTTGACATACATGGTTAATTAAAGAGTTATTATAATACACATAATTCATTATCGATCTCGTATGCCTTAAAACTGTGAGTTTTGGGGACTGAAAAATACTAAGGATTAACCAATGCCTTTAATAGATGCTTTGGGTAAGCCAACAAAATAATGGCTTCAATAGACTAGTGCCTTATGTATTCAAAAAACAATTCCCAAGTATGCAAATTTGTATTTGTGATGTGATTTAAATCACAATTGTAGTATGATGATTAGGAAAATGTTACACTTGCAAATATGGAAGCAGCTCCATGTGTTCAAGCAAGTACCAGTATCATCAAAAGAGATAGAACTTCAATAGTTTCACAAATACCGATGTACATAAAAGGAATTGTCATATATTTATTAATATATCAGCAGGTGCAAAAAGAGAGTACAATACTTCTATCATCTCGACAACAACTAACTAGAATCACTAATCACATAGCTCAATGCTATCCTTGTGCCAAGGAATGAAGCTCCGTAAAGCATCTTCTGGAGTATTTAATATGCCATTGGGACAAGGGAGAGGTAGAGTTCCCAATGCAGGTTCTAAAATCTACATGGGATTCACAATATAATAGCCTTCCCCAAGACAGACACAATGGATCATTGCATTTGGGCCAGTCTTAAGTATTGTCTCCCTTACAACTTTCACACGAGAGTTTAACAGAACGAGATAACAATTCTTTCCTTCCAACGCTAATTGGGAAGATGGTGTCAACTCAATACTATTGTTTTGATCCTGCCAATAAAAGATACAAAGTAACATGCATTGAAATAAAATTTAAATATCATTGATCCAAGAATAAATATTTACAATACTTACAAAGGTTTTGGATTTCATTTTGTCAATTTGAAGTCTAGATGGAGCCCTTGTGGTTTTCAACACATGTGGAGCAAAATTCAATGCGTGACTCTACATGTAATAGGGATGATTTGTAATATATTGAAAGAATAAAATAAAATTGAAATAACTTACAATAGTATACAAAACTTACCATGGATAACGGATTTTGCGTTGGAGTACTTAATTTTTTTTGTACCATTTCCTTCGTAGGGGGTGTTGTGTCCTTGAAATTACACTGCCAATACAATATAATATATGGCATACAATGAAAAAATGTTAAAAAAATTAAGACAACTTAACTCCATCGTAGGCATTTCAACTAAAGCATTTTGCTCAGTAGGAAACTGTTCATATTAACATTGTGATATTAGCATTCATATTATTAGTGTAATAAAATGTACATTGGAAGAAGAGTAAATAATTCGATACTAACAATTTGATTGTTTACCACACTTTCCTTCTCCACGACTTCTACTCTTTTCAAGAGTTTAGATATTGTTGATTTCAGAGATAAGATTTCTTGTGCGTTTTCTGTGATTATAACTTGGCTTGCGGCTAGGACCTCATTGTATTGGTTTTTGCCGAACAAGTTAGCTGGTGTAACTCCAAGGCCAACCCCACAACATCGCCCCCTCACATAAATCCCTAAAACCCTAGCAAGGGCATCATCCTTATATGCAAACTATTCAGATGCAACTTCTGATTGTGCTTCTTCAATTTTTTTTTTCTGTCATTTTCATGCAATTAAAGAAAATCATGTTAAAAAACATTTCCAACGTGTAAAATGGAATTCTAATTAGTATCTAGATTGGAAGGTTGAGAAGTTACTGTTGTTTCTCCTACAGTTTCTGAGATTGGAGTGCCATCCTTCTTTTGATGGCACTTCTTCCATAGGTCTACCCTAGTAATGGTTGTAGTTGTATCATCAGAGGGTCTAGAGTTTTTCTGGTTACAACAAGTAAAATAGTATGGTTAAGTTGTGACATTACAACGAATCCCAACTATGATAATATAGAGAATATATAATGCATCACAAGTACTTACCATATCATCTTTCACCCTTTGATATCATCTACGTCCACAAGTGTGCAAGTCCCCCTCCTTCTTTCTATTTTTCTTATTTTTTATCCTTGTATCCTACAAATCAATTGAAAAATAAAAAAAATTTAGTCGAACGTTACATGTCATTGGGCATTAAAAATAAATTGATTATATAAATATGTGAACTTTTAGCTTACATGGAATTCAGGGGCGCTTCGTGATAAGACAAACTCTCTCCAAACTGTCTCACTGATCCTAATTGGAGGAATATTTTTTAATCTTTCCTCATTGGATTCATAAGGATCACAATATTTTTTGGTCAAACAGTGCCTATAACTGTTTTCCTTATGGCATATAGATTGCAGACAATAATCTTTAAGTATGGGAGGCAATATAATTTTAGACTACAACATAAAATAAGTGAATTAATAAATGTCATCATCCACTGTTTCAAAATAAACATTGAAAACATGCAAAAATACAAATGTAAACAAATATTCAAATGTCTAATACTCACATTGATGATATTCCACAAGTCCTCCTTTAGCTGATTTGGAACCTTTCGCCAATCAAAATATGTGATTGGAACAATTTCCCTAACGAGTACACCTAGTAATGAAGCTAGCTTCACCGAGTTTGGACCAATTGGTTGGTTCCTTTCATTAATATGAATTTCAAGCTTTTCCTCCAAGTTATTAATATATGCACATCTTGTTGGTCCTCTACACTCCTTCTCGACTTTCTCAAATGAAGCTTGTGTAGAGGGGTCAACCCCTTCTATACTAATATCTTGATGGCATGATTGTTTCTAAACATATTCTGTAAAAGAAGGGCATGCAAAGGTGTTATGGATTGGTTAATAGTAAAAATTATAGTTATCACTAGAATGATAAATTTTAGAAAGTAATGGGCATATAGTGTTCTTCTTGTTGCACCTCTTCTTAAATTGAAGGAAATGTCTCTTCAACATCATTTCTTTCATTGTTAGGACTAATAGAGTCATTTATTTCATTGTTGGGACTAATAGATCCATCCAAAGGCAACACATGCCTTTTGTTGCATTCTCTTGTTTGAATTTTCCTCCTCTTATTCACTATAGCAAAGCATGTTAGTAAACATATGTATAACATTGTCATATAATAAAAATAAGCATTATATTGCATAAGGAAATAAACTATTTTGTTTCTGAATCTTTACTTGTAGGGGAGCATGTTCCTCTCTTCCCCACTTTATTGCTTTTACGCGTTCTTTTTGAAAATTCCAAAATCATTTTTTTTTCGTGTCAAAAATTGTTTACTCAATGTTTTCTCAAATGGATTAGTGTATTGCTTGCCCAAACCCCTTTAGATTGTTATTAAAGTACAACATAATATTTTCTAAGCATTAAAAAGTCATGAAAATAATGATATAGCTCAAGCATAGACAATAATTTACCTACATATATGCACTTGTACACAACCTACATAACAAAACAAAGTTTGTATCATTATTGAACGAATGCACTAACGAGTGAATGAGAATCAATGAACTTTCATTGAGAACCAGTGAATGAGGCAAACCCTTCTCTAAGGTAACCAATAATAAATATGTACCTAGGTTCACCTCCTTAACAACTCTCTCATGAGCTAATTTAAGTGCAAACTTTCAACTTGCCTACACAAGACTAATATCTCTTTACAAATCCTTACCCGGGGCCCTAGGGACAGGATGACGAGGTGATCAAGAATGAGGTCGAAGAGAGTAATTCCCTCCTCCCATTATGAAAGAATGCCTTGAATGTTGGCAAACCCCTTCCTGAGATGACTTTAAAACCCCCCGAACTGTGAGGGATTCTTCGAGAAAAGAAATTCAAAATCCCCTTTATCTACCCGCAAAAACTCAAAGGGTACCATTAACCCTACCCTCACCCAAGGAAGGACTACGAGAAGAACTAAGCCCAACATCTCCTTTCAAAAGAATGGTATTATTATTTAAAGAAGGAGAAATAGTATTGAAATTACTTGAAGTTGAAGTGCCTTCATGTAACGTCCCCCCTCACCCAATCCGACCATCAGGAGGGGACGTTGGCAAATCCTGGGCTCCAATAAATTCGCCCCAATGCATAATACGATTTTTGATAATAAACAGTGTGTACAGAAACTTAATAAACATGCACAACGAAAATAAAAAATCTAACAACACACATCCAGCATAAACATTACAAGCATCAAATAAAACAATTCAGATTCAAATGTATAATATTACTTATCTTTAAGAAACACATATCCAAGCAACTGGTTGTGTAAGAGCTTTTCCACCCAACCATAGGCACTCATTCCAGCATATACTCTTTCTACTGCTGAGACCACCCATAAGCTAGGCTATGAGGCCACCAGGGTGAAGGAAACACTTACAGGCTTCGATCTCTCAGCCCACAACCCGTTCTGCTCTCTATGCTTAGTCAAATGCTCATACAGATCTCTACAGGGATCTCACTCAGCCCTCACAGCCTTGGCTTCCACAATACCTGCCCCACACAACACCCTTCTAGCTAAGGCATCCCCTTCATCGATCCACGGTTCTCTTGGGTGATCCATCTTGCTAGGTGCTTCTAGTGTGTGCATAGAAGAAGTCCAACTTGATATGGCTGCTATAGAACCACCTGTACCCTTGATTTGTGACTTCACACGCACCCATAAGCAGCAAAACTCCAGGGGTAAGGTTCCTAGCTGCCCAACCTCTCTGCTCACCTACAACCAACTATTTTCCCTTCCCAAAAATACAACTCTGTCCTCTAATTCGAATTTCTGAGTTTAACACACAGTCCCTTAATTGACATGAACATCAATGGAGTAGCTCTACGTATGGTAGCAGCTTTCATGAGAGAAAATGAGAATGGAATAATGATCAAAAGAGTGTTGACTCTAAGGATATGAAATAAGGGTGAAAAGACAACTGACATGGCTTCTGACCATAGAAGAAATAGGACTGCTGACAGCTGACATAACTGTCACAACCCCCATGCTCAATAACTACATGAAGTGACCTTTCCCATCAACCTCACATGTGTAATAAATGATTGGAAAATGGTCAAAAAGGAGATAATTGGCTTATTCTCATCACATGATAGAATTTAGGGTGAGTTCTAAGGTTGACACATGGCAGCATAGGATTGGGTTTCCCATAAGCCCCCTTCCTCTTCCCCTCTGGTGGAATCATAACCCCTTTGGTGCTCTTTACACAGCCATTGTCGGACCATTTCATTAATTTTCAGCATAATATTTATGTACATTTCAAATTAGGCATAAAAGCTAACCAAACAGTCCAAATAAAAAAATAACATCATACATGCCTATCCATTCACTAGTTGGGGCTTGGCCTTGAGCTCCGCACTAGGAATTCACACCAGCATATTTACATCATTTACATAATATTGGATAAATACATTCCAAGTCAAAACTAGGGGTATTACAATCCCCCCCCTTGGAATAACACCGTCCTCGGTGTTTGCTCAAAATTGGAACAAAAATGGATATGCCTCTCTCATGGCATCCTCCAACTCCCACGTAGCCTCATCGGGACCGAAGTGCTTCCATTGTACCTTTACCTATCTGATGGCTCGGTTCCAGAGCAATGTCACTTTCTTGTCTAGGATGCATAATGGCTTGGTTTGGAACTCTCCCTCTTGTTCCACCTGAATCACATCCCAATCAATCACATGGTTAGGATCATGTACATATTTCTTAAGCAAAGAAACATGAAAAACATTATGAGCTCTAGTGTTAGCAAGTAATGCAATTCTATATGCAACTGGTCCTATTCTCTCAAGCACTTCAAAGGGCCCACAATATCTTGGTGATAGATTGGCACAACTTCCAAGCTTCAAGGAACTCTTCCTTGGCTTCACTCTAAGGTAAACATGATCCCCAACATGAAACTCTCTATGTACTCAGTTCTTATCTGCATAACTTTTCTGTCTATCTTGGGATGCCTTTAAATTTTTCCTAATATTTGCAACCTCTTGTTCCATTTCATTAAGCAATTATGGCCCAAGTACAATTCTGTTCACTGGATTATCCCAAGTAACTGGTGTTCTACACCTCCTGCCATACAAAGCTTCAAATGGACTCATGCCCAATGATGCTTGTTTCCCATTATTATATGAAAACTCTACCAATTGTAGATAATCCTCCCACTTGGATGGTTTGTCCATCACATACATGCGTACCATGTCTTCAAGCACCTGATTTACCCTTTCTGTTTTCCCATCTGTTTGTGGATGGTAGGCGGTACTAAAGTTCAGCTGAGTACCCAAATCAACAAAAAGAGTTTTCCAGAAATTTGAAGTAAACTTTGTATCCCTGTCTTAAATTATTGCTTTAGGCAAACCATGCAACCTGAAAATTTCCTTCATAAAAATATTGGCAATGGCATTGGCTTTATATGTGGACTTAACCAGTATAAAATGTGTTGCCTTAGATAATTTATCCACCACAACCATGATGGAATCATGCTGCTTCACTGTCATGGGAAAACCTGTAATAAAATCCATGGAAATCACATCCCATTTCCATTCTGGAATTGGCAAAGGATGCCACAAACCTGTTGGGTGTTGATGTTCAACCTTTACTTGCTAACATTTCATACACTTAGAAATATACTTAGCAATGTCCTTTTTCATTCCCGGCCAAAAATATTGCTTTCTCGCTGTAGCAATTGTTTTCTGGTATCCTGGGTGACCGGAATATGGCATTTGATGTATTTCATCCATAACAATTCTTCTCAAATCTGCCACATTAGGAATGTAAATTCTGTTTTTATAAACAAGAAGTTTGTCACCTTCGAAATGGTAACCTTCATACCTATTATCCAAATTTTGTTGCTACAATTTATCATTTTTTTGTACATACATTTCATCTTCAATAATACAATTAACAATCTGCTGCGTCAAATCTGATTGGCAAATACTAATGGCGGCTACATGCATCTCATGTACTTTTTTGCTAAGTGCATCAACCACCTTATTTTCTTTGCCTTTTATGTGCTTGATTTCAAAATCAAACTCACATAAAATTCCATCCATCTAGCTTGCCTAGCATTTAATGTGGGCTGCTCAAACAAATATTTCAGACCACAATGGTCTGTCCTTAGCTCAAATTTTCTGCCCATTAAATAATGCCTCCACATTTTCAAAGCGTGCACTGTGGTTGCAAGCTCCACATCATGAGTAGCATAGTTCTTCTCATGCTCTTTCAACTTCCTTGACTCGTAGCATACCTCCAAGTTATCTTGCATAAGAACTCCTCCAAGTCCATCTTTACATGCATCTGTACATACTACAAAATCTTTTTCCAGATTTGCAATCTTTAGAATTGGAGCACTTGTGAGAAGCTTCTTCAACACTTGGAAGCTTTCTTCACATCTCGATGTCCACACAAACTTTATCCCCTTCTTTTGCAAAGAAGTGATGGGGTGTGCAACCTTTGAAAATCCTTCAATAAACCTCCTGTAGTAACCAGCAAGACCCATAAAAGATTTCACATCTATCACATTTCTTGGAGTTGGCTAATTCATGATGGCTTCAATCTTCTCTGGATCCATTGATATTCCCTCCTCGGAAATAATGTGACCCAAATAATGAATTTTATTTTTATAAAAGTCACACTTGCTTAGCTTTGCATACAACTTATGCTCCCTTAACAATTGCAAAGCCAATCTCAAGTGTTCTTCATGCTCTTCTTCATTCTTGGAATAAATAAGAATTCCATCAAGAAATACAAGAACAAACTTGTCCAAATACTTGTTGAAAACACTATTCATGAGACACATGAATGTAGTTGGTGCATTGGTGAGACCAAATGGCACCACCACAAACTCATAGTGCCCATACCTTGTCCTAAAGGTTGTCTTGTGAATGTATTCTTCCTTGATTCTCACTTGATGATAACCAGATCTCAAGTCAATCTTTGAGAACACCTTTGCCCCTCTCATTTGATAAAAAAGATCATCAATTCAAGGCAAGGGGTACTTGTTCTTCACTATAACCTTGTTAAGCTGCCTGTAATCAATACATAACCTGAGTGTTCCATTTTTCTTCTTCACAAAAAGTATAGGTGCTCCCCATGGAGACACACTTAGTCTTATGTAATTCTTTTCCAACAACTCTTGCAATTGCATTTTCAGCTCTAATAATTATGGCGTACTCATCTTGTAAGGAGTTTTGGAAATTGGAGCAACTCCTGGAACAAGGTCAATTGTAAAGTCAATGTCTCTCTTTGGAGGAAGTCCTGGAACTTCATCGGGAAACACATCCCTAAATTCTTGCAAAACAGAATGGTCTTCCAACTTGGAAATTTCATTTTATGTTTTCTCCAAAATGTAGGTTGCATACAATTGGCAATCTTTCCTACATAATTTATTCAACTGCATAACTGAAATCTATCTAACAGAAACTACCTTTGGAATGCCCTTTACAACCCTTGGGCTTCCTTCTTCATCAATGCACTCAAAAGTCTTGCTGTAGCAATCAAGTTTAACTCTATGGACTTCCAACCAGTCCATTCCAATGAGAATATCATAGGAACCAAGTGGCAAAACATTCAGATTTGCAAAAGTGGACAGCACACACATTTCCAATGGACATTTCTCCACGATTTCACTAACTCTCCTCTTGGTTCCAGTGGCTAGTTGTACTAACCATGACTTACTATGCTTTGATTACAAATCTCAACAACTTTAGGACTAATATAACTATGAGTAGATCCAGGTTTAATCAAAATATAAATAGATTGATTAGCAATCTTACCTTCAACTTCAACCATAGTTGACTGATGGTCTGCTTGGAGGTCCTCTAGTGTTGCATAGATCCTAGGGACGGTCCTTGCCACTTGACCCACTGTTTCAACTCCTTGGATGTTGTGAACTTGCTTTTCACTCCCATTATGATGTGGACAGTTCCTAAGGATGTGGTCCCCTCCACATCCCCAACATTGAAGAGGATCTCTTGGATCTCTTGGCTTGTCTCCCAACATCCTAGTTGGCTTAAGCACACCCTGGGGCGACTGCCTTGGCTAATTTCGGAATTGAGGAGGCTTGAATCCCTTCTTCCTTTGGTCAAAATTTTCATTTTTCTTATCCTTCCATGCCTTATGGAATTCTGGTTTGCTTTTGTTTTGATCAAAACAATACTTGGCCTTTCTTATGAGCTCCTCTAGAGTTTGAGGTTCATCAAACTCAATTCTATCTTTATATGATTGGGGCAGTCCACTTAGAAAAAGTTGAATTTTCACCTTATCATACCTAATGTATTTGACATATCTCAGCAGTTCTAAGAATTTGTTTGCATATTCCTCCATAGTCATTCGTCCCAATTTCAGCTCATGGAACTCTTTGATTTTGTCATCATAGTACCTGTCAGAAATGTACTTTTCTTGGAAGTACTTCTTGAACTGCTTCCACACAATCTTCCTTTCATTGATCCTCTTTACTTGTCTAAGGTGTTCCCACCATATAGACACTCTTCCATTCAAATTGATGATGGCCACTCTTGCCTTCATATTTCTTGAATAGGCTTGGACTTGGAAATACTTCCTCATCCCAAGAAGCCAAGCCTCAACTTCTTGACCAGATTTCACCTCACCATCAAAGGTAGGAGGTTTGGACTTCTTAAATTCTCCATGAGAGTTGTTCTTGGAAGACCTCTTCCTCTTGTTTCTATGAGATGAAGAGCTTGAACCTTCAATGGATTCCTTAAAGTCGGATGACTCACTAGAAGAGATTTCTGGAGTGTATGTTCTATCTCTAGAAATCCTTCTTGAACTATGAGATCTCTTATGGGAATGCCTCCTTGAGCTACCCCCATCCTTTCCTGATTTTTTGAATTCTGGCCATGGTTTATCTTCCTTTGAATGTTAGTCAAACTTTGAAGCATAGCTGCATTCAACTGATTCTGCCCTCTTGGGATATAATCATCCTATCAGTGTCTGCTCTGCAATTATGCAATTCCATCCTTAGGCTCCTCATGGTTTCTGCAATGTCTGGGGGAGTTGCTCGGTTTCTTCTACCATTAGATTCTGTCTTTGCATTATCAACCTGTACATTCTCTCCCATTGCATCTTCCTCAACCTCATAAGGGTCCTGTGCATCCTCCATGATGGTACTCTTCTTCTTGGTCCAACCAAGATCAAATACTTCCCAACTACACTAGACTGAAATGTTGATCCTTAACTGTCACTGATAGGATTATGAATCTGCAAAAGTGTTTATAAACACATTTGTTAGATTTATTACAGTCTTAGAAAATTACAACATAATCTTCATGCACCCTGGGAACAACCCATATTAACCATTTATGTCAAACAACATAACTTCTCACACTCAACAACATATGAGGGGGATGACAGTGGCCGATCGAGGGCATCGCCCTCGTTTTTTTTATATAAATCATTTGATTTCGCGCAATCTGGTGCATAAGATCAATTGCAATTTTCGATTTCGGGCACCTAAGAATCAACTGTGAAAAATGTCTCATTTACCCTGGTCCGCATCCTTCAGAAGCCACCCAAATTGTTGTTGGCATGTTCTACAAAACGATTTCTAGATCAACGGTTCAGATTGGAGCGGAGGACAAGATCAAGGGTGGAGGTAAATTTCGAAGGAGGAAAAAGTGAGGAATATAACACATTCCAAATTGTCGAAATAACCATTGAGACGTGGTTAAATAGGGGACAAGTTCAACAGTTCATATTGGAGTGGCAGATGAGATCTACGGTGGAGGTAGGTTCCACTAGAAAAAGAAGCACGGGATATAACACCGTGAAGTGACCGTTGGAGTACGGTTAAATAGTGGAAAAGATCAACGGTCATTGATCGGGCGGTGAAAATATCAACGACCCACATCCATTTCGCTTTGCCAACATGCGCGCTAGAAGGGAGTGGTGGGTGGTTGCGAAATCCTAAACCACCTTCCACGTGTTGGCATCATACGATTTTGCAAGTTGGGAGAGCGGCAAGGGAAACCGCCTTTGCTCCATCCTTTACGGTCACCGACACATACAAATATGATGTGGCCGGTCCACATCGCATCCTCTGTCCACACAACTCCTCCACGTCGGACCTCCTACCCACGTGGATCCTCCACGTCACCCTTCCACCAACCACGGGTGGGGCCCAACCAAATTTTTCCCAAATTTCAAAATTTTGGGTTTCATGCAAGGCTTTCATTGGTCCATAACGGGGAAAGTCCAAAATTGATTTGTAGGCTTACTCCAAGCCGGTTAACTGCCATTAATTGTTATTCGACAAAACTTAACCCTGCACAACCATTTCTGATCCTTTGCCTGTAGATCACGATTTCTAGCCCATACAGGTCCGACATTGCAACCAGAAGCTCTGATACCACTCTGTAACGTCCCCCCTCACCCAATTCGACCATCGGGAGGGGGCGTTGGCAAATCCTGAGCTCCAATAAATTTGCCCCAATGCATAATACGATTTTCAATAATAAATAGTGTGTGCAAAAACTTAATAAACATGCACAACAAAAATAAAAAATCTAACCACACACATATAGCATGCAATTACCAGCATAAACATTACATGCATCAAATAAAACAATTCAATTTCAAATGCATAAGATTACTTATCTTTAATAAACGCAGATCCAAGCAACTGGTTGTGTAAGTGCGCTTTTCCACCCAACCATAGGCACTCAGTCTAGCATATACTCTTTCTGCTGCTGAGACCAGCCCCAAGCTGGGCTATGAGGCCACCAGGGTGAAGGAAACACTTACAGGCTTCTATCTCTCATCCCACAACCTGTTTTTCTCTTTGTGCTTAGTCAAATGCTCATACAGAGCTCTACAGGGATCTCACTCAACCCTCACAGCCTTGGCTTCCACAATACCTGCCCCACAAAACACTCTTCTAGCTCAGGCATCCCTTCACTGATCCACGATTCTCTTGGGTGATCCATCTTGTTGGGTGCTTCTAGTGTGTGCATAGAAGAAGTCCAACCTGATATGGCTACTATAAAATCACCTATAGCCTTGATTTGTGACTTCACAAGCACCTGCAAGCAGCAAAATTCCATGGGTAAGGTTCCTAGCTTCCCAACCTCTCTGCTCACCTACAACCAACTGTTTTCCCTTCCCAAAAATACAACTTTGTCCTCTAATTCGAATTTCCGAGTTTAACACACAGTCCCTTAATTGACATGAATATCAATGGAGTAACTCTACGTATCGTAGCAACTTGCATGAGAGAAAATGAGAATGGGATAGTGATAAAAAGAGTGTTGACTCTAAGGATATGAAGTAAGGGTGAAAAGACAGTTGACATGGCTTCTGACCATAGAAGAAATAGGACTATTGACAGCTGACATAACTGTCACAACCCCCATGCTTAATAACTACATGAAGTGACCTTTCCCACCAACCTCACATGTGCAATAAATGATTGGAAAATGGTAAAAAATGAGATAATTGGCTTATTCTCATCACATGACAGAATTTAGGGTGAGTTCTAAGGTCGACACATGGCAGCATAGGATTGGGTTTCCCATAAGCCCCCTTCCTCTTCCCCTCTGGTGGAATCAGAGCCCCTTTGGTTCTCTTTACATAGCCATTGTTGGACCATTTCATTAATTTTCAGCATAATATTTACATACATTTCGAATTAGGCATAAAATACAACCAAACATTCCAAATAAAAAGATAACATCATACATGCCTATCCATTCACTAGTCGGGCCTTGGCCTTGAGCTCCGCACTAGGAATTCACACTAGCATATTTACGTCATTTACATAATATTGGATAAATACATTCCAAGTCAAAACTAGGGGTATTACACTTCAAACACCGACTTTGACAATATTTCCACCTTCAAATCTGCTGGATAAGGAAGTCTAGGAGATTCTCAAACCACAGTAGAGCCATCACCACTAGACTCGACAATGATAGGGATTGACACGTCCTGAATTTTCAAATCGGCTTCCCCGTGAACTTCAACAAGCCTTGTAATCACCTCACATTAAAAAGACACAGAATTAATGCAATATTCATCTAGAGATGAGAGTGATGTTAGAAGGACATTACTTTGATCGCGGGTTCAAATCTGTTGAAGCGAACTCACTTTTCAAAATTTGAGGAAGTTGAATATGGATATGTTGTAGGTGTTGAAGTTGAATCCTCTTTAGAAGAGCAAGAGGTGGGTTACCATGTCGATGTCAGTCAGCCGCCTTGAACAAGGATATTTAGTTAGCAAATATCTTCCAAAAATACATCGCGGGGAAAGGGAAGGTGTGGTGGGAAGGTGGATTCTAAGGAAAATTCACTATTGTAATTATTTGAATTATTATTGAAATATTATTATATGCATGGCTTATTTTCTTAATATGAATTGGTTCAAAAGTTGATCATGGCTTGATTTCCTAATATGATTTATTTCCTTAATATGATCCATCCCCAATGTGGAAACCCTTAACATTTGTCTTTGGGGATCATGGGCCACTGCATGGGAAATCAACCCTAGGTCACCTGCACATACACCCTATATTACAACAAATCTTTGTAATGTGAGGAATTCACAATGTGACATTCAGTAATTACCATATTGTGTGGAACGTTTGAAAAATAATATAGAGTCACCTGAAAATGAAGCTAAAGAGGGGTTAGCAAGGTCGAGAGGATCAACAAACCGCATTGAATGTTCTCAGAAGTATTTTGCGTTGCAATATTAGAATTATTACCGCATTCATTCTTTACAAATTAAACAAAAATTGAATTCGCAACACCAATCTCTACTTTGTTGATGGTTTGACCCATATTTGCATGGTGAGATATCATCCTACAATGCAAGGTTGCAACAAAGGGTTGCATATTTATAGCCTTAGTGTTAGTGGAGGTTTGGTCATGTGTTCAACTTCCATCTCTAGCACGTCTGCTACAAATTATGAACGGGACACTGTTGCTTCTCACTCCAACTTTGATAAACCATTGTATCATAATGTCCAATGAATATTAGCTCCAAACGACATAGTTCTGCCCATTGCATCAGTAGTACTAGAGAAGTATTTCCAACCTCGAAAACAAGAAAACAAATAACCAAAAAATTTGATAGGATCCATCATATTCTACAAAAGGTACATCAAATTATGAAGAATATAAGTTCCAAGTACAAGTAGAATCATGATCAAACATTGAGTTCTGCACAAATACAAGGTTAATGAATATAAGGCCATGTGGTTTCATTTATTGAACAAATGGCTCAAGAATCCAATATGAAAACCATACTACTCTTTTACGAACCATATGCTTCCATACCAGAAAAGGTGGAAGATAACTCCTTTCAGATCAACATGTTGCCCTATCTTATATTGCACTTCGCTTTCATTGTTAGTTATAGTACATGCATACTTTCCACCTATATTAATCGACACATAATGTTTTATTAAACAACTAGAACTTATAAATAGGATCTTAATTTCACAACATAAACTACAAAAAAATAGGGAGTGGATATAAGGTTGAGAAACACTTGAGGTTAGGAAATTCCACTCTATCATGGATGGCCGAGATTTGAACCTGACCATGAATTTGAATGAAGTCATGATCATGATCATCATCATCATCATCGTAAAACTGGCCATGATCATCATCGTCATCCCCATCACCATCGTCATCATTGTTAGGGGGTTAGTGGGTTAAGGTTATTGGGTTAAGGGGTTTAGAGGGTAAGGGGTGTAGGGGTTATAAGAAAACCCACCCTAAAATTATTTTCTAGGTCGGTCTTTCAAACCCCCCCCCCAAAAAAAAAGTGATGTGAATTGAACTTGTGGGGGCAGTTTGTAACAAACCGCCCTCAAAAGTCTAATTCCCATCACTCTAGTGGGTGGGGGTTAACACCGCCTTCAAAAAAACATTTAGGGGGGTTTGTTGACAACCATCACCAAATGTCTAATTCTCATGACATTGGGCGGGTGGGGTTTAAAACCCGCCTTCAAAAAACACTTGTAGAGGCGGCCTTTCTACCCCCCCCGCCAAAATGTCTTGAAAATTGGACTTTTGGGGGCGATTGTTTAATACCCATCCCCAAAAGTCCAACTCACAAGACCTTTTTTGGGGGTGGTTTCTAAAAACCACCTTCAATAACACCTTTAGGGGTGGTTTTTTAAACCCCCCCCCCAAAAAGACTTGTGAATTGGACTTTTGGGGACGATTATTACACAACCGCCCCCAAAAGTCCAATTCTCAAGACATTTTTTTTTGGGGGGGGGGGGTTAAGAACCGTCCCTAAAACCCAAAAAAAACTATTGGGGGTAGTTTTGGCAAGACCGCCTCAAGCCAAAACTGCCCCTAAAGGGATAAATTCTCATAGTGTCTATAATTTAGGTTGGTGGTAGGGGCAGGTTTTATATTCTATCTTCCCAATGTTGGGAACTCATGGTTATTAGCTGGATCTATAGGGAATCCCTGTGATCTGTGCCAAACTTAACTCGCACCCATTTCTCCCATGTTGAAGTATTAGGCTCAGGAGTTCGTTGGTTATATTTATAGGCTATTCTAGTTCAGGAGGATGTCCTAAACATTTAGGTTGTTCATTTTTTACCATTTTAATAGTAGGGATTCTTTCTTTCAATCTCTCAATTTTTTCTTTTCAATAGCCAAAGCTCTTGCAACCTTTTAATCTAACAAAAAATCTATTTCCAAGGTTTTGAATGTGATCCTTGGAACTAATGCTTCTCCTTTGTGCTTTTTGGCAGAGAAAAAGAATGTTCGGGACTCAAATTCTTCTATGTTGAGAGGGCTTTCTGGTTTTGGAACCAACTTCTCTCTTAGCTTAGACAATACCTCCTTGATTGTTTCCAGACTATCTTTTATCTCTTCTAATTCTTTACCATGCTTAGATCCTCGATATTCTAGCACAGACAGTTCTTGATGAATATTTGAAACATGAGATTTTATCTATAAAACATCTTGGGATAGATCATCAATATTTTGGATCAAGCAGGTTGTCTGGTAGTTATTATAATTCTGTAATCTAATCACACCATTGTCTTTATTATCATTTGGTTTTCTGTAATGGATAAACTCTAAATCATAAATCAGAGCTCCATCTTTGTAGGCCTGAGTGTGATTAGAAGGGGGCAGACTTATATATGGAAGCATCCTTCTTGAATCATATTGTTTCTCTAATGGCAAAGGATACTTACGCATAAACATCAAAGGATTTGAGGAAAAATTGATGAAATCAGTGCATTTTTTGCATTAAGGATGTTTCCCTTTATGATCTGCAAGGATGTTTCCCTTTATGATCTGCAAGAATTGTTACTGAAGTAGAAGCAAGTTCCTTAATATCTTGCTTCTTGTTTTTAGGGACAACTTGAGACTTCACAACCATACAATATCTTCAGTCTAGATGGATTCCAGTATGATGGTTCTGGGCTACTGAAAACTGGGAAGGGAATCTAGATATTGTTTGCGGGTTGATAACTTTTTAAGTCTGGAGATCTAGATGTTCGTCTTTCTGACTGGGATCTTGACAATTTAATAACACGGCCAAAACTTGTATTTTCAAGCTGAAGTTGATGGGGTTCTGGTCTTGGTGCATACTTTGCATTCAGGGGGGTGAAGTGTTGATTCCACTCCTGTAGGATTGAAAGATATGTAAATCCAACAAGTATAGGAGTAGCATTTCCGACACCAACCACCACGCCCTCACGAGTGGCGCGAGAAAGCAGATTGTGATTTAGTGGGGGGAGCGTGGTAGGGACAAAACAAAGAACAACAACAATGGCAAGTTGAGGAGGTTCAGACTGAGATGACATGTCAAACCCATGTAAGTGGACATATGATTGATAGGATTTTTAAGACTTCACTTAAAGGAGCTCCTTCTATGTGCTTGACAAATTAAGATACAAAACCATTTTTAATTCAATTAACTTTTATCTCCACAATGCTTTGAAGACCTCAATGACTTTGACAAGGAATGCACAACGGAGGGGATGTGGAGTTGAAGGCCTCTCTTTCATAAACATGAGTGTGGTTGATCCAATCATCCACCCTAATACAATGGAACAATCTATTTATTTTACGTTTTGGACTTTACGGTGAGTTTTTGTCGAAATCCAATAATTTGTTTTTGGTAAAATCCAAATTTGAAAGTGTTTAAATTGTGTTTTTGAATCCATAACTAAATTCAACACCCTCCAATACACCTCTTGCACCCAAATTATGCAATTTCCATAACTGATATATGTGATTCTAAGATATTTTATAGTCAAAAAATATTAAAAACGTAGAGAATCTCTTCTTCGTCCATGGATACATTTAAAAAGTTCGTGAAGACCAATTAAGGAAATTGCCACATCAGCGATCGGGCTTAAAATGGAGTGTTCATGAGAAATAAAAATATATATAGAAGACCAAAAAAATATTCTTGTTAACCTCAAATCGGAACTTTCTTTTTAGTTTTAATAGAAACGGGAGACCAAAACGAAGCAGAAAGCTCAGCTGATAAAGCTTGCACCGAACAGTTTTGGAGGACATAGCGAAGCAAGCGGGCATTGAGAATAGAATGATGGACTTGACGGAGCTCAAAGAAGTGATTGAATCCAAGCAATACGACAAAATCGCTGATATCTGCGACGAGCTTCAACTCCAGGTGGTAACCTATTTTTATTGATTGATTTCATACTTCATTTTTCTTTCTCGTAGTCATAGGGTTATATTTTCCTTTCCTTTCGTCTACTGCTGTATCATTGGAATTCAATTGCGCTTGTACTTGAAATTGCGAGCAATTGTACCCCTCCTGGGGATTGAAGCCCGAATTTGAATTCATCTACTGAATGAATGGCTTGGCCCCCGTGTTGTTTGGTCTTGTGCGTTTATTTCAGAAATGCAGAAATCCAAATAGCAAACTTTAATACCCATATAAATTTTATTCGCCTTTTTTAATACTAAAAACCATATTTTACATTGCATTGGCAAGGAATTCTTTTATTGTATGTTTATTCTGGAGTCACAAGTTTTCTACTTGATCACGTTCCACCACCAAAGTTAGTATTAGTTTGTTCCCATTTCTTTCTGTTTTAAGTCCCAGCTTTCATTATGAGCACTTAAATGTGTATAATCTCTGGTATAAAATGGAATCAAGGTATGCCAGACTCCCCAGGGAGTTCAGGTCCTGGTTATTGACCTCTGCGCATATGGTGGCGTTGGTGTTTATCTATTTTATATCTGGATTAATGCTTTTTTTTCTGCGGAAAAAATCTTAATTCTATTTATATAAGAGCAAAATTACATTCAGCAGATGCTTCACCAGCATTCGTGTAGCCTTTCACGGGGCGGAAAAAAAAGACATAGTAATGTCCCTGGATTCATTTCTTAAAATATCTAGTATCTGGATTAATGGTTTTGATTCTTCAGTTGTTTTTAAAATTTAAAAAATGGTTGTTCAATCTTGACCTCTTTTGGCAAATGGAAAAGAATATTCATTAACCATTTTGATTTGACCAAACCCACTTTCTCTTTATTTTTCAGTTGATCCTGATTACTCTACACATACATCCATCCTGTATTGATGGCTTGCTACTTGAATTGATTTTTGTATGTAAAATGTAAAGTATTGTAATAAAGGAAAATGGTACTCTTATGCTGCTTGGAAACTCTCATTGTTTTGACAATATTTGCATGCCTCTTCAACTTGTAGTT
The DNA here is from genome assembly GCA_027924585.1 of Larix kaempferi. NCBI lineage: Eukaryota > Viridiplantae > Streptophyta > Pinopsida > Pinales > Pinaceae > Larix > Larix kaempferi. The sequence continues at coordinate 12,503,709 of BSBM01001331.1, read as the reverse complement.
GGCTGCTCAAGGGATCAAAGAGCCAGAAGGTTGGCCATATTCCATTCATCTGCTGGGACACATCTACATACAGGATATGTAAGTGGTGCTGGTGTTAATTTACAACCCCAATTAATTCAAGTTTTCAGTTTAATTGTTTATGACAGTCTTTTTGAGGTTCAGAGTGAATGATCTTTATTAAAATAAAGGTGAGATGCTTACCGACACAGAATTGTCAGCTACTTTCAGAAGAAAGTTGCCAGCCATATGGTGGTTGCCAATTTCTCAATTTTTTGGTTGTTCATATTTCTATGGCATTGAGCCACTTGCAGAAATAGTGCAAGATTTCTCTGGAAGCGAATGCCTTCGTCTGTGAAGGAGAGTCAGCCTGAAGTTGTTGCTGTGTGGAAGATAGGTCAGTGCATGTGGACACATGATTATGCAGGCGTCCATGGAGCTCTTCATATCTTCAATTGGAGTCCAGAAGTGCAGCAGATTATTACTGCATTATCTGGTAAGATGTTTTTCTAAGGAAAGTGATTTTTTTAAAAATGAAAATACTGTAGTTTAGTTTCTAGGTTGTAGCTGTAATTTAGTTCCTAGATTGTAAGAACTGGGCTTAAGGCATCTTGAACTTACTATTTGGCATGTACAACTGTGTTTCCAGTACACCCAATAATTTTTTGTTGTTCTTGATCTTCAGTTACCATATATTGGAGGTTTTTTTCAAAATGCAGAAATGGCATGGTATTAGAGAATAAAGGACTTAGTTTCTTATGTTGGTACATTTGGAGCCTGCTAATTATTGAGTGGATCATGTTGACTCCTGGAATTCTTAAAATCTCCATCTGGGATCTCTAAGTACCATGCAGAAAAGCTATCCCTCTTATGATTAAATATTTTTTTAACAAAAACAAAATTATATTTGATGCCAGAAATTTTACATACAGATTGAGAAAATCAAGAGCTTAAATTTCTCATAGGGTTACAGCCACAGGCATCCTGATTAAAGAGTCTAGATTACAATCTTGCAATCCTCAGCTATACATGATGGGCAAAATAAACTTACATGAAGAAAATATGTTATAATAGGACTTTCCGATCTCAACTCTTTTGAAGTCTTAGAGTTGCCTGACTGCTGACAGTTATCCTTCTAGATTTTGACCAATTGTTTTCCTTTCAATGAAGAGGTTAATGCCACCATATCAAAGGAGAATGTTATTAGATGAGCGTTGGAGATGAGCATTGTCTAACCTCTTTAGAGTCAGTAAGGGAGATTTATGAAAAAACTCTTGTAGACTTGTATGGTTGTACTAAAGAAAATTTTGGGCTGCACCAGGTATAAACAACATTAGTATATTCATCAGAAAATGTTCAAAGGGACGTCCATAATGGTACACTCCTTAATTAGATCAAGAAGCTAGCTGAACTATTGAAATATGGGGTGCAAATTTCTGAAGCACAAGTTGAGAAAATTCTAGACAGTCTACATCAATTTTGCAGCCTATTGTTTGGAAAACACAGTCAATCTCTTGAGACCTAAATCAATTAACCAGCAAATTTAATATTTAGCAAATGTCTGAATTTTATGAAAGTTAGTTTCCATTTAGAAAAACTGTATTTGGTAAATAGATAAATCATAAAATGCAACTGCTATCAGCTGCAGTCAGAATAAAATGGAACTTATTTGCTCTTTCGTACAGGTGTACTTCTCTACTCTGCGTAATGGTGAGATTCCCTTCTACTGTGTGTTGCTATAATCAATGACAGAAGGCCCAAAGGGTTGATGGCTTCTGCCCAAATGTGCATATTAGTGTCTGGCTAGCTGCTAATGCTTATTCACCTACTGCGTACATTGCACTCTTCTTACGTATGTTCCAAATGCTCATTTATCTTGCTGACATATAGCTTGAGCCCTGAACAGAACTGAATGTTGGTGACAACAGCAGAAGCCATATCTATGGGAATAATACATCATAAAATAGTAAAATACTAAATAGGAAGATATAAATACAATACAACTATAAACATACTCATAGTTGATATCATCATACCAGACAACAACTTCAACATTTAAATAAATTAATAAATACCTGCTCAGTGCTCAGGACTTCACTGTTCATCACCTTCTCACTTGCCACGTGTTGACTATGCAGTGGCCCATAGTCACCCGCACTTTGCCCACACTTTGCTTGCAGTCGTGAACAATGGTCACCTTCTCCAGAAAGTTCAATCTTAGACAGTAGCACCTGTTCTACTATATTGGGAGTGTGGCAGGGGCCTCTTATAAAATACTCTGAGGGGCCTAGGTTTTCAACAGATGGAAAACATCCTTAAAAATAACAAAGAACCTAAATTATGCTATAATTTGCTTGGGATCTGCATGTTTGGGGTCTAGCCAAGATGGGATCTGTATCCTTTAGATGGGATCCATATCCTTTTAGATGGGATTCATATCATCAAACGTGGATGTGTTTCCTTGCAATGATGATCATTTAGGTGGTGGATCCGACATGGATTTAGGCAGATCTAGATCCAAACAGTTAATCCGCTGATCCATCCTCAAGGGACCATGGATCCAGTAACACAGCTTGAAAGTGCAGGGGCAGCTTGAGAAAGACCAGCAGCATTGTAAAGCTAGTTGGAGACATTGCGTGGCTTTACCTCAGCTTGAAAGTGCAGGGGCAGCTTGAGAAAGACCAGCAGCATTGTAAAGCTAGACATGACCATCACAAAGAAGATCAAAAGTTTTGCATTGGAGACATTGCGTGGCTTTACCTCAGCTTGAAAGTGCAGGGGCAGCTTGAGAAAGACCAGCAGCATTGGAAAGCTAGACATGACCATCACAAAGAAGATCAAAAGTTTTGCATTGGAGACATTGCGTGGCTTTACCTCCACAAGAGAGGCTTGTGAGGAGCAGTGGAAAAACTCAAGTTTTGGAGATACAGACCTTTTGACATCATTGCATTGAGAGTAGCGAGGTGCTCTACAGCTCAGTATGGGGGAGACGTCATGTTTGTCACGTTACATTATCTAATGTTTCCAAAAATAAAAAGTAATTAAAAAAATTCATGTTGGCTCATAACTTATCAAAAATAAAAAGTAATTAAAAAAAATTCATGTCGGCTCATATAATAAAAAAATTAAAACCAGCATAGATCCATCTTAAACCTGGATCTATTAAGCAGCGAGAGGGATCCAATTTCTTGAGGTGTAAATTTTTTCTTGACGTGTAAAAAATTTAAGATAAAAAAAATTTACACATAAAGAAATTGAATCTCTTTCGGTGCTTAATAGATCTGGGTTTAAGATGGATCTATGCTGGTTGAGCAGGTAAATGAGAATGCTTTCAGATTTAGACTTCCTCATAGTCAGATTAATTCTGTAGTGAATGTGGAGTAACTGAGGTTGTTCAAGCCTTCTATGTTGGTTGGAGAAGAAGACCAATAGATTCTTCCCACCATAAGAGACTTTGCACCATGCATCCTTGATGAGTTGGAGGAGGATAGAATTCTGCAGAAAAAGGAATGGGTGTCTTGCAGAGGGCGACAAAAGATATGGTAGATTGGCCTCGAAGGACAAACACCAAGGAAAGCAAAATGATATTAGAGGAACCAAGTGGAAATCAAGTTCATTCACTTATCCTCGGAAGCTTTTGGGGACCAAAAGCCTCCCAATAGGGAGGTGTGATCCAAATTGGACGTGTGTAAAATCATTGAATGGTTAATGGCTCAGTTTGGTTAATGGCTCAGTTTAACACAAGGTGCTCAGCAAATCAAGAATCTTGACGATGGAAGTGAAGTTTGTGGCTACAGAAGCTGATGACGAGGTATGGAGATGAGTTTGACAATGTGAAGGGCTCCACACTAGATCAACCAACTTCCACGCCTGCACATAATGCCATGCTTCCAATGCAAGCATTAAGAATTTTTTATAAAAAGAGATAAATAAAATAAAAGAACCATCTAAAATATTGCTGCTAGAAAAAGACAAAAGAGGAAGAGAAGTGCTGGAATTTGGGGAGCTGAATAGTTGGGGACACCTGGTCTTCTCGCTGATCCCAGGAGAGCCCATTCCTCTATAAAACCAGGCACAACAAATAAAAGGGGTTCTTTGACAGAGATTGTAAGGGAATGTTATATCAAAATTCTTGAGAAGTGATTGTAAATGAACTAAAGAGCCAGACTCCATTGTATCCCTGCAAATTGCTAAGAAATAAAGACTGACCATAGCCTTTCGATGTTGGAGTTTTTCGTTTGGGTTTTTCCAGGTTAATTTCTGTGTTCAGTGTGTTGGATACTGTGTGATTGTCATTGCATAGTTTCAATTAAATTGCTGCATTCTGGTATATTAATGAGTAAATTTCATTGCTGTCTAGTATTGCTCTCTCTAACTTGTACCTATGGCCACAATGATTAGCTTCTCGAGACTGTTCATTTAGAGCCTAGAAGAAATCAATGGAAGGGGTAATTGAGCTGTTACCTAGTTTTTCTAATCTAGTTTTTCTAAATTGATTTGCTGCTCTTCAGCCTCTTATTGCACCGAGAGGAGCGAGGTGCTCTACAGCCCAGTATGGGGGAGATGTTGTAACGTTTGTTCCTAACAAAATAATTATTGCACCGAAAGGAGCGAGGTGCTCTACAGCCCTGTATGGGGGAGATGCTGTAACGTTTGTTCCTAACAAAATAATTAAAAAAATTCATGTCGGCTCATAAAACACAAAAATATGGAAAGTATTTAAAAAAAATCCATGTTGGCTCATAAAATAAAATATTATGAAAAATAATTAAAAAAATGGATGTTCGTCTATAAAATAAAAACTTAAAACTTAAACCTGGATCTATCAATCAAGAGAGATCAAATTTCTTGAGTTTAAATTATAAAAAAAAAATACACCTCAAGACATTGGATCCCTCTCAGTGCTTGATAGATCCGGATTTAAGATGGATCTATGCTGGTCCCCTTCCCAGATCGTTGGGCGTTTGAGGGAATTCGTGGGCATTCTCCAGCTGTTTGTAGATTGTCCAATTGATGGTTTAACTTGGTTCCTCTGCACATGTTCAACTTTGGTGAATCACTTTTGGAAACAGAGCATTCTCACCCTGTGCATCTTATTACCTTCCTCAAGTATTTCATGTATTGACTTGAACTTGCAACCAATGCTAATTGCTTTGAGCCACTCACATGTAATTAAATATGTATATTTATATTGTATTGGTCCTCAGTTGGGTGATGATATCATGGAGGAAAGCATTATTAAATATGTGATTGCTCAAACGAACATGGCATCATTGGTGTACTGTCTACAAAAGAGTGCTGGGATGTCAATGAATTGAAGTGAAGCATTCTCCTCTTTGTTAATGCTGAAGCGTTCTATTCCTTTTAACCTTGAATATTGTTGATAATTAATTGGATGAAGATATGAATGCTAGGCTGTATGTTACACAAAAAAAATCATTACTTTAGTTGGCATTTGGGGTGAACGAGATGCACAACATTTTATTAATATGGTTGGCATCATAAGCAAGGTTATTGTCTTCATCTTGGGAATTTGTCCGGAGGTTGTGCAAATGGTAACTCAACATTGGAATCGGAAATGAGCATGGAAACTGATTTATATCAATGAATTGGCCTCAAAGAAATTTAATCTCAGCATGGTAATAAATTACAGGGACACCAATAAAACTTTAATTCCGTAGAGGATCCGTGTTGGTGAGATGGATGGGCCATATGTCTACCATTTACAGATCAAACAATGTGGTTAATGGCATGGTGATGTGCAACTACAGTCTACAACTAACAAGCATTTAGAAGTTGGTCTTCAAGATTGTTCTTTATATTCTGGTTTGAGTAGGAACTTGCTTCTATTAGTTAGATTGTAGAACAAAGTCCGCATGAGGAAGTCGTATTCACAAAGGGTAGGTGCATTGTAAAGGATAAGATTATTGCTTCATGAGTGGGAGCATGGGATGTACATGTTTGAGGTTGTGGCAGTGAAGGATTCACAGATTGTAGCAGTGGAAAGTTCATAGGTAGTGGTGGACAATATAGATACCAATGATGGTTAACATTGGCATCAAAGGTATGGGAATTTAAGGTTTCAACATCTTTCTCTTCTAGGTAGGTTAGAGATGGTAGTTGATCTAACTTTTATTAAGGAGGAAGTGATATGTGCAACATGTCTGGCAACAGAGCAACACAAGGAGGTTGTTGACATAGGTAAATCTTAGAGAGCAAAAAAAATGTTGGAGCTTGTGCATGCGGAGGGTCTTGCAATTGAAGAAGAAGCTAGTAGAAGAATTGCTAAAATTCCAAACCCCAAGTGATTGCTGTCCTTATGTTCTCAACTAAACAACTGTTATTTAATTGCAGAAATTAAATTCTTCACATAGCAGTAATCACACATATAGCTGGAAAGTAAATAGCAGAAGCATAAACACAATGCATAGGCAATTACTCTTTCAAATCAGCTTTTCATTAACAATTCAAAGCTTACAAGGAAACCTCCACAAACTGTCAAACTAACAGCGGTACGGTACACACAAACGAAACATATTTGCACAATTACTGAGGAAAAATCTGCCCACTGAAAACAATAAAACATTTTGCTGTATGGCTTGTCTGTATGATTGTATGGATATCTCCATACAGAGTCTGTACGACTGTATGAAATTCACCTGTACGGACCTGCCTGCTATTCTCTGCCTAATTCTCGACTTTGGCTCCTCTCCGACCATCCAACTCTGCTCCATAGATGAATTAAATCATATTTCTTGACAAAATTTGTCTTTGAGCACATGTTTGTGTAATAACCCTCTATTTTGAATTGAAACCCTAATCTGCCAAAACCTTAATCTCACAGTGAGATGTATGATTGAGATTAATCTAAATCACTAGTGTACAAAAAAACACTTTATTACACTTAACAACTAAATATAAGACTTTCACTTTATTACTAAAGTGAATTGCAACCGGGGTGGCAGGTGCGGGTGGGATTCTTTTCGATCCCAGCGGGAAAAAAATCGCAGAATTTGCTTGGGGATTAGGCAGGAAAACTAATAATGAGGCAGAATGGTTAGCTCTCATCCTCTCATTAGAAATGGCCACCAACTACAGCATTGCCAATCTCAAAATTTATGGAGACTCCAGGCACGTCATCCAAATCATGCGAAGAGGATATGCCTCGCCAGGCTCAAAAGCAGATAGATACATGCAAAGAATTAAAACCAATACTTTATTTACAAAGGCCTCCTTCTTTCATATCCTCCGAGAGAACAACAGGGTGGCGGATCAAGCGGCAAATCAAGGAATTACGCTCGCAGTCGGGCAAACTAAGGATCACAAAGGAGTCTTGGGATTTCATTTTATCCCTTAATTTAACAATGTCTTGGCCCTTTGAATTTTTAACGTGGATGTTGGTTAGGGTCTTGGCCTTAAGGGACCATCCACCCCCTCTAAACTTTGCCCCCCCCCTCTTTTTAATCTCATGCACGAATTCTCCCTCCGCGTACCCTCCCACACGCTCCTCCATCTGCCTCCCCGTCCGACCCACCACCTGTCTCCTCGTTCCCTCCCCCGGTGTCAGCTCCCACGGGGCCTCCTTAACTCCCCCATCCGCCCCCCTTATTCCTCCCTTCGCGATGGCTCTCCCTCCCCATCTCCCCGAAACTCTGAGCCGTTTATCCCTCGGGGAGCTCGTTACTTCTGCTCCTCGTCTCTCGCAGGTGGATAATTGGGAAACCATGCCGTCCATCAGGGCAGCCATCGCTGCTTTAAGCAGAACCTTGATTGATATTAAGTTTGCAGCCCGGAGAACTTATGAAGCGGTCTGTTCCAGTGTGAACCAGAATGCTGAAATGGCGTCAGTCATAACGCACGTTTGCACTCAGTTATCCTGCCAGGATTCCAGAATTGATGATCTGGAACGAAATATTCTAGAATTAATGGGAAAAATTGACAGAATGCAGGAAGATATGGCCGATTTCTTCAGAGCGACGCAGGGAAGCTGGGTACACGAAAATCAAACGGTGAATCAGGAAATAAACATGGTGATGGTGGACGCTTCGTCCGTCAAGCTTAGGAAGAAAGGCTAGCCCAGCCCAGGTTTCAAAATTTTGTTTTTGGTTAATGTATTTTTGTAAACTCCTCTGTAGTCAGTTTGTAAAAGTTTATGCCAGCTCTATGCTGGACAATTTCAGGAAGACCAAACTCAGAGATTATAATGTAATGCAGATAGTTATGGTAGTGTTAGTTGGTCCAGACATCTCAGCACTGTTAAAAACTCTGTTTGCAAGTCTGTAATGAATAGCTGTGCACAGCTTTATAAATATAATCCTTTCTCTGTTACTGTTAAAAAAAAAAAGTGAATTGCAAAATAGATTTTGCTGGGAACTAATTTTGGCACGTTCATATTGAACCTATGTGGAAATTCTTGTTTGAGCTGGAGACTTCAACACCCTCTTAGTGAGGAGGGAATTCTACAGCAATCCAAGTTTGTCTCTGAATGCTTCAAGCTTCCCTTTTGCTAAGGGCTTGGTGAGAATATCTACAACCTGCTGATCTGTGGGTACATACTGGAGCTTTATCTCTTCTTTATGAATACTGTCTTGAATGAAGTGATATTTGATCTTAATGTGCTTGGAACTGTCATGAAACATTGGATTCTCAGAGAGTTTGATACAACTCTGATTATCACAGTGAATCATCGTGGGATCCAACTCTTGATCAAATAATCCTGTAAGTAACTTGCGAAGCCAAATGGACTCACAACTAGTTGTATTAGCTGCAATATATTTTGCCTATGCTGAGTTGAGTGCCATAGAAGTTTGTTTTTGGCTGAACCAGGATATCATTGTTGATCCCGAGTTCAAGCAACACCCTGAGGTGCTCTTCTTGTTTGATGTAGTGCTTACCCAATTTCAATTGTATACCCCTGCAACTTCACCTCACCATCTCCAAGACATCTCAGCCCGTACCCCAATGCGCCCCGCAAGTATCTGAGCACATGTTTTGTTGCTACCCAATGCTCTTGCCTTGGTTCCACCATGAACCGACTCAAGGTGTTCACTGCAAAACATATCTTTGGCCTAGTGTCGACTAGATAAATCAAGGAACCGACCAATTGCTTGTACAACGTGGGATCCAACATTTTTGAATCTGAAGTTGTTACCTTCTTTAGATTAATGATCATAGGCATGGCCATAGGTTTGTATTCCTCCATCCAAAATCTCTTCAGGATCTCGACTGCATGCTTACCTTGCCTAAGGAAATCCTCCCCAGGTCTCTACCAAACCTCCAACTCCAATAAGTAATGCATCATGCCAATGTCCTTCTCGAATTTGACTGCCATATTTTCCTTACACCTTACAACAAGCTTCTTTAAACTTGTAAGAAAGAGGTCTTTTACACAACACCAAGATAAGTAGATCAATCTCAACAAATATGAAATATAAGTTGGGATCTGCTTCACTTTTGGTGAAGCGCATACTTTGTAGGTATCCATTGATCCTAGAATACCATGCCCTTGGTGCTTGCTTGAGTCCATAAAAGGCCTTTTTTAGCGTGCAAACATGGGACTCTTTCCCACCGATCTTAAATCCCTAAGGTTGCTTTATGTACATTTCTTGCTTGATCTTGTAGAGCCACTCGGAACTTCTCTATGTTTCCATTTGCCACATGCTTGATCTTATAGAGCCGCATGGAAGTAAGTTAGTAACTACTGATTTTCCATCCAGTATAGGCAAAATGTCTCATACATCATTCTTCCTTATAGAGTTGTACTCCACCATGGCATCCCTTCGAACCTGTTGGTCTGTTGCCTCTTGAAATTGGAAAGCTCAGAGCCTATGATGTTGCTCATCAACCACATGTAGTTTGGAAACTTGTTTGAAAGTTTGCTCTCCTTAAATGTGCTCCTAGGAGTCTCAACATGCTTTTGAGCATCCCTCAATGTTTGAGTGAACCATTGAGGTCTCTTAACAAAACTGGTAGGGGTTGGTGGCACCTCCTTTGCACTTGAAGGATGTTTCCCCAAACTAAAAGTTTTTGGTGACCTTGGTTCAACCTTTAGAGCTTCTTGCTCTTCATCCTCTGTCACTGGTAATCGCTCATGAGACTTCCTCGATGCAAAGTCTTCCTCGAATTTTACATCCCTGCTTACAATTGTCTTTCTCTCCCCTGGAATATAGATCTTGTAAGCCTTTGAATTCTCATTGCAGCCAACAAACAAACCCTTCCTGCTGGAGGGCTCCAACTTGGTCCTCTTCTCCACTAGTATATGGATGTAAATTGGACAACCAAAGATGCGAAAATCACTCATCTTCGACTTCACACTAGTGAATGCTTCCTTTAGTGTTTTGTCCCCCCTTGTGAGGACACTTGTTTTGGATGTAGATTGTAGCATTGCATGCTAATGCCCATAGAAACATCGACAAATCTTGGTCATGTATCATGGCCTTAGCAGCCCACATTAATAGGTCGGTTCTTCTGCTCTGCAACCCTGTTTTGTTGTGGAACGTACGGAACAATGAACTCCCTCTCGATTACAACATCCTTGCAGAAATCCTTGAAATCATTGGAGGTGCACTAACCCCCATCGTTTGATCTCAAAATTTTGATCTTCTTCCTTGTCTAGTTCTCCAGTAGAGTGTTGAACTCTTGAAACCTTCTAACCTCATCCTTGGTCTTTAGGAAGTAGATCCAAATTTTGTGAGAGAAGTCATCAATAAAGGAAACATAGTACATGCTTCCTATGATCAATGCTACTAACATATGTCCACATACATCCAAATGCAATAGGTCTAAACTACCCTTAGACTTGTGCTTGGTGCTTGGGAAAGTAGCCTTGGCATGCTTGCCAAGTGCACACCTTTTGCATACTCCTTGCTATTCAACGTTGAGCTTTAGAAGACTTGTGACTATCTCCTTAACAATTTGCAGTGCACTATGATGCAGGTGCCCCATCATCTTGTGCCATAACTTGCACAAGTTATTTGTGTTATGTATTAGGGCTTGAACATGTTCATTCTGTAACCTATATAAATTGCCTTCCTTAAATGATCCTGGGCTAGACTTTGTCAGTCTTATAATGACTTGTTGGTTCTTGAACTCTACTGCAAAGCCCATATCTTCCATGACCGAAACTAAAAGAAAATTCTTCGTAAGACTTGGAATAAACAACACATCATCAAAGTCTAAATAGTTACTTGATTGGAGTTGGAAAGGAATGGTACCAACTCTTGCTGTTGGATGCTTGGCATCATCACCAAGCTCGACTTGAACTCCAAAGATGTGCTCTTTTAGACTTGAAAATAACTCTTGGGTTGATGTCAAATGCTTATATGCTCTACTATCCACATACCAAGCGTTCTTCAAAATTGTGCTGGAAGAAAGGCAAGATGCCATCAAGAAATCCTTCTCGAACTTGGAGGCAAACTCATTCATCCGAGTTCCAGTTTTGGCTGCTACTTGATGCTGTTGTTGCTTTCCTTTACCCATTTTCCAAATGCTTATATGCTCTACTATCCACATACCAAGCGTTCTTCAAAATTGTGTTGGAAGAAAGGCAAGATGCCATCAAGAAATCCTTCTCGAACTTGGAGGCAAACTCATTCATCCGAGTTCCAATTTTGGCTGCTACTTGATGCTGTTGTTGCTTTCCTTTACCCATTTTCTTCTCTGGACACTGCAATGCATAATGGCTATGCATATGCACTTAATTTATCTTTGGTCCTTCCCAGATTGTGAGGGTGACTACTTACTCTTTACCTTATCCTTCTAGGTCCTTTACCTTTGTTGTTAAGCCCTTATATATTGTAACATTACTTTTCTATGGTTATATTAGTATTCTCTTTATTGGTCGGCTAAGACCTTAATTATAATTGTATGGTCGACTAGAATTGTAATTGTAACCTTTGTCTCCACTATATATACCAAGGAGACCTAGATTTAGGATCATATCATCTTGTCTTGTGTATTTGGTACATTGTATAAGGAGGTTTCCCTTTCGATGAGGCTTCTTATTCATCTCTTTTCTTCATTCTTGTTGGAAACCTAATTTGTTAGGTGAATATGAAGAGTTGTTGGAAGTCCAAGAGACCTCTTGGAACATGAAACCTAGGGTCACATCATTGTATTTATGTGTATTTTCTTAATGGAAAATTGAGCATTCACGCTTATTCTTTTAGTGTGTTCCAATAGTGGTATCAGAGGTCCTAGGTTATTTTAACTCCTTGTCTGCCAACTTTGTCCTCCTTAATTTAGCACTCTCTAACCTGCACATGCTCAGATTCCTTTGTGTTTTTTAATCTCCTTGCATGCTTTGCAAAACCCTAATCCCGGTGTTCTACTTGCATTTTTCTAGTTGCGACTTGCATACACCAAACTCCCCTTGATTTCCTTCTATCTCCGCACATTTTTTCTCTTCGATCTTGTGTGTGTTGATCATTTTTGCATCTCAATTTACTTGTGTGTGGACACTTGGAGGCCGTGCATGGTACTATACTTATAAGTGCCCATCACAATACACCAACCACATGCTCCTTCGTCGTCCACCTTGCCAATCGTTTGTGGTTCGTTTATGGCCACACACAATTTTGGGTCATGATTTATCCTCATATATTCATGAATGTTATTGAAATGAATATTCATTCACATCCATTGGGTGATAATTTTGAATCTTTACACTATTCTTTTTAATTTTATCTCTGCCAAGTGCAGGACAGTTTGGGAATTGAAATATTTTGAAGCATTTGCAAGTTTCCAACAAACTTCATTTGTAGTGGTGGATTACAGTATGTTTTGTGATGGGAATTGAGCATGGAAGGAGAAAGCTTTGAATAGGTGTGGAGAGTTGGAGGCCCAAGCAATTTGTTAATGTCGTGGTTGCGACTGAGTATTCTCTCCACCAACTTGACTTCAGATACATGCAGTGCCACTTCTTCCGGGATGTGGTCATCTCAACAGATGGATCGTTCTGGGCTGCGACTTCTATGCCAGAGATGATCTTTGTAATGTGGGCTCCCATTTGCGTTGATGTTCTCCATGGTTCCAGCATTGGGGAAACATTCTGCAGATCATTCTCCGAGATGGGTTTGCAACCCAGGTAAAGGATGGCCCCATTGTAGCCCTAATTAGTCATGTATATTGACTATATGGCTCGGATGCTTAGCCTTTGTCCAGCCATGTGGATTGACTAGAGTGATGGAAAGCTAGAGGTCACATTGCATACTCTATGTGGGAGTGCCCCGTAACAGGAGTGATATATTCTTATAGAGTGAGATGACTTGTCTATGTTATAGGGGATATTATCTCTTTGTATATTAGACAAAGTCTAATCTAATGTTGAATTTGACATTGGCTCTAAGAAGTGTCCGAGAATTTGATTTGCATGTGACGAGACATCAACAAGGAGAACTTTTCTATGATGAAGAAATATCCATGAAGTTAAGACAAACCATTGAAGAGGTTTCAAAGAACATTGAAGAAGCTCTAGAAGAAAAATGAAGATGAGAAGTCAAGTCGGCTTGAAGATAAATAAAAGTTGGTGGGCATAAGTACAAGCTGGCCCCAGTGGAGAAAAGACAAGTCGACCCCATTGAGGAAAGTTCTAGTGACTTGATGAATATAAATAAAGAGCTTCACATTTCATTTGTTCACGCACTCAACTCGCACTCTTCTCTCTCCACTTGTGCGCATCACCTAGGAAGGCCTAGCAAACACAAGAAGTATAATTTTGGGGTTATCTTATTCTATTGGAGGATTTGCTACCCTTGCTATGGTTTCTTGTAAAGGAGAGCAAACCTCTCTTGTACTCAGGTTCATCTTCATGATTGGTATTGTTCTTGTATTGGATTGATTTCTTTTGAGAAAAGTTTTTTGGGTCTTCTCCCTATTTGGTTTCCCAAGATAAAATCTTTTTGTCTCTTGTGCATGGTTATCTTTAAGTGATCCTTGTTTTTATTTTCCGCTACAACTGAATGATGCTATAATTGTGGGATGAAATGAATTATGAAATTAAAAGTTGAAAGAGATGAAAATTATACTGATAAGTTAAAATTCAACAATTTGCAGCTCGAGGTCCAACATAATCATGATGAGGTGAATGACCTCAGTAAGGTGAATGATAATGATGTGGTGAGTAGATCTTTGGGAGCTGGCTTTGGCATGTATGGATGGCTTGGGATTGAAATGTTGTGATGTTAGAACTTGTGAGGTTGGTATTCAAGATATTGATCATAAAATAAAACCAGAAGTAGTGTAGCTTATACGATGTGACTATGCTGCTAATGAAGGTTGGGAGATATTCCTTTCATATGAGGATGCATGGTAGGACACCTTAGTTGGTTTATTGCATTTCTGCAAATGTGGCTGCAACACATGTCCAAAGCTCGAGGGTAGGTGCTCAATTGCTCGTGAACTTCTTGTTTATGGAACCACTGTGCCTATTTGTGGTTGTGATGATCACAAATTGCAACACTAGGGTTACAAAATGCTTCTTATGGAATACGCTGACAGGATTGCTTGGAAGGAGCATAGGTCAACCAAAATAGCTATCATATCACGTGTAGGAACATGCCATTATTATCAAAAGCTTGGCCATGAGCTTGAAGGGTCGTACATGATGACGTATTTGAACTAGTTGTATGTAGTACGTGTTTTTTGTGTGGCTTTCTACTGTGTCTTGTGGAATGACCGTTGAAAATGCCAAGACAACTGGCCATCTCCATAGTGGAAGATGACCATTGGTTAAAAGGCATTGTAGTTGCATTTGTAACATTGGCACCACTTGTTTTGTCTTTGCTATGGAATATGCAAGAATTCAAGTTTGGAGGGTCTCACATGGGTGATCACGGACGGGCTCTCTTCATTTAGGGACGAGCTAGTATTTTGCGTTCTTTGTCAAAATAAGAAAATTGGCAGTGTCATTTGTAAGGGCGAGAGTATTCTTAAACGTATGCACGAAGGCTGCGTGGGTGCTTTTGTTGTTGTTCAACGTATAGGAAATGGATTTTGCATGTATGGATTACTCGGGACTGAAATGTCGTGATGTTAGGACCTGTGAGGCTGGTATTCAAGATATTCATCATAAAATAAAATCAGAAGTAGTGGAGCTTATACGATGTGACTATGCTGCTAATGAAGGTTGGGAGACATTCCTTTCATATGAGAATACATGATAGGACATTTTAGTTGGTTTATTGCATTTGCGCAAATGTGGCTGCAACACATGTCTAAATCTCAAGGGTAGGTGCTCAATTGTTCGTGAACTTCATGTTTATGGAACTGCTGTGCTTGTTAGTGGTTGTGATGATGACAAATTGCAACACTAGGGTTTACATGACACTTCTTATGGAAGATGCTGAGAGGATTGCTTTAAAGGAGCATAGGTTAACCAAAATAGCTGTCATAGCAGGTGTAGGAATATGCCATAATCATTGGAAGCTTGTTTATGACCTTGACGGGGTGTACATGATGAAGTATTTGAACTAGCTGTATGTAGTAGTTGTTTCTTTATGTGCCTTTCCACTGTGTCTCGTGGAATGACCATTGACAATACTAAGACAACCGACCATCCCCATAGTGGAAGATGACCAATGGTCAAAAGGCATTGCAGTTGGATCTGTAACTTGGCATCAATTCTTTTGTCTATGCTCTGGAATATGCAAGAAAACAAGTTTGGTAGGTCTCACGAGCTGGTATTTTGCGTTCTTTGTCTAAATAGGAAAATTGGCAGTCATTGGTAAGTGTGGGGAGTATTCTTAAATGTATGTGTAAAGGCTGCATTGGTGCTTTTGTTGTTGTTCAACATATAGGAAATGATATTGATCAAATCCAACCACCGCAGATTTTGTATGAAGATGATGAAGGTGATAAGGTCATACTTTCCACCGATAGTGACCTTGTTGTAGTTGTAACTCATCCTAGGCAAGTAGGTTGGAAGGGACTAACACTACATGTTGATAGCTCGATTCTAGAGGATAAGAAGACAATCATATTTATAGTTGGATCTTGCACAAAGACATTATCAGTCTTCATCATACAAGACAATTGTTGCTGGAGTGGCTTTATTGGCAGGTGTTAGCATCACATTATATATATGAAAAGATCTTGCGTAATTTCTTACCATAGACTCAAATTCCATAGAGGTAAAACATTCCTACAACTTGTATCGATTCAACAACAATTTGTAATTTGCAAATAGTGTTTTTGTAAGTTTACTTTTTTCTTGGTACTTGTAATAGTTTTTTTGTGAGTGGATCAAATAAAATTAAGTTGAGTTGTATCGAGTGGTAGAAATCGACACCCTCTATTTTTTTAGATTGAGTCTTATTGTCAAGGGGTGGAGTTGCAAGAATCTCTTGTAGGTCTCAACACTGGAAGACTTGATGTGTTTCCAATAATTCATAGTTCAGATCGTGGTATTTTGTGTCTAGTTTTGACACTCAAAACCACTATGAGATGTTTGGATAGGTATTGTGTCTAGTTCTGACACTCAAACCTACCTCTTTGATATATCTTGCCATTGGAGGCACAACCATGTACTTTTACCACCACATTGAAGAACATTTTCTTCTTCTCACCTTGTATCCGATAGGGGGGATTGTCATGGATTTACAGTCAAGCTTCAAGTTTCAAAGCCCCATTAATCAGACAGGAAAAAAGCAAGCTTGAGCCTTAGCTAGAACTATAGCCAATTGCCATAGTCTTGAGCCAAAGCCATTGTGACAGTTAGAGCTGTAGACAAAAGACAGAATTAGAGCCATGTTCTAGAGTACCCATTGGTTTGTGGTCATCCTTAAACCACCTCTTGTTTTGTGCTCATCCTAAAACCAACCATTTAGTAGAAGACATCAACTTCTGCTAAACATCGGCTTGTGGTATTCCTTAAACCACCATTTTACAGAGGGAACCATTGAGTCTTAGGGCCAAGTTCCAGAGGGAATCGTTGAGTCAGAACTTGAATTAGAGCCAAGTTATAGAGGGAACCACTGAGCTAGAACCTATGTTGGAGCCAAGTTCCAAAGGGAACTACTGAGCCACAACTAGAGTTAGCACCACGTTCCAGAGTTTGTGGTCATTCTTAAATCACCATTTAGTAGAAGACATCAACTTTTGTTGCTTTTGCTAATCTTTTTGGTTTGTGGTCATCCAAAACCATCGAGTTTATGGTCATCCTAAAACCATCGATTTAGAGAGCACTTCATTTTTACTGCTTTGTAGAAGACTTCAACTTCTGCTAGCTTACTTGGCACATGGCCACATTTTCAAGTAGGAGATGTTCAACCTTTGGCAAACTGTTCACATCCAATTATCAACTCTCTTTTAGAAGATTTTTGGACTCACATACACCCCTTTGGATTAAGGGAGAAAATGTTGGAAACCTAATCTTTTAGTTGAGTATGAAGAGTCGTCAGAAGTCTAAGAGACCTCTTGGAATATGAATCCAAGGGTCACATCATTGTATTTATATGTGTATATTCTTAATGGAAAATTGAGCATTGACGCTCAATTCTTAAGGCGTTGGATTACTCTCTCTTTCTCGTTTTATGATATTTTGGGAAATTTGGTGCTTAACATTTGGTATTAGAGCTTGGACGCTTCCAAAGCGAGTCATCTTGGAATTTTTGCTATAAATGATTTTTTGGGGACGTTATAGACAACAAAACTTGGATGGGCCTCAAAGGACATACCAAACTATCTGTGGTAGAATTTTAAGGTCTTGAGGCATTATAGAACCAGAGTTATACCCTGTGGAAGTTAGGGTTTTTAACTAGTCCAAAAAGTACTCTCAAACTGGTGTTATGGCTAAAACTGTTATATCTGGAGCTTGAAAGATCCAATTTGAGTGAGACTTATTGCATAAGAAGGTAAATTGACCATAGTGTTTGTGGTATAAATTTTAGAATCAAAGTTGGAAAATTCGACATGTGGCAGGTTGTACACTTTTGTTCTCCTGAAAGGCACAAAAGCAACAAGCTTTGGAAAAATCACAAAAGCAACAAGCTTTGGAAAAATCACTATAACCTTTGTTGGAACATCATAATTAGGTGAAACCTATGGCATTGCAAAGAAGACATATCAGGTTACTACAGGATGCAATTTTAGACTTAGAGTGGACGAAATTGTAGAGTTATCTTAGTTGGAAGGTCGACCACCAAGATAGCCTACAAATTGGGTTTTTCGAGGTACGTTAACTTGAAACTTGCATAACTTTTGATTGGAGTATCAGTTTTGGTTGATTCAACGGGTGTGATAAAAAGAGACGAACTATAGTATATGTTAGTGGGCTCAAATGGCAAGAGGTGGAGCAAATATTTCTACACCCCTTGAACCTCCTGAAGTCTCAATCGTCATACAAGAAGAGCACGACAAAGTGAACTTAGAGATGCCCAAGCTTATCGATAAAATAAAAATCATTGAAGATACAATGCTAAGAAAGGTGGACATCATGGATATGGTAAATAAGGATGAATTCCAAGCATTCAAAGGGGATATGCAAGTTAAATTTCAAACATTGAAGGATATCATCGGCCTTAACAAAAAGGAAACACCTCCAGAAGATGATAAGGAGAACAAGAGGGACTTGTCCCAGTGACGAATTTAGAAATTTGACAAACAGTTGGAGAATAAGAGGTTTGAGTCCCCAACAATTGATAATCCACATCATCATGTGTTCAATTAAGGACCAATGAACTATCATTCCAAAGATTGTTATGAGAAAGTTTGATGGCAATGATCCAATAAGATGGATATTCCAAATGGAGCAATTCTTCGACACCAAGTGCTGACTTTACAAAAGGTAACTATTGCATTCTTGTTTTTAGAGCTCGATCAATTTGTGTGGTACCAATGGCTTTTTGATCGTAAAAAGGACTCTATTGTTTCCTGGTATGTATTTACAGATGAATTTATATCACATTATGGAAATATTAAGAGCAATACCTTCTTTATCCAATTGGTAAATCTCAGGCACAAAGGTCCAGTTACAAAGCACATTAAACAGTTTCAAAAGTTGAGTCTTAGAGTGAAGAATATTTCAGATGATAATTTGTTGGATCTCTCTATGGACACTTTAAAGGAGGGCATTCAGCATGAGGTGTGTCTTTTTGAACATAAGTCATTGGAGAATGCTTTTAGTTTGGAAAGGAAAGTTAAAAGTAAAAATATGGCTACTAGAAGGGCTGCTACTAACACCTATAGAGAGGGAAATGTTTCCACTCCTAACACCACTTAGCCTATAAGGTTGACACCTCAACAAGTGGAGGAAAGAAGAGCAAAATGACTATGTTTCAATTGTTAATAAGTACAATAAATGGCATAAGTGCAGTGAGAAGAAATTATTCTACATACACTATGAAGAGGAAGATGATCCAGAGACGAAACAATATCAAGAGGTAGATCTAGAAATACTAATCCAACCAGATCTTGCTCTGCTTTGGCTGACATTAGCACTCCTCCAACTCTTAGGATAGAAGAATATATCAAAAAGAAAAAGATAACAGTGTTGATTGATACTGGTAGTATCATCATTAATTGAAAATTAGCCAAACTTCTCAATTGCTTTGTATATTTAACACCAAAATTTCAAATAATGATTGCAGATGGAGGTACCATAAATTGTTTAGGGAATTGCCATAGTATTAAGCTTACTATGGGGGAATATTTATTGGATACTCCAATGATTGCAATCCAAATGGGTGGTGTTGATGTTGTACTAGGGGTCTAATGGCTACAATCATTGGGAACATTGACTCTTAATTTTCATGAACTTTTCATGAGATTCTCTTCAAAAGGAAAGGAAATTGACCTAAAAGGTATTCCAAGGAAACCCCCTAAAGTGATAGGCTTTAACAACATAAAAAAATTGCTGAAAAAGGGACACTGGAGTAATTGCACAATTGTGCTTGCTAGATGTGCAAGCCTCTGTAGCCTCTTTTCCAATGGATCTCCAACAAATTATTGACAAACATTTCAAGGTATTTGGAGAAATGCTTAAAGATCTTCCACCTACTAGAGATCATGACCATGCTATTCACTTGCAACCAAGAAGTGTACCACCTAACATCAAACCCTACAGTTACCCCTATGCACAAAACAGTGAAATTGAAAATATGGTTTAGGAAATGTTAGATGCAGGCATCGTTCAACCTAGCCAAAGTTCAATGTTAGACGCAGGCATCGTTCAACCTAGCCAAAGTTCTTTCTCTGCACCAATGGTGATGGTTCATAAAAGGAAGGCTCGTGGTGTATGTGTCTAGACTATAAAGAGCTCAATAAGATGACCATTAAAGATAAGTGTCCTATTCCCGTCATTAATGAATTATTAGATGAATTACATGTAGCAATTTTCTTTACCAATTTGGATCTTTGTTTTGGATATCATCAGATCAGAATGAGATAAGAAGACATTCAAAAAATAGCTTTTAAAACACATCAAGGTCATTTAATTTTTGGTGATGCCATTTGGCCTTACAAAGCTTGATGAATTCGATTTTTAAACCCTTCCTTAGAAAATTTGTGGTAGTATTTTTTGATGATATACTAATTTATAGCGAATCTTGGGAAGAGCATGTACAATATGTTGACAGGGTCTTAAAACTATTGGAAGAGCAACAGTTGTATGCCAAGCCTTCTAAGCGTGCCTTTGAGGTTCAAGAAGTGGAATATTTGGGTCATTGTCTCTCATGAAGGCATCAAAGTGGACCTTAACAAAATTAAGGCTATCATGGTATCGCCAATTCCAAAAACCTTGAAGAATCGTCAAGAATTATGGTAAAATAGTACACCTTTAATAAGGTTATTGAAAAAGGAGGCATTTTGTTCTACTTAAGAAGCAATCGAAGCTTTTGAAAAACTTAAAGTGGCTATGTGTACAACTCTTGTATTAGCCACATCTGACTTCACAAAAACCTTTATAGTGGCATGTGATGCCTCAGGGAGTGGCATTGGTGTAGTTTTAATGCAAGAAGGAAGGCCACTTTCCTTTGAAAGTTTCCAACTTAAGGGAAAAAACTTACTAGAACCAATTTATGAAAATGAAATGTTGGCCATATTGCATGCAATTAAGAAATGGCGCCCTTACCTAATAGGAAGACATTTCAAGGTAAGAATAGATTATGATGGTCTTAAGTACTTCTATGAACAAAGATTATCTTTAGAAGAGCAACAAAAACAGGTTACAAAGATGCTAGGTTATGATTTTGAAATTATCTACAAAAAAGGAAAACATAATGTGGTGGCAGATGTACTTTCAAGAAAAAATAATGACATTGAGAGCTTACTTTGAGCTATTTCCATTATGCAATCTGATTGGGTCGAAGAAGCAAGGATAGAAAAGATCAGAAGGCATGCAAGATACTTCAACAACTACAAGAACGACCTAGTTCACTAGATAAATTTGTGTGGAAGAATGATTCACTATATTACCAAGATCGCCTATATTTATCAACTCAAAACATAAGGCCCTTTTGGAATTACACGCTTCTCCTATAGGAGGACATTCAGGGTTCTTGAAAACCTACCATAGGATCAAGAAGGTTTTTTTTGGGAAGGTCTTAAAAATGATGTCCAAAAGCTTGTGGTAGAATGTTTGGTTTGCCAACAAAACAAAGGAGAGAAAATTAAGACACGAGGTCTTCTACAACCATTAGCCATACCAAGTCAATGTTGGGAAGCAGTATTAATGGTTTTTGTCATAGGTCTACCATAGTCAGAAGGAAAGACAATCATTATGGTAGTAGTGGATCGACTCACAAAGTATGCCCATTTCTGCTCTCTTTCTCATCCTTTTAAAGCAAGTATAGTAGCTACAACATTCATGGAATCGTTTAAGAAGCTACATGGAATCCCTAAGATTATTATAAGTGATGGAGATCCAATTTTCATTGGTAATTTTTGTAAGGAAATATTTTCTTGTTTGGGCACTTAGTTGGCTCACAACTCTTCTTACCATCCTCAATTTGATGGGCAAATTGAAAAAATGCCTAGAATGGTATCTTTGTTGCTTTGCATTTGATAAACAAACATAATGGGTCAAGTGGTTTCCCTTGGTAGAATGGTGGTACAACACATCTTTCCATGCTTTATAAAAAATGTTACCATTTATGGCACTTTATGGCTATCATCCTCCTTCCATTACATCATCCTTGAAAGAAAAATCTAAGGTTGAAGCAGTGGAGGATCACATAGAGCACCAACAAGAGGTTTTCCAAGTATTGAAAGATAACTTAGCTATAGCACAAAATAGGATGAAACAACAAGCAGGTCATCATCGAAGTGAAAGGAAATTAGAAGTGGGGGATAGGGTATTTTTGAGGCTACAACCATACAAACAGATGTCTCTCAAGGTGCAAAAGGACAATAAATTTGGTCCCTATAAAGTGTTGCGGAGGATTGGAAGTATGGCTTACAAATTGAAGTTGCCTCCATCTTCATGTGTTCATCTAGTCTTTCATGTTTCTTGCCTAAAAAGATAATTAGTGACAAGATCGCAGTCCAGTCTATTTAACTAGGAATTTATGAAGAAGGGAAATTGGTACTAGAACCTGAAACAATCCTTGATACAATGACCAAGCAACTATGGAATTGTGTTGATTTTTAATGATCTAGACTCGGTTAAATAGTTTGAATAATTTACTGCAACTATTATTGAAAACACGCTAGATCTCAACAAAACAACGTAGTGGAAAATAAACACAGGAAATCAAACATTTGGCACATTGATTTACCTTGGAAATCCCCAACAAGGGAAAAACCAACAACAAATGACTTTATTAAAAAATCACAGGCCCTCGTCCCGGGATAATGGCCTACTGAAGAATATACAAAACAACAAGTAGCCTAGCTTATCACAATTGGTTGCTACTTCCTTTGCTGCCCCTTTGCTTCGTTCTTCGGCCCTTGCCCTCACACTTGGATGGAAGTCCCTCTCCATCCACTCAATGAGATCTCACTCACTCTGTGTGATTGTTGTGTCTCCTCCTCTTACCTAGGCTGACTCTTATAACATTACAATATGCAAATACCTAGGTCAATACCATGGACTGCGAAATACCATGGGCCCTCTACTTTACATAAAGTAATATCAAAAGAACATTCACTCTAATAGTTCACTTAATTAAAGTGAAACTCCTAAGTCTGAGAGGTCTCTTGGATGACTCCTGCATGCCAGACACTTGGCCTATGCAAAAGTACTTGTTTGATGCTACAATCAACACTCCCTCTTAGTGAGGAAGGTACTTCTGGAAGAACCTCCACTTGGATCTATCTCCAATCCCACCACATCATTTGCTGTTGTAGCTGCTCTCTCTGAACTAGAAGACTTCTTTGTCACCTACTTTGTCACCTACTTTGAAATCTACTTTGAAGATCTGTTCCTCCTACTTGTGCTCCTAGGAATCTCCACCTGCTTTTGAGCTTCCATCAATGTCAGCTCATACCAACTGGTCTTGACTGTAATGGAAGAACTGGAAGGGGCAACTCCGTCTTCCCCTTTGAAGGTTTACTCCCCATCCCGAAAGTTTGTGAACTCTGCTTAGCCCTCAAAGTCTTCTGCTCCTTAACCTCTGTCACTGACATTGATCCTCAATTCAAGATCCCCTTGGACCCACATATAGGTTGACCCAACAACTTGCACAACTTACTCAGTCTGACACCAAGCATCATTGTTGCATCCTAGTTAGCTCCCTTTGAACGTATGATTACCTGCCCATCCTGGAACACAACCCCATACCCCTTGTCCTCCAGAGCTGAGACTGAGAGCAAGTCATCTTCAGCTTTGGAACATGCATCACTCCTACCACCTCTAGAGATCCTCCTGACTCTAGCTGGAAAAGCACTATTCCAACCCCCTTTACTGCATGTAGGGTGTCGACCCCACAAGTGACATGGCAGTCTAAGTATATCTTTGAAACACTAAGGAACACATCCCTCATTCTTGTCATATGGCTAGATGCACCATTGTCCATTGAGAAAATAAGTACTGCCAACTCCTGCAGCTTTTGCGGCTCAGATCTGCTGCTTAGATTTTGCCAGATTTGTCCTTGTTACCATATTTGTTTTCTATTGTGCTATCGACTTCTCTTCTCCTTTGGACTCATCTTCATGGCTTCCTAGATCTTGTTGCTTGCTGCCCTATGCTGAGATTTGCAGCCTACTGGTGCCCAATGCTTCTTGCAACTCCTTGTTGCTGCCTGGACTCTTTTCTAGGCTGCCCTAGACCTTTTGGTCGCTGCTCGGGGTTTGTTCTAGGCTGTCCAATGCTGCACTGACCTCTCTGCAACTGCTCAGACTTTCTGCTCGGTACTCGAGGTCTGTTCGAGGCTGCCCTAACCTCTTTCTGGTTTCCTGGAGCCTTTATGGGTCTACCCAATCTTTCTGTTTGCTACCTAGCCACCTATTGCGTTGCCCGAGCCTTCTTGGGCTTTGCCCGGGGACTTTTGGGCTACTCGGACCCCTACCCGAAATTCTGCAGTCTACTTGAATACTTTCTTGGCTTGCTTGGGGCCTTTCTCGCTCCTTTTGGGGTTGCACGATATTTTTTGGGCACTACCTAAGGTTGTTCTAGGCTACTTGGATTTTCTTGGGCCTGCCTACAACTTTCTTGGGCCCTAGTAGCTCTACCCGTCGTCTGCTGGCGTCTTTGCTCGTTGCTCGGTTGTTGGCGGCCTGCTAACTGTCTGGTGGCTACTTGTTAGCTAGCAACCATTTTCTTCATTCACTGGCTGCCTATCGGAGGCTACCTCTTGTCGCTGCGTACGAACTTAGCTAGCAGCTCTACATCTACCCCAACTCCCTTTTTGTCGCGTCCCACTTTGTACTCTCGTTGGTGGCTTGCTTGCCACTGTCCCATGGCTCGCGCTACCTCCTCGGTTTGCAGTCATTGTGCTTCATGACCGAGCTTTTCCTCGTGGGCCCCTTTCTTCGATGCTCGAACTGTCTTTGCTCGTGCTTTCTTCACTGCATGTTGGCAATTGCTGCTTGTCCCATGCCCTGTGGCCTGCGGCTAGGTCGCAGCCCTCTGGCCTGCGATCTTTGGTTGCCTACTGCCCTGTCTCACTCTTCAACCGGCTAACTTCTCGTCGGTCCTAGCTTTGACACTCGAGCCTGCAATGGTTTTTACCTTGTCGTGCTACCACCTACGCTTGTTGCCGTTACTTGTCGCCCACGCAATCAACTCGAGACTGTGAATTCGCTGTGGTGGCGCTCAGCTCCACATGCTAGCTTCCTGCGCTCCCTCTGGCCTTGATCCATTGGCTATTCTGTCGTTCACCATATCGTGGCCTGATTTGCTCCTGTTGTTCGCCTTTACGTCCAACTTGTAGCCTGTCGCCTCATGGCTGCAGCTCCTACTCTAGCTGTCACTCACACGACGCCACGACCTTCGTTTCCTTCGCCTACCAGCACTTCCTTGTTGGCTCGCGCTGTTTGTTGACGACTCCTTTGTCGATGCTTTCTTTTCCAGTTCCGGTAGCTCACGACTTGCTGGCTCTTCTTGAGCCCAATTTGCCCACGCGTGGTTCTCTGCAGGATCGATGTTGCTACCTCCACCCCAACTTCTTTGTTGGTGGCCAAATTCGGCCCGATCACCACTTTCCAGTGGTCATGCACCCTTGCTCTCACGATCCAGCCGATTACGTGCACCTTACATGTGTGGATGTATGCTGTACAATCCGTACAACTTTTTTTTAAATTTTAAATTTTTATTTTTTTCGTAAATCCCTGTCAAATTCTTGATTTCCTGCTCAGTGCAACCTTGACTCTGATACCATGTTGATTTTTAATGAACTAGACTTGGTTAAACAGTTCAAATAATTTATTGCAATTATTACTGAAAACATGCTAGATCTCAACAAAACAATGCAATGAAAAACAAACACAAGAAATCACACATCTTACATTGATTTACCCTAGAAAACCCCAATAGGGGAAAAACCAACAACAGAGGATTTTATTAAAAAATCATGGGCTCTCGTCCCGAGATAATGGTCCACTGAGGAGTATACAAAATAGCAAGTAGCCTAGCCTATCACACTTGGTTGCTACTTCCTTTGCTACCCCTTTGCTACGTTCCTCAGTCCCTGCCCTCACACTTGGATGGAAGTCCTTCTCCACCCACTCAATGAGATCTCACACACTTGGTGTGACTGTTGTGTCTCCTCCTCTCACCTAGGTTGACTTTTATAACATTACAATATGCAAATACCTAGGGCCAATACCACAGACTACGAAATACCATGGGCCCTCTACTTTACTTAACGTAATAACAAAAGAACATTCACTCAATTAAAGTGAAACTCCTAAGTTTGAGAGGTCTTCTAGACGACTCCTGCATGCCAAACACTTGGCCTATGCAGAAGTACTTGTTCGATGCTACAAAAATCAACAAATCGAGCTATTATTGAGTACCTCATCAAGTGGAAGAATTTCCAAATAGAAGAGGTGACATGGGAAGATGAGTTCTTAAGCAGAAACATCCATAATTATACAAGTGTTGAGGACAACACTTGTTTGAAGGGGAGGGGCATTTCAAGCTCTATATATTGTAACATTGCATTTCTATGGTTATGTAAGTATTGTCTTTCTTGGCCAAAACCTTAATTGTAATTGTATGGTCGATTATGTTTGTACCTTTTGTCTCCTATATGAGTGGGCCTAACGGTTAAAAACATGTGTTTCCTCCTAGGAGGTCATAGGTTCAAATCCGGAGGGTGGTAGGGTATGTACACCTCTATAGACTTTAGCAGTTACATCGCTGTGTAGAGGGGGGTCCCTTGTCCCATAAACAAGGGGGTCTCATACACCAAATTTGTTTTTGGTTTGGCTGTGACCTTAAAAATAAATAATAATAATAATTATTATATACCTAAGGTACGGGGACGGGATGCCACTTTTTGAAATAGGGTACTTGGGTACGTCGGGGGTAATATATATATATAACATGTCAGTCACATCATACATGCATATTTCAGATTTAGTATAGGGTTTACAATGTCCATTACATATACCCATTGTTCCACAAGTATCCGGAATGTGCCGAAGCATTGGGAGCATGGACATGTGTATCCAAACAACTAGAAGTTTCGCCCAAATTTATAGGAAGCGACGGATTGGGAACTACAACAATAATATATTTAAAAATGAAAAATATACAAAAATTTAATACATATGTAATTTTATAGTTAATAAAGTTTACAAAATTAAAATTAATATTCTAGAAACTTTCGGTATGGACTAGTCTTTAGGATATAACATTAAGTATAATATGATAAAGACTAGTCTATTGACTAAAGTTAAAAAATTAAAAAGTATATATGAAAAAAACATTCATAAGTAGTTGTATAAGTTAATAAATAAAGGGATCAACCTATTCATGTTGTTAGTAAATAATGGAATTTCCTAAATAAAATAACATCAGTGATAGAATCCCCTTGAACATGCAAATAACATAATCCTGGAATTGTATGTACAGAGATAGTGATTCTGTCAATGGCTATTGCACAATGGCACTCCAAACAAAATTTAGAAGATCTTTTCAATCTGTGCTGAATTATAAATTTGACTAAAATTTGAATTATGAATTATAATGCCTAAAATCTGGCCTACTATCTTCCTGTCGTTGTTCGATTTCAGCCTTGGTCTTGCCTCTAGCCCTCATTTCGATATCCAATTTCTTTGTTATTGTTACTTATCAATTCAAGATTCATTTTTTTTAATTTCTCAAATTAGCAACGACTTACTAAATATCGATTCAATGGAGGGCGCATTTTAGTAGAATTAAAACCTGTATTGGTTACCATTTCCCGCATTAATCGTATCCATTACCATTACATGTATGCATTCTAAATGTTAGTGCCCACTGCCCACAGTATTCGGCTTCCACGGGGTAATATCTAATTAATTATCACAGAAAATTGAGTGGGAAAATAAGAATTTGAGAAAGCTCCATGGAAATGAGGCTCGACATACTCGTAGCAACTCCCATAACTCAGAAACTTCAATTCGGAACGACTCAAACTAGGGTAAATGCTCCATAATCATTCCAAAGTACCCAATGCCCGTGTCGGCCGTACCCTCGACATACCCAAACATGGGGTACATCGTACCTTTTTGACCATAAGTACCTCTTTTTTTAGTTGGCATCTTCGGTACGTGAATGCTGTACGGGTTACGATAGGGTATGTACCTTACTCATCCCAAGTACTTGGTACGTGTACGCGGTACGGGCACGTGTATCCTACCCCTGGGTACGGGTACCCCTGCTACAAAGTTATATACCAAGCAGACCTAACTGTAGTATCATATTATCTTGTCTTGTGTATTTGGTACATTGTATCTTGTCCGAGTCTCCTTTTGGATGCAGTCATCCCACAATCTTTCCCACAAGGGAAGATTCTCCCGAGCTTAAACACCTTGGACAAATGTTTCCCATTGAGATGGAAACCCATTCAGTGCTTGGATTAATAACTCTTTGTCTTCAACCTTCTCCCCAATTGTTGCAAGCTGATCATGAATCTCTGTGACCTTAAGCATGTAACTAGTGACTGTGTTTGGTTTGGTAATCTCTACAGATCTGAGTCCCTTATGCGATATAATCTTGTTTATGTTCTCACGCTAGTAAAGACTAACTAGGGCATCAAACATCTCCTTTGTTGTCTTCTTCTTAGACATACGAGGGATTAGATGATCCTTTATTGAATCCATGATCATCTGCTTGGATTTCACTTCTTTCTTATTGTGAATTACCAAACCCTATGGATATGTCAATGGAGTCACTACATTCTTGATGATATCCCAGAGATCATTCTCTTCTACTAAGAGGGTTACCCTGACTTTCCAAGATAGGAAATTTGTGGCACCTTCCAGTTTGTCCTTGAACTTGGGGCTAGCTATTGCCATCTCTGATCTGCACACAAACTTCCAAATTTGATAAGCACTACCTTTGATACTCTCTAACTGTTGTTCCCGATAGTTGAGTTATTGCTGTAAAGTGTAAACCAATGTTATCAGAATTGGAGCGGTCATCGAACCAACAAAGGCCAAAAATCTGAACCGGAAAAACCTGGATTAAAAACCTGGTCAACCAAAAGATACATAAAATATTCAAATTTTGAAAAAAAAATATTCATGTGCATCCATAAGAATCCAAACAAGTATACACAAATATGCAAAGTTTCTTATGTATATAGAAAGTAAGGGTGCATATAACTAAAATCGCATAAGTGCAATCCATATCTAACCCAAAATGCCACCCCGTGCCCCCCACCTCTAGGCTCTAGCCCTTGCCTCTCTTTCGAATTTCAAAGTTGATCCTCCAAGGATATTAGTCAACACCCTACAATTTTGATGAAAGTTTCTAATTCAAGCATTAAAAAACGGTAGATAAAACTTAGCATGCCTAAAAGTAATTTTGTTTGAGTGAAGGGTACATTTTTACTAAGGTCATGACAAAGGAGTTAAACAATCAACACCACTAAAGTTGAGGTACATATAGGGGTTGACGTGCTTGATTAAATGCCAATTCCCTACCTGAATACATGATAGATCCAGTGGAAATGATGCAATCCTGCAACCCTGAACATTGTTAAGGCTGTTAAATTCTGAATTGGATAAAAAATTCTACTTTTGCATATGAATTAACTGTTAAGTTCAAACATCCTAAAACAGTTAATGGTAATATTTGTTAGCATTCGATAGCTCGGTGGCACTCCTGCATCAGGTGCCTAGGTGCAGGGGTCAATAACTTGGAGTCTCATTAATGTTCTTAAAGTTACCTTATTAATGTGTTTTTATTAAAGTACCTTTTTGATGTGACTTTATGATTTAAAAGTGAGTCGCACTTTATTATGTTTCTAAAGTGACTTTAAGTCATAAAGTGTACTTTTTAAATATTTAGGGTAATATGACTTTTCAAAAGAAAATTTGTTGTAAAGTTCACTTAGGAGATTTAAGTGAGTGAGAGATTAGATCCCAGCCATAGATCTCTTGGCCAAGATCTAATCTCGTCCATTGAAATTGAAGAGTTATGAGAGTAACCCTAATAGGGTAAATAAAAAGTGTATGAGACTTTATTTTGGACACACAATCCAAGAGAAATTGGAGAGGTGAGGCACGGGTTCCAAGTTGGAGCATATTTGCAAGAGAAAGAGATTGAGTCGAGCAGGAGAGAAGGAAGCCAAAGCTAGGGCTCGAATTTCAAGAGAGCAGCACGAGTTTCCAGGAGGGAGAGGGGCGCACCAGACTGAGAGAAGTCAGCTCGTTGTCCAAGAAGATGTCTGGAATGTGTTGACTGTTTGTACAGCAGTGATTTGGCTGAGTTTGAGTATTCTTTCCAAGGAGAATGTGTGGCACACAATCTGAGTAAGGGACAGAATAAAAGGAGGGCCGTACTGCAGAGAAGAGGGAATCCGTACAGCAAGAGTTTACTGCTGTCTGCACACTTCCCTATGCACAGTTACAGCCTGCAACTTCAGTTCAGATTTGAAGTAAATTTGTGCATGTTAACCATGTGAGTTATGCTGCCTGTAGAGTCTTTACAGTGAAAAGAGAAATTAGTAGACTGCGTTTTTTCCTGTAGCAGCCTGTTTTTTTTTTCTGTAGCAGACTGGGCACGCATTTCAAGGTGGTGAGAGGGCACTGTTCTCAAGGTTCTGTTCTGATTATCTAAATCTGATTATTGCTGTGATGTTTTTTTTTTTTTTTTTCCAAAAGAAAAAAGCGTAAATAATTATTGCTGTGATGTATTACTGCTGTACCATGTATTTTTTCTCTCCATAAGCTCAATAAAATCTCTTGCATGCTGGTTTTCCCCAGGGGTTGGGGGGGTTTTTTCCAGGGTCTACGTTTGACCAAAATACCGAGTTCATGTGTTTTACAGTCTGCTGTAAATGTGCTTTATTCCGCTGCTATGTGTGCTTCATGAGTAGTATATTCACTTCACAGTATTTTTTAATCAATGCTTGATAAGTGTGCATGATTATTTTCTGCTGTTGAGGTAAATATCAAAGGTTTGTGAAGGATTTGACACTATTCTCAGTTGGCTGTTAGGTGCACAGATTTCTGAGTTTTGTCATTTTATTCAACAATATTAAAAATTTAAGTAAAATGATAGAAAGTGAAAGTCTAGGATATAAAGTGAAAGATAAGGAGAATGCCATTTTTACTTTAAGCATTTAATATTACCATTTAATGTTACTAATGATTATTGTTTAGATTATGTTTTTTTTAGCTATTAGAGTAGGCTTTTTATTGTTCTTTTTTTTTAAATTGAATTTTTTGGGCCCACAATCGTGGCTGTATGGCGTCGTACCCAACCGGTTGGTCAGGTGAAAAAAGGCTGATTCTGTATTGAACCGGCCATTTACTGTTTAGGGTGGCGGTCGGACTGGTTGGAGGCCTAAACTGGTAGGACCGGCCGGTTTTTCTAGAAGCGGATTGGTTCTGATAACACTGCTGTAAACTCTTCAGATCCTCTCAATTAGAGAAGCTCTAATACCATGTTACAATTCCAAGCCCTAGGTGATTGTTGTTCTTATGTTCTCAACTTCTCAACTAAACAAAATTGTTATTTAATTGCAGAAATTGAATTCTTCACATAGTAGTAATCACACATATAGTTGGAAAGTAAATAGTGGAAGCATAAACACAGTACACATATAATTACTCATTCAAATCAGCTTTTTTTTCAACAGATCAAAGTTGACAAGGAAACCTTCACAAACTGTCAAACTAACAGCTGTATGGTACACCCAAACGAAAGAGATCCGAACACTTGTTGAGGAAAAATCTGCTTGTTGAAAACGAGAAAACAGCTTGGTGTACGGCCTGTTCGTATGACAATACAATAGCATGTACTGTTCTGTACGATTGTACAGAATTCGCCTGTACAGATCTGCCTGCTTCTTTTTGCCTAATTCCCAACTTTGGCTCCTCTCCAATGCTCTAACTATGTTTCATAGATGAATTAAATGAGTGTGTGTGTGTGTTTTAACCCTCTATCTTGACTTGCCTTTTTACTTGAGCTGAAACCTCAATTTACCAAAACCCTTGTCTTGCAATGAGATGTATGGTCGAGATTAATCTAAATCACTAGTGTATAAAAATACATTTTATTAGACTAAACAACTAAATATAAGACTTTCACTTTATTGCTAAAGTGAATTACAAATATATTTTAACTATTTCTAGCATGTTCATACTGAACCTATGTGGAAATTCTTGTCTGAGGTACATATTTCAACAAGAATAAGTGCCCTCCAGTCAAATAATGAAGAAGAATTTGTTGTTTTTTTAAAATTTTTTGTAAGAAAGAGAGGATCCATAAGCAAATTGTTGGTTGTGAAAGAATGAGAATGGTCATTAAAATCACGAGGAGTATGCTTGAGGGAAAAACACTTCCAATTGTATTACTGGGCAGAAGCAATGTATACATTTGATTATTTGTAAGTCTGGCCAAAGGAGTGTTTGGAGTCGCCTTGAGGAGGCATGGTTTGCAAGGAAGCCAAATGTAAGCCACTTGACAATATTTGGCACATTTGCTTAAAATCTAGTTTGGGGAAAAATAGGAGTAAATTTAATACCACTTGTAGTAAGTTGTTGTTTGTTGGCTATATAGATCAGGGTATTGTGGACAGGGAAAGAATTGTTGAAAAATTAGATCTGAATCATTTATTTCAACCTAAAAAATGTATGATGGTTGCTAGTTTGTGTTACAAACATAAATATAAATAATTAGAAATAATTAAATAGTTAATAAATTAAGATTAATTAGCATTAAATGGAATGTCAAGGGACACACCTATTGGCCTTGTGACTAGTCAATGCTTATAAAAGCACATCGTCCCGAGGATCATTGTATCATCTTATTCATTCAATAAAATTATATTTTATATATTTAAATTGCAGAACTTTATTTTAGCACTTTCATTGCTACATCGGTATTAGAGCCAATCTTATTGTTGTTGTCGTATTGGAGTTCATCCAACCTTGGCCGTATGTTGTAATTGATTATCTGTACACTACATCACCTTCTTTCCATACACCAGCTGTTGTTTCCTGCATAGATGCTGTCACTCTGTCATACGCTTCAGTCGCCAGTTTTGCTTTACTCACATCATACTCCCTGTTTGTATCGCGGTACAATCCATACGTTGCCATCACTCCATCCACTGAAAAGCCGTACTGAATCCGTACCACCTGCAATGAATAATCTATCTGTACAACTACCCTTTCTAAGTCACGTGAATCATTCATAACTTCATACTGTATGACCTCAAACAATTGCAACCCTTCATTGCCAATTAATTATCCGTACAAATTTGTTTAAAAAAAATCAAAGTTGGCTTGGTTTTAAAGAAGTCATATTATTTATTAAAGAAATAAGGTTTTTCTAAAGTTTATAAACTTTAGGTCCACAAAGAAAACCAGCCCCAAGATGGTCAACAGCGATGAATTAAATGTCGATTTAAACCGTTATAGAGATGAAGTCAATAGCGTAAGACAGCATCTTGGTAACCTTGAAAGAGGTAAAACAGAATTAGCAGATGGACAAAAAGAGCTAAGCGACAAAATTAACAGATTAATTGAGAACATGCATAAAGGAATCTTAGACAGAATTAATAAGTTAGGCGAAGAGTCTGAA
Source organism: Larix kaempferi (assembly GCA_027924585.1). Taxonomy (NCBI): domain Eukaryota; kingdom Viridiplantae; phylum Streptophyta; class Pinopsida; order Pinales; family Pinaceae; genus Larix; species Larix kaempferi. The sequence goes on along the minus strand of BSBM01001331.1, from coordinate 12,470,093 downwards.
GAACGCTGGTTAGAGGTGACAAAACAGAGGAACGAGGACAAGGAAGAAGTAATGGGCAAAATTTGTGATTATGTAGAGAAAATTGATAATCTAATGGAACGGGTAGAGGTGTTAGAGCACAACCATTAGCACATAGAAGACCATAGCCAAGCCCCGAAAAACAAAATGCAAGTTATCAGAGATATCAAGATAACATGGGTTATTGGAATACGATCAAGATTGAGCTTCCTAAGTATGATGGATTAGACGATTGGAAAGCTATTGCATGGGTTAATAAAATTGAAGGAATCTTAGCTATGAATCCAACTACTAACGAACTAGAAAACATATCAATGGCATCCATGTACTTAGAAGGTGATTCTTATGATTGGTTCACTTGGTGGTCCAAGAAAACTAGTGGGTTATCCGTAAATTGGCAAATGTTCACAGAAGACTTCCTTAAGTGCTTTCATGACACTTTTACTAGGTTCACTCATTTGCAGCAAACGACGACAGTGAATGAATATACCCATGAATGGGAAGTCCTAGCTACAAGATTCCCTGACCTTATAGATGATCAATTGTTAAGATTGTATATTTCAGGGTTGAAGCCCATTATTCATAGTGAACTAAAACTTTCAAGACCAAGAAATTTGGTGGAGGCCAGAAGCATGGAAAAAATAATCGAAAGAAAGTTCAATACTCAACATGAGGTTGCTACTATGACAAAATCATCCAATTATAGCACGTCAAGAGACAACAACAAATATATCCATTCATAATAGGACAAAAAGAAGGAAAACCCTTGTCGTAAATGTGGTAATCATTGGACTCCAGGGCATAGATGTGAAGATGTGTCATTACGTTACTATCGAATAGTGGATGGAAAACAAGTAGAAGTATCGAATCTAGAACATGAAATCACTATAACATATAACTCAAATTCAAACAATGACGAAATACTACGAAAAGTATCACTATCATCAATTTCATGCACAGTATTGAATAGTAGTGCTGCCGATGTGCCGCAAGAGGGAAATGTTCAAAAAAAAAATACAACCACCAAATATATCCCACCTCATCTTAGGAAGACTAATGAGGTCAAGGTTCCAAAAAAAGAAGCAGAAATAATGACAATTTCATCTACAGTTAAGACCAAAAACTCGCAGCCCAAGACACTGAAGCTCATGGGAATTGTGAAAAACAAGGAACTAACAATCCTTGTAGATTCCGGTAGTACTCATAACTGTGTAGACATTAATGTTGCTAAAAAGTTAAACCTTTTTGTGTACCCCACAAGGAACCTCACTGTTAAGTTGTTGATGGACATCACGCCAACGACAAAGGAAGATGTCATAAAATCTCAGTTCAAATACAAGGATTAGAATTACAATCAGGATTTTATGAGCTACCGCTTGATGTGATGGATATGGTGCTAGGTGCAGAATGGTTAATGCAATTGGTCACTTACACCACCAGCCTTAAAGAACAGTTTATGGAATTTAACTGGCAAGGCCAATGTTATAAATTGTATGGTATTGGAAGGTTTGCTCTAATAAAGGATGAATTACCATTAACAAAAGTGCAAAAAGTACATACGAACACAACAACAGAAGCAAGGCAAAGTGTGTACCCAAGAGTCCTCAAGGTTTTACGTTAAACAACCAAGTCAAGCAACTTCAAGGTATGATACATATATTACAAAGGAGCCTCGTCAACACTCAGATGAAGGACCAAATCAAATCCCCAAAACCAAGCAAGGACAAGTATGATGCCGCCATGGGAGCATGCGCAGCTAGAGAAAATCCAATTTATCATGCTTTGAGGAAAAAAAATGTCATTAAGAGGGTGGTAATGTTACAAACATAAATATAAATAATTAAATAGTTAATAGATTAAGATTAATTAGCATTAAATGGAAAGTCAAGGGACACATCTATTGGCCTCGTGACCAGTCAATGCTTATAAAAGCACACTGTCACGAGGATCATTGTATCATCTTATTCATTAAATAAAAAATATATTTTATACATCCAAATTGCAGGCAGCAGAACATTTCTGTTTATTTCAGCACTTCTGCTGCTACAGTTTAATGCTGAAGAAATAATCGGGTTGCGAGGAGAATAGGTGCATGGTGTTGAGAACTCGTTAGGTGATGATGTGCAGGTTGCACGAGAGGCAAGAGAAGCTGGAAATGCTCCAGGAGAAGTGGGAAATGGGGTGCTAATTCAGATGGTAAGGCAGAGAAGTATAGGTGTGAAGGTCTACAGGAGGAAGAGCTTCCAAGATTTGGTGGTGAGGAAATGAGTGGAAGGCCAAAAAGAGAAGGTAAGCAGGGTTAGGAACAAGTTTCATTTGATTTATTGACTGCTAATTTGTCAGCTGTTTTAAGCTTTGTCGAATGCCTATATGATGAAGAAGTTAAGAATAAGTGATAGGAGTCACACTAGAGAAGGCATGGGCTAGAGTAGTGCTAGCCATGGCGATGTAATATGAATGGTGGATTAGAAGGTTGGATGTAAAGAGTGGTAAGCTTAGCCATTAGTGGTGCAATGTACATGTGAATCAGACTCTTCAGAGACTATGGTAGGCACAAGAGGCTTGGTTTTGAGGTTTGATATCAAGGTGTATAAAACTGACATTTATTGCAGATAAAATCAACTTCTTCATTGTCGGTAGGTGGGCTGGAAATGTCAGTCAACATTGACTCTAATCTGGCTATGAGTCTATTGTAGTCCAGGAAAACACTTTTGATTTAAGGGCATTCCATCAAAAAATGACCTTTGTTTTGAAGGAATTACATAAAAGTGAAGAGGGTATTATTTGATGGAGATTATTATAACTTTTAAATCTAAGTTTTGCACGCATATTTCCTTCCAAACAAGCAGGCATCTCTCCTCTACCATTGATTTAGGTGGAGGTTAGATCAATATAATATATGGCATCTCGGGGTCTAAAGTGTTGCAATTTCCACCTCAACCTTGATGTTTCATGGATATTTTTCCCGATAAAGTTTCAGCCTTCGAGCTGAATCTGAATTTTGAAATATAAATTACAACAGTATATATTTTATTTCTGTCCAACCAAATACACAAGACAGCCCAAGAAAATGAACACTGAACAATTGTACTTCAAGGGAAATATTTCCAGCCCTTAGGGTGCACTTCCCAATTCTGAAACAGATCTGATAATTACTTAGTAAACCAGATTTATTACAGCCATAAATCTGCCCACTTAGCTTCTATATATTTGTGAAATCACTTAACAAAATCTGCTCACTGTTATGTCGAACTAGCATGCATAACAGCACTAGAGGCCACTTTTACGTTTTAATCATCATGAGAACATAAGCTGAAAATCAAATCTGCAAAAACATGAAGTTTGGACAGCAAGGAACGCTTCATATATACATAAGTTGAAGTTACAGGTACATACTAACAGCTTTTCCAAAGCTGGAACAAGTAAGTCCTTCAAGCTTATCACAAACATGGACTCTTCAATGCTCTAGCGAGGGCAACCATAACAAAACCCTAGCCACCAACTCCTAGCTAGGAATATCTCCCAACTACAGCTGGTTGTTCCACTTTTAGATCCACAGCAAGCTTCGTGCAAAAGGGGAAGGAGCATCTTGTTTGTAAGGTGATAAAGGAAGTCTATGGTCACAGGTAAGCTCCTAGAGTGTAGCATGCAAAAATGGATGATCACGATAGAGAGAATTGGCTTAAAAGAAGCTCAACAAATGAAAATCTATGTTGGAGGAGCAAACAATGAGGTTCAATTTAATATTAAATTTACTTTTTTACTATGCAAACTTTAATAGAAAAGAAGATTCATGATAAAATGATAATATATTTACGGGCGCAAATCTATCCAAAGGACAGAAGAAAGGCCTGCAGGTTAGATTGAGCGCTGAGCTCACATCCTCTCACATGTCTTCTAAGAAGAGATCCTTTATCTCTGAACTGATTAGCTAATTCATCAAAAAGACATTCTCTAAAGGAAGAAATGGAGAACATATATTCGCTAAAGACAACCTCACATTTAAGCTTCCAGAGAATATACAGTGAATCAACTCTCATACATGCCAGATTGGCCTTGTGTAAAGGACCAATGGAGTCAACATTACCTAGCAGGGAAGATTTCTAGAAAAATTTATTGTAGACGAATTGATGCCAAGTATCCCATACAAGTTCCTTGCATCCTCAAGCATACTTGCACGTTCAGAAAATCTTATGAATGGTTTCCACTCGAGTAGTGTGGGCATAAATAATTTCTGAACCCTGTCTGAGACATTCTCCCCATATAGTGCTAAGTATCCCATACAAGTTCCTGGCATCCCCAAGAATGTTAGTTTTTGTAATTCAGTTGGTCCCTCCTCATGATTTTGATCTCACATGGGGGGGACAAAGTTATCTTTCCTAGTGTTACTTTGTAAAAATAATAAAGTGACTTTTATATTTTAAAAGTGAGTTTCACTTAAGTAATGTGGGTCCCTTATGTAAATGTGCATTTATTTATTATTAAAAAAGATTTAAATGTGCAATTAATGATGACCCTTTAGATATTTTAATCCTAGCCATTCATTGAGGAAGTTAGGGTTATTAAAGGTAGTTAGGATTTATGAGGGGTTTAAGTGATTATTTAAACACTTTGAAATAAGAAGAAAATATATCAAGAGAGAAGAAGACAAGTGAGAGAGAGAGAAATTAAATCTTGAAGGAGATTTCTGTTTTGTGGGAGCTGTTCATCAAGACAACTTGAGGGCATGATTCCCAAGAAATTTCTGTAGCATTCATTGGACCGTACAGCCATCATTGCATACTGTACAACACCTAAAACAAGGCTGATTGCTGGCACAGATTTCGAGATAGTTGACGTCGAGTTTGGCGTGAATTTCGAGACTGTTTTTTCTGCATTTAATGCTGGGAATAATCCGTACAGTCTGTACTATCCGTACCTGGCACGAATCCCGAAAAATTGCTGTGTACACTTTGCATGTGTGTATTGGCTGTGAGTATTATTTGGCACAATTTCCAGTGCAGACTTGCAGATGAGTGGGGTTTCTGAAATTGTTTTTGATGTTGTAGAAGAAATTCTGAGTTGTTGAATTTCTGAGTTTATCTCTCATAAATAAAATTTTTTCTCTGGGTTTTCCTCTGGTGAGGTTTCTGCCTTGGACTTTGCCTGAAATTTCTGTGTTGCATTTATCTTCAATTCACAAGATTGGTTGTATGGTGTTTATGCTTAAACTATCAGAAATTTCATTATAGTGTGATACATGAATTCATAGTTCAGAAAAGTCATAAATCAGTTTTGCAATCAAAGTGTTTGATAAAAGTCCAATAAGAAGTTTTTGGGATTGTTTATCAAATTTCTTTAAAGAATGCATACAAGTTCAAAAAATGTGATGAATGGTTTCCCAACTTGCCACCCCTATAGTGTGGGCATAAATCATCTGTGAATTCCATTCAAGACAATCTCTCCATGGAGGGTAGTCCCCGATAGATCAACAACCATGCAAAGACCCTCTGCTTATAGGAAATTTTGAAGGACCACATTATCCAAAGGTGATTGACCCACTTGGATTCCTTATCTGAAAGTCCCCAGTCACCCTCTATTCAATGTATCTTGGAAAGTATATGATGGTCAAAGAGCTTGATAGAGTTTGCAAGTTTTATACACCCAAATGATCTTATCACACTACCATATCCAATCCTGCCAAATGGGATATGGAGTGAATATTCAGTTTATATGATTCAATGTTTGGGATAAAAGTTTGAATCTCTTGAATGACTAATTGGTCAAAGCACAAGAGTCCATATTCACGTGAAAGGTAAGGCCAGGATATCCACTGTGTCTTGATCCCACCAGTGCCTTCTGTTGCCGCCTCTTACGCACCTAGGGTTTACACATCAAAAATCTTCAAGCTGCTCGGTGCGTCCTTGGGGGCAAGTCTTGAGTCAAGTACTGTCACTTGATCTTCACTCCTCCGTTTAGGCCTAACTCCTAATGAAGCCAAGGGCGGTAGACTCTATTAATGTTACTAAGGCTTTAGGTACTTAGTTCTTTTGGATGAAAATTGTATTTAGGAGTTTTTTGGAATTAAAACATTGATCAAGACGATTGCAAGATGAAATCAACTATACAATATATATGAATATAATAATCACGACAAAATATAGCTTAATTGAATGAAGCGATTAACAAATATCAAAGACCAGTGCCGTGGAGTCAAAATAAGTGCTGCTGTAAAATTAAAGGTTTTGCAATTGTGTTCTTGGTCAATTTTAGGAATTATTGAAGGATGTGTTAATTAAAGGGAAAATGGGAGCTCCAAATATACTGTGAGGTACAAGGAGTAATGTTCGGAAATTAGGCAAAGGTGGCTCACAAAGACATGTGGCATGGAGCAGAGTCTCGAGGGCATGTTCAACACTACACCAACAAGGATGTAGTCTAACGGTGCCCTGAGGTCACTCTCCAATGGTTCCCGCTTCTTTTGAGAAATTTCCCCACACGTTACTGAATGTTCGAGTGCCGGATTTTCACTATGTTGAGGGTTCTTGATTTTATTAATGTGAGTTCTTAGTTAGATGTTTAAGAATTAATAAGTTGTTGCACTCTTTTCTGATTTCCTGTAATATCCCTTTTTCAAATTTTATTAAAATGCCCAATTTTCCACTTTTTTTCCCAATTTCGACCTTTGACTAGTTTTACTGTTTTGACCTCCAAATCAACCCAAATGCTCCCAAATCTTCTGTAGGAGTGTATGAATGGTATTTAGACTTGAATATAAGGTTCAGGGATGTTTTATGGCCCTCCAAATACTGCTGCAAACTTGATTTGTATTCTGATCAATATATGTAATTTTGACTAGTAATTTGTGCATCAAATCCCCCTCGGGTAACACTGCAAATGGCCTTCCAAATGCCTCCAAACTCCCACAAATTTATGAACAGAGGTATATAATGTGTTAAGTATGTGATTAAGGTCTCATATGCACCATTAATTGATTTTTAATACTGTTCTAACTCTCTCACATTCAACAGCAAAAACCCCCAATTCGACCCTTGGGGAAATGGCACTATTTCACCTCCCAATACAACTAAACTGAGTAAAAATGCTTCAAATGCTCAAGTACAGTACATGAAACTTGTAGAAGACATCCATGGCAATATATTTATCACAAATATATCAGAGAATCATCCATACATTCGAAATAATCATCAATACATTGGCTCACAACAAGGTAGTGGGGAAATGGCATTGTTCTTCCATTAAAAATGAGATTTATACATTTCTACTTGGAATTTCGACCTGAAACTTTTTGGAGATGAAGAACAGAGTATTTACTTCATATTACAAAAGAAATGGGGCATTAGAAGCTCCCCCAAAGAGTACAATAGCTCACCAAAAACGCCCTCCCTCAAGGAGCACGAATATGCCTTCAAAACTGGAAACGGTGGAGAGAAAGTGCTGCACTAAACCAAACCATGAAACTTCCTGTAGCTGCTACCTGCAAATACAAACTCCATTAAAGCACCATGAAAGACCTGAGTGGCCTCTCCAAACACCAACTTGGATGGGAATCTTTCACCCTCGAAATTGGCTAAGGCAAGAAACTAGTCATCCACTAGCTCTCTCTTCACAAATGCAATTTTTCTCAAATCATCAAAAGCCATTCTCATACTTGATTTCTACATTTTATAACCAACATTAGCCTTCAAGGGGTCGAAATCCTCTCAATAGATTCAATAATTTTTCATTTAGAAAATATTCCTCATTTGCCACTTGTCTCCTAGTTCCAACCTTCCATCTTCTCCCAAATTCGAATTTGAGTCTCTTTAGATTCCTCCAACTCCATGAGCGCCTTCTTGAGCCTATTTTTGGGGCTGACATGTCATAATGGTCAGGTGTAAGAAGTCAGGTCTGAATTTTGTCATAAAATGTCATAGATGCTTCATTATTGTTGTCATAAAACTAGGGAATCTAGCCCATGTGTCCACTAGTCTCCAATTTGACTCTTCCTCTCCCATGGAGGTTACTATTCCTTCCCATTTCGACCTAATATGCTCAATGCCATGTGTTATGACTTACCAACTCACCCAAGAGTGTTCACCTTCCCATGAATTCGAATTGGCAAGAGAGAGCTGCCATGTGTCATTTAAAAATCAAGCTAGTGTGGGTCCCATCACCTCCATATGTCTCCAAAACCACTTGCCACCTAGAATTTCTCTTGAATTTATTTATTCATCATATTTATTAAATTTTTGAACCCTTATAATGTCTAAATATCATTTATTAGTTTCCTTATTACCATCCCACATGTGCCCATCCAACCTAGGAAACTAGTAGGATTGATGGGATTGTCTTACTATGCACTTATTTGAATGGGGACATTACATTTCCCTAGGACCAGGCCAATGTCCGCAAAAGGAAAGAGGATACTTTGAGAGACAACAAAATGTTCATTCAAATTTGAGTGCTTGAAATAAAAAATGCTAAACAACAATAGCTTAGAAAAGAAATAGATATACTCACCAAATCTATGTGTCACTTTCTGATCAACCACCACTAATCGACAATGCCTTTATGTGGAGGTGAGAGCATACTTCGTGGCAACGAGATTGGCTTTATTTAATTATTTGCAAAACTAAAAAGAAAGTAAAATTAAACTACTCAATCAAAGTATACAACCTGCACAAAGTATTAGAAAAAATCACGCCATGAAAAGGAAAAAACGCAAATCCCCCCAGGGGGGATGGAATATGGGTGCTGTGTATCCCACTTGCTTCTTATTACGATTTGTTACAAAAAATCTTTTAGCTTTAAGAATGCCTTTGATTCTTATAAATCTGAATCAGGAAGGTTTACAAATAGTACATAAGAGAAACTTAGAAGAAATAGGAGTACATAAGAGAAACTTAGAAGAAATAGGGGATCTTTAGGCTCTGGATGGCTAAAATCTTCGAAATTTAGCCAGAGTTTCCTTCTATTTTTTCTTTAATTCTGCAAAATCAGCAAGCTAAAATAGCAGAAATGTTAGTAGATTAGTTAAATAATACATAAAAAAATACAACTACTTAATACTTCTTGAAGACTAATTTTTTATGAAGCACAAGTATTAAGTTTAAATGCTAGATTCAAGCTTAAAATATGAATTTAAATGCTTCTTTTGATCTAACAAAATATGCAACAAGAGATGTATGCTAAACTTTAAAAAATGATCTACTTGTTGAAGTATAAGGGAACCAAGATTTTTTTTTGATTTTAATAGCGTAGAAGAAACAAGAATCCAACTTCAGTTTTGAAAGAGTAGAGAACCAAAGATGCTTGCAACTCAACAACGATTAGACCAAGACAACCAACACCTAAGGTGGATGAGGACGCAATTGAGCTCAACCTCCGCCCTTGGATTTTTATCTTGCACTGTCACAAACACTTGCAAAAAGACATTAAATCTATAATACGTAATTAACAGAGATTAGAAGGGCATTAGTACAACTGAATACACTTGCTGCTTCATTATCTCTAATTAATCAAGCATTTATAAGTAAATCAAATACAATGAATGCTTATACTATGGGCACAAAGGCTGTCTAAGCTAGATAAATTTACAATTATTGGAAAATAATAAGTGATTAGCTAGATATCACCTCAAAACATCAACCAAACGCACATCAAATGGGACAGCTGCATAGCATATGGCCTCCAAAGCCTTTCAATTTTATTCTGAAGAGAATCATAAACAAATTACAAGAGCAGAGCTTCAATGCTTCATTAAATGAGTGAAGCAACCTTACTTATATAGAAAAAATGAGAGAGCTAGAGGGGGGTGCACTTTCCAAGAGAGGGGTGCACTTGATGAGTTGTGAACAACTTGGCGTGAGTTGTAATGGGTTGGAAAATGATGCAAATTAGCTTTCTTCCAATTCCCAACTCCACTTCTTTGCTTTATCTTACAACTGCTATCTTTTTATTGAGAGTTGCGCCCTCTTTATGAGGAAATGCACCCCACTTCGATAAGAAAAATCATCTTGCCTTTAACTACCGAGAAAAACACTCAAGAGTGTTTTAGAAACCTTAGGAATGTTTCCACTTTACTTTTCCAACTCAGAAAACTCACTTTCGACATGTTTTTGAATTTTTAGAAATTGCTTGTTTCTGTGCCCCACTTGGATAAGAAAAATCATCTTGCCTTTAACTGCCGAGAAAAACACTCAAGAGTGTTTTAGAAACCTTAGGAATGTTTCCACTTTACTTTTCCAACTCAAAAAACTCACTTTCAGCATGTTTTTGAGTTTTTAGAAATTGCCGATTTCTTTATTTTCTCCATTTTTTGGTCTTTTTTACTATTTTCGAGTAATATTCAATTTTGGAGCTAAATAATTACTCGAAAACTTAGGAAAGTGGGTTTAGGGGCTAAGTGGGTGCTCTGAGTTAGAAAACGAGCACCCCCATGTCTAATTCTTGTTCTGAACCACACTTTTATGACAATTTTATTTTTTCCAATTAAACTATTAAAAAATAGTCTAAGTTTACGGGAAAAATTATTTTTGTCGGAATTGACTCAAACTCCTAGGGGACCTAGTACATGTCCATACGACTCATTATTGATGGCTAGCATGTAAAAAATACATAGACACATAGGCTTTAATAACCTCCTAAGGTTCGACCACCATGGTAAATACTCCAGCTTTAGAGGTGTGAGTGAAAAACTCAGGACTTATACGCCACTGAAGCGCAACGCATAAATCCTAAGGAAAAAACACTCTAGAATATCCCCTTGATAGATAAACCTAAGGTAAGCCAAGCCTATTACAAAAATACCATGCTTAGACCAACTTATTACAATTCCCTCCAAGGGGTCTAGACATGCAAATTTTACAAAAGGGCCTAAAAATGGCCCGATGAACTTCTGAATACATGTGATGAACATTTGAATTGTTCAAGTCTTTGAATGCTCATTGGAAATCCACCTAAGTGCAACTTAGTGGATAACACCTTCTGCAGAAAAGCCCTTTCCTAGTTAACCTCGTGGGAAGGAGCCTCTAAGCTATCAAGTTTTTCCCTGTCGACAACCATATTGCATGCTTGGCAATATCAATACCCCTAAATCCATCCCATCTCCAAGAAAAAATGAGAAGCGTATTTCTTGTAGGCTTCGCAGACCCATAGAAACAACAGAACCACCAATTTAAAAATCATTTGGCATACTAATCATATCAAAAATCAGGATTGGCCTTCTAATCCATGCTTTATTCCTCTTGTGAAGGATTTTGTGTCTAAGCAACACTTTACATGGCTCATCACCAAAAAAACACCGACAATCCATTTTAGCAGACTTTGCACAATTCTTGCACAATCCTTGCAGTGTGGCATCAGTCAAGCCTAAATCACGCTGATGTTTGGGAAAAGTATAAGTCAATGTTGCACCCCTCGGACTCGGCAAAGACTCGGCTGGCCAGTGACTCATCGACTCGGGAAAGACTCGGCAAATAGGAAAAAAACTCAAAATATGTTAAATTGTGGGCACAAAAGAGAAGTTAATTACATTTCCAATCCATTTATGTTATAAACCACAGTCTATACAAAAATTCACAACATCATCCCATAGAATATGATAATACAACATAACAAAATCGATAGATATATAAGATGTCTAGTGATACAACATATCAATAATGGATCGTTTCCTGAGTCTTGACTCATGAGCCTCAAAATATCATTAAAAAATATAATAAATGTATCTCATCATCATGAGTCATGTACAATGAAATCAAATACAAACATTTCATAGTTTACTCATGCATATAACATGTAAGTGCTAAAAGTTAATATAGCAAAATGGCATTGAGTGCAAATCATGAATTGCGATACATATCTGAAATAAATTACATAGACATTGAGGTTCTAAATGGCTTCTATTGTCCAAAACCATCATGCAACAACAAACAACCATGTATCATCAAAATCATCCTCTATATTGGGATCCTCATTATCAATGACACTCTCTTCCCCCTCCTCTATCCTTCGTCTCTACCTCAATCCTCAAGGGGCATCACTCAACAGTGAACCCACTCCAATTATGATGAAACTCCCTAATCCAAGTGTTGAAATAATTAAGAAAAAGCATAACATGCCTAATTAGTGATTTGTTTGAGTGAAGGGTACATTATTACTAAGGTCATGATAGAGGAGTTCAACAGTGAACACCACCAACATCGAAGTACATTGAGGACTTGGTGTTCTTAATTAAATGCCAATCCAATACCCTCTTACATGATAGAATCCAGTGCAGACACTACAATCTTGCCAATCCTGAAATCCTAAAAATTGTTACGTTCACTGAATTTTGAATAGGATATGAATTTCTACTTTCTCCGTATCAAGTTCGATGAGGTTGGAACCACTCTCAAACATCCTGAAGGATTAATGGTAATGTTAAAAATTTAAGTAAAAGGATAAAAATGAAAGTTAAAGGAAATGCCAACTTTTACTTAATTAATTACTAGGCTAACAAGCTCCCAAGAAAAAAAAACAAAAAAACCACATTTTTTGAGTAAGATGCTGAGTCTAGGGCGAGTATGGCTGAGTCTTCGACGAGTATGGCCGAGTGTAGGGCGAGTCTGGCCGAGTCTTGCGAGTCTGGACACATGGCGAGTTGCTGGGCAAGTCTCTGGTGAGTTCTCATTTCAGGACTTACTCGGCAAGACTTGCAAGTCTTGGCCGAGTCTTGGCGAGTGGTGCTTCACTGGTATAAATACTCAAAGGCACCACGGGAAGGGATTTCTCTCCAACTGGTTTGGACACTGGTAGCCTGTCAACAAACTCACCAAACAACAAAATTGAGTAATTGAGGGAAACCAACAAGAGGCATAGTACGCATGACTAGCCTAGATAATTTTACCAAGAACTGTAAATTTGCTAGCAAAGGGAAGATCCTTGTGCATCCAACTTTGAATTTTGCACTGAAATTTCCATAGACAACATTCCCACATAGAGGCAAGGGAAACATAGACTCCAAACATGATCCTAACCTTAATATTAGTGTTAAGAACATGGCATTGTCAAGCACCCTATATGCAGATAAATTGTTACCGATACACACAGAGCATATGAAATTTATTGTCAACCCGAGAAAGTCTTTTTATTTCAAAGGATAAGTGCACAATATATGCTCAAACACCAACCCATTAGAAGTGAATACTTTTATCTTCTATCAACCATGTTCATCCCCAATAATCTATGCAATCCCAATTGTCTTCTAACTGCTATACTTCAATTCCTCTCTATCATGCATCAATAAGAAATGGTATCAGATCTAATCAATCAATTGCAGAAAAGAAATCTCATTCGTATTCTAGAACAATCACTTGTCTGATCTAATCAATCTGGAAATCATAAAACATAAACTGAACATTAATCTAGAAATCCAATTGCCAAAGATTGAGTTAACTGTTCTAAGAAATTGAATTGCAGAATGAAAATCAAGCAACACACAACAGGAAAGATAAATTGTAAGAGCTCATGGGATCACAACTTAGCTGTAAGATGAACACGGCTGTGTATAACAACAATTGAAATGCATAAAGCAAACCTCACCCAGTCGACTGATATTCTACACCATTCACCAATTTCACAGAAATATAATCTTTTACTGAGAAATCCACACAATAAATATTGCTGCTGCGTACAAAAGGAAAGAACGAAGTATCACACAATAATAAACTCAAAATCCTATTTTAACTCAGCAATCTCTGTGGAAGACCGGCCCAGTCTTCACACAGAGACGCTGGCTGAACAACACGACTCTTTAGCTCAGAAGTAACCCCTTATATTAACAGAAGAATGAATACACAGTGTTGCTCAGCTGCTAATACAATAATTTAATTGTTTGTTGTTCAACCCCTGAGTCGAAACAACTCCTCATATTTATACATACAAATCGTAACATCTAATCCTATAATTGGGCAGCCATGAAGATCTCTGATCTTCAGGCGCCCTAAATAACTAGCTGTTACAATGCGTGGCAAAACAGAAACATCCAAATATGAGAAAGTTATTAATTGACCCAAGAGTGGCGGTCTTTCCAGCTCTCAGCTAGACTCGAGCAGCAACATACTTAAGATAGCAAATTCTATTACATCTGCCCTGTCACAGCTGTGCTTTGATTGATGATTCGAGCCCCAAGGATCCCTCTACAAGCAATGAACATTCCTTCCTTCATGACTTGTTCAGCCCCGATCTTCCTGCAGTCTATTTGTCTCAACTACCTTCATAAATCGCAACATGTTAGCACAATTTGAGAGATGCACAGCTTTAATTATCACAATCATAAGCATTAATAAAATAAAACAATGATCAGCCATACCTTGGTAATCTGGGGGATAAGGTAAGGACAATAGGTTTGATTGCCATGATAAATGGTGTAGGACAGGGGCAGGAAAGATGATTAATGATGGCTAAAAAGGGCCAATTCTGAGCTCAACAGGCATGTGACCAATGTGTCACGAATAATGTTAGTTGACTTTAGGTGGTTAAATCACCAAAATGGATCTATACCACACTTAATAATGTGTCTAAGGTAGGGTGTATTCCAGAGAGTGTGATAGGTGAGGTTGTATTGGACAACTTATCTCTGGTTAGCCCTGTTGTTTATTTGTTGTTAATATTTCCTATTATTTTCTAAAAAATGTTGTCCCTTTCTCTCCTTGTGTTATGCCTCTTGTCATGAACCAAGGACCTAAGATCTTGATGTTGTTATATTGTGCATAGTCTTTCATTTTGTTGATTTGAGATCCACTTTCTTCTGATATGAACTAATAATTACTTCCGCGAGTATGCTCCCATAACATTTAGGTTCTAGCTTTTGGGACACAGCTGGAGTATTGCATTCTAGCACAGATTTTGCTATAAATTATGGCTAGGTGCACATAACTTCAGAGTAAGCAGAATATGGCATTCATTACAAAATTTGCTGCCTAGATGGTTCCCTAGTATCCATTTTTATAATTTTTAATTATGAAGTTCATTGCAGAAATTGTTGGATGCACTTTATAGTTTGGGTTGTGGGACCACAACCAACTGCGCTTGCTTGATCACTGATTTAATTTCTCAAGTTATATTTTGCATAACAGAAGCATCTATCCCATAGAATATCAATATAGCTTATATGAAGCTGAATAGTTACGAGTGAAGGCTTGGGTTGTGAATTTGGAAAGAAATTATTATGCTTAAATGGCTTTTGAAAATAAGAAAAACGTATACACATTATTGAGCATTATCAATTTTTGCAATTGAATAAGATTGTGAGAGCCTTTTTTTATCTTCTACAATTGTCCTAGAAGACTCAGTAATTGCTGATATGTTGCTGAAATCTGTCTGTCTGGTCAGGTAACAGGTCGTTGCAAAATAAATGATTTTCAATAAATTCCTAAACCTTGATTTTCTGAAGTGCAGATAGTTACACAAAAAGGGCTTTTGAGCTACTCTTGGCTGCATATTCCACGATAAGTGTGGCTGATACAGCACAGTTTTTGGGAATGTCCAATGAGGGACAACATTTTTTTGAAAATAATAGGAAATATGATAAAAGAAAAGAATAGATATTAACAACCATACTAGGAAGTACCATAAAGAGATAAGTTAATATGGTTGTTAATATAATAAAAGAAAAGAATAGATATTAACAACCATACTAGGAAGCACCATAAAGAAATAAGTTAACCATACTAGGAAGCACCATAAAGAGATAAGTTAATATGGTTGTTAATATCTATTCTTTTCTTTTATTATATTTCCTATTATTTTCTAAAAAATGTTGTCCCATTCTCTCCTTGTGTTATGCCTCTTGTCATGAACCAAGGACCTAATATATTGATGTTGTTATATTGTGCAGAGTCTTTCATTTTGTTGATTTGAGATCCACTTTCTTCTAATATGAATTAATAATTACTTCCGTGAGTATGCTCCCATAACATTTAGGTTCTAGCTTTTGGGACACAGCTGGAGTAATGCATTCTAGCACAGATTTTGCTATAAGTTATGGCTAGGTGCACATAACTTTAGAGTAGGCAGAATATGGCATTCATTACAAAATTTGCTGCCTAGATGGTTCCCTAGTATCCATTTTTATAATTTTTAATTATGAAGTTCATTGCGGAAATTGTTGGATGCACTTTATAGTTTGGGTTGTGGGACCACAACCAACTGTGCTTGCTTGATCACTGGTTTAATTTCTCAAGTTATATTTTGCATAACAGAAGCATCTATCCCATAGAATATATAGCTTATATGAAGCTGAATAGTTACGAGTGAAGGCTTGGGTTGTGAATTTGGAAAGAAATTATTAAGCTTAAATGGCTTTTGAAAATAAGAAAAACGTATACACAGTATTGAGCATTATCAATTTTTGCAATTCAATAAGATTGTGAGAGCCTTTTTTTATCTTCTACAATTGTCCTAGAAGACTCAGTAATTGCTGATATGTTGCTGAAATCTGTCTGTCTGGTCAGGTAACAGGTCGTTGCAAAATAAATGATTTTCAATAAATTCCTAAACCTTGATTTTCTGAAGTGCAGATAGTTACACAAAAAGGGCTTTTGAGCTACTCTTGGCTGCATATTCCACGATAAGTGTGGCTGATACAGCACAGTTTTTGGGAATGTCCAATGAGGATACACTGGCCTGTATGTTCCTTACCCTTTTCCCAAATTTGTATTGGATTTCTTCGAGCTAGCATGGTCAAGATTCTTAGGTAAAAGGAACTGAATCTAGAAATCGACAGCACTGTATCATTTGGGGAAATAAACATCATAGAATGATGAGGATTGCCATGAACTGCTCTTTTTCATGGCAAGTTACCCAAGAAGATAATCTTAAAGAGTGTTCTTTATGCTAGTTCTGTTTCTCTTTTAGGTGGTGCTGCCTAGTCTTATCGTACAGTGAGCAGATATTAGTGACAGCACTTCCTGCATATTTCTAATCATATTCTTTAGATATATATAGGCTATTGCAGTTCCATTTAAATCAAATATTAGTGGCTCCAGGATAACGCATTGTCAACTGTGCTTGCAGATACATTGCAACGAGGTTGGACTCTTGATTCAACGTCACAGATGCTCACTGTAAAAAAAATACCTGCAGTTATGGACCAGAGATTACATTCTAGTACACTTCAAAATCTAACAGAATATGTTTTCCACTTGGAGCATTGATATCTCCCTTGGGGTTGTCTCTTGATTATGTTTTATTCTTTTAAGAGCAGGTTACGAAGTAGGCTTTTTCAACTTAAATCATATTTATGCATTTAGATGCCTCTTTGTAAAGCTGGCTTTATCTTTGGCCTCCATGAATTTTGTTACATTTTTGCCTCTAGTAACTGCAGTAAGGACTAAAAATATATTACTGGTTGCAACGTAACATGGTAAAGTAGGTTTTATTTGTTACAAGTCGTCAGATGGTGTTCTGTATTTGTGTACATGCATCCTAGAGTTTAACTAATGTCCTGATGGTTATTCGCAGCTTGCATTATTACAGAAAATATAGCTAGGACTAACCTGAATTGCTTTGAATATTTGATTAATAGTGTTTATTGGTATTAATGCGAGGTGCTTTCCAACCTGTCTAAATTGTTCCTTTGAAGGCCTTTTTCATATATATAATTTTTACTCTTGGTCATGCTTGTTAGCATTGAGTATTTGTGTTTTATAGAACATTTTTTTTGTGTTTATAAGATAGAACATTCTATTCGAATCGGTCAAAAATATACATAATGGTACAAAAAGGGTCTGTAGAGAACTTAGACCACAGCTGCCGGAAGTCCCTTAGAGCCATGCAATATCACCCGTATTTACCAGTTCTTTACAGTGATCTTCACTAGCCCCATTGACATCATACTGAGAATCCATCCAGGATTGAAGCTGTAACAAAACCTATCTTGTTCAGTTATAGCACCATTACAAGACATTCCTTACTGCAATATAGCGTAAAAGTGGCAGACATTAAGAGTTTGACTCAACGTCAATTACAAAACAGTCCCAAGATTAATATACCAGACGGCACAAAAAACAGCAAAACAGAGACACAAGACACTGCACAGGGTTGGCCGGTGGAGGTGCCACATCCAAGTGGTTCTCCTCTATGCTGGCTGCTTCATCCACGCGAGCCTCCTGCTTCTCCTCCAGTCAGTCAGCTTTCTCCGTGCGAGCCGGCGAGGATGGGCTAGGATTTGCCTGAGGAGACATGTTGTGCTTGGTGGAAGCCATGAAAGAGGTTCTAGCTAGTTCCACCGCTCCCTCCATATCCAGTAAATTCTGCATCATATCCTCTCTTGCGTTGCCTACCACTTGCGCTCCCAGGGCCTCGAAACTAACTCTTTCCGCCATGACTCTGCCAAGGATACGCCTCAGGATCCAGTATAGGTCCAGGATGTCAAAGAAATGTAACTTCAGAAGATATTCTAATTGTATTTGTTTATTATATTATTATTCCTTCTTTGGGAGATGTCATTGATGTAGTTGGTCATGTAAGAGTCATTGAAAGAGTCAATGTAAACCCTCCTTTGTAAGTCGGGTCAATAGTACCCTTAAGAAACATATTAAATATTTGATTGAGTCTCCCTAAGTGAATTCCACCCAGTTATTTAAGTGAAGTCGTCCCAGTTAGGGTAAAAGGTCACCCAACATAAGAATATAACTAGAGGTCGAATTCCTCATTTGTACCACTCACTCACTCAAGCAAGTGTGCAAGAGAGAGAAAGAAGTTCGCTGGTGAAGAGAAGTTGTTGTTTTGTCTTGGGGTTTTTACACTGTCTTGGTGAATTCTATATTGAGGAAGTTTTGTGGGGTTTTCTCCCTTGTGGTTTCCTCGAGGAAAATCTTGTGTTGCCGTGCTTGTCTTTCTTTCAGTGATCCCGTTGTTGCAAATGATTTAAAGTTATCATGCTAAACAAGTAAAAACTTAACATGGTTTCAGAGCAGGCCCGAAAGAAAACATTGTGCAGTCGCTACAACTGCAGAAACTAGGGTTTCTATTTTCGGGATCTCTCTCCACAGATCAACTAAAAAAGATGCTGCATTCAACTCTCCTCACTAGGGCGCATCTTTCTGTTGAAGCATAATTCAATTATGAGAATTTTCATTTTTGGGCCCACCACTACAGCTCAGAGAACTAGGGCATCAAGTTTTTGGAGGATCCGTTCACAGATTTGGGAAAATGAGTACATTGCTCAACTTGCTTAGAGAGGCGCATCTATTTCTCCAATTAGTTTTTCAAGATCTCAAAGTTGAAAAATTAGGGTTTCTCTATCAAACCCTAGGTCAAGCTAGAAGCAGCTTTTAGAAAGGCAACATTACTGGTAAGTACTATCTCTGTTCTATTATCCATTTGAGGTTCTCATATTATCAAAATGACAAACAACACAAAGCT
The DNA here is from genome assembly GCA_027924585.1 of Larix kaempferi. Taxonomy (NCBI): domain Eukaryota; kingdom Viridiplantae; phylum Streptophyta; class Pinopsida; order Pinales; family Pinaceae; genus Larix; species Larix kaempferi. The sequence continues at coordinate 12,450,683 of BSBM01001331.1, read as the reverse complement.
TAATGAGAAGCTTGAGGGAGCTGGGAATTTTAGAGCATGGAAATATTGTCATGCTCATTCTTGAAGAACATGACCTAGAAGGTTTCATAAAAGAGGAAGTTGAAGAACCAAAAGGAGATGAGGCCAAAGAAAAATACCATAATGATATGATCAAGGCCAAGAGGATCATAACTGACTCTATCAAAGATCACATTCCTCAAGTGTCTTCAAAGAAAACTCCAATGGAAATGTTTGATGCATTGTCCAGTTTATTTAAGGAAGGAACATCAACAGAAAGATGACCTTGAGAAATCAACTCAAGGGTGTCAAGATTCAGAAATCAGAGACCATGCAGTCATACTTCACTAGGGTATCCCAGATTAAAGAACAATTAGAAGCTATTGGTGACATGGTGGAAGAAGCAGAAGTTGTGATGACCACCTTGAATAGTCTCCCAAGGGAATGTGAATATTTTGTTCGTGGCTTATGCTCTAGAAAGAAGTTGATCAAGTTCAAAAAATTATGGGAAGAATGTGTACAAGAAGAAAGAATAGCAGTTAGAGAAGAAAAGTTAAATGACAATGAAGACCAAGCCTTGGCAGCTCATACCAAAGGAAATAACAAAATGATAGATCATGAACATTCTCCTAGAAGAACTCAAAGATTTCAAAGGAACAAAAGGAACAAGAGAGACTTCTCATCCTTTGAATATTTTACTTGTCACAAGATGGGACACATTGCAAGACATTGTCCCCTTAAAGCTAAACAATTCAAGAAGATAAACAAAAGATTTCATGCCTATGCAGTTGAAGATGATGAAAAGAAGGCCAGAGAAGATGAAGATTCCAGTGAAGAATGTCTTAATTTCAGCCCTTACTGGTTCAATTTCTCATGGAAGTGACACTTGGCTCGTGGACAGTGGAGCCTCCAAGCATATGACAGGTTACAAAGATTCCCTCTCACATCTTGTGCAGAAAGATTCTCCACACAAAGTGAAGCTTGGAGACGATTACCAATACCCTTCAAAGGGATGGGAGAAACCTCTTCCAAGTTGGATTCCAGAAAGTCCATGAAGATGAAGGAAGTCCTATATGTCCCAGGTTTGAAAAAGAATCTCCTTTCTATCTTAGCTTTAGATAATAAAGTGTTGTTGTAAATGTAACTTTAGAAGATATTCTTTTGTATATTATTATTATATTATTATTGTATTTTTATTGTACCTCCGTCGGAGATGTTTTTTCCTCTGTTCGGGGATGTCATTGTTGTATTTGGTCATGCAAGAATATCGAGGTAAAACCTCCATTGTAAGTCGGGGCAATAGATCCCCAAAAGATCAATGTAATTTATATTTACGAGTCTCCCTAGGATAGGTCGACCCAGTCAGTTAGACAAGTCGGCCCCATTGAGGAATTAGGTCACTCTCACTTAAAGTATAAATAGAGAGAGTCACTCTCTCATTTGGCACTCACACTCACTCAAACAAGTTCGCACCAAGTGAGAGAGAAGACAAGTTCCCTGGACAAGAAAGAGAGAGCGCTGCAGAAGACATCGTATATTTTGGGTTTTCCATCTTGCTTGATATTGTACTAGTGACAAATCTATTTCTGAGGAAGTTGCGGGGTTTTCTCCTTTATGGTTTCCCCGAGGAAAATTCTTGTGTCTTTTGTGTTTTGCTGTGCTTGTCTATCTTTCAGTTTGAAGATCTAACTAAATTGAATTAAAGTGCTAACTCTAACATGGTATCAGAGCCAATCTGAAGAGAAGGCATTGTGCAGTAGTGAGAAACTAGGGCTTCCTAGTTCAAGGTCTTCTCTCCATAGATCATAAAAAAAAGAGGGCTAGGCTAACTCGCCCTAGGAGGGCGCATCTTTTGGAGGAAGCATAATTCAATTTGAAGAATTTTCATTTTTGACCCAGTCACTTGTGCTGGGAGAAAACTAGGGCATCAAACTTTTGGGGTTTTCCTCCATCAATTCAGACAAAGGAGTACCATGGACAACTTGCCTTGAGGAGGCGCATCTTTCTGTCCAATCAGAAGTTCAAAATTCCAAGTTTGGAAAATTAGGGTTTCTCTAACATAGGTCAGCCAGCTCCAGAACTAGGTTGGGCATCTCAAATTGGTAAGAACTAATTCTTTGCTATTTCCATTTGAGGTTCTCATTTCAAAATGACAAATCACACCAAGCTTGAGGATAAGATTGAAGGAGCTGACAACTTCTGAGCATGGAAGTATAGAATCTATCTTGTCCTAGAAGAAAATGATTTGGACAAGTATGTCAATGTGGAGGCTCCAGAACCAAAGGGAGAAGAGGCAAAGGCAATCCACAAGAAGAACTTGGTCAAGGCCAAGAGGATTATTGCAGACTCCATCAAAGATCACCTCATCCCTCATGTATCATCATTGAAGACTCCCAAGGAGATGTTCGATGCCTTGACGAAGATATTCGAAGGGAAGAACATCAATCAGAAGATGACACTAAGGAACCAACTCAAGAATGTGAAGATCCAACACTCAGAGACCATGCAATCTTACTTCACGAGGGTCTCTCAAATCAAGGAGCAACTTGAAGCAACTGAAGACAAAGTAGATGGAGAGATAGTTATAACCACCTTGAATGGTCTCCCAAGATCATGGGACTCATTCATTCAAGGAATATGTGCCAGGAAGAAGCTGATCACCTTCATCAGACTATGGGAAGAATGCACCCAAGAAGAAAATCGTCTAGTAGCAAGAGAAGAGAAGCTGGGAGCTAATGATGACCTAGCTCTAACTGTTCACACTAAAAGAAATCACAACAAGAGGGAGGACCATCATCACAGAAAATACAGAAGGCACCATGGACCTAGAAGGGATCTCTCCAGTATCAGATGTTACACATGTGATGAGAAGGGACATTACTCAAGAAATTGTCCCAGAAATCAATGATCCTCCAAGAAGACCAACAAGAAGAGAGGCATCATGCTCACATTGCTGAAGATGATGAACCAACAAGGAAAAGAACTAGAGAAGAAAGGGATGATTCTTTAAGTGATGAAGAATATGTCTTAATCTCAACACTCACAGGCACCATCACACATGGGAGCAATGATTGGCTTGTAGATAGTGGAGCATCCAAGCATATGATGGGGGGTACAAGGAATCTTTCATCAATCTATCAGAACATGAGTCACCTCACAAGGTGAAACTTGGGGATGATAATCAATATCCCATCAAAGGAAGTGGAGAAGCTTCCTACAAGCTACAATTTGGAAAATCATTAAAGATGAAAGATGTTCTCTATGTACCAGGATTGAAGAAGAACCTTCTCTCCATCCCAGCATTAGATGCTAAAGGAATGCAGGTTGCATTTGTTGATGGCCAAGTTCTAATGTGGCCAAAAGGAAAAACAATAAATGATGCAACGGTAAGTGGACAGCAAGAGGGAGGCTTGTACAAGTTGAAAGGTCAACCAGAACAAGCATTAGTCCATGACCTCATGGAACCAAGTGAGTTATGGCACAAGACGCTTGCACATGTGCACTATAGAGCACTACCAATTGCAAGCAAAGCAATTTTAGGACTACCATAAATCTAGACAAAGCATGAAGGCATTTGCAAGGGATGTGCGCAAGGAAAGAATGTAAAGAAGACATTCCCTAGCAGTGAAAGCAAGTCAATAGGAATATTGGAGATAGTCCACTCGGATGTGTGTGGTCACGTCTTCCAGCTCATTAAGCGGTTATGTATACTATGTTTCTTTAATAGATGATTTTTCCTGTAAGACATGGATTTATTTCTTGAAGGGAAGAGATGAAGTATTCAACAAATTCAAGGAATTCAAAGCCTTGGTTGAAAATCACATTGAGAGGAAGATCAAGACTTTACGATCAGACAATGGCGAAGAATTCAAGGACCATTGCAGGGAATCTGAGATTAAGAGGGAGTTGAGCACTCCTTACAATCCTCAACAAAATGGCGTTGCAGAACGAAAGAACATAACAATAATGGAAACAGTGAAGGCAATGCTACATGATCAAGATCTTCTGATGCACTTATGGGCATAAGCTACAGGACAACTGTGTATGTACAAAACCGTACACCTCACAGTGTATTGAACAACAAGACTCCTGAAGAAGCTTTCTCAAGAGAGAAACAAGAGTCAGCCATCTCAGAATTTTGGCTTCCTGGTGTACATACACATCCCAAAGGAAAAGAGAACCAAGCTAGATCCTTCAGGAAAGAAGGGAATATTCGTGGGATACAACGACACATCAAAAGCCTACCGAATATACTTCCTAGGATTCAAGAAGATCGAGATCAACAGAGACGTAACTTTCGATGAAGATTCAACATACATAAAATCAAGAAAATTACCTATTGAAGAAACTGAAGAACCTAAAGTTCCTAGAACTAGAGACAGTTATGGAAGAAGCAATTCAAGAAGATCATGAAGACCACGACATGGCAGAACCACGAGAACCTATAGATCCACCTCGTGAGAAGAACTCCCACAAGAGAAGACCAGCATGGGCATGTGAAGCGATACAAGATGCATAGAAGTATGGTGCTCCAGATGGGATACATAGAGAAAGCAAGAGACACATATCATACTCCAGCTATGTGGCCCTACTATGTGACATGATTGATAAAGAACCTTCCAACTATGAGGAAGCAACAGAGAAGAAGGAATGGAAAGATGCTATGATCGAGGAGTACCAGTTGATTATGGAGAATGATGTTTGGGAGATAGTTCCAAGACCAATAGGGAAGTTTGTTGTGACTTCGAAATGGATATACAAGATCAAGCATGCTACAGATGGTAGCATAGAAAAACACAAGGCAAGATTTGTGGCACGTGGCTTCTCCGAGAAGGAAGGCATAGACTACGAGGAGACATTTGCACCTGTAGCAAGATACACTTGCATTGGCTGCAATAATGAAATGGAAGGTACACTAGATGGACGTGAAGACAACATTCTTGAATGGTGTAGTTGAAGAGGAAGTGTACATGGAGCAGCCACTGGGATTCGAGACACATGACAGGCAGACTCATGTGTGAAGTTGAACAAAGCCCTGTATGGCTTGAAGCAGGCACTTAGGACATGGTATGACAAGATGGACAACTTTCTGATGAGCTTAGGCTTTACCAAGAGTAAAGCAGATTCCAACATTTACTTCAAGGTTGAGGGCGGAAGATCAGTGAAACTACTACTATATGTAGATGACCTGTTTGTAACAGGGGAGGATGAGCTCATTGCAGATACAAAGAGAAGGCTTGTCGTAGAGTTCGAGATGAAGGACCTGGGAGTGATGCACTACTTCTTAGGCATGGAGGTGTGGTAGAGTGCGGATGGGATTTTCCTTGGTCAAGGAAAGTGTGCAGTACAGATTCTGAAGAGGTTCGCAATGATGGACTGCAAGGCAATGGCCACACCTATGGCATTGAACTTGAAGCTACTATGTGACGCTTCTTCAGAGACAGTTGATGCCACGATGTACAGGCATATGATTGGTTCGTTAATGTATTTAACGAACACGAGACTAGACATATGTTTTGCTGTGAACACCTTGAGCCAGTTCTTGATGGATCCGAGACATGTTCGCCCGACGACTGCAAAACATATAATGAGGGTACCTGAAGGGTACAATTGAGTATGGGCTCAAATATGTGACGAATAAGAGGATTAGCCTGCATGGTTATGTTGATTCGGATTGGGCAGGCAGTGCCACAGACGGGAAGAGCACTTCGGGATGTTGCTTCAGTTTGGGATCCAGTATGATCTCTTGGTTTAGCAGAGTATGTTGCAGCTTGTTCGGCTAGTTGTGAGGAAATATGGCGTCAGAAGCTACTATCAGATTTGTTTGATCTCGAGCTTTAGGTGACCTGTATCTTCTGTGACAACCAGAGTTGCATGAAGTTGTCTGAAAACCTGGTGTTCCATGACAAGTCGAAGCATATTGAGATCAAGTACCAGTATATCCAGGATATGGTGTAGAGAGGAGCAGTGAAGCTCCAGTGTGTGGCGACAGACGAGCAAATAGCCGATGTGTTGACCAAGACATTAGCGAGAGTGAAGTTCGAGTACTTCAGAGAGAAGCTTGGTGTTATCTAGATTGATGTTCCTCGAAAGAGGGAGTGATGAGACCGAAAGACGTAGGTTCGCCAAGGCTGTATCTCACATGGTGGAAGACGCAGGTGGTCCATAGGGATGTAATGCACCTGGGGTGCTCCTGGGATGTATCCACATGTTTGGAGATGCTGGTAGGTCCACCGGTCATAAAGACACCTGGGGTGCACCTAGGCTGTATCTTACATGGTGGAAGATGCAGGTGGTCCATAGGGACGTAATGCACCTGGGGTGCTCTTGGGCTGTATCCACATGTTTGAAGATGTAGGTTAACCGAGAGAGACGTAATGCACCTGAGGTGCTCCTGGGCTGTCTCCACTAGGTGGAAGACGCAGGTGGTTTGATGGACATGATGTATGCACCTGGGTCGTTCTCCGTGTGTGATGATGAGATGATATGGATACAATGAGATAGCAGGGGACGCAGGTGATTGCTGTGGCAATGTAATGTGTGGTCCTGGGCTGTACCTATTTGATGGCTTGCTTGCATAGATGATGAAGACCTAGATGAGAGCTAGGCCTACATCCAACATGAAAAAGGGTTGGCTCTGTAGAACTTCTCATGACTGATAGATTCGAGAGATGTCACTAGTCAATGATCAATGAGATGAGTATTGCTGCAGTAGTGTTGATGATGATCCAACAATGATGATGATCCAGCGATGATGATGATCCAATGATGAGTTTGTGTCCAGAGTGATGATGATTGTGGCGAGAGAATACCTTCCTAGTTAAGAGGGAGTGTTGTAAATGTAACTTCAAAATATATTCTTTTGTATATTATTATTATATTATTATTGTATTTTTATTGTACCTCTGTTGGAGATGTTTTTTCCTCAGTTCGGGGATGTCATTATTGTATTTGGTCATGCAAGAATATCGAGGTAAAACCTCCATTGTAATTCGGGGCAATAGATCCCCAAAAGATAAATGCAATTTATATTTATGAGTCTCCCTAGGACAGGTCGACCCAACTAGTTAGATAAGTGGGCCCCATTGAGGAATTAGGTCACTCTCACTTAGAGTATAAATAGAGAGTCACTCTCTCATTTGGCACTCACACTTACTAAAGCAAGTTTGCACCAAGTGAGAGAGAAGACAAGTTCGCTGGACGAGAAAGAGAGAGCTGCAGAAGATATCTTATATTTTGGGTTTTCCAAGTTGCTTGATATTGTACTAGTGACAAATCTATTTCTGAGGAAGTTGCGGGGTTTTCTCCTTTATGGTTTCCTCGAGGAATTTTTTTTTGTCTTTTGTGTTTTGCTGTGCTTGTCTATCTTTCAGTGTAAAGATCTAACTAAATTGAATTAAAATGCTAATTTTAACAGAAAGGTCTCAGAGTTGCTTTTGTAGATGGTGAAGTCCTCATGTGGCCAAAAGGGAAGACAATAGATGATGCATGTGTGATTGGAATTGAAGAAGGAGGACTCTACAAATTGAAGGGACATGCAGATTCAACCTTAATAGCTAGTACAATGAGTCCTTGTGAGTTGTGGCATATAAGACTCGCTCATGTACATTACAAAGCATTACCAATAGTGAGCAAAGTGGTGACATGATTACTAGAAATCCAGGTTGATCATGAAGGAGTGTGCAAAGGATTTGCACAAGGAAAGAATACAAAGAATCCATTTCTAAGCAGTGATAGTAAGGAGAAAGGCATAAGGCATCTTGGATATTATTCATTCAGACATTTGTGAACCAATGTCATCTACTTCTCTAAGCGGGTATGTTTATTATGCTTCTTTTATTGATGATTATTCACGCAAAACGTGGATTTATTTCTTAAAGAATAAAGATGAAGTATTTGGAAAGTTCAAGGAGTTTAAGGTTCTTGTGGAAAACCTCTATGAAAAGAGGATCAAGACCTTAAGGTAAGATAATGGAGGAGAATTCACATCAAGTGAATTCAAAGATTTATGTAAAGAAGTTGGAATTAAGAGGGAGCTTATCATTCCCTATAATCCCCCCAAAAATGGTGTCGCTGAAATAAAGAATAGATCTATCATGGAAGCAGTAAAAGCCATGATCCATGATCAGATATTCGTATGCACTTATTGGCCGAAGCAACTAGAACCGCAGTCTATGTGCATAACATAATCTCTCACAGTGCTCTTGGAAACAAGACTCCAGAAGAGATGTTTACTGGTGAGAAGCCCGAAGTCGGTCACCTAAAAATATTTGGTTGTCGAGTATTCATACATATTCCCAAGGAGAAAAGATCAAAGTTGGACCCTTTAGAAAAGAAGGGGATATTTTTGGGTTATAATGAGCAATCAAAGGCTTACCGAATCTATATCCTAGGATATCGTCAGATGGAACTCAATAGAGACGTTACATTTGATGAGGATGCAACTTTTAGCAAGTCTAGAAAGAATCATGCATGAGAATGAGGAGGAGCACGAAGCTCCTAGAGTTACATAAACTAACAACACACTAGTAAGAAATGTTGAAGAAGTTAGTGACAGAGGCGAGTGAATGTATAAAATTCATTCCTTCTTCTCTGCTATTCATCAAGGTTATTCATCAAGCTAGTTCTCTTCATAAAGGCAGTGATAGTTTTTAAGGCCAGCGACAGTTTTTAATAAATCCCTTGCCTTGGCTGCTCTTCTAAAATCACAGGATCCAGATGTGGCTAATCAAAATATAAATGTGGCTAATTTAGTATGTACCAGAGGATCATGACATGACAGAACCTCAAAGACCCGAGGAGTCACCTCATGAGATGATTTCAAGAAAAAGAAGACCAGCTTGGGCACGAGAAACAATTCAAGATGCATAAAAGTATGGTGCTCCAAAAGGTACATGCAGAGAAAGCAAGAAACCAAGGCCATACTCTCGTTATGTAGCCTTGATGTGTAACCTCGTTGTTGAAGAACCTACATGTTTTGAAGAAGTAGCAAAGAAGAAGGAATGGTTGGATGCCATGATTGAAGAATACCAGTCCATCATAAAGAATGGTGTTTGGGATGTGGTACCGAGACTGAAAGACAAGTTAGTAATATCTTCAAAGTGGATTTTCAAAACAAAGCATTCAACAAATGGGAGTATTGAAAAATACAAGGCAAGATTCGTAGCCCGGGGGTTTTCTCAAAAGGAAGGAATTGATTATTAGGAGACTTTTGGTCCTGTGGCTAGATACACTTCAATCAAAGCCGTCCTTGCTTTGGTAGCTAAGATGAAATGGAAGTTACACTAGATCGACGTAAAGACAACTTTTCTGAATGGTAAGATAGAAGAGGAAGTGTACATCGAGCAACCAGAAGGTTTTTAAATAGATGACATGAAGATACATGTGTGTAGATTGAAGAAGGCATTGTATGGGTTGAAACAAGCACCCAAAACGTGGTATGGAAGAATTGATGGTTGTCTGATGAGCTTGAGATTTACCAAGAGTAAAACAGATTCCAACCTTTATTATAAGGTTGTAGATGATGAACCCATGATATTATTATTGTATGTGGATGATCTATTCTTGACAGGTGTAGATAAGCCCATCAATGAATGTAAGAAGCTTGCTTTAGAATTTGAGATGAAAGACCTTGGTATGATGCATTACTTTTTAGGTCTTGTAGTGTGGTAGTGTCCAGATGAGATTTTCCTAAATCAAGGAAAATATACTCTATGACTACGCCGATGACGACAAACTTGAGCTCTTAAATGATGCTTCATCAAAGACGGTGGATGTTACATTGTATAGACAGATCATTGGCTTGTTGATGTATTTAACAAATACACGACCAAATATATGTTTTGTTGTGAACATCTTGAGTTAGTGGATGGTAGAGCCTAGACATGTTCACTTGGTTGCAACAAAACATGTGATGATGTACCTAAAGGGTACATTGGATTGTGGTCTAAGATATGTATCAGATAGTGAGATCAGATTGCACGGTTTTACAGATTCAGATTGGGCAGGAAGTGCCGAAGACAGAAAAAGCACATCAGGATGTTGTTTCAGTTTGGGATCAGGTATGATCTCATGGTTCAGTAGAAAGCATACCAGTGTTGCTCTCAGTACGACAGAAGTTGAATACATTGCAGCATGTTCATCTTGTAGCGAAGCAGTTTGGCTTCGCAATATGTTGGCATGACTATTTGATATCGAGATAGATGTGACTGATATCCCTTGTGATAATCAGAGTTGTATCAAGATGTCAGAAAACCTGGTGTTCCATGATAAATCGAAGCATATCGAAATCAAGTATCACTACATTCGAGATATGGTGTAGAAGGGAGCTGTAAAGCTCAAGTATGTTTCTACAGAGGAACACGTTGTTGATGTGTTGATTAAGCCTATGTCTTGAATAAAGTTTGAATACTTTCAAGACAAGCTTGTTGTGGTCCGAAAGGATCTCCCTCGAAAGAGGGAGTGATGATGATGATGTGGTTTATTGGAGCTATGGTGTGGCAACTCAGTCTAGGATTGGTATGTCAGTCTGACAAGCCCTATTTGATCCCGAAAGGGATTGGTATGTCAGCTCGGCAAGTCCTGTTTGATCCTAGGGGGATTGGTATGTCTGACTAGGCTTGTTTGGTCTGAAAAGATTAGCAAGTTAGACAAGGCATGTTTGGTCCCCATCTAGATTGGTATGTCTGACTAGGCTTGTTTGGTCGGAAAGGATTAGCAAGTCAGACAAGGCCTATTTGATCTACCAGAGTGCCCACTATAGAGCAGTTCCAGTTGTGCATTGATGTTGTTCCAAAATTCATATGCTGATGATGATGTTGTTCCACCATTCACGTGCTGATGATGTTGTTCCAGCATTCACGTGCTGATGATAATGATGTCCCAACAGTTCCTTATTGATGATGACAATGATGCTGATGATGTCCCAGCAGTTATGTGTTGATGATGATATTGACGACGCTGTTCTAGCAGTTCCATATTGATGATGATGATGATGCTCCAGATATATGATGCTGTTTCAAAACTTACTATGACATACAAAGATTCACCAGTCAGTTGTACAACTGTTGATGTTGATGTCTGTAGAATACCTTCCTAGTTAAGAGGGAGTGTTAAAGAAATGTAACTTTGGAAGATATTCTAATTGTATTTGTTATTATATTATTATTACTCCTTCGAGAGATGTCATTGATGTAGTTGGTCATGTAAAAGTCATTGAAAGAATCAATGTAAACCCTCCTTTGTAAGTTGGGTCAATAGTACCCTTAAGAAACATATTAAATATTTTATTGAGTCTCCCTAAGTGAAGTCCGCCCAGTTATTTAGGTGAAGTCGGCCCAGTTAGGGTAAAAGGTCACCCAACATAAGAATATAAATAGAGAGGTCGAATTCCTCATTTGTACCACTCACTCACTCAAGCAAGTGCGTAAGAGAGAGAAATAAAAAGTTCGTTGGTGAAGAGTTGTTTTGTCTTGGGGTTTTAACACCGTCTTGGTGTATTCTATATTGAGGAAGTTTTGCAGGGTTTTATCCCTTGTGGTTTTCCCGAGGAAAATATTGTGTTCTTTGTGTTGCCGTGCTTGTCTTTCTTTCAGTGATCCTATTGTTGCAAATGATTTAAAGTTATCATGCTAAACAAGTAAAAACTTAACACAGGTCAGCCTCCATACCTCGGTCTTCTATTCTGCAACCTACCTCCTCATCTTCCAAACATTATTTTTTATTTTTGTTTTGTAAAAGATACTTTTTATATATACAAAAAATATTTACATCAGCAACACAAAACAAAGGAGAAACAAAAGGGTATATACAATGAACTTCATATCCTCTTCGTTAAAATGACTAAAATAACTATAAAATTAGAATAAGAGGTATTGTCCAATAACTTAGCATCTTTAATCAGTGATATTCCTTTACCCAGTAGTACCTCATCTTGCCAAAGTTGACACAAGGCAACTTGGTAATTGACCTCATTTTCAAAACCATTCTTGTAGAGGAGTTCCCATGAAACATACAAAGACAAACCCAAAACTCTCAAACTGTGCCAGATACCAGCCATGGAATCCCAAAACACTGATTTGGCATCACCAGCAGAACTTCCCACTAGTGCAATGGTCTCTGCAGAGTGCTTTCCAACTAGGACTGAACCCGCTCCCAACCATATGTCGACAATATATCACTCATATAGCAATACATTCCTTGTGGCGATATATTGCTCCAAAAAAAATTGCAATAAATACTATATTTAGAAAATATCACGACACATTCATTATAACACAATATATTCACAAAATATTGTGAGTTGATGATAAATATCGCCCTGGTAAAAATGCTCCAAATTTGTTCTTTATAGCTGCAGATTGGGTTTTTTTAGGGTCATTGTGCATTGTTGAGGAAGGATGAACAACTTCAAGAAGGTTTGTGACCATTTCCATCGATAGAACAAAGGGAAATCCGAGTTCTTGTTGCCATTAATGGAGCAACTGTGGAGTGGGGATTCACTACAATCCATCTTCTCCATTTTCCATGTATGTATTAAATTTTATACTTGAAATTTGTTTGTTTTTCTAGATTTAGTGTAGGGTTTTCAATGGCCATTACATATACCTCTTTTTATCATCTTTCAATGGAAGATTTGATCATTCAACTCATTTTCAAGCATTCTTTTCAAAGATCAAAGCATTCTTTTGTGTTTCTTTTTTGTGTGCCATAGGTTTAATCTCAAGGTTCAAGTTTCAACTCAACAATAACACAATCCCAAAGCCATTGGATCCAATGTGCGTGTATGGTGAACCAATCTAATAATAAACAAATGATGAATTGCAAACTATGTGGCAAGGATATTTATGGTGGAATTAGCTGCTTGAAATACCACCTTGCCGAAATTGTTTGGCATGAAGTGGAGGTTTGTCCTGCAGTTACCCTATAAGTGATGCTTTTTGCAAACCAATCCCTTTTTGATATGGCTAGGAAGAGGGATGAGGAGGAATTGAGAGCTGAACTTGCATCTAGAACACAATCGAGAAGCATGGGAGCCATGTGTGCCTCAGTGGTGGGTGGCGGTTATCGTGAAATGCATTCCTTCTCCTCATCCACACGACCCTCAACTTTCACAATGCCCACCACATCCTCACCTTTCTTTGTGTCGAGGTCAACACCTGGGGGGAAATATTCTATTCTATCATTAATTAAAACAAGGGAGGAGGAGGCCAAAAAGCTTGTGGCTAAATGTTTTCTATGGCTTGATGTACCTTTTAACACTGCCAAGAACAACCCCATCTACCATTCCATGTTTGAAGTTTTGCTATTGTTGGTTCAGGGTATAGGGGCCCATCCTATACTTATTTGAGAGGGAAAATCCTTTAAGGGGAGAAGGTCGATTGCACCCAGAGATTAGATGAGCTTAGATAACCATGGGAGATCATTGGACACAAGTGTTATGTCAGATGGGTGGACATATGGGAAGGGTAGGTCCATTATAAATTTCTTGGTTAATTGTTCGAGGGGAACAATGTTTATCAAATATGTTGGATGCATCTCCATATGTTAAAGATGCAGCAAGGGATAGGCTCGTAGTATGTTGTCCAAGTCATTACATACAATGATGTTAATTATGTTGTTGTTGGGAGGATGCTTATGAAAAGGTATGCATGCTTGTATTGGACTTCTTGTGTTGTCCATTGCATTGATTTGATGCTAGAGGACATGGGAAAACTTCCTTGGATCAAGGAAGTCATTGATTCAACATGAAGTGTAATAATCCACACACACACACACACATGGGGAACAAGGAGTTGGTACATCTTGCCATCACGTGATTCGCCACTAGCTTCATTTCTCTTTAGTCTTTCCACAGGGTTATGGTGGAGTTACAGAGGATGTTTCTTTTTGATGAGTGGGCTTCTTGTGTCTATAGCACCAGACATGATGGGCAAGTCATAGCTCGATTGATTCAATTTGATCTAAGTTTTTGGGCGGTAGAGCAGGAGGTATGTACGATTAGTGAACCTTTGGTAAAGGTTTTCTGTTTGGTTGACGGTGACAAATCTGCAATGGGATACTTGTATGAGGCTATGGATAGGGCCAAAGAAGCTACCCATTGGTACTATGATGACAAGGGGGAGGAGGGATTCCCTAGCCGAGCTCAACTATGGGGTGTGATTGAGAACGATGGAATAATACTCTCCATTGTCCTAATGCGGTAAGGCTCTACCTCAACCTTGTGTTCTCTTATGCATGTGGATTTCGGTTTGATGCTCAGGTCATGGATGGATTTCTCTGGTGTGTTCAGAGGATGGTATTAACTCCCTTTGAACACTCAAATATTTTTAGGAAGATGGAAATCTACAGCTTGGCAGTTGGCACTTTTGGTTATGACATGACTGTCCAAGTTAGAATCACAAGGATTGCAAGCAAGCTTCAAAGTTCAACCTTCAAGTACATTTTGTTTAAAACTTTCAAACTCCTGTCTTTAGTATTTACACTTTCCTTCATATTTATTTGTTACTTGATGGAAATTTAATTCACTGTCTTTCCTTTCCTTGTTTTCATTATAGATATGTGGTGGACACATTATGGTGGCAGAGTTCCATAGCTGCAAAAACTTGCCATTAGTGTGCTAAGTCAAACTTGCAGCTCTTCAAGGTGTGAACGCAACTGGAGTGTCTTTGAAAAGATACACTCCAAGAAGCGCAACATGTTAGAAATGTTCAAGAATCAAAATTTAAATTTAAGTAGTTTATAATTTATTAATTTTAAATTTAATTTATTACAATTTTGAATTTATCATCAGCCCCTAATTATAGCCCTCATACTAATACAAGTTAGCTATCGAGCGCCTTAATGACATGGTTTATGTCTACTACAATCTAAGGCTGTAGGTGAAGCAGATTGAGAAAGTACCCAACACAAATGCTATTTCGTTGAATTACATTAACACTACCAGTAAATAGAGTGGAGACTGAGGATCTTGCAATGGAGGAGGCACTTGAATGGTTGGAGGGAGAGGAGGGTGTCAATGTAGATGTCTTGGAGGAGGAGGTGGAGGAGGATGTTCCACTTCTAGAGGATGAGGACATTGAGGAGAAGGCTGATATTCCGGTGTAGCTAATACCACCGCCTTCACAGATTCATGCAGTTGGAGACATATCACATTGGCATCCACCTCAACCCCATTACCTTCCACCACAACTCGAGCAGTTGGAGCTTCCAGTTTCACCCCACGCTCATTCAGAGCACCTCCATGACCTCCTACTGCTTCTAGAGGAACAGTGGTGCGCTTTTCCTCTAAAAGGGGTGGACTCGGTAGAGGGAGTTGATGATTCCTATTATTTATCATTGTACTATGTAGTATCTAGATGCCTTGTGAGTCATGATGATTCATCTCATGAGATACATTTGTTTTGATCATTTGATGTGATTTTCTATCATTCTATCAGGAATATATTTTAGAATTTTCAGTTTAGTGTTGATATGTGATCATGATGTGCCATTTGACATCTTATGCATCTTCTATATTAGTTGTATTTTCATATTATGTAGCAATGTGTTTATTTGATATTTAATATTGCTAATGCTTTGGATGTTAATAAAATTTTAAAAAAATGGTTATTTTTGTATTTTTTTGAGCTTTCTCGATATTTTCCCCAATATTGTCAATAAGTTACATTATAGACTCTCGACAATATACTCGTCGACATAATATATGTAACTATGCTACCAACAAGATCTTGCAAAGGGACACTCCCATAAATGTGCTTTACTGATTCTAGCTTTGAACAAAATAGACAGAGGGCATGAGATAGACCACTCTTGACTAAATGAGCTTAACCACGTTTAATTTTTATATATGCAATTGAAGTAGCATTATTATCTCGATGGGTGCCATATTTGTTTCCAAAACTCCATTGACAATATGTAGAGATCTAGCACTTTATTTGGTAAATATCAATTGTTCCTTCCATATAAGCACTTGCATCTTTCTCTTGAAAGCAAATCATCCCACGGGGGCAAGCATGTCATTGTTAGAGTTTGTACTTTAATTCAATATTATCTAGGATCTTTCACTGAAAGAATAACAAGCACAACAAAACACATTAGACACAATAGTTTTCCTTGGGGAAACCATAAAGGAGAAAACCCCACAACTTCCTCAAAGATAGATTTGTCACTAATACAATATCAAGCCGAAAGTGGAAAACCCAAAATATGTATTCTGCAACTTCTCTCTTTCTCCACCAGTGTACTTGTCTTCTCTCCCTTGCTATGCAAACTTGTGTGAGTGAGTAGTGTGTCCAAATGAGAGAGCACGACTCTCTATTTATACTCTACTTTTAACTTGACCTTTTACCTAACTAGGTTGGCCTCACTAAAATTGACTGGGCCGACTTCTCTAGGAAGACTCAATAACCCTTTTACATTTGACTCTAGGGGATCTATTGTCTCGAATTACATTGGAGGTTTTACCTCAATGACTTTGCATGACCAAACACAATAATGACATCCCAAACTAGAGGAAAAACATCTCTATCGGAGGTACAAATAAAATACAATAATAATATCAATATAAAATACAAGTGAATATCTTCCGAAGTTACATTTACATCAACACTCCCTCTTAACTAGGAAGGTATTCTCTTGCCACAATCATCATCACCCTGGACACAATTTTGGACAACGTCATCATCGCTGGATCATCTTCAATGTTGGAACATCATCATCAACACTGGATCATCATCGTCGCTGCTGCAACAATCCTCATTCCGTTGATCATTAATTACTGACATATCTCTAATCTATCCGTCATAGGAATTTCTATAGAGCCAACCCTTTTTCATGCTAGATTTAGGCCTAGCCATCATGTAGGTATTCATCATCTTTGCGAGCAAACCATCAAGTAGGTATAGCCCAAGACCAATCATTACATTTCCATTGCAATCACCTGCGTCTCCTACTATCGCCTCATTGTATCCATATCATCTCATCATCACACTGAGCACAACCCAGATGCACATCTCATGTCCAACATACCACCTATGTCTCCCACCCAGTGGGTATAGCCCAGGAGCACCCGAGGTGCATTGCATCTCTCAACGGTTAACCCGCGTCTACCAGCATGGGAGGAAAATTAGGAGCACCCCAGGTGCATTACGTCCCAAGGACAACCTACGCCTACCACCATGCGAGATCCTGCCTAGGCGCACACACAATGTCTTATGACCGGTGGACCTCTCAACGTCTCTAGTATGGGAGGACAATTAGGAGCATCCCAGATGCATTACGTCCCAAGGACCACCTATGCCTACCACCATACGAAAACCAACCCTTACATCTACTAACATGGGAGGAAAATCAGGAGCACCCCAGGTGCATTACGTCCCAAGGACCACCTACCCCTACCACCATGCGAGAACGACTCTAGTGCATCCGCGTCTTCCGGTCTCATCACTCCCTCTTAGGAGGAACCTCGATCTAGATAATACCAAGATTCTCTCTGGAGTACTCGAACTTCACTTTGGCTAACGGCTTGGTCAACACATCGACTATCTGCTTGTTTGTCGCCACATACTGGAGCTTCTCTGCTCCTCTTTGCACCATATCCCTGATATAGTGGTACTTGATCTCAATGTGCTTCGACTTGTCATGGAACACTGAGTTCTTGGACAACTTCACACAATTCTGGTTGTCACAGAAGATACAAGTCGCCTCTAACTGGAGATCAAACAAATCTGACAGTAGCTTCCTAAGCCATACTGCCTCACAACTAGCCGAACAAGCTGCAACATACTCTACTTCAGCTGTACTCAGTGCCACGCACGACTGCTTCCTGCTTAACCAGGAGATCATACCGGATCCCATATTGAAGCAACATCTCGAAGTGCTCTTCCTATCTGAGGCACTGCCTGCCCAATCCGAATCAACATAACCTTGTAGGTTAATCTTCTGATCCGCCTCATACTTGAGCCCATAGTCAATTGTACCCTTCAGGTACCTCAATACATGCTTTGCAACAATCGGGTGAACATGTCTCGAATCCGTCAGGAACAGGCTCAGGGTGTTCACAACAAAGCATATGCCTGGTCTCCTGTTCGTCAGGTACATCAATGAAGCAATCATTTGACGATACATCGTGGCATCAACTGACTCTGATGAAGCAGCATGTGGTAGCTTCAAGTTCGATGCCAAGGGTGTGGCCATAGACTTGCAGTCCATCATTCCGAACCTCTTCAAAATCTCCACTGCATACTTCCCTTGTCCAAGGAAGATTCCATCCGCACTCTGCCACACCTCCTAAGAAATAATGCATCATACCTAGGTCCTTCATCTCGAACTTTGCGGCAAGCCTCCTCTTCACATTTGCAATGAGCTCATCCTCACCTGTCAAAAATAGGTCATCTACATACAACATAAGTATCACTGGACTTCTAGCTTCAACCTTGAAGTAAAGGTTGGAATCCTCTTTACTCTTATTAAAGCCCAAGCTCATCAGGAAACTGTCCATCCTGCCGTACCACGTCCTGGGTGCTTGCTTCAATCCATACAAGGCTTTCTTCAATTTTCACACATGAGTCTTCCTGTCATGTGTCTCAAATCCGAGTGGCTACTCTACGTACACTTCCTCTTCAACTACACCATTCAAGAATGCTGTCTTAACGTCCATCTGGCGTACCTTCCATTTCATCACTGTAACCAATGCAAGTATAGATCTGATGGAAGTGTATCTAGCTACATATGCAAACGTTTCGTCGTAGTCTATGCCTTCTTTTTGGGAGAAGCCACGTGCTACAAATATTGCCTTGTGTTTCTCAATGCCACCATCTGCAACATGCTTGATCTTGTGAATCCACTTCGAAGTCACTATAGACTTCCCTTCTGGTCTCATAACTATCTCCCAGACATCATTCTTCATAATCGACTGGTACTCCTTGATCATGGCATCCTTCCATTCTTTCTTCTCTGTTGCTTCCTCATAGTTGGAAGGTTCTTTATCAATGATGTCACACAACAGAGATACATACCTGTTGTATGGTCTAGTTCTCTTGCTTTCTCTGTGCATCCCATCTGGAGCGCCATACTTCTCTGCATCTTGTATTGCCTCTCGTACCCATGCTGGTCTCCTCTTGTGGGAGTTCTTCTCAAGTGGTGGATCTACAGGTTCATGTGGTTTTGCTATGTCGTGGTCTTCATGATATTCTGGAACTGTTTCTTCCATAATTGAATCTCTAATCTTGGGAATTTCAGGTTTCAATATCTTCAATAGGTATTTTTCTTGATTTGTTGTATGATGAGTCTTCGTCGAATGTAACGTCTCTGTTGATGTCGATCTTCTTGAATCCTGGGAAGTATATTTGGTAGGCCTTTGAAGTTTCGCTGTATCCTACGAATATTCCCTTCTTTCCTGAGGGATCTAGCTTCGTCCTCTTCTCCTTCGGAATGTGTATGTACACTGGGAAGCCAAATATTCTGAGATGGCTGACTTCTGGTT
Source organism: Larix kaempferi (assembly GCA_027924585.1). NCBI lineage: Eukaryota > Viridiplantae > Streptophyta > Pinopsida > Pinales > Pinaceae > Larix > Larix kaempferi. The sequence goes on along the minus strand of BSBM01001331.1, from coordinate 12,431,203 downwards.
TCTCATGGGATAAAGCTTCTTCTGGAGTCATGTTATCTAGTACTCGGTGAGGAGTACGGTTCTGTACATACACTGCTGTCCTCATAGCTTCTGCCATAAATGCATCGAAAGATCTTGGTCATGTAGCATTGCTTTTGTTGCTTCCATTATTGTTTTGTTCTTTCGTTCTGCAACACCATTCTGTTGAGGATTGTAGGGAGTGATCAACTCCCTCTTAAGCCTAGAATCTCTGCAAAGATTCTTGAATTCTTTTGAGGTGAATTGTTCGCCATTATCTGATCGAAGGGTCTTGATCTTCTTCTTTGTGTGATTCTCGACCAAGGCTTTGAATTCCTTGAACTTGCTACATACACTATCTCTACTTTTCAAGAAGTAAATCCAAGTCTTACAAGAAAAGTCATATATAAATGGAATATAATAAACATACCCACTAAGTGAGCTGGATGACATGGGACCGCATACATCAGAGTGGATTATCTCCAATATTCCTTTCGCTTTGCTTTCACAGTTGGGAAACGCCTTTTTCACATTCTTTCCTTGCACACATCCCTTGCAAATGCTTTCATATTTGGTCTGGATTTCTGGAAGTCCTGAAACTGTTTTGCTTGCAATAGGTAGTGCTCTATAATGCACATGTGCAAGCCTTCTATGCCATAGTTCACTTGGTTCCATGGAGTCATGAACCAATGCTTGTTCAGGTTGGCCCTTCAACTTGTACAAACCTCCCTCTTGCTCTCCAATCACAGTTGCATCATCTATCATCTTTCCCCTTGTCCACATTAGGACTTGGCCATTTACAAATGCAACCCTCCTTCCCTTAGCATCTAGTGCTGATATGGAGAGAAGGTTCTTATTTAGTCCAAGAACATATAGCACGTCTTTCATCTTCAGAGATTTGCCGAAGTCTAGCTTGTAGGAAGCTTCTCCACTTCTTTTTATGGGGTATTGGTAATCATCCCCAAGTTTCACCTTATGAGGTGACTCATATTCAGATAGATTGACGAATAATTCTTTGTATCCCGTCATGTGCTTGGAAGCTCCATTATCTACAAACCAATCATTGCTCCAATGTGTAACAATGCCCGTGAGTGCTAAGTTCATGACATATTCTTCATCACTTGAAGAACCATCTCTTTCTTCTTCTCTGGTTCTTTTCCTTGCAGGTTCATTGTCTTCCGCGGTGTGAGCATGATGTCTCTTCTTGTTTGTATTCTTGTTGGAGCCTCTGTTTCTGGAACAATCTCTGGAGTAGTGTCCCTTCTCATCACATGCATAACATCTAATGTTTGATAGATCTCTTCTTGGTCTTCTTTGTCTATCGTAGTTCTCCCTCTTATTTTGATGGTGGTTCTCCCTCTTGTTGTGATGGTGGTGCTCCCTCTTGTTGTGGTTTCTTTTAGCGTGAACCATGAGAGCTTGGTCATCATTTGCTCCCATCTTCTCTTCTCATATCACAAGTCGAGCTTCTTCCTGTGTACATTCTTCCCATAGTCTGCTGAATGTGATCAACTTCATCTTGGCACATATCCCTTGAATGAATCAGTCCCATGATCTTGGGAGACCATTCAAGGTGGTCATAACGATCTCTCCTTCTTCTCCCTTTTCCTCAACTGCCTAAAGTTTCTCCTTGATCTGTGAGACCCTCGAGAAATATGATTGCATGGTCTTTGAGTTCAGGATCTTTATGTTCTTGAGTTGGTTCCTTAATGTCATCTTCCGATTAATGTTCTTCCCTTCGAATAGCCTTGTCAACGCATCAGACATCTCCTTGGGTGTCTTCAAGGATGACACATGTGGGATGATATGATCCTTAATGGAGTTTGCAATAATTCTCTTGGCCTTAACCAAGTTCTTCTTGTGAATAGCCTTAGCCTCATCTCCCTCTGGGGCTGGAACCTCTTCACTAACATATTTGTCCAAATCATTTTCTTCAAGAACAAGGGCAATCCTATACTTCCATGCTCGAAAGTTATCAGCTCCCTCAAGCTTATCCTCAAGATTGGTATGGTGAGACATATTGAATGAGTACCTCAAATGGAAAGAGCAAATATTTAGATCTTACCAATTTGATATGTCCAACTTGGTTCTGGAGCTGGCTGGCCTAGGGTTTGTTAGAGAAACCCTAATTTTCCAAAGTTGGAATCTTGAACTTCTGACTGGACAGGAAGATGCGCCTCCTCAAGGCGAGTCGTCCAATGTACTCCTTTTACCAAATTGATGGAGGAAAACCCCAAAAGCTTGATGCCCTAGTTTTCCCCTGGCACTAGTGTCTGGGTCAAAACTGAAAATTCTCGGAATTCGATTCTGCTTCCTCCAAAATATGCGCCCTCCTAGGGCGAGTTATCCTAGCCTCCTTTTCTTGATGAACCGTGGAGAGAAGACTTCAAGCTTGGAAGCCCTAGTTTCCCGTTGCAACACAATGCCTTCTTTTCATGTAAGCTCTGATACCATGTTAGAGTTTGTACTTTAATTCAATATTATCTAGGATCTTTAACTGAAATAATAACAAGCATAGCAAAACACAATGGTCACAATAGTTTTCCTCGGGGAAACCATAAAGGAGAAAACCCCGCAACTTCCTCAAAGATAGATTTGTCACTAATACAATATCAAACCAGAAGTGGAAAACCCAAAATATGTCTTCTACAGCTTCTCTCTGTTAGTTTTTCATCATTTAATTCAATAGATCTAGGATCTTAACTGAAAGAACAACATGTACAGCATATCAAGCATAAGAGACAAGAGACAAGAGACACAAAACATTTCATCGGGGAAAACCAAGAAGGTGAAAAACCCCGCAACTTCCTCAGAGATAGAATAAGCATCAATACAAGGATCACCATGATCAAACCCAAGAGATATATATCTTCAGCAGCATGCTCCTCCTCCACTTGTGCGCACCCTCCTCTTCTCTCACTAATGAGAAGTGAGTGAATAATAGAATGCATCAAATGAGAGAGACACACTCTCTATTTATACACTAACTTGACTTGCCTTTTAACTCTAACTAGGTCGGCCCCAACTTAACCACTTAACATAATACTAACTGGGCCGACCCCACTAGGGTGGTCTAATAACCCTTTAACCCACAAGACTCATATAGGGCCGACCCCATCAAGGTGGTCTAATAACCCATCAAGTATAAGTTATGACACTTACAATATAACTTGCAACACTTGCAAGTACAACTGGCGACACATCCAATTGGAGGAATAATACATCTTTGTTGGGGATACAATAAAGTACAAATACAATATACAAGTGAATATCTTCCGAAGTTGCAAATACATCAACACTTCCTCTTAACTAGGAAGGTATTCTCTTAACACAAGTCATCAATACATATGGGCACAAGTCTTCAATTTTGGAGCTGGATCATCGTCACTGGATCACGGAGCATCATCGTCACTGTTGCTGTACTCGTCATCTCGATCACTGGTGCTATCTCTCGATTCTTCTCGTCATAGGAAGTTCTACAGAGCCAACCCTTTTTCATGCTGGATGTAGGCCTATTCTCCTGTAGGTCTTCATCATCTTTGGCCATATTGTGGAATCCTCAGGACTAATTACGTGTGTCACAAAACCTCGAAAGAGCATCCCAGGACTGATTACGAGCTTACTGCTCAACCTATTGGATCTCCCAGGGCAATATTATATGTGACCACCACAAAACCTCGAAAGAGCATCCCAGGACTGATTACGAGCATACTGCTCAACCTATCGGATCTCCCAGGGCAATATTACATGTGATCACCACAAAACCTCGAAAGAGCATCCCATGATTGATTACGAGCATACTGCTCAACCTATCGGATCTCCCAGGGCAATATTACATGTGGTCATGGCAAAACCTCGAAAGAGCATCCGAGGACTGATTACGAGCGTACTGCTCAACCTATCGGATCCCCCAGGGCAATATTAGATGCCATAGGACAAAACCTCGAAAGAGCATCCCAGGACTGATTACGAGCTTACTTCTCAACCTATCGGATCTCCCAGGGAAATATTATATGTCCTCCCAAAGAAAAACCTCGAAAGAGCATTTTCCAGATCTCCCAGGGAACTATTACATGCCATAGGCAAAACCTCGCAAGAGTATCTGCAAATCTCCCAGGGAAAGATTATATGCTTATCTGTACAACCTGTCCACAGACATGGAGTATCATCCTGATACTCATGATCGTGCTGATCATCATCGTACCATACAATGTCCTGATGCACATCATCACATGATCAACCTGATCATCGTCACAACATCGTCCTGATGCATGTCATCATCGCATGATCATCCTGATCATCGTCATAGAATCATCCTAATGCATATCATCTAGAGCATCGTCCTGACACTCATCATCACCATATAATCAAATTGATCATACAAAGCATCCACCTGATGCATATCATCACACATGATCATCCTGATAATCATACATAACATTAACTGGAGCATCGTCCTGATGCTCATCACACAACGCTTACATCCATAGCCATGTGAAGGATCCTCATATCACCATCTTGGAATGGCTCCTGCAAATGTGTCCCATCACTTCTTCCTCGAAGTATCTTCAATCTGAAGAACACCAAGCCTCTCTTTGAAGTACTCAAACTTCACTTTGGCTAGTGGTTTTGTCAGCACATCTGCAACCTGCTCATCTGTCGCAACATACAGGAGCTTCGCTGCTCCTCTCTGCACCATATCCTTGATATAGTGATATTTGATCTCGATGTGCTTCGACCTGTCATGGAACACCAGGTTCTCTGACAACTTCACACAACTCTGGTTGTTACAATAGATACATGTAGCATACAACGGGAGATCAAATAACTCAGACAGTAGCTTCCGAAGCCATACTGCCTCACAACTGGCCGAACAAGCTGCGACATACTCTGCTTCGGCTGTACTCAGTGCTATGTAGGACTGCTTCCTGCTAAACCAAGAGATCACACCTGATCCCATACTTAAGAAGCACCCCGAAGTGCTCTTCCTATCTGGAGCACTGTCTACCCAATCTGAATCAACATAACCCTCCAGGTTAAACTTTTGATTCGCATCATACTTGAACCCATAATCAACCGTACCCTTTAAGTACCTCAGAATATGCTTCACAGCAATCAGGTGAACATGTCTAGTATCTGCCAGGAACTGGTTCAATGTGTTCACCGCAAAGAAAATATTTGGTCTTGTGTTCATCAGGTACATCAAGGACCCAATCATATGATGATACACAGTGACATCAACCGACTCTGATGAAGCATCACACATAAGCTTCAGGCTCGATGCTATAGGTGTGGCCATGGCCTTGTAGTCCATCATCCCGAACCGCTTCAGGATCTCTACTGAATACTTCCCTTGTCCAAGGAAGATTCCATCTGCACTTTGCCACACCTCCATGCCTAGAAAGTAATGCATCATGCCCAAGTCTTTCATCTCGAACTTGGAAGCAAGCTTCCTCTTCGTGTCGGCAATCAACCCATCCTCACCTGTAACAAACAGGTCATCCACATACAATGGTAGTATCACTGGATTGCCTTCCTCAACCTTGTAGTAAAGGTTGGAATCCGACTTACTCTTGGTAAAGCCCAAACTGGATAGAAAGCTGTCTATCCTACCATACCAAGTCCTAGGAGCTTGCTATAAGCCATACAAGGCTTTCTTCAACCTACACACATATGACTCCCTATCATGTGTCTCAAAACCGAGTGGCTGCTCCACATACACTTCCTCTTTGACTACACCATTCAAGAAAGCTGTCTTGACATCCATATGGTGTATCTTCCACTTCATCACTACAGCCAGAGGAAGTACTGTTCTGATGGAAGTGTATCTGGTTACAAGAGCAAAAGTCTTTTCATAATCTATTCCCTCCTTTTGGGAGAATCCAGGAGCTACAAACGTCACCTTGTATTTCTCTATGCTACCATCTGCAGCATGCTTGATCTTATAGATCCACTTGGAAGTCACAACAGACTTCCCTTCAGGTCTTGGGACCACATCCCAAACATCATTCTTCATGATCAACTGGTTTCCTCGATCATGGCATTCTTCCATCATTGCATCCCGAATCCTGGGAACTTCAGATTCTTCAATATCTTCAATAGATAGTTTTCTTTGAATTTCGTTTGCTGGAACAAATGTTGTAGTCCTTCTTTTGTAGGTGATTGTACACGATCTTTCCTACAAGTCAAATTCAATTGCATGATTAGAAACTTCTCATAGTTTTTCAAAACACACATTTTTATGCATAAAGACATATGTCATACAGTCATGCAAATATCTTAGCCAATGCTTCAATACATCATTTATCCATATCCCGTATTCACACGGTAACTTTCTAGATGCCTTCCATCTCTACCAGAACATTTGTTAAGAGTGTGCACAACTCCCAACATGTTAGCAAAGAGGTTTCATTCTAGATAAGTAGTATGGAATGTTGTACAGTACCATAGGCCACTTACCCATTACTTGTATATTAGTAGTATCTTGTTCGTTAATATAACTTTTCTAATATGCATCTAGGAACATAAGTATGTACATGACTGGAAAACATCATTTAAGTAATCATATAATAAATGACAATTCAAATACTTATCTTTGTTTAGTTGTAGGGTGGACTCCCTCTCAATCTTTGCTTCCTTGTATGAACTACTGGAGTGTGCTCCCTCTTGATCTTTGCTTCTTGGATTACCTGTCCTTGAACTTATATCCATCTCGGACCACTATGCATGCTTAATTGTGCGCTAGTTTCATCATTGTGTTATCCTCAAGATCTCATACATAACCATACATATATTAGTATAAACTCAATACTATCAAAACATTATGATCCTAAATCCTCTTAACATCTATGGTCATGATCATTTCACACATAGGTAATAAGCGTTAGTATTCAAGGTTTCAGAGAAGACTTCTTTTACTCATGCATATTCTTATTTGACCATAGGACTCTTCTGGCTAGTCATATCATCAATCAAAGTAAGAAGCATAATATGCATAAACCCTTGATTACTTAAACTTCTAACATTCAAGAATAATCATTATCATTCATACAAAAGTATAAGATCCTAACACAAGGTAGGATTCTAACTTGATATAGGAAAAACATACTTGGAATATCATGCTTGCTAGTTATTTCTAACATACCCACATAATGTCTTCTTGTTCTTTTCAATGACTTGTGCTAGTAACCTGCATAACTCATAAGTTAACCATTATGGAACCAAAATTAGACATACCTCATAAGTGGAGCTTCTATGTGATCCATGACTATGGATGAGTCTTTGTCTTCATGTCACCATGGTCATATGTTCTTGATCTAGAATTTGATTTGTCTTTCTTGATGTACCTTTCATGTTAGCGGACAACATCATCCTCATACAATACCATAGTGCATTAGTACAATCATAAGTGTCATAACCCTAATTAATGAATGTTTTCTATCATTCACACGCATTCATACTTTTACTAGGGTGATAAGACAAGTCTAAAATTAATCAAGATTGGACTAATCTCAATAATATGAAGACAAACATATCATAAACTTAATCATGAACAGATTTCAACACATACTTGTATCAAGTCATACCTGTCGAGATTGCTTGTAGTCTTCTTATGCAAGGCCTTAGCCTCGTCTCCCTCTGAAATTGGAACTTCTTCACTTATGTAGGTGTCCAATTCATTCTCTTCTAGGATTAACCCAATCCACTTTGATTTGCTGAAACTAGATCTAGAGCTGGATTAGGGTTTGTCAGAGAAACCCTAAAAATTCAAATTTTGAATTTCAAACTTCTGATTGGATGAAAAGATGCGCTTTGCTAAGCTGATCAAGCTGGTATACTTCAATTTTGAAAACTGCAAAATTTGACCCCTCAAAATTGCCTTTGAAATTTCAGGATCTTCTGGACAGGATCCCGAACTAGGGTTTGATAAAGCCCGGCCTTCTGCCCATCCAGAAGGTTCGATCTTGTGTTCTAAACTTTTATTTTTCTGAGGAGCTTTCAACTGTGGTCACAGATTTAAAAAATTCCAACTTTTGCAGAAGCCCTAATTTTCCACCTTTTCGAGCAAACTCCCGAATTAGGTTTTGATCAAGCCCATTCTTCTGCCCAACCAAAAAATTCGATCTTGGTCTTTAAATTTTGATTTGATGAGGAGCATTCAGCCATGGTCTCCGATTCCAAAAATTCCAACTTTCTCCGAAGCCCTAAATTCCCGTAGCAGTGACAAGCAAAGAATGAAGGTGCTCAGAATCCAATTCTGTTTTGACAGAAATATGCACCTTATTGTTTCTGGTGCATCTTTGAAATTTCGGATCCACAGGGTCTGAAACTTCAGCATGTGGTAGCCTGACCTATCATCTTTCCAACCCCATAGGTCTGATCTCAATTGGATTCTCTGAGAGAGAGTTATGCCAAGTGTCGCAATGTGACATGTTTATGGGATAAAACAGGAGAGATAGCTTGTACGGAGTTCCACGTGTCACTATTTCAACTTCGGCCTCTGAAAAGCAGACCTGTGGAAGTACAGTCCGTGCCCTACTTGTCACTTTTTACTAAATTTCATTTGGAGCTTCGTAGCCCAAGTTGTGACCTTTTTTCCTAGGTCACCTGTTTATGACTAAGATCTGGAAGAGGCAGAAACCCTAACTTGTACGGATCATAAATCACAAAGTACAACAAATAAGATACCGTGCTTTGGACACAAGGTACATAGGGATGTTATCTACAACCTGTAGACATTTCAGATCTTGAACTTTCTCCACAATGGATTTATAGCGAAAGTTCTACGATGACTGGTTTTTTCTATATCAAGCCCTAACTTCCAATTTGTTGCAAGTGCAACAAGTCTCATAAATGCCATACCATGCCTTCTTTCCGGCTAACTTTAATACCATGTTAGTTTTTCATCATTTAGTTCAATAGATCTAGGATTTTAATTGAAAGAACAACATGTACATCATATCAAGCATAAGAGACAAGAGACAAGAGACACAAAACATTTCACCGGGGAAAACCAAGAAGGTGAAAAACCCTGCAACTTCCTCAGAGATAGAATAAGCATCAATACAAGGATCACCATGATCAAACCCAAGAGATATATATCTTCAGCAACATGCTCCTCCTCCACTTGTGCGCACCCTCCTCTTCTCTCACTAATGCGAAGTGAGTGAATAATAGAATGTATCAAATGAGAGAGACACACTCTCTATTTATACACTAACTTGACTTTCCTTTTAACTCTAACTAGGTCGACCCCAACTTAACCACTTAACATAATACTAACTGGGCCGACCCCACTAGGGTGGTCTAATAACCGTTTAACCCACAAGACTCATATAGGGCCGACCCCATCAAGGTGGTCTAATAACCCATCAAGTATAAGTTACAACACTTACAATATAACTTGTGACACTTGCAAGTACAACGGACGACTTCCAATCGGAGGAATAATACATCTCCGTCGGGGATACAATAAAGTACAAATACAATATACAAGTGAATATCTTCTGAAGTTACAAATACATCAACACTCTCTTTCTCCACCAATGAACTTGTCTTCTCTCCCTTGCTATGTGAACTTGTGCGAGTGAGTAGTGTGTCCAAATGAGAGAGCAAGGATCTCTATTTATACTTTACTTTTAACTTGACCATTTACCTAACTAGGTCGGCCTCACTAAAACTGACTAGGCCAACTTCTCTGGGAAGACTCAATAACCCTTTTACATTTGAATCTAGGGGATCTATTGCCCTGATTTACAATGGATGTTTTACCTCAATGACTTTGCATGACCAAACATAATAATGACATCCTCGACAGAGGAAAAAAATATCCGTTAGAGGTACAAATAAAATACAATAATAATATCAATATAAAATACAAGTGAATATCTTCCGAAGCTACATTTACATCAACAATCACAAGCCGTATTTAAACCCGGTTTGGGAGGACATGACACATTACGTTAACCACCAAAGCTACCGCCGATTGAAAACCTAGTTTTACATTTCAGGTGATGCCAGTTTTGAGATTCCATGGCATGCCAAATTTCAGAGATCATGCTACATATACCTAGATTTAAGATACCAAGGAAGTTTGGTGGGATTTTGGCCCTTTGAATTTCTCTTATGATGACTAATGTGACCAAGGTTGACTTGGTCTCTAGATTCCCACGTGTCTTCTTGTGCATTGATGAGTTATTCAATGTGTCTAGGTTGATGCATCCCTAACGATTATGTCCTTGACGGATTAGTTAATGTGCGTAGGTGGATGCGACCTTAACGACACCCCTCTTGCGATAGAACCTTTCATAAAAGAACCCTATTTTGTTTAGGGATTTGTTTCCTATCTAACAATAGACCATGCATGCAAACTAAAAACCCCAAACTAAATTAAAGACTATCTTACGCATTTTTGAAGCATTCATGCACCCTCCTAACTCACCTTTACATAATAATAGCTCACCGCCTAACCCAACCCACTGTTGTTCCATTAACAACTTTGCAAATATCTTGAGGTGAAGGTTCTATTGGGATTGTTGTGCTATGAGGAAGGGGAATCAACTTCCATGAAACTAGGTTAAACAATATAACACTTCTTTGCCCAGGAAACAACTAGATCCTTGACCTTCAAACAATGTGCTAGCAAATGAAGATGTTCAAAACATGCCTTGCAATAACAATAAATATGTTCATAGTCTAATTTTGATCATTATACTCAAGAATGTTCTTTTAAAAAAACCTCTTCCTAATATGAAGGCCAATGGACATTCAAGTGCACATAAATGATAGAACATTTAATTGTTTTTCTATAAAAACAAGAAACTTATAGAGCATTCCCAATCCCAATAAGATAAGTGGGATGTGAATACTCTAGAGGTAGGCTTTGCATCCACACCCAAATAGGCACTAAACATAGATTTTGGTGTAAGAGTTTCCAAGGCCTCATAAAGAGACCAAATCGACGATATTATCGGACCATCATGAGGACAAAGTATCTTTGTTTAAGAGTTAAACACTAGTGTGAAAAATCCCTTGGAACATGGGTGATTCACCATAGTATCTTTCAAGGAAGATCCCTAAACCATGGTATCCTAGACAAGCATTGAGCAAGCTTTGACCAAATATTGTTAAATTTCTAAATCAATGTGCATGAGCAAGAAGATATTTTAATCCCTATATATTATGACACTACATTTCTATTATAATATTAGTATTATATTTATTAGTAGGCTCGAACCCTAATTATGTATGCTCTAGAATGGTAATGGAACTCTTTACACACACACACACACACACACCAAAGAGATCTAGTTTGGAATCATTTCATATCATTTTGTTTTGTATCTGAAATACATTGTAAATGATGTTTCCTCCTCGAAGAGGCTGGTTGTTCATCTTTTAATTGCATTATTAAGGCATTGGAATAATATATCTTCTCATTTTATGCTATTTTTGGGATTTTGGTGCATAACATTTGGTATCAGATCCATTTTCACTATAATTTTTTTTATAGGATGTCTCAGATAGAAAAAGTTGGAACAAGGCACAAAGGAGATATCGAACTATTAGTGGTACAATTTAGGTCTTCATTCATTACAAGTATGGAGTCATACCTTGTGTAAGTTAGGGTTTTTGACTAGTCCAAAAATTAGTCCCAAATAGGTGTTCCGAGAAAAAAACTATTATATCTACAAATTAAAAGATCCAAATTGAGTGAGACCTATTATATCAAAAAGAAGACATACCATAACATTTGTGGTAGAAATTTCAGAATTAGATCCTAAAAATTGGACATGTGGCATGCCGTACACTTTCGCTCTCCTATAAGGGACAAAACTAACAAGTTTTGGTAAAATTACCACAACTTCTTATTGGCACATCAGAATTAGGTCATACCTATGGCATTGCTGAAAATACATATCAAGCTACTACAAGAATAAATTTCAGACTCAGAGGGGCCAAAATTGGAGAGTTACCTCAGTTATGGAATGTCGGCTAGCAAGACAGTCTCCAAATCAGGGTTTTAAAAGGTATTTTATTTTGAATTTTGCATAACTTTTGATTGGAAGGTTTGATTTGGGTGATTAAAAAAGCGGGATAAAGAGTAAATAGAGAGGAAGTATATTAAATATTAGTGTGATAAAATGACAATAGGTGGAGAAAAAATTTCTACTCCCCTTAAACTTCCTGAAGGCTTAACTATGACAAGAGAAGTAGGAAGAACTAAACTATGACTTGTCCACGTTTTCCAACCAATTAGGGAACCTTGACAATAAATTTATCGCAACTAATGCTGAATTCCTAATATTCAAAGCAGATATACAAAAGAAGATTGAACATGTGGTCCGTAAAGAGGATCCCGGGGCGATGAAAGATGATCTCGAAGTTATGAAAAATGAAATTTTGAATGTGATCAGGAATGGCCTTCCTCATAATTCAGATATTAAAGTAGAGGAGAAGGAGAACAAGAGGGACTTATCCCCGTCACATATTAAGAAAATTGAAAAACAATCCGAGAATAAGAGGTTTGAGTCCCCGACATTTGATGGTTCATTGCATAATTATGGGTTCAACTATGGTCCAAGGAACTACTTAATTTCCAAGATTGAAATGAGAAAGTTTAACGGAAATGATCCAATAACATGGATATTCCAGATGGAGCAATTCTTCTATCAGTTTGTATGGTACCAATGACTTTGTGACCATAAAAATGACTCTATTGTATGTTGGTCTATATTTATAGATGAATTGATTGCACATTATGAGGATATTAAGAGCAACACATTCTTTATCCAGTTGATAAACCTCAAGCAAAAAGGTATAGTTGCAGAGCACATCAAATAGTTTCAGAAGTTAATTCTTAGAGTGAAGAATATGCTAGAAGATAATTTGTTGGATCTCTTTATGGGATATTTAAAGGATAATATTCAACATGAGGTACCTATCTTTGAACCTAAATCATTGGAGAATGTTTTTAGTTTGGCAAGGAAAATTGAAAGTAAAAATATGGCGCTAGAAGGAGGGCATGAAAATAAACATATGGCTACTAGAAGAATTGCCACTAACACCTATAGAGAGAGAAAATTTTCCCCTCCCAACTCCACTTAGTCTAAGCATACAAGGTTAACACCTCAACAAGTGGAGGAAATAAGGGAAAAGGGACTACGTTTCAATTGTGACAACAAGTACAATAAGGGGCATAATTGTAGTATAGATTGTGAAGAGGAAAACAATCCAAATCTAGGAAAACCTCAAGAGAAATATATAGAAGATTCTAATCCAACAATATCTTGTCATGCATTAGCCAAAATTATCACTCCTCAAACTCCTAGGATAGAAGGATATATCAAAAAGAGAAATCTAACATTGTTGATTGATTCTGGTAGTATACATAACTTCATTGATTGCATATTAGCCAAACTTCTCAATTGATTTATATATCCCACACCATAATATCAAGTAATGGTTGCAAATGGAGGTATCAATTTTTTTGAAGGGAATTTCCATAGTATTAAAATCACTATGGGTGAGTATTTGTTGGATAGCCCAATGATTGCAATCCAAATGGGTGGTGCTGATGTTGTACTAGGGTCCAATGGCTACAATCATTGGAAACAATGGCTCTTAATTTATAGGAACTATTCATGAGATTATCTTTAGAAGGAAAATAAATTGAACTCACAGGTATTCCACAGAAACCCTCTAAAGTGATAAGCTCTAACAACATGACGAAATTGTTGAAAAAGAGACACCATGGAGTAATTTTACAATTGTGCTCACTAGATGTTCAATCATATAATCCCTCTATTCCAGTGCATCTCCAACAAGTTATTGAAAATCATTTCAAGGTATCAGGAAAGGTATTTCACCTGGTCAGGATCATGTCCATGCTATTCACTCATAACCAAGAAATGTACCACCTATCATCATATCCTGTAGGTACCCATATGCACACAAAAGTGAGATTGGAAAATTGGTTCAAGATATGTTAGATGCATGAATCATTCAACTTAGCTAAAGTCCTTTCTCTTCACCAATGGTGACGGTTCACAAAAAGGAAGGTTCATGGAATATTTATCCAGGCCATAGAGAGCTCAATAAGATGATCATTCAAGATAAATTTTATATTCCTGTCATTGATGAATTATTAGATCAATTACAAGGAGTAAAATTATTTACCAAATTGGATCTCTGCTCTTGATTCATCAGATCAGAAAGAGGAAAGAAGACATTCTAAAAACAACATTTTCAGAACACATCAAGGTCATCATGAATTTTTGGTGATGCCATTTGGCCTTACCAATGCACCTTCCACATCTAAAACCTTGATGAATTCTATATTTAAGCCATTCCTCAGAAAATTTGTGTTAGTATTTTTTGATGATATACTTATCTATAAAAAATATTGTGAAGAGCATGTACAACATGTTGACAGGGTATTAAATCTATTGGAGGAACACCAACTATATGCCAAGCCTTCTAAGTGTGCCTTTGGGGTTTAGGAAGTGGAATATCTAGGCCATATTGTATCTCACAAAGGTGTCAATGTGGATCCTAACAAAATTAAGGCTATCATGGAATGGCCAATTCCTAAGACATTGAAGAATCTTACAGGATCCTTAGGAATGATAGGATACTACTGCAAGTTTGTCAAGAATTATGGTCAATTAGTAGCACCTCTAACACGGTTATTGGAAAAAAAGGCACTCTTGGACTTAAGAAGAAGCCAAATTATTTTGAAAAACTTAAAGTGGCTACGTGTACAACTCCTGTATTAGCCATGCTTGACTTCAAAAAAATCTTTATTGTGGAATGTGATGCCTCAGGGAATGGAATTGGTGCAATTTTAATGCAAGAAGGAAGGCCCCTTGCCTTTCAAAGTTTCCAACTTAAAGGAAACAAAAATTACTCACATTTTATGAAAAGGAAATGTTGGCCATACTACATGCAATTAATAAATGGAACCCTTGCCTAATATGAAGACACTTCAAGGTAAGTGATGGCTCCCAACATTAGGTAATAAAAGGCATTTGGATCCTTTGTTAATCAATCATTTCTGTCCAAAAAGGAGATATTATGGCATCAAGTTGATAAAGATGAGTGCATCCTAGCTAAGATTATAGAAGATTTCAGTTTGTATATTTTTTATGATGTAGTCTTCCTTTTTCTAGCTTAAATGCACATATAACATTGATATGGTTGGTTGTTAGCAGTACCTTTTTTACACAGGTCTTGGACTAAAAGCATTAGGCAAATTTTGATCAGAAGAGCAGATGGTAGAAATAGTTTACTTGCACTTCATTGGTAAAGCTTCAGGTAAAGTGAAAGAACTCTAAGACCAAAGCATTTTTGTAGGAACCAATGCGCAGGATGAGCAGAGTCTAAGAGAAGAACTGTAGTTACTAAGCACCAGTATCTGTATTCAACGATCTCTGAATATGTATCCGATTGAGGCTTAGTACCGGAGACTGGACTGAGCTCAGTAAAATACCACTATACGAGCCGTATTCCATAGCGCACCTCATGCAACCATAGATTTGTCGATAGCGGTTTATTTTCATAGTTTTTAGAAAATAGGTATTTAAGCAATATAGCCTGGCTTACAAAGCCGACCCATTTTTCTATGTATGAACGCATTTATCTCCACAGTTTTTGGGAAGCACACATTTTGAGACTTGTTATGTTAGAACAACTATTTTTAAAGTAAATGAAGAATTGCACTTTACCAGCTTATTGAGTGAATTTGTGTTCTTGCATCGCCTTTGATAAGAGCCCATCCATAGGCGATTGCAGGGGCATGTGTGTTAAATTAGTTTTCATTTCTTTCATGTGAATGAGATAGATCAGAATAGAACAAATAGAGTTACTACAATTTGTAGAAAATTTACAGTATGTTGACAGAGTAGCTTTAATAGATTATCTTTGATTAAGTTTGAATGCTTCTTTACTATTTTTGCAATTCCCAATTCAGTATTTACTTTAAACATGGGATCTTGTTATATGAACTTGGTTAATCATTGTGGTTCTGAGTTTGTTTTATTACTTACTTAGAATTTGGTGTAATCAAATACCTAGACTTGGTGTGCGAATGGTAAGGTAGATCAGGATTTTTCCTCAAAAGGTTTTGCCTAAAATCTCGGTGAGGAATGTTTTGAAACTAGTCCATGAACCATTGACAAAGGAGTAGATTCCTAGCCAGATTATGGGATCCATGTATCTTGCAACTCCTAGATCATAAATTAGGATTTCCTTTGATTTTTATCAACACTCCTTCTTTTCTTGCTTTAGAATACTACTAGGCATCATTAGAAATTTTTTTGTAGGTTTCACATATTGTGCAGGACCCTTAGAAGTTTGTACGAATCCATGGGTTGATGATTAAAGGGAAGGTTTATATACAACACGCTTGCTGGTGTCTTGTCCTAACATGATACAATATTGTTGTTGATTGATTGAGCCCGTCAGTAAGAACAAATAATGACAGCCTTAATTACTTCATGAACAACGATTATTGCCATAAGAGAAACAAAAATGGGTTACAAAGATGTTAGGTTATACTTTGAAATTATATACAAAAAAAGAAAATAGAATGTGGTCGCTGATGCACTTTCAAGAAAAAAAGATGACACTAAGGGCTTACTTTGTGCTATTTCCATTATGTAATCTAATTGCGTAGAAGAAGCAAGGACATAATGGAAATAAGGTCAAAAGGAATGCAATATTATTCAACAACTACAAGAGGACCTCAATTCACTAGATAAATTTGTGTGAAATAATGATTCACTATGGTACCAAGATCACCTATATTTATGTAAAAGTTCTCAACTCAAACATAATATCCTTTTGGAATTGCACACTTCTCCTATAGGAGGACATTCAGGGTTCTTGAAAATGTACCATAGGACCAAGAAGGATTTCTTCTGGGAATGTCTTAAAACTGATGTCCAAAATTTTGTGGCAGAATGCTTAACAAATGAGAAACAATCGCAACATTAGGTTTTTTACAACCATTAGCCATACTAAGTTAGCATTGGGAAGAGGTCTCAATGGAATTTATCACAGGTCTACCAAAGTCAGAAGGAAATACTATCATCATGGTAGTGGTGGATTGACTCACAAAGTATGCCTATTTCTACTCTCTTTATCATCCTTTTAAAGCAAGTACATTAGTTGCAACATTCACGGAAATAGTTTAGAAGCTACATGGAATCCTCGAGATTATTGTAAGTGATGGAGATCCAATTTTCACTAGTAATTTTTGGAAGGAATTATTTTCTTGTTTGGGCACTCAATTGACTCACAGCTCCTTTTACCATTCTCAATTTGATGGGAAAACTAAGATTGTGAATAAATGATTAGAAGGGTATCTTTGTTGCTTTGCATTTTATAAACAAACACAATGGATCAAGTGGTTTCCCTTAGCAGAATGATGGTACAACACATATTTCCATACTTCATAAAAAATGTTACCATTTATGGCACTTTATGTGTATCACCCTCAGGATTCCATCACATCATCTTTGAAAGAGAAATCTAAGGTTCAAGCAGTGGAGGATCACATAGAGCATCAACAAGAGTTTATCCAATTATTGATGGATAATTTGGTTATAAAACAAAACAAGATGAAACAAGAAGCAAGTCAACATTGCCGTGAAAGGGAATTTGAAGTGGAAGATTGGATATTTTTGAGTCTACAACCATACAAATAAATGCCCCTCAAGTAGCAAAAAAAGGACAACACATTAGAACTGAAGTACAATGGTCCCTATAAGGCGTTGCAAAGGATTGGAAGTATGGATTATAAATTGGTGTTACTGCCAACTTCATGTGGACATCCAATTTTCCATGTTTCTTTCCTAAAAAAGGTAATTGGTGATAAGATCCCTATCTAAACTATTTTGATAGATATTGATGAAGAAGGGAAATTATAACTAGAACCTGAAACAATCATTGAGAGAAGGATCAAGAAACTATGAAATCAAGCAATTACTGAATACCTCATCAAGTGGAAGAACTTTCCAATAGAAGACACAACATGGGAAGATGAGTTCTTCATGCAGAAACATCGAGAGTTAATCAAGTGTTGAGGACAACACTTGTTTGAAGGGGAGGGGCATGCTAAGCCCTATATATTGTGACATAACATTTCTATTATCATATTAGTATTATCTTTATTAGTTGGATAGGACCCTAATTTCAGTAGGATCTAGTAATGGTACCCTTTATCTCCTATATATATACCAAGGATATCTAGTTTGGAATTATCTCATATAATCTTGTTTTGTATCTGAAATACGTTGTAAAGGAGGTTTCCCCCTAGAAGAGGCTGGTTATTCATATTTTAGCTGTTCATGGTTTTACGCAGTGGTAGTTGAAGATCAGAAGGAGACTGCGTTTAGATAGTATAACTTCTCGACGTTTCGAGCCATATTTTATTGCATTCTTACGGCATTGGAATGTTGTATCTTCTTTTTTTATGCTATTTTTGGGAATTTGGTGCATAACAAGATGGTATTTCTCCTCAACTCATCTAGGACATAGCTTTAAGGTTGACACTGAGACAAAAATGTTGATGCATAATCAATGTGAGGAGGGTCACAACTCAGTGGGTTCTCTTTGTAGATATTTTCATTCTCTAGCAAAGATCTCTTAGAAGTGAGGTAGTGCCCTACATTGGGGAGCCATTGGGTAGCAAAACATACAAAGGTATATAAACTATCTTCCTTGAGGGTTCTGTCAAACCTAAGTAGTCTAAGAGGAGTGATCACGGATAGTGAAACTAACCCAAGTGGTCCCAGAGGCCAATATCTTAGCACAATGATGGAGATTCATAGTGAAGATAGTGATAATATGAAAGATCCCATCCTTATTATTCCAAGTATATTTAACATATTTTAAGAATAACTCACCAATATGTTAATGAAGGTGGGGTTTATATGTATCTAGTTATTGTTAAATAAAAATAGGACACATAAACACATTTGATTTGTATAGATCTAGTTCAACGATTATCGTTGACCCAATTTCTTGAAGTTTGATTGGTTATTGAATTTCCTATTCAACAATGACCCTTTTTCTTATGAGATCCATTTTAGACTTCAAATTTCTGCTAATGAAAATTGCATGCATCTTAGTGATTTGTACCCCTCAGGGGATAGAACCTTTCATGCAATGCACCCGAGGTTGCTTAGGGATATGTTCCCTCTCTAAGAATAAACCATGCATGCAAACTAAAAACCCTAAAATAAATTGAAGATGAGATTATGCATGCTTGAGGCATGCATGCACCTTCTTAACTCACTTGTATATAACCATTATTCGCCTCCCAACCCAACCTACTTCTATGCCATTAACAACTTTGCAAAGATATCGAGTTGAAGGTTTTATTGGAATGGTTGTGCAATAAGGAAGGTGAATCAAATACCAAACAACTAGGTAAAAAATATAACACTTATTTGCCTAGGAAGCAACTAGATCCTTGGCCTTTAAACAATGTGCTGGCAAGTGAAGATGTTCAACGCATGCCTTGCAATAAAAAATAATATGTTCATAGTCTAACTGTGATCATTACATTCATGAATGTTCTTTTTAGAAAATCCCTTCCTAAGATCAAAGTCAATGTAAATTCAAGTGCACATTAATGATAGAACATTTAATTATTTGTTTTTAAATCAAGAAACTTATAGAGCATTCCCAAAGAGCTAGGCCTTGTATCCACACCTAAATAGAACTAAAGAGGGGTTTTTCAGTGTAAGAGTTTAACCTTGGCTACCAAGTCCTAATAAATATATCAACCCTACCATATTACGAAGGCCCATCATGAGGAAAAAGTATCTATGTTTGAGAGTTAAATACTAGTATGGAAAATCCCTTGGAGCATGGGTGATTCACCATAGTATCTTTCAAGGAAGGGCCCTAAGATATCCAATGCAAAAACTAACCAAGATTTGACCAAATATTGTTAAATTTGTGAATCAATGTGCAAGATCAAGAATACGGTCTTTCTCCTCAACTCATATAGGACCTAGCTTTAAGATCGACATTGAAACAAACTTGTTGATGCAGAAGCAATGAGAGGAGGGTCTCAATTTAGTGGCTTCTCTTTGCATATATTATCATTATCTAGAAATTCTCTCTTGGAAGTGAGGTAGTGGTCCCCATTGGATATCCATAAATTAGTACAACATCCCAAGGCAAAGAAACTATCTTCCTTGAGGGTTCCATGAAATTTAATGAGCATAAGAGGAATGTTAAAGGATAGTGAAACTAACCTAAGTGATCTTGAAGGCCAATATTTAAGAAAAATGATGGATATTCATAATGAAGAGGAGTAGAGGGGATATTGACAGTAGATGAAATTCAAGGTGGCTAGGGAAAAGTCTCAATCGCACACAAATATGAGCTCCATGATCCAATCTCAAAATCTCCTCAATTTTTCCAACAATGATTGCTAGTATATTCAGGGATATTATTTTTTAAAGTTGAAATTTGATTATATGAATTTTGGCGAATATTTGTATCTACCTATTTCAATACTTGCACTAATTTTTTTATTCTCTATTCTCCATATAATAATAGTGAATAGTGTTGGAAATAGTGCAACTTCAAAAGTTATTCTTATTGTATTTTATTTTATTATTGTTGTACCTCCTACGGGAAAAGATACTGATGTATTTGGCCATGTAAACCCTTATAAGAATCAATGTAAACCTTGGGGTGAAAACACATAAATAAAATAATTATTAAATATATTTTTTATCTTCCCCCAAGGCAAGTCGACCTAGTTAGTTAGACAAGTCAGCCCAGTTAGGGAAAATGTCAGTTTTCATGTGTATAAATAGAGAGGACATTTTCCTCATTTGGTCACTCACTTCACTCATGCAAGTTCTCACTAGTGAGAGAGGAGTTCGCACCTGCAACAAGGAGAATTGATTTTTGGGGTTTTCTCTTGGAGAGAGTTTTCTATTTCTCTCTCTTATCTCTGTACTTTGTTCTCGGAATTGATCATCTCTATACAAAGGTTGTTGGGTTTTCTCCCTATTGGGTTTCCCATAATAAATTCTTGTGTTCATTGTTCCTTTGCTTTGTCTTTCTTCTAGTGATCCTATTGTTTATTTGCAATTAATTATACTGCTATAATTGTATGAAAATATAACATGGTATCAGAGTAGTACTAGAAGAAGCCATTGCCGAAAGCTAGGGTTTCACATTCCAAGGCCTTCCCTCATCACTTTGGCTGAAAAAGAGCATTGGAAGCTTCGCCCTAGGGAAGGCACATCTTTTGGTGAAGGAATTTTTCAATTTTGAAAAGTTTCATTTTTTGACCTAATTCTACAGCTGCAACATAAATTAGGGTTTCAATTTTTGTGGTGCTTATTCCACATAATTGGTTTGATCTTACCTTCTCTCAACTCGCCTTGATAGGGTGCATCTATTTGTTGAATCATTTTCTTAAAAATACAAACTTCATTTTTGACCTAGCTCCTACTAGGGTTTCTGGTCCAGATCTGTAGTCAAGATGATTTGAATGAAGGTTGGAGATCGCTTGGATGGGGCTTCCAATTTCATATCTTGGAAGTCTAGGGTTCTTCTCATATTAGAAGAGAATGAACTCTTGAAGTTTGTAAATGAGAAAGTTCCAGAACCAGAAGTTGAGGAAGACAAGTCTCATTGGAGGAAGAAGTATGCTGGAGCAAGAATAATTTTGGTGGACTCAGTCAAAGACCATTTGGTTCCTCAAATATCTCAAAAGAAGGCAACTAGAAAAATGTTCAAAACCCTAAATAATCTATTTGAGCATAGCAACATCAATGTGACCCTCACATTGAGGAACCAACTATCGAATATGAATATGTCCAAGTCAGAATCAATTGCTTCATACTTCATGAGGATCACATAACTAAGAGACAAGCTAAGTTCTAGTGTAGAACACCTTGATGATAAGGAGCTTGTAATTACTACTCTAAATGGTATTCCACCATATTGGGAGTCATTCATTCAAAGCATAAGTGGTCGAACTAAGTTTCCAAAATTTGACAGGTTATGGGCAGATTGCACTCGGGAAGAGACGAGGATTGCAACAAGACACAAAATTCATGGGACTCAATCTGAGGAGAATCAAGCATTCATGGCCCATGCCAATAAAGAAAAGGGAAAAGGAATAAAGTTTCATAATCATAAGAACCAAGGTAGGAGATCAAGCCCTCCTCCAGATCAAAAGAAAAAGAAAAAGGATATCTCACGTATACAATGCTTCAGGTGCAATACCAATGGCCATTATGCCAGCAATTGTCCAAGCTCAAACAAAAGGAAGCATGAAGCCTCAACTGCTGATGTAGAAGAATACCATCATAATAAGAAGCAAAGGAATGACGACTGAAAATAATTATTTTTCATATCATCTTCATCAGGTACTGTTACCACCACGAGTGATAAATGGCTAATAGATAGTGGTGCTTCTAGGAATATGGCTGGTTATAAAGAAAATTTATCGGAAATAGTTGAGAAAGAATCCCATCTCCATGTTGTACTTGGGGATTTTGCTAATTACACTGTGAAGGGATTTGGGGCTACCTCCCTTCAGTTAGATTCTAGTGACACATTACACTTGAGTGATGTGCTTTATGTACCCGACATGAAAAGAAATATTGTCTCCATATCTGCTTTGGAGGACAAGGGATATAAAGTTGCATTTTTAGATGATAAGTTTCTTGCTTGGCACAAGAACTCAATCATGAAAACATCAAAAGTAATTGGCGTAAGAGAGGAGAGATTGTATCGATTGAACACTCCACCAGCTCAAGCACTAGTTCATGATTCTACCAGCATGGGTGAGCTATGGCACAGAAGACTAGCTCATCTAAACTATAAAGCTCTTCCAACATTAAGGAATATAGTAACATGTATACTAGTGCTTCATGTATAAAGTGATGGGATATGTAGAGGATGTGCACTTGGAAATAATTCCAAGGGATCCTTCTCGAATAGTGAGAGCATATTTAAAGGAATTTTGGATCTTGTACACTTTGACTTGTGCAGACCCATGACTATTGCCTCACTAGGTGGCTATAATTATTATGTGACATTTATTTATGACTACTCACATAAGACTTGGATATAATTTCTCAAGACCAAGGAATCTGAGGAAGTACTCAACAAATTCAAAGAATTCAAAGCACAAGTCGAGAATTTGTCGAGAAAGAGGATTAAGATATTAAGATCGGATAAGCGTGGAGAATATACTTCTACAGATTTCAATTATTTGTGCAAGGAAGCAGGAATTAATAGGGAGCTCACAGTTCCCTACAACCCTAAACAAAATGGGGTTGCAGAAAGAAAGAATAGAACAATTGTGGACGCAACCAAAGCCATGATACATGATTAGAGTCTACCAATGTTCTTGTGGGTAGAAGCATCTAGAACAACTGTCTATGTACAAAACATATGCCCTCATAAAATATTGAAGAACATGACTCCAGAAGAAGCTTTCATAGGAGTGAAACCAAAAGTGGGCCACCTTCGTATCTTTGATTGCACAGTCTACATTCATGTTCCCAAGGAGAAGAGGACGAAGTTAGAACCTTTAGGTAAGAAGGGAACTTTCATTGGATACAATGCGTCTTCAAAGGATTACAGAATTGAAATCCCAGGATCAAGGCATATCGAAGTCGGCAGGGATGTGTCCTTTGAAGAATAAATAGCTATCGGGAAAGGTAGAGGATATGATATGGAGATAGAAGATGAGGAGATACTAGAAACAAAGGATATGAGACCATATCCCCCTCCAGTAGTTCAGAGGGAGTTAGCAGAAAAGAATGAATTGATCGATCCCATTGATCCAATTGAGCCAGTTGATGCTCCCATAGATATTGAAATAGGCAGGAAGAGGCCTAGATGGGAACACTAGACATTGCAGGATGCAGAGGGGCAAGAAGCTCCACATGGTACTTTCTGAGAAATTAATAGAACTTAGAGGTTCTCGAGTTATGTATCATTGATGAGTCGCATCATTGACTCAAAACCTACCACCTATGAAGAGGTCTCCAGACACCAAGTATGGAAGGATGCCACGATGGAAGAATATCAATCAATTATGAAGAATGATGTGCGGGAGGTTGTACCAAGACTTGAGGGGAATTCAATAGTGACTTCCAAGTGGATTTACAAAATCAAGCATGGAGCAGATGGTAGTGTTGAAAAACATAAGGTTAGATTTGTTTCCAGAGGATTCTCTCAGAAAGAGGGAGTAAATAATGATGAGGCATTTTCTCCTGTGGCTCGTTATACTTCTATAAGGACGATCATTGCTATTTCTTCAGCTATGGGATGGAAGTTGCATCAGATGGATGTCAAGATCGCCTTCCTCAATGGTGTTATCAAGGAAGAATTTTATATTGAACAACTAGAAGGGTTTGTTGTCCATGGAAATGAGTCTCATGTATGTAGGATGAAAAAGGCCCTATATGGACTCAAAAAAGCACCTCGTGCTTGGTATGGACGGATAGAAGGATACTTGGTGAGTTTGGGATTCACCAAGAGTGATGCAGACCCCAACCTTTACTACAAGGTTGTGGATGATGAGCCACTGATTTTGGTTGTTTATGTTGAAGATCTGTTTCTCACTGGGAATGAGAAACTTATTGTATGGTGTAAGGAGAAGATTGCCTCTGAGTTTGAAATGAAGGATCTTGGATTGATGCATTACTTCTTGGGATTATAAGTATGCAAGAGGAAGAATGATATTTTCCTAAGTCAAGGAAAATACACCATTGATATTCTGAAGAGATTCATAATGTTGGGCTACAAGTCCATGCCACATTGATGGATGCAAATCTGAAGAACTTGAGGGACTCTGCTTTAGATTCAAATTTGATTGATCCGACTATGTATCGCCAGCTAATTGGATCTTTGATGTACCTAACGAACACCATACTATATATATGTTTTGCTGTGAATGCTCTCAACCAGTTCATGTGCGAACCGAGATAGATTCACCGGGTTGCTGCAAAACATGTGATCAAGTACTTGCGTGGCACTATGGGATATGGCCCGAGATATGATTCAGAATGTGACTTGAGGTTGTATGGATTTTCAGACTAATATTGGGCCGGGTGTGCTACAGATAGGAGAACTATCGGACATCCTGATAGGATGGAGAGTCAAACACACACTCCTAGACACTAATTTGAGTGGAGAGATCACTCAGACATCATAGGACATGATGAAGAGATTTAGTGCATTCTCCGGTTCACTTTAAAAAGAGTGAGGAGATATCCTAGACATCCCGAGATGGGATGGAGAGGCTAGTGCACATTAGCGCACAATACTCTTGACTCGTCAAAGGAATGGTTGATTTGATTCATGTTCACCAAGTTGTAATCAAGGATTTTAAAGATCTTCAACAGGTCCTAGCTACCGGAATTGTTGATGATATTACCAGGTTGTACAAATTTAACAACTTTGGGTCATCACCTTTTCCTTCAGTTTTTGTTGCTCATAGTGATAACTTGAGCAAACTTTGGCATGAGCGATTTGGTCACTTAAATTATCTCTCATTGCAAAAACTATGTAAAGACAATATGGTGACAGGTCTTCCGATGGTATCTTGCAGGGATGGTGTTTGTTCCGGTTGTGTACTCGGAAAACATCATCGGGATAGTTTTGATAAACGTGCCTCTTGGCACGCCTCGGTTCCCTTGGAGCTTGTGCATAGTGACTTGTGTGGTCCTCTTCCATCTGCTTCCTTTTCTGGTTTCAAATATTTCTTAACTTTCATTGATGATTACACGAGACGCACTTGGGTTTATTTCCTAAATCTTAAGAGCGAAGTATTTATAATGTTCTTGGCCTACAAGGCCCCTGTTGAAAAACAATCTGGTCATCAAATTATTAAGTTAAGATCTGACAATGGAGGAGAATATGTTAACAAAAAGTTCACTAATTTCTACACTGAACGAGGAATCCAACAACAAGACACTGTTCCATATACACCACAACAAAATGGTGTAGCCGAATGGAAGAACCACACTTTAAAAGAAATGGCTAATTGTATGATCCAATCTAAGGGACTAAGTCTTCAATTTTGGGTTGAAGCCATAAATTGTGCAAATTACATAGTTAATCGCACCCCCACTAAAGATTTACAAGGTATCACACCGGAATAAGCATGGAGTAAAATTAAACCAGATGTAAGTCACTTCCGTGTGTTTAATAGTGAAACATGGGCTCACATTCTGGATGAAAAATGGAAAGCATTGTAGCCTAAAAGTGAAAAGTGCATATTTGTTGGATATTGTGAAGATGTAAAAGGTTATAGAATTCTTCAACCACATTCTCATGATGTAATCATTAGAAGAGATGTTAAATTTGATGAAAATATCTTGGCCTACAAGCCTAACTCTGCGATTGTGCCATCTTTGGCTTGCGAGCCTAATTCGGTGATTGTGCCTTCTTCTTCTTCCAACTTCCTTGACAAGTTTCCAACTCCAGTTTCTGATGATGATAGTGAGGATGAAAATCCACCTCCGCCTGCTCATGTTCCTCCAGTTGCACCAGCACAAGTGCTTCCTCAATGGGTCCGTTCAATATGTGAAGCAGTTGGTGATCTTGCCGGTGATCCTAGAGATCAACGTCGAACACATTCTCAGTTTCAGCGAGCCTCTTCTCTTTTGGCTCAAGTTTCCGATAATCATGATCCAGAAACTTTTGCAGAAGCTTCAGGAAATCCAGATTGGGATGCAGCTATGGATGAAGAATATCGTTCCTTAATGGTGAATGATACTTGGGATCTTGTACCTCTTCCAAAAGGAAGAAAACTTGTCAGATGTAAATGGGTCTACAGAACTAAGTATGCATCAGATGGAAGTGTTGAAAGACTTAAGGCAAGGTTAGTTGCCAAAGGTTTTTCCCAAGTTGAAGGGATTGACTGCAATGAAACCTTTGCTCCTATCGCAAAAATGAACTCCATCTGCCTTGTTCTTTCCCTTGCAGCCTTACATAACTGGGAATTCCACCAAATGGATGTCAAGTCTGCATTCTTACATGGTGATTTACAGGAGGAAATTTACATGGAACAACCTCCTGGATATGTTCAGAATAACTCTAGCCTTGTCTGTCACCTTAAGAAATCCTTATATGGCCTTAAGCAAGCTCCTAGAGCTTGGTATGTCAAAATGGATAGCTTTCTCCTTGACATTGGTTTTTCTAGATGCCATTCTGACCCCAATGTCTATACCAAGAAAGTAGAAAACCATCTCATCATACTTGTTCTATATGTTGATGGCCTTATTCTTACTGGTAGTGACCTTAAGCTTATAACCCATGTGAAATCCAGTCTTAAGCAAAATTTTGAAATGTCAGACTTAGGACATCTGCATTATTTTCTTGGTCTCCAAGTTCTGCAAACCAAAGAAGGAATCTTTCTTTCTCAGTCTAAGTATGCTTGTGACCTTTTTCGTCGCTTTCAAATGGAAGATTGTACACTAGCCCCTTCTCCCTTATAGTCTGGAGTCAAACTTTCTACCACTTACACTTCACCTGAAGTAGATGCCACCTTGTATCGTCAGCTTATTGGTAGTCTCTTATACTTGACTCATTCCCATCCTGACCTTTCCTTTTCTGTTGGTCGTGTTTCCTGTTATATGCAAACACCTCACGAAAGTCATTGGAAAGTAGCTAAAAGAATACTTCGATATATTCGAGGTACAATTCAGTTTGGGATTCATTACAGTACAGGGGGAAATCCTTTGTTGGTTGGTTTCACTGATTCAGATTGGGCCGACGATCTCGATGATCGAAAGTCTACAGCAGGTTATGTTTTCAGTCTGGGATCTGGACCTGTCACTTGGGCTTGTAAGAAACAACAAGCTGTTGCTCTTTCTTCAGCAGAGGCAGAATATCGAGCAGCAGTTAATGCCAGTCATGATGCATTATGGCTTTGACAGATCCTTTCAGAGTTTGGATTCGATCAGTAGCAACCTACTCCACTTTGGTGCGTCAATCAAAGTGCCATCAAGCTTGCCAAAGATCCAGTACTACATCAACGCAGCAAACACATTGAGCTACATATGCACTTCATCAGAAATCTTGTTCATAATCGTGTTCTTGAATTGCTCTTTTGTCCTACAGATGATCAAGTTGTAAACATCTTCACCAAGTCTCTTTTAGAAGCGAAGTTTTCTAAACTTCGTTCTATGTTAGGAGTTCAAGAATTTTTCATTAAGGGGGGATAGGCTCTAATGACTCCTTCCTTCTCCTAATAGTGTCACTTTTGTAAATCCTTCAATCCTATCCCAAGTTGTTCTTAATGGGGGATGTTAGGATATTTAGACACTTAGGAGTTAGTTAAGATCAACTTGTATAATATATCCGTTAGGAAAAGTGTGTTTCTTTAGTATGCATTAGTATGCATTTGTAAATATTTAATCCGACGGTCACGATATGTTGTGATCCGACGGCTCAACTTCTCTTAGATCATACCTACCCTTGATCCGTGGATTAACACCCGATTGGTCCATGATCTCTATTTAAAGAGAATGGAGGGTCATTGGAAAGTTGATCGATTATGAGAAGCTCATTTGTAACTTTCTTTCTTTTGCATAATAAATTGCTCCGTAGAAGCTATTTGGACGGGGCCGTGGAGTGTTTCCCTCTAGAGGGTTTAAACTACATCAAAACATCAGTGTGCTGATCTGTGATCTATCTGTGTGAAGTGGTTTCTCTAGGTGTTCAGTCTTTGGGTAGTACCTTGTGTACCCGAACATGGTATCAGAGCTTTTATGAAGAGCTGCTTCCGGTTATGATTTAGATCTTGAACTGTTGTTGTCGAAACTTGAAAGGGTTTCTAGTTCTGGTATTTTTGTGCATTTCTGGGCTGTGGGAGGTGTTCCATTGCGTTCGAAGTGCCGTTTACATTGGGAAATAGTTTTTGTTTGATCGAAAACGGTTTCCGGTTGCTTCAGAAACATGTATTTCATCAGATCGAAAGGTATAATGTTATAGTGACACTTTTATTTTTATTTTTTAAAAATATCTCATATTTTATCAGTTTTTATTATTAGATTTTTTTAGTTTCGGATTATTGATTTCCCTGTCTGCGTATGCTCTTTTTCGTGCACCTTGTGCGATTTCGGCGAATCAGAAACAGAAAGGGAAATAGTTTTTCTCGGCGGTGTATGCTCTTTGCTGTGCACCTTGAGCGATCTCGGCAAATCAGAAATAGAGAGAAAACATAGAATTTCCGGGAAAGCTAACAAGATCTAACCCCAAACGTGTGGATTTTTTTTTTTGTTTCGGTTTGTGGTGTGTTTTGCAGGAAAAAAGGCAAGCACGGAAACTGAGCAAAAAGAGTAAAAAAAAAAAAAAGTCCCTGTCCTCCTTCCCATATTTTACATACCTTTTAATCTAGCTCACTTGGTTCAAAGTTTCTTTATTCCTTAATAGGTTTTGAGTTCAAGTCTTAGAAGTTACTTTTAAAAGGAAAAGTGCATGCAATTTCTATTTTCAAGTTACTTTATTGTAAAAATGCATCTCATTTAAATAATAAAAAATAAAAATAAAAAGTGAGTCACTTAAGTTCTTTTTTATTGCTGCACTATTTAAAGTAACATCATTGTAAAAGTGAAATCACTTATTTTACAAAAGTGATTCACTTAAGACAACATTCTTGTAAAGTGATTGTCAAAGGTTCATCTTAAGAAGAGGGGGGTTCTTTTTTTTAGCTGGCCATTCTCTATCTGCCACGTCACTATTGGGGACATCTTCAACATTTTCTTTGTCAAGCATAACTTCATCATACAGAGTCAGTTTTCAGTGCCGTTTTTTTTGAAACCGCCTATTTTTTTGAGCTCTTTGCATCCAGACTATTGGTTTCTACTTTTACAATCATTAATTTACAAATATGGCTGCCCCTTGTGATATTCTACTTACCAGTTCCAACTGTTTCTCATGGAAATATCGTATGGAGTATGTTCTACGAAGTAGAGGACTTTTCAGAATTACCTCAGGGAAAGAAACAGAACCCATTGATGATGACAAAGCTCGTGGATTGATTGGGATGTCAATATCTACTGATTTGCGATTCCACATATCTGGAATTGATGAACCTGATGCTGCTTGGGACAAGTTGGAATCTGTGTTTGGTAAACACAATGAAATTCGAGGTCACCAACTCGAAAATGAGTTGATTTATTTAAATCCAAGTGATTTTTCATGCATTCAAGATTATTTATCTAAGTACAAAACTCTTAAACTCTTATGTGAAGAATGCAAGATTAAGAGGGAAGACAAACAATGCATTTATCATATTCTTTCCAAACTTGGACCTACATATTCTGTTTTTGTATCTACATTTTACTCCATGAAAGAATCCTTGAATGAAACTAGCTATCAAGAGCCTAGTCTTGAATCCTTTTGTGATTCCTTGATTAGAGAGCAAGATAAACTCATCCATCTTGGAATAATCAACAATGCAGATACATTTGGGAAATCCTTATTGTCCCAACAGAAAGAAAAGTCCAAGCCTCCCAAGAAACAAAATTTTCGCAATAATAAGTCAAACAAAGGTCCCAAACCCTCTGAGTCAGCTCCTTCCTTAAAAAATGACAAAGGATCCAAGCCAAAAGGAAAGAAGACTGAGTGTCATTGCAACTATTGCGGGAAAGATAATCATGATGAATCTAAGTGTTTCAAGAAGATGACAGCCTTGGAAGCAGGAATGAAGAAGCACCACATCAGCATGGATTCGCCTTCAGAATCTATCTCTCATGGACATACACTTTGTGTTTTTGGTTATTCTTATAATGCATCTTCTTCTTCTACTTCAAATGAATGGCTCATTGATTCTGGAGCATCTTATCATATGGCTAAGGATCAAACCATCTTTTCTACTAAGCATGAATGTAACACCAAACAAATATTTGTTGGTGATGATAGATATCTAAGTGTTGTAGGAGCTGGAACAGTTTCAGTAGATAATGGTCATTTTAGTGATGTACTATGTGTTCCAAGAATTTCCTGCAATTTGTTATTAGTCTATCAAATCACTCATTCTGGTGAAGGTAAAATTGTGACGTTTACACCTCACCAAGTTGTAATCAAGGATTTTAAAGATCCTCAATAGGTCCTAGCTACCGGAATTGTTGATGATATTACCAGTTTGTACAAATTTAACAACTTTGGGTCACCACCTTTTCCTTCAGTTTTTGTTGCTCATAGTGATAACTTGAGCAAACTTTGGCATGAGCGATTTGGTCACTTAAATTATCGTTCATTGCAACAACTATGTAAAGACAATATGGTGATAGGTCTTCCGATGGTATCTTGCAGGGATGGTGTTTGTTCCGGTTGTGTACTCAGAAAACATCATCGGGACAGTTTTGACAAACATGCCTCTTGGCATGCCTCGGTTCCCTTGGAGCTTGTGCATAATGACTTGTGTGGTCCTCTTCCATCTGCTTCATTTTCTGGTTTCAAATATTTCTTAACTTTCATTGATGATTACACCAGACGCACTTGGGTTTATTTCCTAAAACTTAAGAGCGAAGTATTTAACATGTTCTTGGCCTACAAGGCCCTTGTTGAAAAACAATATGGTCATCAAATTATTAAGTTAAGATCTGACAATGGAGGAGAATATGTTAACAAAAAGTTCACTACTTTCTGCACTGAATGAGGAATCCAACAACAACACATTGTTCCATACACACCACAACAAAATGGTGTAGCTGAACGGAAGAACCACACTTTAAAAGAAATGGCTAATTGTATGATCCAATCTAAGGGACTAAGTCTTCAATTTTCGGCTGAAGCCATAAATTGTGCAAATTACATAGTTAATCGCACCCCCACTAAAGCTTTACAAGGTATCACGGAAGAAGCATGGAGTAAAATTAAACCAGATGTAAGTCACTTCCGTGTGTTTGATAGTGTAGCATGGGCTCACATTCCGGATGAAAAACGGAAATCATTGCAGCCTAAAAGTGAAAAGTTCATATTTGTTGGATATTGTGAAGATGTAAAAGGTTATAGACTTCTTCAACCACATTCTTATGATATAATCATTAGAATAGATGTTAAATTTGATGAAAATCTCTTCGCCTGCAAGCCTAACTCGGTTATTGTGCCATCTTTGGCCTGCGAGCCTGATTCAGTGATTGTGCCTTCTTCTTCTTCCAACTTCCTTGACAGGTTTCCAACTCCAGTTTCTGATGATGATAGTGAGGATGAAAATCCACCTCCACTTTCTCATGTTACTCTAGTTGCACCAGCACAAGTGCTTCCTCGATGGGTCCGTTCAACATGTGAAGCAGTTGGTGATCTTGCTGGTGATCCTAGAGATCAACGTCGAACACGTTCTCAGTTTCAGCGAGCCTCTTCTCTTTTGGCTCAAGTTTTCGAGAATCATGATCGAGAAACTTTTGCAGAAGCTTCAGGAAATCTAGATTGGGATGCAGCTATGGATGAAGAATATCGTTCCCTAATGGCGAACGATACTTGGGATCTTGTACCTCTTCCAAAAGGAATAAAACTTGTCAGATGTAAATGGGTCTACAGAACTAAGTATGCATCAAATGGAAGTGTTGAAAGACTTAAGGCAAGGTTAGTTGCCAAAGGTTTTTCCCAAGTTGAAGGGATTGACTACAATGAAACCTTTGCCCCTGTTGCAAAAATGAACTCCATCTGCCTTGTTCTTTCCTTTGCAACCTTACATAACTGAAAAGTCTATCAAATGGATGTCAAGTCTGCATTCTTACATGGTGATTTACAGGAGAAAATTTACATGGAACAACCTCCTGGATATGTTCAGAATAACTCTAGCCTTGTTTGTCGCCTTAAGAAATCCTTATATGGCCTTAAGCAAGCTCCTAGAGCTTGGTATGCCAAAATGGATAGCTTTCTCCTTGACATTGGTTTTTCTAGATGCCATTCTGACCCCAATGTCTATACCAAGAAAGTAGGAAACCATTTCATCATACTTGTTCTATATGTTGATGACCTTATTCTTACTGGTAGTGACCCTAAGCTTATAACCCATGTGAAATCCAGTCTTAAGCAAAATTTTGAAATGTCAGACTTAGGACATCTGCATTATTTTCTTGGTCTCCAAGTCCTGCAAACCAAAGAAGGAGTCTTTCTTTCTCAGTCTAAGTATGCTTGTGACCTTCTTCGTCGCTTTCACATGGAAGATTGTACACCAGCCCCTTCTCCCTTCCAGTCTGGAGTCAAAATTTCTGCCACTTGCACTTCATCTGAAGTAGATGCCACCTTGTATCGTCAGCTTGTTGGTAGTCTCTTATACTTGACTCATTTCCGTCCTGACCTTTCCTTTTCCATTGGTCGTGTTGCACGTTATATGCAAACATCTCATGAAAGTCATTGGAAAGCAGCTAAAAGAATACTTCGATATATTTGAGGTACAATTCAGTTTGGGATTCATTACAGTACAGGGGGGAATCCTTTGTTGGTTGATTTCACTTATTCAGATTGGGCCAACGATCCGGATGATCGAAAGTCGACAGCAGGTTATGTTTTCAGTCTGGGATCTGGACCTGTCACTTGGGCTTGTAAGAAACAACAAGCTCTTGCTCTTTATTCAGCAGATGAAGAATATCGAGCAGCAGTTAATGCCAGTCAAGAAGCTTTATGGCTTCGGCAGATCCTTTCAGAGTTTGGATTCGAGCAGTAGCAACCTACTCCACTTTGGTGCGACAATCAAAGTGCCATCAAGCTTGCCAAATATCCAGTACTACATCAACACAGCAAACACATTGAGCTACATATGCACTTCATCAGAAATCTTGTTCATAATCGTGTTCTTGAAGTGCTCTTTTGTCCTATAGATGATCAAGTTGCAGACATCTTCACCAAGTCTCTTATAGAAGCGAAGTTTTCTAAACTTCGACCTATGTTAGGAGTTCATGAATTTTTCATTAAGGGGGGATAGGCTCTAATGCCTCCTTCCTTCTCCTAATAGTGTCACTTTTGTAAATCCTTCAATCTTATCCCAAGTTGTTCTTAAGGGGGGATGTTAGGATATTTAGACACTTAGGAGTTAGTTAAGATTGACTTGTGTAATATATCCGTTAGGAAAAGTGTGTTTCTTTAGTATGCATTAGTACGTATTTGTAAATATTTAATCCGATGGTCACGATATGTTGTGATCCGACGGCTCAACTTCTCTTAGATCATACCTACCCTTGATCCGTGGCTTAACACCCGATTGGTCCATGATCTCTATTTAAAGAGCATGGAGGGTCACTGGAAAGTTGATCGATTATGAGAAGCTCATTTGTAACTTTCTTTCTTTTGCATAATAAATTGCTCCGTAGAAGCTATTTGGCCGGGGCCGGGGCCGTGGAGTGTTTCCCTCTAGAGGGTTTAAACCATGTCAAAAAATCGGCGTGTTGATCTGTGATCTATTTGTGTGAAATGGTTGCTCTAGCTGTTCGGTCTTTTGGGAGTACCTTGTGTACCCGAACTCTTTCTAAATCTACATTTGTTGCTTTTGTAAATGTACCTGTGATAACACACAAGACATCTGACAAAGGAGGGGGAGTTTGGACAAACTTGCATATTCATCCCACAACCAATCAAACATTATGCCAATAAGAGGGCCACTACCTCTGTGTACAAATCATTTGGCATAAGGATCATGATATGTTGAGACTTGTCAACCAAACCTCAAGACCAATATGGGATAACACATAATATGAGAGGATAATTTAAATTTGTAGAAATTATTCCAGGATGTCAAACAAAACATATCTATTTTCTTGTTTATGATTCATTATTTATTATCAAACACATGCACCCACACAAATGTCCCATAGATAAGGTGGGGGGGGGTTAAGAAAGTATGCATATTCTTGTTTATTATTCGATATTTATATCACGCGACACCCACACATCACATTTGATATAGGAGGGGGAGGCTAAACAATCATGCATATTAATCTCACAACCAATTAACTATGAGGGTCACTACCTCTATGAACAACCCATTTTATGTAAAGATGTGGTATATTGAGACTTACATACCAAACAAGCCTCAACCAATGTGGGATAGTAGTACACATGAGGAGAGGTGAAATTAAATTCATAGAAAGTATTATGTTAGTAGCATGGATACTACCTTTGTGGAAACATCCATTGGCATAAGGATCATGGTACTTTGGGACTTATATGATGCAATGAACCAAATATCACGACCAATGCTTCTACATTGTTTCTTGAAAATGATAAAATTTCAAATTCAACACTGGCTTCTCTTTTTTCGCTCGATCATTGATCTTTTGCAACTACTTCAATATTTTCCCTCTAATCCCAAAAATGTGGTAAAGGCACCCTATTAGGTTCTGAATTCGTTTCCATCGAGGTCATTTTTATTTTGATAATCGTCCTATTACAAAAAACTGCCACATGGCCAAAATCGCAACCAAGTATACATCTAGATGCATTGTTATTCTAATCTAATTTATGTTTATTTAAAATACCATTAAAATTCAATGCAATACTTCTAATAATCCATGATTTAGGTTTGTATTTTTGCACATTTGAGAATAAGTCACCATGCCTAGTTTGTCTTGAGGATCCATTCAATTCTTCATCTCCACCCATTTATGCTATTGGTCCCAGATATTAATTCCAAAATTGACCTATTCCATCCCACCAATATGCCATTTCCACAAACTTTTGCTAGATCATTTTTGTATCTTTACCTATGCTTTGAAGACGTTTTGGTGACTTGCAAATTTTGTTTCAATTGTTCTCTATCCAAATAGTTATTTGATCTATCGAGACTCTGAAAGCTTCCTTTGATTTTGCTAAATGTCCAATATCTACCTTCCATTAAGAGGTGGGAGATCATTTACACATTTTTGGCACACAACCACTCAATTCGACTTAACCATGATATCGACTTTACCACTTATCAATGACTCCCTCACAACATCGTGGAAACCATTTTTTTGAGAAATTAAACCTTGGTGGGAACTATAACACCATCTCTCTTTCATTGACTTGTTGTCCTCTTGTCACTTTTCTCTAGTATACTTTACATGTATTTTATCCACTTTAAATTCCTTTAGATTTTCCTTTACCCAAACAAATAAGATAAATTTCAATATGCATTGTTTATTATGATTTCTTACAAAATTATACAATTTTTGCAACATTGTTGGAAGGGTACTTTTCCATTGTCCAAGTCTTGTTTGAACTTGGTGCATAACTATCCATAATCTTACACTTGTCATATCCATTAGCCTATACAAAACCACATGTATGGAAATCCATTGAGCATTCCTTCTAGAATGTGTGCCGATACTACGTCTTCCACTGTAAGTGATTGGACTACTGTCTATTTGAAAAAGAACTTTATTAGGTACTTCCCAATAGAGTTCTTATTTTTCACCCTCTATATTTTGAATTCAAACAAAAGAAGCATTCTAATATTTTCCCACATGCCCTCATATTTTGTTTCATTTTTCTCCAAAGTGGGGGAAGCCATAAAGTGTATGGTGTGTTTCCTAGAATGTATGGAACAATATTACCTTTCATTCCTCCATTGACTCGACGTATTTCCTGTTTGAACTTATCCAAGTATTAGACAATGTTTTTCCCCTTTATATTTTCCTCTAACACACGAGGCAGTGTAGAAACTTCCTATAGTTTTTCTTCTTCTTCGACAACCTCTATCCAATATAGGATTTAAATGTATATGGGGTATACCTCATGCATTGGTTGTTTTCTTTCCTCTAGCAATTAATCTAATTCTTTCGTCAATACATGGACATGCAAGATTTCTTGTTCATTCAAATGCTTCTTCATTATGTAAGTTTTCCATGGTCTCTTATTCAATGGCATCAATATCTTCTCCATATGGTTTGTGTGTCTTGTGCAACAACACCACATCTGAAGAGAACATATCCTGTTTTTGAAGAGAACAATTCTTGTTCAAAATTGAAATAAAATGTATTTATGAATAATAATTGAATAGATGATAGAAGATGACTACAATGATAATGAGAGATTGTATATATACCCACGCAAGGGTGCCCTTTTGTGAATATGTATGCATTTTTAACTTCATTTAATTTAACTATAATTGTTATTTATTATTTATTAATTTTATATATTATTTATGTACGTAACATTGCCACCCCATTTAAAGGGATATTTGTCCTCAAATCTATACTCGATGATATCATCTTGATTATGGATTTGTCTTGAAGTGACGATTTGAGATATTAAATCCTGATTACAACCATTGCTTCCTTTATCTTGATATGTACCTGGACCAATTTTCTTTTGGATTTCCTTCTGCTTGAGATGTGATGCTTTTAAGCTTCTCAATCCATAACACTTGTAATTATTTTCTTTCCACATGAATTCGATATACTGTTCTTGTAGGTTGGTGGCGTACATACCTAATTTCATTAGCCATTATGCTTCCAACACCATATCTACTCCTTTGAGCATTAGGGCATAACATTTCATTTATAGATTCAAGTCTTGAATTTGTAAGGGAGCCTTATGGAATTTCCCTACTTCTTCCACATGTCGATCATCGACAGTTGATACCGTGAAATTCTTCAC
Source organism: Larix kaempferi (assembly GCA_027924585.1). Classification (NCBI taxonomy): domain Eukaryota; kingdom Viridiplantae; phylum Streptophyta; class Pinopsida; order Pinales; family Pinaceae; genus Larix; species Larix kaempferi. The sequence goes on along the minus strand of BSBM01001331.1, from coordinate 12,393,616 downwards.
AAGGTATGCAACGATATTAAGTTCTTTTTCCATGTTGATATCCACCAAATTGTGTGTACTTCCAGAATTGACTAAAATTGTGATGTCTTTATTCTTAATAGTTCCTTTAAGTTGTAACCACTTTGGTTCTACCTTTTCTGATTCTGTCACATGGGATAATAGTTTTTCATCCTTAATGTTATCACTATTTCTAGAATGACGTGGAATATACTTTTTGGTGAGTAACTGAGTTTCTTCATTTTGGGTGGCAACTTTATTATGTACTGATGAACCTTTTTCTTTACATGTTTGTTGGATGCACGCAATTGTTGCTATTGACATCTAGAGTGAGTTTATATCCATATTAGAATTGAATGTATCCTCTTCGACATAAACATGTACTTCCTTCCCATATATAATTTTTCCGTGCGATGTATGATTGGATATACATTTATGACCCTAGAATCCATTTTTCGCCACATCAACGACAAGTGTTTTTCTTCTTTTTTCTCTCATTGTCGGAATGACTAATGGATGTGTTTGATTATTTTTCGGCTTGATATCCGTATGATTGGGAATTGTTACACTTATGTCTTGAGGACCACTTGTATCCACAATATTTGCATTAGGTTTCTTTTTGTTGTAAACAACCCTTGTCGAATCTTTATTTGGATATTCCTTCTAATTTTTCTTTTGCTTGCTTTGCCTTACGCCTTGCTACTTCAACGGTCAAAATGTCATACATTTTTAATTCATTTTGAATATGCATTTTAATGCGTCACAGGTAAGTTTCAAGTAATTGCTTGCTACATAAATACTCGTGTGGCGAGAGCTTCCCATTAATACGTGAATTCCTCGACACTCACTTTCTATTGTAGTCTGGTAAGTTTTGAAAAAGGATCCATTTTCGGTAATTCCCTGGAATCTTTTCAAAAAGTTGTTTTAAAACAAATTCCAGGTGTATGCGTAATTTTCTCTTTTCCACCACATATACCAGTTGTATGCATTACCTTATAGATGCATAGACACATATTTTACCTTTTCTTCATCTGTCATAATGCTATCATTAGAGGAAATTTGGGGTCTAAAATGGGCCTCCTAAGGAAAATATAAAAAAGCCACGTCACACTACAAATATGCCATGTCACACTAAGTTAAAAGTGTTATCTAGTGAAATTCAACCTATAGTATCTCATTGATGGTAGTTGAGAAGTATGTTGGGTTAGTGTAGAGTTAAGAGTTGAGGGTTGAAAACATTAATGAAAGTTTTAGATTCTTGTGCACACACAATAAATGATATAGTTGTAAACATTTTAAATTTTTATTATAATTTTTTTAAATAAATGTACCACTACTTCTTTTTATATGTTTAATAAAATCTAAAACTAAAAAAAAATCTAAAATTATAGTGAAAAAATATAATTACAATAATACAAAAAATAAACTATCACTATTTTTATTTTATTTTATACTATCACTACTTCCAAGTATTTTAAAATATAAATCTCACATTAATTTTTTTTTTTTGCATGGTTCACAACCTTGAAAATTGTGGCCGGGGTTCGCTACATCCATAGTAACAATTTTAGTGGGCCCACCCGAAGGGGCCTAGCCCTATCAGCTCCAGTTTTGGGAGCCTAACCCCTAAGGACCCAGAGGGTTGGATTCATGAGAATTAAACCTTTGACCTCAATATCAACGGTCTTTGGACTTGGAATCCAACCAACTGAGCTACACCTTGGGGCTATAAATTTCACATTAATTAAAATAATAATGGAGTAATTTTTAAATAATAAAAACATTTATATAATTAATCTTTTAAAAATAAAAATAAATAATATTAAAAAATATATCATAAATAAGAAAATAATTGAGAGAAAAAAGAATTTTCGCTATTTTTGTGATAAATTTATCTCCCAAACTTGGAATTGAGCAATATTGGTACGATTGGAAAGGTATCGTCGAGAGATACAAGTTTCATGTTTTGAGTTTTCCAAGATTTTGCACCCATTTTTTGGAACAAACATTTTAGTATTTATGGTACTAAAATATCCGCCCTGGAAAATCGTTGTGGAATCTCAGAAACGTCAAAACAACCGAAATTGTATCTCTCCTTGAGACCTTTCCAATGTTACCAAGAGTGCCCAATTCTGAGTTTGGGAGAGAAAGTTATCGCAAAAATATTAAAATATTCTTTTTTCTCTCTCCTATTTTCTTATTTATGAACTTTTTAAAATATTATTTATTTTTGTTTTTAAAAGATTAATTATATAAATGTTTTTATTATTTCAGAATTACTCCACTATCATTTTAATTAATGTGAGATTTATATTTTAAAGGACTTGGAAGTAGTGATAATATAAAATACTCTATATTTATTATTTCAAGTATATTAATCATATTTCGAGATGAGCTTGTCATGATCTTAAACAAGGTGAGGTTTATAAGAAGTTATCTATTTCCAAATAAAAATATGGCACGTGAGCATCATTGAATTCTATATGTCAAACTCAACTATAATGGTTGACCAAAGTTATTGAAATTCTACTGGTTTGAGAAATCCAACTCATCCATGGAACAATTTTTTATAAGGCATAACATAAGGTGATGATAATTGCTCCCATTGTAGTTTGATAGTTCTATTTTGTTCCTAGGTAGGCATATCAGAAGGGGATGATATTGGGTGCCTCCTAATGAATTATAGGGAGGTGGTGGTGATGTGGAGGAATGAGATGAGGAGGTAGACATGCTTGAACTATTCCTTCACTTGTTGTGACTTCTAGGACCTTGATTTCGTAAAAGGTTCTTGATCACATCCATCTTGTTCTCCATTACTACACTAATTTCATCTTTGATCTCTTTTTTGAATGCCACATTATTATTCTTCATTTGTTCTCTTAGGTTCTCTTGGTTTTTGGTGACAATGTCTTTGAGAGTGTTGACTTCTTTTTCCAAATGATCAAGCTGGTTCTTCATATCTGTCTTACTTCGGGTGTGAGGTGGTGTATATCTTTTCAGTATTTTGGCCTATAATTGGGGTGAAAGACACTTGGGTTTTTGGTGGGGGGATGAGAAAATAAGAATATATATATAATAGTTTTTTAAATAAAACTAAAAAATATTATATAATAATAATATTAATATAATAGGGTTGGCATGTGTCGAGGGGGGTGGTTCTTTTTGACCCTAGAGGAAAACATGATCTGTACTACTCATGGGGGTTGGGAGAGACGAGATGTCTAACAATCAATATATATATATATATATATATATATATATATATATATATATATATATAATAGTTTTTTAAATAAAACTAAAAAATATTATATAATAATAATATTAATATAATAGGGTTGGCATGTGTCTAACAATCACATGATCTGGTTCTTTTTGACCCTAGAGGAAAACATGATCTGTACTACTCGTGGGGGTTGGGTGAGATGTCTAACAATCACACATAATCATTGGCTTTATGGCAAGGGATAACTCAAGTCATCCAAATAAATGTAAGACTTATAACTATCGTGGGAGACTCAATGATAATCATCTGATACCTAGTTTGAGAATGTGCCAAATGATGGACCGTTAAGCAAACTGAAGTGGAGAATATTGCAATTAATCATAGACTTCGAAGATGTTAAATTCATTCATGTTCTCGGAAAACTTAACTCTCAAGCAGACAGAAAGAAAAATTTGGCTTGTACTCTTTACCAAGGCATTCTCATGCTATGTGGGGAAGAGGTTGGATATAATATAACTCCCTAAAATTTCTACGTTGGACATAAAATCAGTTATCATCGAGAAAATCAACAAGAAAATCAACAAGATACGATTGAAGGCCTACAAGGTGACAAGACGTATAGATTTAATGATCATTACATGCATTTTTTTGAAGAGAGGTAAGGTTCTTGGGAACAAGCAAGATCAATTTAGCATTCTAGAGGAATCAACCTACATGATTACCATATTTGTACATTAAAATATCTATCTGACCGATGAGGAATACAAGGAAAATAACGATGTTTGCAAGCTTGATTATATGGATGAAGTTTTTGAGAGGGAGTTTTTTGAATTGGAGTTGTATTTTCCTCAAAGTCTTCTCTAAAGTTGCTCTTTTCATTTGGGGCAGTTTGAAAATTTTCAACGACTAGTCTATAATACATGGTCCTGTTTGCCAAAGTTGAGGGTCATTAAAGTGAAGGAAGAAGACCTGTTTCAAGTATTAGCAGAATTTGTTGTCGAGATTAGTCCCGATAAGAAAATTCTCTTTCTTTGTGAAACATATTTCACTGAAGCTTTGTGTCATTATCTGGAAGAAGTTTGTCAAGAACTTGAAGGTTGTTTACACTTTACTATAGAAATTTTATTCAGGGAAACAATTTCTTAGATGGTTTGGAAAGAGCTATAGAATTTTTCAAAATAGAACAACCTCTGTTTTCCTTCCGTAAGATTGAATTTGGAATCCACACTCCTCTCAAAGGTCGACAATAGTTTATAACAATATTAAGGGAGTTTTTTCCTAAGTTTGTATTATGTGAAGTTTATTCCAATGAAGTTCTAGGTCATCACTTGGTAGAGGTTCTACAAGAATTTGAAGGTTATCTCCATTTCAATTTTAGGAATTTTATTGAGGGAGAAAATTTCCTTGAGGGCCTGGCTTGGGCTAGTGTCAATTGGCATCTATTTGATTCCTTGTTTGAGACTGGTGGAATCTCTAGATTCCACACATTTCCATTCATAGGTCTACAAAAATATTTAAGGGATATTTCCAGTGAGACTGCAAATAAATGTCATAGGAACATGAAAGTAAGGATGCAATTGAGAAAGTAGACAAGAACCTTGAAAAGGAAAAATAGAGATGATGAGATACTGCAACTGGTTAAGAGATAGAAAGTTTGCGAAGTTAAGAATGAAAGGGATCAAATTATTGCCAACATCAAGCATGATTTTTTTGGAACCCCAAATGAAGCATTTTAGAATGAAACTGATAAGTGCTAAAGTAGAAATTGAGCACTAAAAAAATAAATAGAATGATTGGGACTAAACTATTCAATATATGAAGAACATAATCAGGAATTTGGGAAGGACTAGGATTCAATTTCTTCAATGGAATTTTATCTTTTAGGTGTGGACATTACTAAAAACACAATTTATAAGGAATATTTTGATGATCATTTTGAAGATGAGGACCATTGAAGACTAGTCCTCTGTTCTTGTTTGAATTTCAGGTTCTCGATTTTTGCTTTCAAGGTTGCCAAATGAAGGGACAAGCTCATTTTTTTGTCAAGGATCAACTAGTTATTTCAACAATGGATGAAAATATCTTCTCCTATGAACGATGATGGATACAAATATTCAAATATGAAGAAGATCAATAAACTGTTCAAAGTCAATCATGAAAGACATGATATATTTTATTATCAATTTTGTAAAATGAATTTCAAATGTATATTGATCCTTAATACTTATGTTAGGATATATACCAATCATTTTTATAGTTACAATTTGGAAAAAAGAGGAATGTAAGTACATAACAACAATTTTAGTTTATGGAAATAGGGAACTTGATGAACTTGGATTTCTCAACATATATAGTGAAAATTTTGTAACTATAGGTATTCCAGTTCGATTGAGACCTCTTTTTTTGATAATAAAAAATTATCAATTTTCGTTACATATATATATATATATAATATTATTAAGATTATATAATAATAATAATATTTTATTATTTTGGTTTTTGGTGTAGGAGCATGGAGGAGGAGAGTAGAGTGCATGGGGAGGAGGTGTGGTGGAAGGAGGCATGGGTGGGAGAGGAGGCGACGTAGAGGGGAAATGAGGCAACATGGAGGGCATGTGGAGGGAAAGGGAGGAAATATGGAGGGTAGTGGGAGGTGATGGGTGATGAGAATAGGGAGGTGTAGAGGAGGGAGCATGGGTGTGGGATATAGAGAAGGGCACATGATTGGATGGCACCGACGAGATAATGTGCAATAGAATGGTGCATAACAGGTGTGGGAGGATGTAACAAATATAAAATAATATATTAATTATAATTTATTAATTACTAAGTGAAAGGGTGTAACCCTTCACTATGCATGCTCAAGCCTATAAAGGCGAGCCTCATTGTAAAATATTATCATCATCTATCAATAATATTATTCTTTTCATCTCAAATATGGAAGTTGGATTCACTTCTTAACTGAGCAACCAGATACGGTCACTCCATTTGGTATTAGAGTGGGTTTTCGCTCCTTCCCCTGAGTTCGGATTCGACTCTTCCTCTTCACACACCTCCGTCTTCCATTCACCCCCCCTGTTCGCTACCCGCAACTCCCATATCCTCCACGCTCCTTCCCTCTAGCTTCTGTCCACCCTCCTACGTACACATAACGCCGTACACTCCCTCGCTCGTCACTCCCGCTAGCCCTCTTCACTCCTCCCTCTTGGCCTCCTCCCTCCCCCTGCTGCCATATACTCTCCCATATTCTCTCACAACCTCTCCACATTAACCCCCACCTGTGCATCCCTCTATCTCCACGTATCCATCCCCACCACTGCCTGCACACTCCTTGGCCACCCCCTCCTCCCCAACCACCCCCCCTCTCCTCCAGCTACTTCGTTGCGCTCCACACGTCCTCACGCTCCTCCCCAGCACATCAGACCTTCTCTCTGGCCGCCACCTCCTGCATCAAACCCCGCCCCCTCCTCACTTTCCCTTCCGCCGCTGCCTACCTCCTCCACATGAACTCTACACACACAAAAAAAAAACGTTAATAAAACATATATATATTTTATAATAAATTAGTATAAAATATTTTATTAACAAATTCTAAATATATATATATATATATATATATATATATATATATTATAATAATATTATATATTATTATTAATATTAATAATTCCATTAAATATAATAATAATAATTATATTTAGCCTTCACAAACAAGATTATGGCGTGCACCGGATCAACGACAGAAATTAAGGATCGACTGGAAAAATTAGAAAAATACCAAATTCGAGATTTGAAATTCCTTGAAGGTCTAAACTCCAGAATGGATAAACTTGACATAGAGTTAAGAGAAGGAAAAGAAGAGCTATCACGAAGTGTGCAATATGAAGTTTCCGGAGTAGTCTCATGGGAAATGAGGAAGGTATGAGAGGAAATGAAAGCATACTTCGATGAAGGGATAGAAAATATCAAGCAATTTTTCAAGGATAGAGATGACGCTAAAAATGGAGAGTCGCCAAAGGGATACCACTCATGTCGTGATGCAACCGATACCAATAATCATCAATGAAATACCCCCAAAGTGGCGATCCCAAAAGACCATAAAGACTACAATCATCATAAATCATATTGGGACACAATGCAATCGATGGGGGGATACTCAATGAAACCTAAATTGGATTTACCCAAGTTCGATGGAGAAACAAAAAAGAGTGTGGCATGGATCAACAAAGCGGAAGAATTCTTCTACATTCACAAAATCTTATCAGATGATGAAAAAATAAATACGCTTCCATGCAGCTCAAAGGTCGGGCATACAATTGGTACATGTGGTGGAAGAAAATGACAAAGGTATGCACCTACAGTTGGGACACATTCAAAAATGATTTTTTTAAAAGATCCGAAGATGTGACAGAGAAGGAATTTTTTGCCAAACTAACTAGACTACAACAAGAGGTTGATGTGGAAGAATACACCTACGAATGGGAAGCATTAGCGATGCGAGTACCATAATTAACAAAAGGTAAACAAATCCAGACATATGTCTCTGGTCTTAAACCGTACATAAGAGACAAATTAGAATTACATAACGTGTCCAATTTGGATAAGGCTCGGCGCAAAGCAAAACTTATTGAGGAAAAATTTAAAAAATCAAGACAAGGGAACCTTAACAAGGGATATTTGCGACAACAAGAGACACAGTGCAGGTATTGCGAAGATACATGGTCACCTGGTCATCAATGTAATAAAGATCAGTCGTATGGCGATGAATTTGAAAAGAGTTCAAAAACATCAAGTAGTCGCACCGACAGTGACATACAAAAGAATAAGAATACTTGTCGTTGATGTGGAGAAGATTGGTTCCCAAGCCATAAATGCAAAACCAATCACATAGTACATTGCAAAATCATTAATGGGAAGCAAGTACATGTATCAAGAGAGGAAGATACAACTAATTCAGATACAGACACAAGATCATCTGAAGCATCAGTTGTGACGATTACGTGTACTCAACAAGCTTGTAAGGAAGAAAGGGTAGAGACACCTAAAATAGATTACACCCAACAAAAGGGAAGCCATACACTCGCAGGAAAATATATTCCACCTTAGTTGAGAAGTCATGACATCCTTAAAATTGAACAACTCATATTCCATGTAACAGAATCAAGGAATTTAGGGCCAAAAAGGCTACAACTTAATGGGAAAATTAAAGATAAGGATATCACAATTTTGGTTGATTCCGGGAGTACCCATAATTTGATTGATATCAACAAAGAAAAGGAACTTAATCTTTTTGTGTTTCCCGCAAAAGGGCTTAAAGCATCAACCATCGCTGATCAACACATATAAAAAGTAGAAAAATGTCATAAGGTGTCATTTCACATACAATAATTACACCTACAACTCAATTGTATTGCTTTACCACTCAAGGAAGTAGACATGATATTAGGTGCCAATTGGTTAGCATCGCTAGGGATGTACTCTACCAATCTAAAAAAACAATACACGAGTTTTAAATGGAATGAAAGTAAGTACCGATTGTATGGTCTGAGAAGTTCACCACCCAAGCAAAAAGAGCCGCAACATAAGAAGGACCCAGGACATCATCATGATAGATAGATCAGTCCAGATCACTTAGCTCAAATCAAGCATCAACACAAATAAAGAACACAAGACGATGACCAACAAATACAACTTTGAGGACAAAGCTCCCTTTAAAGGGGCTGGAAATGTAACAAATATAAAATAATATATTAATTATAATTTATTAATTACTAAGTGAAAGGGTGTAACCCTGCACTATGCATGCTCAAGCCTATAATAGAGAAGGGCATGTGATTGGATGGTGCCGACGGGATAATGTGCAATAGAATGGTGCATAACAGGTGTGGGAGGATGGAGCGGAATGAGGTGAATGCAGGAGAGATGGACGGTGGAATAGAGATAAGTTGGAAGGAGAAACGTGGGGAGAAGGAATGAGAGAAGTGGGAGAGCATAGGAGTTGGAGGTGCTATAGATGAAGGAAGTGGAATAGGCACAAGAGACACAAGACATGAGAACCCTTTATTCATGATTCATGAACCAGGCTCTAATACCAATGAAGAGAATAGATCCCATTCTTGAAGAGAACAGTTCCTGTTCAATATGGAGGGTAGTGGGAGGTGATGGGTGATGAGAATGGGGAGGTGTAGAGGAGGGCGCAAGGGTGTGGGATATAGAGAAGGGCACGTGATTGGATGGCGCCGACGGGATAATGTGCAATATAATGGTGCATAACAGGCATGGGAGGATGGAGCGGCGTGAGGTGAATGTAGGAGAGATGGATGGTGGACTAGAGATAAGGAGGAAGGAGCAATGTGGGGAGAAGGAATGAGAGAAGTGGGAGAGCATAGGAGCTAAAGGTGCTATAGATGAATGAAGTGGAATAGGAACAAGAGACATAGGACACGAGCACCCTTTATTCACGATCCATGAACCAAGATCTAATACCAATGAAAAGAATAGATCCCATTCTTGAAAAGAACAGTTCCTGTTCAATATTGAAATAAAATAGATTTATGAATAATAATTGAATAGATGATAGAAGATGATTACAATGATAATGAGGGATCGTTGCACTGAGAGGCACTTTTCTACATCCCAAGTGGGTGAGATGTGTGATGTCTATAATGATGACATGGCATTACTCCCATATATATATATATATATATTTTATAAAACAAAGCACATGTTGACTCCAAGTTTAAATTGGCTACATTGTAAAACACATTTATATAAATATATATCAAATTTCAATTTCAAATTCCATTGAGCATCCTTAGATATTAAATAAATATTTTCATAAATAGTTCAACTAAATCTCTATCTATTAGTTAGTCTTGCCTTGATTTGATCTACAAGAGAAACATATATTCATAATAAAATCGATACATATAAGTTAATGAACAATATATAATAATAATATTAATTTTTTTTTAATTTGGTTTTTGGTGTAGGAGCGTGGAGGAGGAGAGTAGAGTGCATGGGGAGGAGGTGTGGTGGAAGGACGCACGAGATGGAGAGGAGGTGGCTTGGAGGGGAAAGGAGGTAGCATGGAGGTCATGTGGAGGGAAAGGGAGGCAATATGGAGGGTGCATGTGTTAATTTTCGAGCATTAATTCAATATACTCTAGGATCTTGAGTGAGAGAATAACATGTACAGCATATCAATGCATATCAATCATATCAAGCATATCAATCATCATAAGATGCAAACATAAGAGACAATAGACACACAAAGTTTCTGTGGGGAAAAACCTAAGGTGAAAAACCCCACAACTTCCTCAGAGATAGATAGAGCAATAGTATAACCAAAGTACAACCAAAGTACAACCAAAGTACACAGAGATAGACTCCTCCTAGCAGCTGATCCTCCTCCTCACATGTGATCCACTTTTCGAGTGATGGAAGAGTGAGTTATGAAGTGATCCAAATAGAGATCGAGAGATATCTATTTATACTTGTCCTGACTTCCCAATAAAATTATGGGGCCAACTTGTCTAGCTTAGTACAGTAACCCAATGTTAACTTAATCAGGGCTGACCCCACACATGGTGGTCTAATAACCCATCGGCAAGTTACGACACTTGCGACACTTGTCAATACAAATGACGACACTTCCGTATAGAGGAATAATAACATCTCTATAGGAGTACAATATACATAGATGAAATACATGGGTGAAATACATTCCGAAGTTACATATACATCAACACTCCCTCTTAACTAGGAAGGTATTTCTCGACACAAATCTGCTAGCACAAGTATTCTTCTTTGATCATCAGCAAATCATCATCCTCGAATCATCGTCATCATCACGGCTACTGCTATCTCAATCAATCTCTGAATCTACTTGTCATAGGAAGTTCTATAGAGCCAGTCCTTTTTCATACTGGATGTAGGCCCACCACCTGCAGGTCTTCATCATCAGTGGCCATACTGTGGAATCCTCAGGACTTATTACATGCGTCAACAAAACCTAGCAAGAGAATCCCAGGACTGATTACAAGCATACTACTCAACCTATCGGATCTTCCAGGGACCTATTACATGTGACCAAGCAAAACCTAGCAAGAGCATCTCAGGACTAATTATGTTCCCAACACAACCTGCAAGATATCCCAGGGAGACATTATATGCTACCAAGCAAAACCTAGCAAGAGGATCTCAGGACTGATTACGTGCCCAACACAACCTGCAAGATCTCCCAGGGAGAAATTATATGCCACCAAGCAAAACCTAGCAAGAGCATCTCAGGACTGATTACGTGCCCAGCTGTTAACACCCAAAAAGTGCTCACTAGCTCATTCCCTTATTCACATGACCCATTTGTCCACTTTTTCACCATTTGAGCCTCTAAAGCCATCAAAAGGTCACCAAAAAGACCATAATACCCCTTTTCCCCCTCAAAATATGTATTTTTTCCTCAAAAAACACCAAAAACCCTAAAAAGGGTCCAAAATTCCCCAAAAATATTAAAAGGGAATAAAAATATTAAAAATATTCAAAAAAGGAAAAAGAGGGAAAAAGAGACCTAAACCATGTTGGTTAATACCATTGGTTTCCTCAAAACCATAATGGTATTCCCCATCACCAAAAACTATAAAAAGGTGATAGGGGCTCCTCACTTTACATCCACATTTTCATCCTATCCTTATGCTGCCAAATTCCCTTTGAGAGCCATTGCCTCCCATTTCGAGTTTGAAGATCCCCATTGAAGCTTTCGAGAAGAAGAGACCATTGGATATTGGAGCCTCTCAACCTTAGAGTTGCTCAACACCCATCATCCTCACCATTTGAGGTAATACAAAATCAAATATTTTTCGAGTTATTGTTTTTCCATAGATCTTATTGCTTATGTTCTTAAATTCAGTTTTTTATTTCTTTTACACATGTTAATGTTAGATTTGGTTAAATTAGTTTTTACATACTTTTATTGAGACTGCTGCTACTAGTTAGTAGGTGCATCCTTGCACATGCTTGGTTGAAAATTCAAGCAACAGTTTTTGGCGGCTCCACTGGGTTTCAGACTTAAATTTTTTGCTTTAGATCTTCATTTTAGTTGTTTTTTTCCATTTAAAACTGTAGCTCTGCCATACTAGTCAACTTCTTGATAGTTTCCCTAGCCATCTGCTCTTTCTGCAGCTCGAAGCAACCCAAATTTTCCATTTTCGGGTTCATTTTTCGACGACCGTTTTTCCATCCGTACATCGTGACTTTCGGCCCCACAGTCGCGCGGTCCATTGTGACTATGATCCTTTTTTCCACACGGTCCATCGCGACTATGAGCATTTTTTCCACGCGGTCCATCGCGACTTTTCGACTTTTTCACGCGCTGCGCATCACGGCTGGGCGACCTTTTCTCATGCTGCACATTGCAGCTGGGCGAGATTTTCCCACGTGGTCCATCGCGACTATTTTGCACTTTCCCGTGCGGTCCATCGCGACTTTCACCCATATTGCTGCGTGGCTCATCACGGGTTTTGACCCGAAAGCCGCGATATTTCCTATTTCGTTTCGACCAATTTTTTCAAAAAAAATTTCGCCCAAAGTAGCTTATTTTTCCAGCATTAATTTCTGCAATTTTTACAGTCCACTGTGTTATTATTGCAGCATTAGTAAAGTGATATTTGTTCAATACTTCATTTATCTTTTTAAAAATTTTCAGATAATTGAAAGAAAGATTTTTTAAGTATTTCTGAGATTCTAAATCTATACATTGCAAAGTTAGAACCATATTTATAAAGTTGCTTAATTTTTTGCCCAAGAAAGACTCTAAAAATCCATTTATTTTTACATCTTTTATGTGCTTTACTTTTTAAAGGATCCATATTTTTTAAAAAGGTTATTAAAGCATTTACATTTGAAACGTCTTTCATTTTTTCGCAAATTAAATTCATTATTTTGGTTTGTGATTAAATCGCCCATGCAAGGCACATTGTTTTGGTCTACACCTACACCAGCACACAATCTGTCACAATAATTTCAAGTGAGCCTTAAAAATTACCCTAACTCAATCAATATTCTAACCCCACTTGGGGAACACAAAAAGAATTTTGTAGCTAGGTAGGACTGAGGGGATAAGTATCCAAACAACACCCCTCACTCATTTTTCATGTTGAGACATAGTGATTTGACATTTAGGGTACCAAAATCCCTTATTATTTGTTGACACGGTTTAACACCAATTTATCGGGAAGACCTCTCCCTTAGGAGGGTTGAAGTAGCTAAACTGGTTCATGAAGCTTGAGTGGAATACCACTATCCATTCAGTAACCGAAGGATACCTTTCGCAGTTCTCGTTGTACTACCCTTATGGGAGTACAACAATGATAGAACCAAACTGCAGATTCACCCAACTGAACGTGTCATGAACGAGGTATCTTAGTGGCCAAACTTTTAGGATTGTCTACCCGGTGTCCCTCCCGGTAGGAGGATATCTAGCATTTGATTCCACTACTCATATTGTCTGACTTGGATTTCATCACCTTGCAGAGGATATGTTTTCATTGAGTCATAATACCACTTCTAGTTAGGTGTTTGCATGATCCATTACCCACCATTGGTTAATGAGTACATCTTTTTCTATTTTTAGGAGCCATTTGCATGTTGGTTTTCTGACCACATTTTTTGATTGCTCCACTTACTATAACACAACTGTTATAGTAAGTGTTTTTGAGATTGTTTTTGGCCAGAGTGCCATTTATTTTTTACGCTCCCTTCTTGCACGCACGATTGCATTAGGGATTTAGAGCTTTCCACTCACCACCACCCAGTAGTCTTTTGATAAAACTATCACCATTGATTACCTGAGACGTTCTCGGCACTTCCGGGGAGACCCCCCATAGTACGGTTCCCTTGACTCCACACGTCATCATAATAGAGCCCCGTCATCCGATTCTGATGCGCCTCATTTCACATCAGATTCTGACGCAGAATCCAAAAATACCACATACACCGCACCCACTAGCCCTATGGCCGATTTTTCTTCCAACCCTTTCAACACAGGGGCTATTGGTGGAACGTCTTCCACCATCCCATCTACCATATTGGCCACCACTCCCACAACCAATGTTGGTATGCTCAACCTGGGAACTGATTCCACTCTAGGCATGCCTAATATGGGAACTACATCTACTCTAGGGATGCCCAACACAGGACCTACACCTGCTATAGGTATACCTTTGACTGGAATCACTTCTAGCATACCAAATCCTGGGTTTACTATACCAAATCCAAACCCATCTGTAACTCAAGCTACACTTGGGAACACAGTTCCCACCCATACCCCTTTGATTGGAGGACATATTTGTGAAAATCCTCATATCAGATCTAAGAGATGATGTATACCTCACAAGAAAGTAATTGATTAAGCAAGAAAATAGAAGAAGAGTGGTCAATGCAGTATAATGAGCAACAGAATAATAATACAGTAGAACTCGGATAGAAGCAAAAAAAATTCACACACACTAATTCATTAATCACAATATGGACAAATAAGTAGTACAATGCATGAGGAATTCGAATGCCTAAGGTGGCAATTCGAATTAGCTTTCATGGAGTGATCAAAATATCACTAGAGTGTCATCGGAGAACAATTGGTGTCATCGGAGCACAATTGGAAGTCTTCATCATCATTAGTGGAGTCATCAATGCTCAAGTAACTGTCAACCATTAGTCAAACTGAGTCTGGTAGGTGTAATTGAGTGTAACTAAGTGTAAATGAGTGTAACTGAGTATAAACTGATGACAACTGGACTGATAGGTGAAGAAGGGCGAGTTGCTTCCTAAAATAAAGGAAGAAGGGTGCATTAAGCAACTGGAGGGATAAAATTGATAAGTGAGAAGCTCCCCGGGGCTGGCTAACTGAGGGCTAGGTGTTGGACTGATGAATGGGATGCATGCAAACCCTAGAATGCATGCAAACCCTAAAAGTGCATGCAAACCCTAAAAGTATGAGAATGCAAAAGAAGGAGAAAGCTGTTAGGACTAGGATGGAGTATAGGAATATCCCAACACCCCCCCTTAATCCATTCTGGGCCCTGGTAACTAAAACCAAAGGTCACCCAATACAATGAATAATAACAGTCAATAAACCAAGGAAGTGGGGAAAATTTCATGGGAAAAATACCCCCCCATCAAAACAAACTGTAAGACACACATAAAAAATAAATGCTCCAAACTCAAGCAGGTGTGATGCTTGGTCATTTGTCTGTAGGTATCTTCTTCTTGGGAAGAGGTGGATCATGCTAAAAAAGCATGTGCTTGTACTTTCTCTTCAGATCGAATGTGATGAGAACAAATCCAAAAGTATGAGGATGATCCTTGAACCTGTGATTCGAATTAGTTGAGGTAGGATAAAAAACATGAATATGCAGATAGTCTTTTGTCTTCTCCTTCGAACCATCATGGGTGAGATTATGCCAAAAGGAACCATCAAATAATAGCTTGAAATCCAAATCAGATTTAAGACTTGAAGAATAGTTTCTTGAGATCTCCTTTGAACCAGCAGGGGTGAGATCAAAACCATCATATGCATGAGAAATTATCTCAAGTAGTGTTTGCTTAGGATCCAAATTAGATCCAAGACTTGAAAGATGGTTTCTTGAGATCTCCTTTGAACCATAAGAGGTGAGATCAAAACTAGTAAATGCATGAAAAATTATTCCAAGCGAATGGTCATGGTTTCTTGAGATATCCTTTGAACCAACAGGGGTGAGATCAAAACCATGATGTGCATGAGAAATTATCCCAAGCGAATGGCAATGGCCATATTCTTCAATAACCTTCTGAAAGCATGGAATAATGATCATATAGTAGTAAATAAGAGGTGATTGCTTGAGGAGAGTGAATGCATTACCTCCAATAGCTGATTTTTCCTCCGAAATAATCATGTGATCATGATGCAAACCAATAGACTTTGGTGCAAGAGAGGATTTAGGACCTTCTGCAATATCTAGAGTGTGAGTTGGCACAAAAAGAGAAGAAAGTTGGAGGATGAGTGTAGAATCTGCAAGTTCTTTGTGGACAACTTCAATATGAGATGATACTGGTTCATGATCTGAGAGACCATCAAGGGGAGTGAATGCATCACTTTGCTTGATCTCGAAAGGGTTTGGACCAATCCCTTCATTCTGTCTGCCAAATATTTCATCCAGGTAGGCCCATAGCTCTTTTGGAGATTCAACACCATCAACGAATTGATGTACCAAGCATCGAGACATAGCAAGCATCATGGTTCCCATGGCTCTATCACCATTATTTAACCAGTCAATATTTTCTTTAGAGGATTCGAACTCTCTCTCAAAACAATAATCAAAGAGACCATTTCTCTTCAAATGTGCTATCATCTTTGGTTTCCATTCATCATAGTTGAATGGAGAAAGATGATCATAGTTGAATGGAGGATGATAGATTTATTTTGAATACATGGAAGCTGTAGAAAACCTGCAAAAAAAATAGAGAATATCTGCAACTGCTACTGCTGCAAAAATGCAGAAACTGCTGCACTCGAAATCTTGGTAATAACCTACAAAAAACTCTCAGGAATGGAGATAAACAATACTCTCAACATGCTCTGATAGCATGTGAAAATCCTCACAGCAGATCTAAGAGATGATGTATACCTCACAAGAAAGTAATTGATTAAGCAAGAAAATAGAAGAAGAGTGGTCAATGCAGTATAATGAGAAACATAATAATAATACAGTAGAACTCGGATAGAAGCAAAAAAACTTCACACACACTAATTCATTAATCACAATATGGACAAATAAGTAGTACAATGCATGAGGAATTCGAATGCCTAAGGTGGCAATTCGAATTAGCCTTCATGGAGTGATCAAAAGATCACTGGAGTGTCATCGGAGCACAACTGGAAGTCTTCATCATCATCAGTGGAGTCATCAATTCTCAAGTAACTGTCAACCATCAGTCAAACTGAGTCTGGTAGGTGTAACTAAGTGTAAATGAGTGTAACTGAGTATAAACTGAAGACAACTGGACTGGTAGGTGAAGAAGGGCAAGTTGCTTCCTAAAATCAAGGAAGAAGGGTGCATTAAGCAATTGGAGGGATAAAACTAATCAGTGAAAAGCTCCCCAGGGATGGCTAACTGAGGGCTAGGTGCTGGACTGATGATTGGGATGCATGCAAACCCTAGAATGCATGCAAACCCTAAAAGTGCATGCAAACCCTAAAAGTTTGAAAATGCAAAAGAAGGAGAATGCTGTTAGGACTAGGATGGAGTATAGGAATATCCTAACAATATCCCTTTCACACACATTCCCCTAGGAGGCAGTGGCCTAATACATAACGCCACCACCAGCACTTATGCCCCCATGACAACATCACACCCCTCCACTAGTTTTCCATTTATGGCTAGCCTTAACCTACCAGACTTGGCTAGGCTAACAAATGATCCCATCTGACATGACCCTACTTGCCCCCCTATTCCCACAAATCTCCCTTCAAACATCCCAAAATTTGAAGGAAAAGCAGGGGAAGACCCCCAAAACCACATCATGTCGTTTCACCTATGGTGTTCCTCAAACTCCATAGTAGATGATTCTATTTGACTCAGACTTTTACAAAGAACTTTCATTGGCTCTGCAACCAAGTGGTACATTGAGCAGCCACATGGGACACACCCCACTTTTACATCCCTGGCCTCAACGTTCCTTCAGTTCTTTCAACTACCTGTACGCTATGATGCAGGAGTGGAAATACTTTTGTCTTGTAGACAGAACACCGCTACACACATCACTGATCATATCCATGAGTGGCGTAAGTTTCGTAGCCTCTGCAAGATAAAGATTGACAACTGTATCTTTTTGGATTGGTTCCTCAAATCACTCCTCCCCCTCATAGCCAAAGATGTAGCTTCTGAATGACCCCAGTCAAAAGAAGAAGCCATCTTAAAAGCCCAGCAGTTCGACCTCATATATGCCCAGTTTGGATATCTATACACCATTTTACCTGATGCCCCGTGAGGCGATCCATCCCACCATGACGCGCCGGGGGCATCCCATGCCGCCGACGGTATTATCGGCTATGTTATGGTACAAAACAAACCTTTTACCATGATGAGTACAAACGCCCCAGACCTTTCTAGGGCTACATCTAATTCTGGAGCTACAACTTCGTATGCTCCAGTAATGCACACCCACCACACTCATGGACCCTCATGTCCACCACAGTGTTATCGGAAAGCACCATCAGCTTATGCACCACCTCCATACTATAACCAACAATCCCATCAGACTCTAGTTCAGTCACAAGCCCAATCGGTTTATTATCCTCAACAGGCAGCATCTCTTGCTCCAACACTTCTAGTAGCTCAAAGTTACCCACAACCGCAACAAGCAACAGGTCCACCTCATAACCCTCCTGCTTCCTACCCACCGCAACCTGCTCCAGAGCCTCCACGACCTCAAAACCCACCTACTACCCAAGGGCATGTGTACGCACAACAAAACCAACCTCAAAACCAGAACAACCAGCGTAACCAAGGAGGTCAACAAAATTGCAGAAGAGGATGTAACCGCGGAAACAACCAGCAACAAAACCAAGGTGGACCACCACCTAATCCACCAAATAATAACAACGCTGCTCGCCCCAACCAAAACCCTGATCGTCCACCAAAACAAGCCAAAAATAATAACTTGAGAACAAACCATCCATGTTCCATATGTGGAGCCTACGACCATTACACACATAATTGTCCCCATTTAGATCAAGCGCGTCAACTCTGGACCGACGACACCCAACGACAGGGACATGCTACACAGCCAGCACCTCCTCCTCAGCCACAACCTATGATATTGCAAAATCCCATACCAAACCAAGGCACGGTAAAAATTCGTCCAAATGATCCCCCTCAAGGATCTGCTGCAACACAACAGCAAATTACCTATGCGGTAGTCGATTATCAACATATAGAGTCCAACACTCACGCAAAATCGACAACCTCCAATAGGGGGCACTACATCGACATCTAGTTATGTCCCCCCTCAATACCGCCACAATGGGGGCAGAGGTCCACAAACCTACAACACTGCACCCACAACTCGCACCCCCCCAGTGACTCCCAAATTAGCTAAGAATCCCCCAACCCGTGTGCTCCCTAAGTGCTCCTTGCGCGACGATATAGGCCACGCTACCCATCTATGTCCACAACTACCGACACTTCAAGAACACATGAATATGTTGGATGATGACACCAACGTTCCAATCTTCAAACTAGAACTCCCCCCTCAGCCTCGCGATAAATCATTGCGCACAAACCACCCTTGTGCAATATGCGGCATCCACGACCATTATTCACATCACTGCCCCGATCTCCCAGATTACAGAGAAACACTATACGAGTTGAATAATGCCGACCTAGAGATATCCCCACCACTTATTGAGGAAATATTCCCCCCAGAATCTTCCCATTCAGAAGAAATCAATACCATTTATATGATTTCAAATACCTATAAAACCAAACAAATTAATTTAATGACACACTACTTCCGCACTGATGAAGAAATCCTAGAAACACTCACTGCACCGGACTACCCTTGGGATGATATGCACCATCGATCATACTTCCTCCCTGAGGCGTCTACGTCCACCACGAAAAACCAACTATCTGTTGAATCCAAGGACTTCTTACCAACCAAGGTCGATTGGTTAAAAGATCCAATACCAGCTCTAGAAGCCTTCGAACAAGGTAACATGGCTAACATTTCACCCATTATAAAAATCGACATCTCCACCACCCCCAGAAAACCTGAGCTTATCTCTTTAGGCGCATCATGCATTGAAAAAGAAACCCAAGCTTATAAGAAACTCTTCCAATAATTTCGAGATGTCTTCGCTTGGTCTTATACTGAGATGCCTGGTCTTGATCCTACCATCGTAGAATATCACATAGACACTTGTCCCAACATGTCACCGGTCCGCCAAAAACAACGTCCCATTCACCCATCCAAGCTTCCAGCCGTCAAAGTAGAAATTGAGAAGCTTCGAGCAGTAGGTTTCATATACCCGATTGCATATACCACCTGTGTTTCGAACCCAATACCAGTCAATAAAAAAGTAGGCACCATCCGCATCTGTACTGACTTCCGTGACCTCAACCTAGCTTGTCCCAAGGACAACTTCCCCACACCATTTATTGACCAACTAATCGATGCATGTGCGGGGCATGAGGTACTTTATTTTATGGACGGTTTCTCTGGATACAACCAAATAAAATTCCGTAAAGAAGATCAATACAAGACCGCTTTAACTACCCCATGGGGCACCTTCGCCTATCGCGTAATTCCTTTCGGTCTCAAGAATGCTGGAGCCACTTTCCAACGAGCCATGACTTATTGTTTCCACGATCTGAATAAAATCATATTAGTTTATCTAGATGACCTCACGGTTCGATCTAAGAAACGATCCGACCACTTAGATGATCTTCGACAAGTCTTCTTGCGTTGTCAAAAATACAACATCCCCCTGAACCCACTTAAGTGTGTCTTTTGCGTTCCAACAGGTCACCTGCTGGGATTTGTCATTTCAAAAAAAGGGATCACCGTCGACCCCCTAAAAGTCCAAGCCATAGTAGACCTACCATCACCTCGTCCATTAAGACAACTACAAAGCCTCCAAGGGAAGTCCAACTTCCTTCGTCGCTTTGTCCCAGATTATGCCACCATAGTACATGGTTTCCTCCGTTTACTTCGCCTTCATACCCATTTTTATTGGGACGACCAAGCAGAAGGGGCTTTCACAGACTTGAAAAAAGTGCTTACGAGTGCCCCCTTGATTTCTCCTCCAGATTTCACGAAAGACTTTACCTGTACATTTCGGCATCAGATTACACCGTTTCCGGAGTACTCGTCCAAGAAGACTCTGCTCGTCAAGAACATGTCATTTACTATGTGAGCCAGACCTTGTCAGGCCCACCACTGTGCTACCCACATGAAGAGAAAATGGCCCTCGCCGTCGTCTTTTCAGTACAAAAGCTGTGACATTACATTCTCCTCAGCCACACCACGGTTGTGGCCAATTCCAACCCAATGGTCTATCTCTTGAATCGCCGCCTTCTACAAGGTCGTGTTGCCAAATGGGTGATTATCTTACAAGAATATGACCTAACTTTTAAAACCCCGAAGAGCACAAAAGCATTACCACTCGCTCAACTCATTACAGACTTACCATCCTCGTCATCATCACCAGCTATCCACATTGAAATAATCGACGAACATTTGTTCATCATCTCATCTGACGACCCTTGGTATGGTGACATTTTGGTATACCTCCGCACACAGAAGTTTCAACCCAACATTGACCGTGACAGACGCCTTCACATCCGTCAACATGCCCCCCATTATCTCCTCTTGGGTGATGTCCTCTATTGACGTGGCGTCGACACAATCCTACGACGATGCCTTTCCCAAGATGAAGCAGAACAAGTTCTTAACGACTGTCATAGCGGTGCCTGCGGCGGCCATTTCTCCGAAACGACCACCACCCAAAAGGTAATTCATGTAGGTTATTTTTGGCCATCATTATTCACTGATTGTATCACAATAGTCAAACATTGCCAAAATTGCCACCTTTTTTCCCCCAAGGCAAGAACTCCCCCTGCCCCCCTTCATCCAGTCGTCACCATTGGGCCATTTTACAAATGGGCCATTGACTTCATGGATTGCAATCCACCATCCGCAGGTGGCCATAAACACATTATAGTGGCTGTCGATTACTTTACTAAATGGGCAGAAGCCATGCCTACTTACAATTGCAAAGCCGACACCGCAGCCCGTTTTTTCCTCAACCATGTTATCGCTCGTTTCGGAGTACCAAAGCAACTCGTCTTAGACCACAACTCTCACTTCGAGGACTCCGTTTGGAGAGAATTGTCAATACTCCTTAAGTTTGAACATCATTTCTCCTTTGCCTACTACCCCCAAGGGAACGACCAAGTCGAAGCTGTTAACAAAATTTTGAGGACCATCCTCCAGCGCACTGTCGAAAAACATAAATCCAATTGGCATCATATGCTTTTTTCCGCATTATGGGCATACCGCACGTCGACTAAAACCGCCACCAGCTTTACCCCATTCCATTTAGTTCATGGCGTGGAATCTGTCCTCCCCATTGAATGCCAGATACCAACATTACAAATTTTCGTAGAACTTCTCCCCGATACATCACTAATTGAAGAACGTTTTCTTCTTTTAGAGCAGGCCGACGAAGATCGCCGCGTAGCTCTCCAAACAATCGAAGCCGCAAAGAACAGATCTAAAATTCATTACGATAAACATGTTCACCCACGAGCATTTAGTGAAGGAGACCTGGTGCTTGTTTACGACCAAGCCCATGACAAAACAGGAAAAGGAAAGTTCGAATCTATGTGGCAAGGCCCATATATCATACACACTTGCCTTGGACATGGAGCATACATTTTGACCGACTCGGAAGGCAATCCCATGCGCAACCCCCGTAACGGGTTGTACCTCAAAAGATTCTACCCATAAAAACTCCTGGACACCATGGTCCATATTGTACAGTTTTTTCATTGATTTTTTCACTGTAAATTTTCAAAACCTTACATTTTCTTTCTTTCTTGCATGAACACAGATGGATCCTATCCCACTCTACCACGTCGGTTTTGCCGATGGCGCGAGTCGTTGGTCTCCAAATCTTTCTTCAGCGGCTTGGGTAATTTATTCTGCTTCACATGAGTTGATCCACCTCGACGGAGTGTGCATAGGTGCTGCCACAAACAACCAAGCTGAGTACGATGCCGTAACCGGTATACTGGCCGCTGCTCTCCAAATGGGCATAAGTCACATTAGTGTTTTCCTGGACTCCCAGCTCCTTGTTTCCCAGCTCAACAACTGTTACCAGGTATGCGATCCCTGTCTATTTAGAAAATTCCTGCGCACAAAACAAATGATTCGACAATTTGAATCCATCTCTTTCAATCATGTCCCAAGAAATCATAACACTGTAGCAGACCAAATGGCTAACAACATTCTAGATTGGCACGTCAACCAAAACATGTAGGACATCACGATATGCATCACATAGGCATTATAAAATCATCAAAACATTGCATCCACATGCATAAGATATGCCTCCAAGGGCGTACAAAAAATCAAAACATTGTATCCAAGTGCATAAGATATGCCTCCACGAGAGTACAAAAAATCAAAACATGGCATCCACATGCATAACATATGCCTCCATGGGCGTACAAAATCATAACTTTGCATCCACATGCATCAAACATGCCTCCACGAGCAAACAAACAAATTACAATTGCATCCACATGCAACAAAATGTAAACGAAAAGACCAGATGTGCATCCACGTGCATACACGACTATATACCAAAACACACACACACACACACACACACACACACATATATATCATAAGAGTCATAATGTCAGCAGTGCTCTCAACACCCAAATATACAAAAGGTACACTAGTCGTACAAAATGTGTATCAACAAAATACATCCCCATATGCTCATCAGCATTTGGGGGCAGGTATAAGATCACCTAATCATCACGATCAACGGGATCCTCTAGCTCCTCCGGATCATACTGATCCCGAGCTCTCCTCTCGGCCATCACCACAACTACTCTTAGCAGGATCGACCGCTACTCACGGGGAGCATCAAAACAATGCTCGATAGTGGGCCGATCTAGATCCCTCCAACCCTCCTCTAGTGCACCCACTAGAAGCGTCTCTAATGTATCACGTACGTCCTCTAGGGCGTCATCTTGTGGGTGCACAACTCCTTGTGCACGAGGCAGCGGTGCTGCTACTGGCAGAGGTACCACCACCACCATCCGTCCCCGACGTCCTATATGATCCACTCGTGGCCTCGGACCAACATCTGTAAGAAACCCACAGTAAATCAAGTCAGTATCATATACAAATCTCTAGCTATACTCATAACAATAACATTTAAACATGATATAATAGAGAAACAAAAACAAAGACGTACCGTCCAACCCCCAAGCATGTCCCTGAGCTCGAGGCATCTTAGGGTCTCCCCGGAAGTCCATACCAGCATACGGATAATCATCAATACCAATGGGCACCTGCTCCCACTGGTCATACATCTCCGACGAGAAGAACCGTCGGATACCACCACCACCCCGGGGCATCATCTCCCCCCACCGCACCATCCGCGACTCACTCCTCAACCCATCCCGGACTGGCACACGGGGCCGCAAGGTAGGGACTCACTCAAAAAAGAAACAACAGAGGAAAGAAGCATAGCTGAACTCTCCTCCCTCCTGACTAACCTTGTTTAGCTCTCGTCGAACACAGGCCAAAAAAATCTGCCCCCAAGCAAAATAGGTCCCCGTCAGGACACTGTCTACCATCATCGTTTTCCCCCCAGACAAACGATGGGGCGCCTGTGCACCAAGAACCCACAAAACATAGGCCGCCACCGCTTACATCTCTGGCTCCCGCAGATCAGAGACACTCAATGCGCTGTTCTATATACGGGCCCCCGGAATGCAGAATCTCTCCAGTAGATCCTCAATATCCATGCCAGCTAGAATCCTCGGCTGCAGCTCCCCTATCTCACCCAAACGAGGCAAGCCAGTAAGAAAGTACACATCGGTAAAGGTGATCTCCAGTCGCTCACCTTGCACCATGAAAGCCACCTCCTTCGGGACCCAGAAGTCAACCAACTTGTTCAGCAGATCTCTGACTGAACGCATAATAGGAATTTGAGCAAACTTTAGTAGTCTGCCCAATGCCAAGGCCGCCTGCACATTCGGGTCATCTCGAATCCTGCCCATCAAGTCCACATCAATCTCCCTCTCCCTCCACGACACCAGCGACCTCCTCAACATTCCGCCAAAAAACAAAGGAAATTTTTTATTAGAAAACAAAATTTTTTCACCAAAATCCTCATCGCGACTTTCAGGCTCTTAGCTGCGATGAACATTGCGACTTTCAACCTCACAGCCGCGATGAACATCGTGAGTATCAGTGCCACATTCGCGATGGGCATCGCGACTGCCAGCCCCCACAGCCGCGATGAACATCGTGACTGTCGGACCCAAAGTCGCGATGCACATCGCAGATATCAAGCCCATACCCACGATGTGCATTGCAGAAAATGAGCCAAAACCCGCGATATTCCACGTTGGGAACCCAACATGGAATTACGCAGCCTCCAGGGCCCCAGCGCTAATTAGAAAGGAAATAATTTGAAAGGCTAAGGCACATAGGCTTACCTGAAACTCGCAGAATGAAAAACCAATGGTCGAATCTCCCACAAATCAAGAAAATGCTCAGACCAACTCAATTACTTTGTGAAACTCAACGGTGAAAATGACACGTGTCACATTGGGCCCACTTGCTATTTATAGAAATTTGACCATTTTCAATCAACCATTTCGACATCATACGACGTCCGTTTTTCAAACCGTTGGTACCGTTGGAATCAACGCAGCGAGAAATTCATGATAGTCCACTCCTTTTCCCGATTCCACCAGGTCCCTTTTTCGGGCATTTTTCCCATGCCCATCATCGCCTCGATTTGCGTGCCACATTGGCCATGGTCCATTTTTGACGAGTTTTATATCGTCGAATTCAGTTTTCCGTGCTCATGATGATGCTTGAGATCATTTCTTGCTCTCACCACCCGATTTTTTGGGCATTTTTTCCCATGCCCCTCGTTGCATTGATTTGCATGCCACATCGGTCGTGGTCCATTTTTGACGAGTTTTATATCGCCAGATTCAGTTTTCCACGCTCGTGGTGATGCTTGAGATCATTTCTCGCTCTCACCAACATATTTTTCAGGCATTTTTTCCCATGCCCCTCGTCGCCTTGATTTGCGTGCCACATCGGCCGTGGTCCATTTTTTACGAGTTTTATATCGTCGGATTCAGTTTTCCATGCTTGTGATGATGCTTGAGATCATTTCTCGCTCTCACCACTTGATTTTTTGGGCATTTTTTTCCATGCCCCTAGTCTCCTCGATTTGCGTGCCACATCGGTCGTGGTCCATTTTTGACGAGTTTTATATCGTCGGATTCAGTTTTTCGTGCTCGTGATGATGCTTGAGATCATTTCTCGCTCTCACCCACATATTTTTTGAGAATTTCTCCAAAATGCCCCTCATCGCCTCGATTTGCATGCCACATCGATCGTGGTCCATTTTTTGAAGAGTCTTATATCGCCAGATTCAGTTTTTCGCGCTCATGACGATGCTTGAGATCATTCCTCGCTCTCACCAATAACCTTTTTGTTTGGTATAATTTTATCTGTTTTTCGTGCCGAGCAATTCTTTTACAAAAAAAGCACTTAGGGAGCTTCTGTTAAGCTCTTTTCTGACTCCTAAAACAATGAAAAGATCACTGAGAAATCTTGCTTCCTTTCATGCTCACTAAAAGTATATGAAAGGGCATCTACCTGGTATAAGTTTACCCCTTTTCCGGACCTTGTAGACTAATTACAAAAAAGGAATACTCTAGTCACATTGCCTAGAAGAGTTCTCCATCTGCATCGTTTTATCCTTTTTCGGGCCTTGGAGACTAACATACGAAAAAGAACACGAATGGATTCTACTTATTGCTTACAGACTCTCAAAAAATGAAAGCAAACACGAGCAATCACCGTCTTGGGCTCATAAAAATCCATAGGACGGTACTCCTCCACCAATTTAGAGTCTTCTTATTGTTTTCAGACTCCTTAAAAATGAAAGCACTCACGAGCATGAACAATCCAGGGCTCACATAAATCCACAGGATAGTACCATTTCAGAGCACAGTTTTATCCCTTCTTGGATCCCATTAAAACTATGAAGAAGGACCCAACGGTGCTTTTCGGTGCCACAACATATCATGTCTTCTCATAAGGCCGCTTCCCTAGTATGGTCGCCTTTCCTCAGAGCATTCTACAATATGTCACCCTGAGAGTCTCCCAAAAGCATCCATCAGCTTGTCCCCCCAGATTCACTCTAGTATACAATACATACCCCTAAGCTATGATCCCCACACCTAAAAGTCAGTTTCCTATGCTGCCAGGTCAACCATGTCATCATGCTCTGAACAAAGGGAGTTTGAGTCCACCCACTATATGACCCCAGTTATTCCCCATCCCCACAGTATGTCAGTCCTACCATCAGTACTACCACACTTCAGTTGTACACCTCGTGCTCTTATCAAGGAAACATCATTGCCTTGATAGTTGCTGGTCTCCCACTGTCGACGCCAACCAAATCTATTCCAGAGGATAGACCCAGAGGTCCCTGTGCCTTGGACTCATCACCATTTGTGATGAGTGCCTACGGATCATTTCGAAAGGAGTCCTTAGTGCCTCTCCAAATGATTGTTTCTCACATGCTCGACTTCAACACCTTGATCGCATCGTTGAGACTCATACAGGGTATCGGTCCTTTCAGTTATTTGTTGAAGACCCCGGATATCACTCGACTCTACCACATTTGAGAGTCTAATTGAGGAAACAACCAGTTACATTTTCCTATGGATATCCGGGTTGCGGTTGGCGACAGTATTCAGATGTACCCCAGTTTTATACTCCCTTGAGTATACAGTTACAAATACTCCTTAGAAGTTGACTCACAGTCATTGAGTCCCTATAGACGTTGGACACCTTCAGATTCAGTAGTTCATCAACCCTTCTGACACCTTAATCAAAATGGTTGTTGCTCTTTTCCAGAGTATCAGTTATTGAGATCAGTCATGGTATGACCATGAGTACATCCCAGCATTGTGTCCCATCTGGACCATTATGATGTACCATCATATTTTTATGTATTATTCAGGTCCCCTTTCTTGGGCTTAATTGTTATGTATATGTCTTGATACGAGCATGGG
This sequence comes from Larix kaempferi, assembly GCA_027924585.1. Lineage (NCBI taxonomy): Eukaryota > Viridiplantae > Streptophyta > Pinopsida > Pinales > Pinaceae > Larix > Larix kaempferi. The sequence goes on along the minus strand of BSBM01001331.1, from coordinate 12,365,500 downwards.
TATGCCCGCCTCGTCCATTATCAAAGATAATTCCTCATTCATTTTGAGGCCATGTATTTTTTTCAGTTTTTGCAGCTTCCCAGGGGCCGTTGTTCCAGTCTCCAATCGGTCTCTTCTCTTCTCCACAGCCCAGGAAAAAGACAGAAGAACTATGATGTCTATCGGCCATACGATGAGCTCCTGCCCTCACACATCAGGGGGCAATCTGTTAACACCCCAAAAGTGCTCACTAGCTCATTCCCTTATTCACATGACCCATTTGTCCACTTTTCCACCATTTGAGCCTCTAAATCCATCAAAAGGTCACCAAAAAGACCATAATACCCCTTTTTCCCCCTCAAAATATGTATTTTTTCCTCAAAAAACACAAAAAACCCTAAAAAAGGGTCCAAAATTCCCCAAAAATATCAAAAGGGAATAAAAATATTAAAAATATTCAAAAAAAGAAAAAGAGGGAAAAAGAGACCTAAACCATATTGGTTAATACCATTGGTTTCCTCAAAACCATAATGGTATTCCCCATCACCAAAAACTATAAAAAGGTGATAGGGGCTCCTCACTTTACATCCACATTTTCATCCTATCCTTATGCTGCCAAATTCCCTTTGAGAGCCATTGCCTCCCATTTCGAGTTTGAAGATCCCCATTGAAGCTTTCGAGAAGAAGAGACCATTGGATATTGGAGCCTCTCAACCTTAGAGTTGCTCAACACCCATCATCCTCACCATTTGAGGTAATACAAAATCAAATATTTTTCGAGTTATTGTTTTTCCATAGATCTTATTGCTTATGTTCTTAAATTCAGTTTTTTATTTCTTTTACAAATGTTAATGTTAGATTTGGTTAAATTAGTTTTTACATACTTTTATTGAGACTGCTACTACTAGTTAGCAGGTGCATCCTTGCACATGCTTGGTTGAAAAACCAAGCAACACCAGCACAACCTGCAAGATCTCCCAGGGAGAAATTATATGCCATGGACAAAACCTAGCAAGAGCATTTGCCAGATCTCCCAGGGAGCTATTATATGCCAGCGGAAAAACCTAGCAAGATCATCTGCAAATCTCCCAGGGCGCTATTATATGTCCCTCCAAGCCAAACCTCGAAAAAACATTTGCCAGATCTCCCAGGGAGCTATTATATGCCAACGACAAAACCTAGCAAGAGCATCTGCAAATCTCCCAGGGTTGGATTATATGCTTATCTGCACAACCTGTTCCACGGCTACAGAGTATCAACCTGATACTCACCATACATCATCCTGATGTGCACATGATCATCCTGATCATCAACACTGCATCGTCCTCATGCATGTCATCTGGAGCAACATCTTGAAGCTCGTCATCCATGATCATCCTGATCATACAATGCATCCACTTGATGCTGATACATATCATCATACATGATCTACCTGATCATACAATGTATCCACCTGATACACATACAAATACATGATCCACCTGATCATACCTGATACATATCAACATACATGATCTACCTAATCATACCATGTATCCAACTGATCATATCCAACATCCAACATGATGCATACATACATATAAATGATCCACTGATCATATCCAACATCCAACATGATGCATACATACATATAAATGATCCACTGATCATATACAGCATCCAACATGATGCATACATACATAGAGCAGTGACTGGAGCATCGTCCTGATGCTCATCATCCAACGCTTAAATCCACAGCCATGGGGAGGATCCTCCTCTCACCATGCTTGGAATGGCTCCAACAAATGTCTCCATCACTTCTTTCTCGAAGTGTCATCAATCTGAAGAACAACAAGCCTCTCTTTGAAGTACTCGAACTTCACTATGGCTAGTGGTTTCGTCAGTACATCTGCAACCTGCTTATCCGTCGCAACATACATGAGCTTCACTGCTCCTCTCTGCACCATATCCCTGATATAGTGATATTTGATCTCAATGTGTTTCGACCTGTTGTGGAACACCGGATTCTCAGACAGCTTCACACAACTTTGGTTGTCATAAAAGATACCAGTAGCCTCCAACAGGAGATCAAATAACTCAGACAGTAGCTTCCGAAGCCATATTGCCTCACAACTAGCTGAACAAGCAGCAACATACTCTGCTTCAGCTATACTCAATGCTATGCAGGACTGCTTCCTGCTAAACCAAGAGATCACACCTGATCCCATACTGAAGCAACACCCAGAAGTGCTCTTCCTATGTGCAGCACTGCCTACCCAGTCCGAATCAACATAACCCTGCAGGTTAAACTTTTGATTCGCATCATACTTGAGCCCATAGTCAATCGTACCCTTTCGGTACCTTAGAATATGCTTTACAACAACTAGGTGAACACCTTTGGGATCCGTCAATAATTGGCTCAATGTGTTCACCGCAAAGCAAATATCTGGCCTCGTGTTCGTCAGGTACATCAAGGACCCAATCATCTGACAATACACAGTGACATCAACCGGATTAGATGAAGCATCACACAGAAGCTTCAGGTTTGATGCCATAGGTGTGGCCATGGCTTTGCAGTCCATCATCTCGAACCTCTTCAGTATCTCCACTGCATACTTCCCTTGTCCAAGGAAGATACCATCTGCACTCTGCCACAACACCATGCCTAGAAAATAGTGCATCATCCCCAAGTCCTTCATCTTGAACTCGGCTTCAAGCTTCCTCTTGGTATCAACAATCAAACTATCATTACCTGTTACAAACAGATCATCTACATACAACAGTAGTATCACAGTATTGCCTTCCTCAACCTTGTAGTAAAGGTTGGAATCCACTTTACTCTTGGTAAAGCCCAAACTGGATAGAAAATTGTCCATCCTACCATACCAAGTCCTAGGGGGTTGCTTTAAGTCATACAAGGCTTTCTTCAACCTACACACACATGACTTCCTGTCATGTGTCTCAAAACCAAGTGGCTGCTCCACATACACTTCCTCCTCGACTACACCATTCAAGAAGGCTGTCTTGACATCCATCTGGTGTATCTTCCATTTCATCACTGCAGCCAGAGCAAGTACTGTTCTGATGGAAGTGTATTTGGCTACAGGAGCAAAAGTTTCTTCATAATCTATTCCCTCTTTCTGAGAGAAGCCATGAGCTACAAACCTTGCCTTGTATTTTTCTATGCTGCCATCTGCGGCATGCTTGATCTTGTAGATCCATTTGGAAGTCACTATAGACTTCCCTTCAGGTCTTGGGACTACATCCCAAACATCATTTTTCATTATTGATTGGTATTCCTCGACCATGGCATCCTTCCATTCTTTCTTTTCTGCTGCCTCTTCATAACTGGAAGGTTCTTTGTTCATGATATCACATAATAAAGAAACATAGCTGGTATGTGATCTAGTTCTCTTCTTTGCTCTGTGTTCTTCTTCTAGAATTCCATATCTTTCTGCATCTTGAATGAGCTCTCTAGTCCATGCAGGTTTCCTCTTGTGAGAGTCCTTCTCACGAGGTGGATCTACAGGTTCTTGCAGATCTTCAATTTCACGATCAACATTTGGAATTGCTTCAGTCATAGTAGTGTATTGAAATTTGGTTTCCTTTGGTTCTTCATGATCTTCATCAGGTGTCTTCCTTGATTTGATGAATGCTAAGTTTTCATCAAATGTTACATCCCTGCTGACATCAATCTTCTTGAACCCTCGAAAATATATTCTATAAGCCTTCGAGCTTTCACCGTAACCCACAAAGATACCCTTCTTTCCTGAAGGATCTAACTTAGTACTCTTTTCCTTTGGGACATGAGTGTATACTGGACAACCAAATATTCTGAGATGGCTGACTTCAGGTTTCTTACCAGAGAAGACGTCTTCTGGTGTCTTGTTGTTCAATATCTTGTGGGGATTTCTGTTATGCACATATACAACTGTCCTAGCTGCTTCTGCCCATAGATGCATAGGTAGATCCTGGTCATGCAACATTTCTCGTGCTGCTTCCATGATTGTTCTATTCTTCCTTTCTGCAACTCCATTCTGTTGTGGATTGTAGGGAGCAGTCAACTCCCTCTTAATCCCTGAATTACTACATAGCTTCTTGAAGTCACCTGAAGTGAATTCTCCGCAATTGTCTGATCTGAATGTCTTTATTTTCTTATCAGTTTGATTTTCCATCAAGGTTTTGAATTCCTCGAATTTGTCAAGCACTTCATCTTTGTTCTTCAAGAAATAAACCCAAGTCTTCCTGGAGAAGTCATCAATGAAAAAGACATAGTAAACATACCCACTCAGAGAACTGGATGACATCGGACCGCATACATCGGAGTGGATAATTTCCAAGATTCCTTTTGATTTTCTTTCACTGCTTGGAAATGCCTTCTTTATGTTCTTTCCTTTTGCACAGCCCCTGCAAACACCTTCATGCTTGGTCTTGATTTCAGGAAGACCTTCTACAGCTTTTCTTGCAATTGGTAGTGCTCTGTAGTGCACATGTGCAAGCCTTTGATGCCAAAGTTCATTTGGCTCCATGGATTCATGTACCATGGCATGTTCAGGTTGTCCCTTCAATTTGTACAATCCTCCCTCTTGCTCTCCAATCACTACTGTATCATCAATAGTTTTACCCTTTGGCCACATTAGGACTTGTCCATCTACAAATGAAACCCTCATGCCTTTTGCATTCAATGCAGAGATGGAGAGTAGGTTCTTCTTGAGCCCAGGTACAAATAACACATCTTTCATCTTCAAAGACTTTCCAGAGTCTAGGTTGTAGGAGGCTCCCCACTTCCTTTGATAGGGTATTGATAATCATCCCCAAGTTTCACCTTATGGGGTGATTCATGTTCAGATAAATTTACAAAATATTCTTTAAACCCAGTCATGTGTTTAGAAGCCCCACTGTCAATTAACCAATCATTACAACCATGAGAAATAGTACCTGTGAGAGCAGAGATCAGAACATACTCTTATTCGCTTGATGAATCATCACTTTCTGCTCTAGCCTTCTTCCTGGGAGGTTCATCATCCTCAACAGCATCAACATGATATCTCTTTTTGTTGTTGTTCTTCTTCTTATTGAAGTTGTTTTTGTTGTCCTTCTTGTTCTTGGGACAATCTTGGGCAAAGTGTCCCTTCTCATTACATGTAAAACATCTACCAAGAGAAGGATCTTTAAATTTTTCCCTTTGAGTATGGTGAGAAGATTTCCTATGAGATCTCTCTCCTTTGAAATTTCCTTTCTTGGCATGAGCCGTGAGAGCTTGATCTTCATTCCCCATATTTTCTTCTCGGGCCACAAGCCTTGCTTCTTCTTGTGAACATTCTTCCTGCAGTCTGTTGAAGGAGATCAACTTCCTTCTTGCACAAATTTCTTGAATAAAGGAATCCCATGACCTGGGTAGGCCATTCAGAGTGGTCATGACAACTTCACCATTTCATCCACCGCTTCTAGTTGTTCCTTGATCTGAGAGACCCTAGAAAAATAAGATTGAATGGTTTCTCCATTCTGAAACTTTATCCCTTTCAATTGGTTCCGCAGGGCCATCTTCCGATTTATGTTCTTCCCTTCAAATAGCTTGGCCAGGGAGTCAAACATCTCTTTGGGTGTCTTTAGAGATGACACATGTGGGATGAGATAGTCCTTGATAGAATCAACAATGATCCTCTTTGCCTTGATCAAGTTCTTCTTGTGGAGGGCTTTAGCCTCTTCTTCCTCTGGGATAGGGACCTCTTCCCTTATGTAAGTGTCCAACTCATTTTCTTCTAGGATTAACCCAATCCTATACTTCCATGCTCGAAAGTTTTCAACCCCTTCAATCTTATCCTCAAGATTGGTGTGGTGAAACATCTTAAAGAGTACTTCAAATGGAAATAGAAAAGATTTAGGTCTTACCACTTGATTTGTTGAAAACTGGATCTGGTCCCGGATTAGGGTTTGTTAGAGAAACCCTAAAAATTCAAAATGTGAATTTCAACTTTCTGAAAGGATATAAAGATGCGCCTTGATGAGCTGATCAGCCTGATGTATTTAAAATTTGAGATCTGCAAAGCTTCACCCTTCAGAAATGCCTTTTAGTCTTCCCGGGTTCACTAGGGAGGACCCTGAATTAGGGTTTCAGTTTCCCGGAGATTTACCCAGCTAAAAATCTCGATCCAAAGCTCTAAACTTCAATTTTTCCAAGGGGCTTCCAGCTATGTCTTCATATTTCAGAAATTCCTATTTTTATGGAAACCCTAATTTTTAGGGCAAAAACTGAAAGTGCTCAGAACTGAATTCTGATTGGACAGAAAGATTCACCTTGTTGAGGAGAGTCAATCTATCATATTTCTTTTCCAAAATCTATGGAGAGAAACCCAATAAACAAGAAACGCTGGTTTCTGCTACTGCACAATGTCTTCTTCTTAGGTTAGCTCTGACACCATGTTAATTTTCAAGCATTAATTCAATATACTCTAGGATCTTTACTGAGAGAATAACATGTATAGTATATCAATGCATATCAATCATCATAAGATGCAAACATAAGAGACAATAGACACACAGAGTTTCCATGGGGAAAACCCTAAGGTGAAAAAACCCCCAACTTCCTCAGAGATAGATGGAGAAATAGTACATCCAAAGTACAACCAAAGTACACAAAGATAGAATCCTCCTAGCAGTTGATCCTCCTCCTCACATGTGCGCCACTTTCTGAGTGATGGAAGAGTGAGTTATGAAGTGATCCAAATAGAGATCGGGATATCTCTAATTATACTTGTCTTGACTACCCAATAAACTTATGGGGCCGACTTGTCTAGCTTAGTACAATAACCCAATGTTAACTTAATCAGGGCCGTCCCCACACATGGTGGTCTAATAAACCATTGGCAAGTTATGACACTTGCGACACTTGTCAATACAAATGATGACACTTTTGTATAGAGGAATAATAACATCTCTATAGGAGTACAATATACATAGATGAAATAAATGGGTGAAATACATTCCGAAGTTACATATACATCAATAGCATGGAGGGAAACAAGAGGTGATGGGGGATGGAAATGTGGAGGTGTAGAGGAGGCCGCGAGGGTGTGGGAGACAAAGAAGGGTACGATAATGGATGGTGTCGAGGGAAGAATGTGCAACAGAATGGTGGATAATAGGCATGGGAGGATGGAGTGGCATGATGTGATTGCGAGAGGGATGGAGGGTGGAGACATAAGGAGGCAGGAGAAATGCAGGGAGCAGGAACAAGAGCAGAGGAGATATATATGCTGCAGATGGAGGAAGTGGAGTAGTCACAAGATACGCAGAACATGATCAACCTTTCTTCCTGATCCATGAACTAGGTTCCGATACCAATGAAGAGAACATATCACATTCTCGAAGAGAACAATTCCTGTTCAATATTGAAATAAAATATATTTATGAATAATAATTGAATAGATGATATAAGATAATTACAATGATAATGAGGGCTTGTTGCGCCAAGAGGCACTTTTATACATCCCAAGTGGGTGAGATGTGTCATGTCTGTAACGATGATGTGGCATGACTCCAAAAAATTATATAAAAACTTTATAAAACAAAGTACATGTCGACTCCAAGTTTAAATTGGCTACATTGTAAAATACATTTATATAAATATATATTAAATTTCAATTTCAAATTCCATTGAGCATCCTTAAATATTAAATAAATATTTTCATCAATAGTTCAAATAAATCTCTGTCTATTAGTTAGTATTGCCTTGATTTGATCTACAATAGAGACATATATTCATAATAAAATCGATACATATGAATTAATGAGAGAGAGAGAGAGAGAGAGAGAGAGAGAGAGAGAGAGAGACCTTACAAAATGTGGCATGCATATCAAGAATAACTATTTTACTTCATAATTAATGATTGAATGCAACTTTTTCCTATTTATAGGATTTATGTGTTATCATTTACAACACTATTCCAAATTGGAATAGTTGGCGCCTAGACAATTATAATGGAAAATATATTGGATTATGTATTGTTAAGTTAATATTAAAACAATGAATTAGATATTACTTTTGTCATCATTTCAAATTAATTAACAATTGGGTAAATTGCAAGTATTTTACTTCAATTAATTAATGAATGCAACTTTTGTCTATTTGTAGATTAAACGTGTTATTATTTATAGAAATTGGAATAGTTGGTGCTTTATAATAGAAAATATATTGGATTATGTATTGTTAAGTTAATAATATAACAATGAGTTAGATATTAGTTTTGTAATAATTGCAATTAATCGATAATTGGGTAAATTGCAACTATTTTACTTTGTAATTAATCAGTGAATCCAAATTTTGCCCATTTGTAGGATTTATGTGTTATTATTTAGAAAAAAATTCAAAATAGAATATATATGCTTTGCACACACTCAAGGAATATGATCTATTAATTTATGTGTTTAGATGGAGAATTGCATTACGATCCAATATCCCTCTAGTTTTAAATCTATGCATTGGGAAATTCAATATGATCTAATCATATTGTTAATATGCATTGATTTCAATGATATTACATTTTATATCAATATCATTCTTGCATTGCTTTGATTTCAAAAATGTTCTTTTTTTAGTATTGTTAAGATGCAATGCTTACATCGAGGGGCATTATGATTGAAATCCTAATCTACTTAACATAAATGGCACTCAACATCAAGAATGTAGGAGTTCAACATACTATCAAGTAGATAAAATCAACACCATTAAAGAAACCCTAATTTGATTGAGTTACACTAAGGGACATCTATAATCTCTTGAAGGTTTGCACCTCAAGGGATTTGATCCCTCTCATTGCTTGATAGAACCAAATTTCAAATGGATCTATGCTGGTATATATATCCACGCAGGGGTTCTCTTTTGTGAAGATGTATACATTTTGACCTTCATTTAATTTAACTATAAATATTATTTATTAATTAATTCTATATATTATTTTTGTATGTAACATCTTTCCTCCTTTTCTTGAACATTATGGTTTTTATATTTACACATATCAAGAATATCATTTCATAAATATAAGGTCTTCATAATGAATTATACACACGTTTAAGTAGTTTCAATGCTTTGTAGGTCTTTATCGTCTTTATCTCACAATATTCTATTTTCTTTCATGGTTTATCACCACTTTTTTACCATTTTAGTATTATAATTTTTCTTTGAAATACATATCCTAGTGAAACATGTCTGACATTTCTCCTCAATTTGAAGATGATATCCAGGGTAAATAAGATTTTGCAAAAGCTCTAAGCTCTGTCAACACGGGCTTAAGGCCATTACAACAATATACTCATTGATATTAACATGTCACTTCTAAGAATTGAAATTGGGTAGGGAGGAGTACTCCTCACAACTGCACGAGCTAGACCTAATTGACAAATGGTTGACCACTCTTATGCATGTGCTTCTAGGATCCAATAGTGGGAAGCCCAAGTCTTCCCAATATATGAGAGATATTATGTTTATTTCGATCCCAATGTCTATTGTTATATAAGGGAACTTCCATTTTTCTACTTCAACAAGAACTTGTGAATGGATTGGTCATTTTCTTCATCCTCATCCGATTTCAACAAAACATTCGATCAAGTCATAAATTTTCAAGAAAAACAATGCCCATCTTTAGAGAGTTTTTTAATTTTCTCGTCAAATATTTCATCACAAGTTCTTTGGTATATTTTGATATTGGAGTAATTATCCATTTCCACCCACCTATTCTATCGGGTCTTAACAAGTAATTCCAAGATTAATGTGTCATCCCACCAATCTCATATTTCCACAAAATTTTTCTTGATCATTTTTAATATTCACCTATGCTTTAAACAAGTTGTGGTGACTTGCAAGTGTTTGCTTAATTTGTTCTCTCTCATTTGGTATATTTCCTAGGCATGCTCTCCAATTTGGGTTCCATTGGGGTTTCCTCTACCTAAATCGAGATAAAATTTCATGTTTTCTTTTTTGTCATGGTCTCTCACAAACTTCTGCAAATTTTGCAACATTGTTTGAAGTGTACTTTCCCATTTTACAAGTCTTGTGTGAACTTGGTCCACTTGGAAAAAAAAATTAGGTAATATAATCTCACAACCTCCCAATAGCCTACATATTTTTCACCCCGTATCATTTTAGATTTGCATAAAAGAAGCATTCTAAGCATTTCCCTTGAGATTGTCTTTTGCTTCCTTGTGAAGTAAGCAATCCAATAAGTGTACGATATGTTTCCCAAGTTATATGGGAACAATTTTACTTTTTTATCCTCCATTGGAGGTGAACTGCCTATTAAAATTATCCTAGTGTTCACTCATGGTTTCTCCATATTTACATTCCTTCATCCCTTTATGCAACATAAAAAATTCTTCCAACTATCATTCCTCTTCAACAACCTCCATACAATATAGGCTTTGGATGTATCTAGGGCACACCTCATATCTTTATTGTTTACATTCTTCCAATAACAATTTATCTAAATTTTTATGATGATACATGCACATGATCAATCATTTGAATGTCCAAACTCTCTATGCGATCTTCGTTATGTAGGTTTTCCACCTATGTACCGATACCCAATGAATCTTCTTTAATGGCATCCTTTTTTCTTCATTTTGTTTCTTCCTCTTCTCTAGCAAAGTGGAAAATTTCTGCATTTTCTTAACATTTTCAATTTTTCTATTTACACATATTGAAATGCATAAATTTAGTGTCTTAGGATACACGATCCCTATGCACTAGACAAACTCGCCTTTAAGGCGAGCTTGTTAGGTGTCAGACCCATCTACACCATCCATGGCATGAGGTATGGGTGCTCATGGCAATCCACTGACTCCGACGATCCACCAGCTACAAATTTTGATCTTCAAAATAATCCAATTGCTTCAAACCCCTCCCCGATAAGTTCTCTCTTGCAAAACTCTCCACTCAAAATTTCAGCAAAACATGAAATAGTGATTAGTTTTTTTAAACACTTTATGAAATTAGTTTTTTGAAAAATACATTCCCGCTACTTTATTAGTTTATGGGAAACAAATTCATGGGTTTTTTATTTTTTATTTTCTGGGAAGAGGTGCACTAGTGTATACAAGTGCACCAGTGTGACTTAATAAACAAAGCACCATTTAAATATATTTTTGTTTATTTTTTTGCGGAAAATCAGTGTGCCATGAAGATATGCATACATCAGGGCAAAATAATTTTTATAACGCAATGAAGTGGCATACAATAGAAAAATTAAGAATTAAGAATTATCAATTGTCGATGCGTATGATAAATATGATCACACCGGTGTGATTATATTTTCTAAGAGCTCCAGTGTCAATTATATTAAAAAATGCAGAGTTAAATATCTGTTATAAAATATAGTAGATATTTTCTTTTACGGATTCTTCACAACATTGCAGACGTGTTGTAGACACATTGGTGCATTGGGTTATTCATGATGCAACAATGTGGTTTAATTTTGAAAGCACACCCGAGTAATTAAAAATCCCTATGATTGTATGATTGAACTTAAAATGATATATTAATCTCAAATGTTCTTTTAGGATTCAACCATATCAATTACAATACTTCACAGTATACATATGTTGATTAAACTCACCTTATTCTTAAAAAAGTGGTTGCCAAACTATATTGGAAGTTAGATTGCGATATGGTTCTCAAAATTTATTTTAGGACTGTACACACGTATTGATTGTTGATTTGGATCAAATACAGGGAGACAATGTTATAGTATCAAATGGCCAATTCTTCAAATTCCATCTCATTCCATATTGTTCAAAGTTCAGTGAGTTCTCCCTATCCATCTCTAGTAAGTTCATATTTTATTTATATTTTGTTTATCTAATTGAATTTATGTTATTTATCCTTGTGAACCTGAATAACAATGTATTTAATTTTGTAGGATCTCAATTCGAGATCGATTTCAGATGCACGATATATTCCACCATTTGAAAAATGTCATAAACTATGATCAAAAGTAAGATACAACAAGCGATTGGTAGATGAAAATGGATATCCACTTTACCCCACCATTTGTAACATGCCATATTCCAGCCAAAATCCTAGGTCATCAACCATAATTCGTCATGATATGGATCTCTTTTATGGCATCCCAATAGTCTGTGGTTTTTCAAATTGTTAAGGGTTGAAGGAGAACCCTCGACATGTCACACTCACCCATTATATTAATGATCGACTAAGCAATGTTGATGGTCTAATATCTCCTAATGCAGTAGAATTCCAATAGGTGGTATAAAAAGGACACATAGGAACACTTCCCTGTGCTCATTTTTTTAAAAGTTGGAAGCCAAAAAAACTATGTTTCATCCTAAATTGACCAAGCCCTCTGCTTCTGTTCAGTATATTGAAATTTGGTTGTCATTGATGTCAACTAATTTCAAAGAGGATGTCAATTGATCCAGTTTGAGTCATTGATGTCAACTGATGTCAAAGTGGATACTGTATTCCTACAACATCTTGAAGAAGTATATGGAAGCCACTTTGAAGAAGTATATGCACTAGATAGTGAAGGATATGGATGCCAGTATGAAGAAGTATATCTAAAAGTTGCATCCAGTATGAAGATGTGTGTCCAAGGATACATCATGCATGACCAGTATGAAGAAGCACACAAGGAAGATACATTATGCATGATTAGTATGAAGAAGCACATTAGGAAGGTACATCATGCAAATAAAGTTAAAATAATCACATAAGTAATGTATCCTACTACATGTGGTACCTGCATAGATATCAAGGTCACTAAGTCATATTCTCTCAAGGTAGCAGGAAAAGAATTGGTCAAGGTACATGTGCATAAGCAGGCAAGGAGTTGACTAAGAAAATGTACAAGTGTGAAAGCATGTCGAGAGAAGATTCTGGAATGCACAAGCAATCCTAATCATTTTATGGTCAAAGATCGGGAGTACACAAGCAATAAGTAACAACTTATGGTTAAACGAACCTGAAAGTTCAAAATTCTTACCAATCAGAAGATGCTTTCAGTTATTGAAGCGTGCAAAAGTTCCAAGAAAGGTACATTGGTTGAAGTTAGTATATGCGCAAATTCCATTACTAAAGACTCAACAATTGCACAAGTCCCACAAGTGATGGTACCCCAAGGGTCAAATTCCCACCAAGTCGAAGATCACGTATACACAAGTTCCGCAAAGCATTGATACACCAAGTGCGCAAGTCCCAAAACTGATGATACCACAGGGTTAAAGTCCCACTAAGTCAAGGACAAAGTATGCGTAAGTTCTAGAAGATATGGCATGACAAAAGTACAAGATGAGGTCAAAGTCCCACCAAGTCGAGGACCATGGTTGCGCAAATTCTACAAATGATCCGGATTTATGTGGGAACGAAATGAAAGAGCAGATACATAATCACATACAGAGATACATTTCAAAGAACACAGTGATACAGTAAACACATATTCTATTAAATAGCGGAAATAGAATAGACTATAAAATACAATAGCTGGAATGGTGGTAGCTACCTCTGAGAAGAGATGTGGCCGCTATGCTCATTTGTGCCAAGATGAGTACAAAGAGAGGCCGAAAGGCCTATTTATCATAAGAATGAGGGAAAGAATCCCAAACATCCAAAAACCTAACCCTAGAAGATGAACCGTCATAATGTTTGCGACCCCAAGGTGGTTAGTTGAACAGTCAACTTCCTAGGGTCATAACTTTTGCATACGATCTCCGTTTGTGGCGCTTGGTAGCCCATTGGAAAGGTCTATCCGAGATTTACAAATTTCGACTAGGGCCAAATGCATGTTGATTGCAACCATTTGGCCCCCCAAATCGCCAAAAAAGGTCGTTTAGGGCCTCAAAATGGCCCCGGAAGTTTAGGACCCAAAAAACCGTAGAAAAATTACTAGAAAGTTGGCAAAATGGGAAACCGTTTTGAGCAGTGGAATAGGTGGGTGGCCACCGATATCCATCTGGATCAACAAATCAATGGTACATCGAGAGCGCAAGACTACAACACTGAGGTTAAAGTTCCAATAAGTCATAGACCATGGATGCAAAATACCCAAAAATTATGACACATTAGCAGTGCAGAACATGACATGTTGCATAGGATTAATCCGTGAAGTAAGGAAGAAGGAATGACACAACCAACTTGTGGACATACAATTCATGTAGGACATGTATAAATAAAAATGCAATTTGGATATTTGAGGTAAGATTGATGGAAAGGATATAGAGCTTCAAGCGGAAGATATATATTTATATTCAGGGCGTCAAGGGCTCAAGGACAAAACAACATGATCTAGCGAGGAGCCAAGTGCGTACATGTAGCATAATGATTTACTAATGGTGTGCAAAATGATGTTGTACATCTATGATGGATATGCAAATATTGAAATTTAGAATCATAGAAGTATGCGAAAGTGCACGAGCACCGAATGACAGTATTGTTGGAAGCATGTAGATAGTCACAAATGATGTAAGAGAGATGTGTAGAGACAAAACCGAAGCATATAAGAAGATGCACTGAATTTTTGCTAATGCATGAATGTTGAAGTGAAGTGTGTGAAGTAAAGAAGTCCATCAGATGTTCAATGACAGAACAACATCAGAATCTGGTAGGCGTGTCATGATGAGGATGATTTATGTGGCACTTAAACATAACAGACACTTCTAAGTAAGTGCGCAGTTCCATTTGATACTGATACATAATATCGGAACAACAAACTATCAATTGAAAGAATAGTATTAGTTGGTGAGTGCACTTGCGTAGTAGTAGAACGACAGAGTGAAACTTGGTGTAGACTGCAGGATCAAAAGCACACAGTACATGAAGCAATTCATTAGCAGAAGTGAAGAATTGAGTAGAATGAGAAGTCAAGTGATGTATGCAGAACGGTGATAGAGAATCGTCTGCATACGAAGGTAGCGCATAACATAACTAATAACAGAAGATCGAAAGTGTGCATGAGTTGGAAAGTCAACAAGGCAGAATCTTATTTTGTATATCTAGGTGGCAGGATGGGGCAAGGAGTAGGAGGTTGGAGCCCTCTTCTAGTTGGTGCCGGATAACACAAGGAGTTGGTGCTTCCTTCAGGTCGATACCTGTAAAACTAGGGGGTCGGTGCCTCCTTCCATTTGGTGTTGGTAAACACATGAAGTCAGTTCTTCCTAGAATGTAATCTTTTCATTACAAAAGAGCATTTTGTGGTTTTCTCCCATTTGGGTTTCCATGTAAAAATTATGTTTGTCATGTGTTCTTTGATTTGGTGCATATGTGAATGATATTTATTTATGATGGATTCATAATTGAAGATTAGTAATTAATTTAAGGCAAATATGTTAAATAAGTAAAATATGTTCATAATTGCGCTAATATTGATTCACTTCCCCCTTAGTATTAAATTGATTCCAACAATTGGTATCAGAGCGGGTGTATTCGGTAATAGATTAATATCTGTAAGATAAATCCTTGCGCAAATATATACAAGCACGAAAGTATTTCAACTAACATAGCACCAAGGTTTGAAGGCACTAACCATATTTTCTGGAAGGTTAGGATGGAAGTATATTTTCAATCACTAGGAACATATGTCTTGTAGTCTGTTATTGACGGTTACAATGTCCTAGTAGTAGTTCCAGATAATCCATTACAACGAAGAATCTATGAATGCAATGTAAGAGTGAGAAACACATTGCTTTTTGGTTTGACTGGTAATGAGTTTGTCAAGGTTATGCATTTCGCATCAACAAAGGAGGTTTGGGACAAACTTAGAGGTTTCTATGAAGGTGACGATAAGGTAAAGAAAGCAAAGTTGCAGAACAACTCTGGTTTATTTGAATCTATGAGAATGAAAGATGAAGAAAATATCGCCTCTTACTTCTTAAGAGAAGATGAGATAGTTAATTCTATCAAAAGTCTTGGAGTCACATTGGAAGAAGAATCCATGGTATAGAATATATTGAGAACTTTCCCTTCAAGGTTTGATGCAAAGGTATTTGTATTGGAATACAAAGCTAATATTGAAGATCTAACAAAGGACGAGCTTCAGGGGATTTTGACTGCATACGAGATGAGAACTGAGAAAGAGATTCCCATCAGAAAGGTAGCCACTTTTCAAGCTACTGGGAAAGACAAACATTATTGCAATGAATCTGATTATGAGGAATCAAAATTTGTTAGAAATATGAAAAGAGGAAGAGGTAAGTACAAGAACAAGGTGCCCTTCAAATGTTTCAAATGTGTAGGAGTAGGTCATTATGCCTCTAAGTGTCCTTAAAAAAATGAAGATAGTGACAGCGAGTAAGAATCTAGTTATCATGAACGTAGAGATGCGCGTATTGATGTATTTGTAACTTTGGAAGATATTCACTTGTATATTGTATATGTACTTGATTGTATCCCCAATGAATATGTATTATTCCTCCGATTGGAAGTGTTGTCAGTTGTACTTGCAAGTGTCGCAAGTTATATTGTAAGTGTTGTAACTTATACTTGATGAGTTATTAGACCACCTTGATGGGGTTGGCCCTGTATGAGTCTTGTGGGTTAAAGGGTTATTAGACCACCCTAGTAGGGGTTGGACCAGTCAACATTATGTTAAGTGGTTAAGTTGAGGCCGACCTAGTTGAGTAAAGGTCAAGTGAAAGTTAGTGTATAAATAGAGAGTGTGTCTCTCTCATTTTACACATTTTACTATTCACTCACTTTGCATTAGTGAGAGAGAGGAGGAGTGTGCACAAGTGGAGGAGGAGAATGCTGCTGAAGATATCTATCTCTTGGGTTTGATCATGGTGATCCTTGTATTGATGCTTATTCTATCTCTGAGGAAGTTGCGGGGTTTTTCACCTTCTTGGTTTTCCCCGGTGAAATGTTTTGTGTCTCTTGTCTCTTATGCTTGATATGCTGTACATGTTGTTCTTTCAGTTAAGATCCTAGATCTATTGAATTAAATGTTGAAAAACTAACATGGTATCAGAGCTAGCCTAAAGGAATGCATGATATGGCATTTATGAGACTTATTGCATTTGCGACAAATTGGAAGCTAGGGCTTGATATAGAAAAAACCCGTCATCATAGCACTTTCAATATAAATCCATTTTGGAAAAGGTTCAGGATCTAAAAATTTTATAGGTCAAAGGTAACATCCCCATGTACCTTGTGTCTGAAGCACAACATCTCATTCACTGTACTTTCTGTTTTATGACCTGTACAATCTAGGGTTTCTGCCTCTTCCAGATCTTAGTCATAAACCAGTGACCTAGGAAAAAAGGTCATAACTTGGGCTAGGAATCTACAAATGAAATTATGTAAAAAGTGACAGTAAGAGAACGGACTGTAGTTTCTCAGGTAATTTTTTCAGAGGACGAAATTGAACCAGTGACATGTGGCACGCCATACAAGTTTGCTCTCCTGTTTTATCCCATAAACAGGTCATGTTGCGACACTTGGCATAAATCTCTCTCAGAGAATCCAATTGAGGTCAGACCCATGGGGTTAGAAAGATGACAGGTCATGGGACCACAGGACATCATTTCAGACCCTGTGGATTCATAATTTCAGAGATGCACCAGAAACAATCAGGTGCATATTTCTGTCAAAACAAAATTGGATTATGAGCACCTTCATTCTTGGCTTGTCACTGCTGCAGGAATTTAGGGCTTCAGAGAAAGTTGGAATTTTTGGAATCGGAGTCCATGGCTGAATGATCCTCATAAAAATCAAAATTTAGAGACCAAGATTGAATTTTTTGGTTGGGAAGAAGGCCGAGCTTGATCAAACCCTAGTTCAGGATTTTGATCGGAAAGGTGGAAAATTAGGGCTTTTGCAAAAGCTGGAATTTTTGAAGTCTGTGACCATGGCTGGAAGCTCCTCAGAAAAATCAAAGTTTAGATATTTGGATCGAACTTTTTGGTTGGGAGGAAGGGTGGGCTTTATCAAACCCTAGTTCGGGGTCCTGTCCAGTGAATCCAGAAGTTTCAAAGGCAATTGTGAGGGGTCAAATTTTGCAGTTTTTCAAAATTTAAGTATACTAGCTTGATTAGCTCAGCAAGCCACATCTTTCCATCCGTTCAGAAGTTTAAAATTCAAAATTTGAATTTTTAGGGTTTCTCCGACAAACCCTAATACAGCTCTAGACCTAGTTTCAGGAAATTAAAGTGGATTGGGTTAATCCTAGAAAAGAATGAATTGGACACCTTCATAAGTGAAGAAGTTCTAGTTCCAGAGGGAAATGAGGCTGAGGCTTTGCATGAGAAGGCTACAAGCAATCTCGACAGGTATGACTTGAAGAGATACAGGTATGTTTTCAAATTTGTTCATGATATGTTTGTCTTCATATTATTGAGGTTAGTACAATCTTAATTAATCTTAGACTTGTCTCATCACCCTAGTAAAAGTATGAATGCATGCAAATGATAGAAGACATTCATTGATTAGGGTTATGACACTTATGATTGTACTAATGCATTGTGGTGTTGTATGAGGTTGATGGTGTCCTCTAACATGAAAGGTACATCAAGAAAGTACAAATCAAGTTCTAGATCAAGAACACATGACCATGGTGACATGAAGACAAAGACTCATGGATCACATAGAAGCTCCACTTACGAGATATGTATAATTTGGTTCTACAATGGTTAACTTATGAGTTATGCAGGTTACTAAGCACAAGTCATTGAAGACAACAAGAAGACATTGTTTGGGTATGTTAGACATAACTAGCTAACATGATATTCCAGTTATGTTTTTCCTATATCAAGTTAGAATCCTACCTTCTGTTGGGATCTTATAATTTTGTATAAATGATAATGATGATTCTTGAAGTTAGAAGTTTAAGTAATCAAGGGTTTATGCATATTATGTTTCTTACTTTGATTGATGATATGACTAACCGGAAGAGTCCTATGGTCAAATAAGAATATGCATGAGTAAAAGAAGTCTTCCCTAAAACCTTGAATACTAACGCTTATAACCTATGTATGAAATGATCATGACCATACATATTTAAGATTATTTAGAATCATAATGTTTTGATAATATTGAGATTATACCAATGCATGCATGATTATGTATGAGATCTTGAGGATGACACTAGTGCACACTTAAGAATGCATAGTGGTCCAGGATGGATATAAGTTCATGGACAGGTAATCCAGGAAGCAAAGATCAAGAGGGAGCACTCCAAGAAGCAAAGATCAAGAGGGATTCCACCCTACAACCAAACAAAGATAAGTATTTGAATTTTCATTTCCTTTATATATGATTACTTAAATGATGTTGTCCAGTCATATACATACTTATGTTCCTAGATTTAGGATATGTATTATGCATATTAGAAAAGTTGCATTAATGAACAAGATACTACTAATATGCAAGTAATGGGTAAGTGGCCTCTGGTACTGTACAACATTCCTTTGCTACTTATCTAGAATGAAACCTCTTTGCTAACATGTTGGGAGTTGTGCACACTCTTAACAAATGTTCTGGTAGAGATGGAAGTCATCTAGAAAGTTACCGTGTGAATACGGGATATGTATAAATGTTGTATTGAAGCATTGGCTAAGATAATTGCATGACTGTATGACATATATTATTATGTGTAAGATTCTGTTATGAAAAATATGAGAAGTTTCTAATCATGAAATTGAATTTGACTTGTAGGAAAGATCGTGTACAATCACCTACAAAAGAAGGACTACAACATTTGTTCCAAGCAACGAAGTTAAAAGAAAACTATCTATTGAAGAAGTTAAAGAATCTGAAGTTCCCAGGATCTGGGATGTAGTAATGGAAGAATGCCATGATCAAGGAATACCAGTCGATCATAAAGAATGATGTATGGGAAGTGGTCCCGAGACCAGAAGGGAAGTTTGTTGTGACTTCCAAGTGGATCTATAAGATCAAGCATGCTGCAGATGGCAGCATAGAGAAATACAAGGCAAGGTTTTTGGCTCGTGGCTTCTCCCAGAAAGAGGGGATAGATTATCAAGAGACTTTTGCTCCTGTCGACAGATACACTTCCATCAGAACAATACTTGCTCTGGATGTAGTGAGAAGCCACTCGGTTTTGAGACACATGACAGGGAGTCATATGTGTGCAGATTGAAGAAAGCCTTGTATGGCTTGAAGCAAGCTCCCAGGACTTGGTATGGTAGGATAGACAACTTTCTATCTAGGTTGGGATTTACTAAGAGTAAAGCAGATTCCAACCTTTACTACAAGGTTGAGGAAGGCAATCCAATGACACTACTTCTGTATGTGGATGACCTGTTTTTTATAGGTGAGGATGGGTTGATTGCCGATACGAAGAGGAAGCTTGCTGCCGAGTTTGAGATGAAGGACTTGGGGATGAGGCACTACTTTTTAGGCATGGAGGTGTGGAAGAGTGCAGATGGAATCTTCCTTGGACAAGGGAAGTATGCAGTGGAGATCCTGAAGCCGATCAAGATGATGGACTGCAAGGCCATGGCCACACCTATGGCATCGAACCTGAAGCTTCTGTGTGATGCTTCATCTGAGTTGGTTGATGTCACGGTGTATCATCAGATGATTGGGTCCATGATGTACCTGATGACCATGAGACCAAATATTTGCTTTGCGGTGAACACATTGATCTAGTTCCTTACGGATCCCAGAGGTGTTCACCTGGTTGCTTTAATGTATATTCTTAGGTACCTAAAGGGTACGGTTGATTATGGGCTCAAGTATGATGCAAATCAAAAGTTTAACCTGGAGGGTTATGTTGATTCAGATTGGGTAGGAAGTGCTGCAGATAGGAAGAGCACTTCAGGGTGCTACTTCAGTATGGGATTCGGTGTGATCTCTTGGTTTAGCAGGAAGCGGTCCTATGTAGCACTGAGTACATCTGAAGCAGAGTATGTCGCAACTTGTTCGGCCAGTTGTGAGGTAGTATGGCTTAGGAAGATACTGTCTGAGTTATTTGATCTCCCGTTGGATGCTACATGTATCTATTGTGACAACCAGAGTTGTGTGAAGTTGTCAGAGAACCCGGTGTTCCATGACAGGTCGAAGCACATCGAGATCAAATATCACTATATCAGGGATATGGTGCAGAGAAGAGCAGTGAAGATCCTGTATGTTGCGACGGATGAGCAGATAGCAGATTTGTTGATGAAACCACTAGCCAGAGTGAAGTTTGAGTACTTCAGAGAGAGGCTTGGTGTTCTTCAGTTAGAAGATACTTCGAGGAAGAAGTGATGGCACACATTTGCTGGAGCCATTCCAAGCATGGTGATAGGAGGATCCTTCCCATGGCTGTGGATGTAAGCGCTGTGTGATGAGCATCAGGACGATGCTCTAGTTACTGCTATGCATGATCAGTTGGATCATGTATTTGTATATGCATCAGGTGGATGCTGTGTATGATAAGTTGGATCATGTATTTGCATATGCATCAGGTGGATGATGTGTATGATCAGTTGGATCATGTATTTGTATATGCATCAAGTGGATGCTGTGTATGATCAGTTGGATCATGTGTTTGTATATGCATCAAGTGGATGCTGTGTATGATCAGTTGGATCAAGTATTTGTATATGCATCAGGTGGATGTTGTGTATGATTAGTTGGATCATGTATTTGTATATGCATCAGGTAGATGCTTTGTATGATCAGTTGGATCATGTATGATGATATGCATCAGGACGATGATCAGGATGATCATTTGATATGAATATCAGGATGATGCTATGGATGATATGCATCAGGACGATGCTATGACGATGATCAGGATGATCATTTGAGATGAGTATCAGGATGATGCTCTGGATGATATGCATCAGGACGATGCTATGACGATGATCAGGATGATCATTTGAGATGAGTATCAAGATGATGCTCTGGATGATATGCATCAGGACGATGCTATGATGATGATCAGGATGATGATGTGCATCAGGTTGATGCACCGTGCGATGATGATTAGTTGGATCATGAGTATCAGGATGATACTTGGAGGTCAGAGATGATATGTAGCAGGTTGTGCAATAGCATGTAAGAGATCCTAGGAGATCCGATAGGTTGAGATGTGTGCTCGTAATCAGTCCTGGGATGCTCTTTTGAGGTTTTGCTAGGGAGGCATGTAATCAGTTCTGGAGATTCGATAGGTTGAGCTGTGTGCTCGTAATAAGTCCTGGGATGCTCTTTAGAGATCTTTCTGGTTGTGCTATGGCACATAAATGTTCTTGGGATGCTCTTTAAAGGTATTTCCTATTCACATGTAATCAGTCCTGGAGATCCGATAGGTTGAGTAGTGTGCTCGTAATAAGTCCTGGGATGCTCTTTAGAGATCTTTCCAGTCATGCTGTGGCACATAAATGTTCCTGGGATGCTCTTTAAAGGTATTGTGAAGAGATGCATGTAATCAATCCTGAGAGAGATCTTGCCGGTCGTGCTTAGGCACATAAATGTTCCTAGGATACTCTGGTCAGGTATTGCATCCGCACGTAATTAGTCTTGAGATTCCACCTCTATCAGATCGTTCGCACAAATGATGAAGACCTACGAGAGGTAGGCCTACATCCAACATGAAAAAGGGTTGGCTCTGTAGAACTTCCTATGACAAGAAGAATTATGAGATATCCCAGTGATCGAGATGTCAAGTACAACAGCAGTGATGATGATCCAGCTCCAGAATTGAAGACTTGTGCCTATATGTATTGATGAATTTTGTCAAGAGAATACCTTCCTAATTAAGAGGGATTGTTGATGTATTTGTAACTTCGGAAGATATTCACTTGTATATTGTATTTGTACTTTATTGTATCCCCAATGGATATGTATTATTCCTTCGATTGGAAGTGTCGTCAGTTGTACTTGCAAGTGTCACAAGTTATATTGTAAGTGTCGTAACTTATACTTGATGGGTTATTAGACCACCTTGATGGGGTCGGCCCCATATGAGTCTTGTGGGTTAAAGGGTTATTAGACCACCCTAGTAGGGGTCAGCCCAGTCAACATTATGTTAAGTGGTTAAGTTGAGGCCGACCTAGTTGAGTAAAGGTCAAGTGAAAGTTAGTGTATAAATAGAGAGTGTGTCTCTCTCATTTTACACATTCTACTATTCACTCACTTCGCATTAGTGAGAGAGAGGAGGAATGCGCACAAGTGGAGGAATAACATGTTGTTGAAGATATCTATCTCTTGGGTTTGATCATGGTGATCCTTGTATTGATGCTTATTCTATCTCTGAGGAAGTTGCAGGGTTTTTCACCTTCTTGTATCTTGTCTCTTATGCTTGATATGCTGTACATGTTGTTATTTCAGTTAAT
Organism: Larix kaempferi; assembly: GCA_027924585.1. Lineage (NCBI taxonomy): Eukaryota > Viridiplantae > Streptophyta > Pinopsida > Pinales > Pinaceae > Larix > Larix kaempferi. Next base: position 12,342,259 of record BSBM01001331.1, on the reverse strand, counting down.
ATCCTAGATCTATTGAATTAAATGATGAAAAACTAACAACGCGCACTCAACACATACCAAAAAATAAAGGGAGGATTCCAAAACAAATTAAAAGTATGTACAGTAAGGAAGATAGCAATGTATCTGAAGGGATAAACTACGACGAAGAACCAAAATAAGTTCTTTTCATTACCTTTTTGGAAGAATAAAGAAGAGATGAAAAGAAGAAGAGTGGTGCGAAGAATACTCCAGTTGATCAAAGAAAACCAGGATCACTAGACAAATACTTCTTTAGTGGATCGTTCAAAAGACCTCCAAATCGAGTTACATCTCCAAATCCTGTTGCAGAGGTCAAGACTGATAGTCAACCTGAAGAAGAAGAAAATGATGCATATATTTACTGGGAAGGAGAATTGATTAGTGCCCCGGATGACTTGAAGAAGTCAAGAAAGAAGAATAAATTCTTGCAGTAATAGTTGTCGAAGTATGAGGAACGGGACAAGCCATTTCAAGATTCTCTTGACACATAATTTCGTGAAAAGGTAACCAACTATGAGATACAATTGGTTTGTGCATAAGACAAGGTCAAAGTGCTCGAGGAAGATAAATATGCATTGAAATCTTCTTTAGAATAATTTGTGTAGAAAATCAGGATGCTGACAAATCAACTTGAGGAGAAGGACAAAGAGATATCCCGTCTAGAAGACAAATTGATTGAGATGAAGGAAAAGAAACAAGTCCAAGATCCCACAGTGATTCATGCACATCAATAAAACAACAAGGCTAGTATTGATGATGAGGTAAAATACAAGTTCAAAGAAAACACATCAATATTGAACAAAAGCCTAGATAATCAGAGATCACTAGAAGACAAAACATGCCTTGGTTATGAAAAAGCATAAAAAAGGTCTGCGACAAAGAACACTGCCCCAATATTGTTAAGTCTTTAAGGTATGATGGTTTCTTCAACAAATACAACTCTGTTTAATATACTAACCAAAGAAAGATCAATAGGATGAAGTGCGTAAGATGCAATCGTTTTGGTCATATTGCAAAATATTGTCAAACTGTGAGATGTTATGCATGTGATGGTTTTGGACATAAGGATATGCACTGTAAAAGAGTACTGAACTATATAGATGGATATTTATTGCACAAAGGAAATCATTTTCAAAGGGACTATAATGAAAACTCTCTGATGTAGAATCAAGAAAAAAGTGTACACAATAAATATTGGGTAAGGAAATATCCTTAGAAGTGTGTTGAAGATTCAGACAATCTAGGTGCATCTAATGCAACAAGCAATTGCTTCCCTCCTTACTAATCCCAAAAGGATTGAGTAAGACCCTTGATTTCAACATGATGCACCATAGGAATTCAAGGGGTATGTTAGTCAGGTGTGTGGTGAGAAAGTGTCTGTCTCAGTTTTCATCATAGTCATGTGTTAAGTTCGAAATGTCGCAAAAAATGAAGTTCAGATACATGCACGCATTATCTTGCATATGATAGAGTGTAAAATAGATTAATTGTTGTATTAAGTGTTATGACACACAAGAATATTTCCTGCATATATGTGAATGATGAAAAAGTGCAAAAATTGCTGAAAGATAGATATGATTCGATGAAAAATATAACTTTTACTATATTCAAAATTAGTGCAACTACATGCCGAGGCCAAAAGGTGTATACAAAAAAAACCAAAAAAATTGAGTTGTTGAAGTAATCTACAGCTGTAGTTCAAGGTCAATGTTTGTTTTTGATTGGTTTGCAAGACAAAGCTCCAATTCCACCGGCACAAGTGTAGTACAAACTGAAGAAGGAGGCACAGGAAGGAGGTGCAAAGTTGCAGATGATGATGGTGTAGTATGTTGAGGTCGAAGCAAGGGCAGTTCACTCAAAATATGTTTCTTTTGGCGCTCCAGATTGTCAACCCGACGAGTCATACGAGTCATTTTTTCAGAATGGACGAGATACACTTGCGACTGAGCGTATTGATGACGGAAATATATTTCCTCCATCCGCCACTGCCATATGCCCATGTCAATCCTCAGGCACAAGAATTCAGACTACTATTTCTGAACTACAAGTTGCACATTCTCAAAGGAGGTATTCATTCTTTCATAGAAGGAGGCCATTGGAAGAAAGAAGAACTAGATGGAAATGAGACATGGAAATGTAGAAGTGGAAAAGGTGATGAACCAGACATTGTTCATGGAACTCTTATGGAATTGAATGGAAGATGTTCGTGCACATGAAATTAATTTGATGAGATATGCATTCAATATCGTGCAAGTCGAAGAAGGTGGTGGAGAAGCCAAAATTGAATGTTGGATTTAATAAGTTTTGAAAAGGTGTATGAAAAGTGGAAATCCAATCTATTGCTTCATGCGATAGAATGATGTTTCCACAAAAGCTTGAGTACGATGATGACATGTAATTTTTCCCACACGAACTGAGTATCATACCTGCTTTAATGTTGAACTGGCGGATGAATGTGCCAAATATTTGGTTGTCATGGAAAGGGATGTGGCAATAATAAATGCGACAAGGAAAGGACATAACGCAATGAATGTGACAGATTAAACAATCAAGTTAGCGGAAAGGATTATGAAAAACCATTAAAGGATTGATTTTGGCACTTCGCAGTTGGCATGAAATGAGGAAGACTTGAAACACTGTGAAAATGATGATGAAGTGTTGTGACAGGAACAGTAGGTCAAGATACAAAAGGAATATAGCACCCATATAGGAAAAGCAATCAAATATAATTATAAAAGCAATATGCAAATTGCAGTATATCAGTGCAGAATTACAACAAATAAATGAAGCATGAAGATGGGGGGATTCATCCCTGAACAGTGGATGAAGGATGGTGCAAAACAAAATGAAAGAAGAACCAGTAATTTCGAAAGTAATGGAACCTATTTTCCATCGATGTCAAAGGTGGGGGGAGTATGAAGCTGAGAAAAGAATGAAGCTGAGTGTATGATGATTGCACTCATAACATGAAGTTGAATGCATTTGAGAAGAACCAACATGGAGAAAAGCATGAAGAATAAGAAGATATGAAAGAGTGTGAAGCATATTATTGAAGAGACATCATAAATATGCAACAGACGTGAACGGGCGTTAAGATGATCATACATGTGGTATGCAAAGAAGTAACATAAAGTAGAAGAAGACTGACAATAGAATGCGAAAAAGTCAAAATCCCAAAGAACTCAGGGGGAGCATATACACAGGGGGAGCACTGCGACAAGAACATATGAAGCATACAGTTCAAGAAGATTATACACAAATTCATAAGGTGTTGAAATCATTGACAAAGGGGGAGATTGTTGAACTTTGGTTGTCATTGATGTCAACTAATGTCAAAGAGGATGTCAACTGATTCAGTTTGAGTCATAGATGTCAATTGATGTCAAAGTGGATATAGTATTCCTACAGCAACTTGAAGAAGTATATGGAAGCCACTTTGAAAAAGTATATGCTCTAAATAGATGAAGGATATGGAAGCCAGTATGAATAAGTATATCTAAAAATTGCATCCAATCTAAAGATGTGTGTCCAAGGATACATCATGCATGACCAGTATGAAGAAGCACACAATGAAGATACATTATGGATGATCAATATGAAGAAGCACATTAGGAAGGTACATAATGCAGATCCTTTTCAAATAAGTACATAAGTAATGTATCCTACTACATGTGCTACCTGTGCATATATGTGTTAAATATATAGCATCAGGAGACATTCTCCAAACCAATATTGTGTAGCCAAGATTGATCCTCCCTTATAGAGGTGATCATTTTGATTTCCTTCCATGTAAAGTTTATTCCTCTGATATAGAGGTAATTGATCAAAGTAATGATGCTGTAAAGTCTTGTTGGACAAGGCTCTGAACTTGTGTGTGTCAAGTCATGATTCTCATGTGAACCTTCTGTATAAAGGTATCCATGGGATGGACCTCCCATATAGAGGTGGACCTTCTGTATAAAGGTTATGCTTTACTTGTTAAAATAATCTAATGATGTGTGACATATTATTAACCATGTTCACCAGTTGCTATTAAGTCTCCTTTAGAGATTGATCACCTCTAAAGTGAATTACTTTAGCATATGATCATTTCATCCGGAATAATATAATATGATCACAACATCCTATAATTCTTCTTAGTATAATGTAATGTGATGGATAATTAAAGTTAGCACATATTGACCATGTAGTAAGATATAAAGAAATAAAAGATAAAGCATATAGATCAAGATAATTCAAAATTTCCCATGCAGACACTTCATCTAATTAAAGAGAACTCGAATTGTTAAAGCTTTAGTTAAGTATCAATGTATGCCTCAATCAATGCTTCAGTTAAATATATCCCTCAGTTAACTAAAGAACTCATAGTGGTCACATCAAGTAAATTAATCAGCATGATTTTAGTTAACTAAGTGTTAAATAAGAAGGACTAGTTAACTAAAGTGTTTTCACTTTAGTTAAACTAAAATATGACACTTTAGTAAATAAAGGAGAATCAATTAAAGAGATTTAACTGAGTGACAACAAATAAGATCTAGTTAACTAAGTGATGACACTTAAGTTAGCCACCTAAATAAGTGGGAAATGTTCCAGTTAAGAGGTGAGTTCATCCTAAGTGTCAGCTCAGTGAGATAAAGCACTGCATGAGAAGTGGGGTGCACTTCTGCATGCAAGATTGATACATCCAGTTTGAGGGCAAGCTTATCCTGAAGTAGAAGATAAAAATATAAGAGAAGAATGTATAAACATGTTATATGAATTGATGAATTCAATGTGAAGCAAATTCTCTTCTCCTTTGAAAGCAAGGTGATTCTCTTTGTGTGCAAGATATTATTATTGAAGGCAAGGTGCTTCTCCAATTGATCTCTCTTCTATATTGCTTCTATATCTTCACCAAGAGTGTTTCGTGATATCTTATCTTTTGAAATCAATCTGCTATGTTGTAAAAGAAAGCATTCTCTGCTATCCATTATATTATTCTGAGAAGAATTGCTGGGGGTTTTGTTCTCATAGTTTTGAGTATTTTCCCCAGGTTATATATTGTGTTATGGTTGTATGAATTTCATGTGATTGAATTGTCTCATTGCTTCAAGTTTCAACATCTCAAAGAATTAAAGATCAAATATCAACCAAGTATTAACATGGTATCAAAGATCAAGGCGTTAAGGAGCTCAATTTTGCATGCCATATTGAGCCTACGTAGATCCTGAGAAGTTGAGCACAAGATTTGAATACTATGGCATCAATCTCTGTACGACCAAAAGACCATCTTGAGGGAACCTAAAACTTCAACACTTGGAAGGCTAGGATTCTTAACATCCTAGAGGAACATGACTTGGATGGATATGTATACACTATGGTGGAGGAGGCTACATCTAATGTACGGTGCATCAACTTCAAGAATAATCAAAATAAGGCCAAACATATCATCTATGATTCGGTAAAAGATAACTTGATGCCCGTGATCACACTGTTGAAGATCGTGAAAGAATGTTATGATACATTGACTAATCTATATGAGAAGAAGGCCCTGAGTCAAAAGAAGGCATTCAAGAATAAGCTTCGAAACTTAAATATGGAGATGGATGAGACAACGACCTCCTTCTTCACCAAGATCTCTCAAGTAAGAGATCAACTTTCTAGACTTGGAGTAATGGTGGATGAAGATGATCTTCTCCAAACCGCTATTGATGGTCTCCCATCCTCATGGGAGACATTCTTGTCTGCAGTAAGTGGACGAGAGGTACAACCTAACTTCGAAAGGTTGTGGCACGAATGCCTCCAAGAGGAGGGGTGAATCTAGAGCAAGTCAGTGTGCATCAAAGAAGAAAACCTTGCCCTCAAGACAAGAATGAAGAAAGGAAAGAAACCCTTCTTCCAAAAGAAGTTCTCTCATCCAAAGAAGAAGGAGTGCAACAAAGGATTTGACAAGTAAAAATATAGATGCTTCAATTGCAACATGAAAGGCATAATAATGCATGCCAAATATACATCTCAAATCCAATAAATGCTATGAGATATTTGGTCCACCCCCGGAACCATAGACATCATTTCCTATGTCAGCAGGGCCAGAGGCATCGACACCTCCACCAGTAGAGCCAAAGGCATTGGTACCTTTGCTAGGAAAATAAATAAAATGAAGATCAACATAGATTTCTCCAGGAAGTTGTATCTCACCTTCTATGACCATCCTATATATAATTGAGGTGATTCGAGTAAGAGATGGTGGATGGTTGGGTCAGTGAGGAGGAGAGTGTGGTTGGTCGACTTGTGGATGATTTAGAGATGGTGGTGGGCCAACTGGGGGTGGAGGAGAAAAAAATGGTCAATCGTCATAATGATGAGGAGGACGAGGACATGGATGAGATTTTGATGCTCTGTCTCGCATCTAGGTGATGAGAAATAGGATATGGAGGAGGAGGTGAAGGAGGAGGATCACTGCTCTCATGAGATGTAGAATGGCCATCCCCCTAGTAGCTAGAAGGTTGGTTGCACTGATGATATACTACATCAAATTACTCATATCATGAGGAATCATCCTCCATAGCTCAATCAATTTTGGGTATCACATGATCTCCTAAACTCATATAGGGTGGACTCCCTATCAAGCTAACAATGCATATAACTTGCTTGCCACATCCCCCTAACACCTAGCATATGGCCTGCATCACAGACCAGGTCTGGGAAACACATGAAACTCAACACACTTGTCAAATCCTCATATGCTTCCACTGGAGCCTGGCTCCTCTATGCTTGCACTGGTGGAGGACCCTCCCCATCATAGGTGTCAATATCTACAAAATATATAGTACACAACAATATTTAGACAATTTCATTAAACAATCTAATAAAATAATTTAAATAAAATGTTAGAATAAATTCCAATTGTATCAAGTAAGACAATAAAATGTAACTAGATTAATTTAAACATAACGCTAATAACACATCTATCATCTGGTGGCTTATCCTAGGTGAAAAATATTTTGTGGCATCCTCTCCAGTCCAACCCCGCATAAGGATGTGGCACAAGGTCCAATGTATGATCATCCTAACTAGACAATAACTCTAATACGTCTGAGGTGATCCTCATTGGGAACTCTTGTTGGCTCTTTTTGCACAACATTTGTCCCCACATATGCATCCACACCTAGGACATATCCCTATGAGGGTGGTAGTCAAATGACGAAATCGTGGCTGAAAACCTCTCAAAAAATAAATAAAAAATATCTAAAGCAAAAGGGAAGTTAGCCCTTGCCTCAAACTGTGCAAGGCATCAATCCGAAGCAAAGCAAAACTGCCACAAAAAAATGGTAGACCACCTACACACCACCTAATGCATCGAGGTCTCTATATTAAAGAATCAACATAATACAATAGAGGGAAACTAATGCACTTACCATTAGTGATGGAGTGCACCACCGTCATAAACAAAAGAGAAAGGCACCTAACCTCCTCTCTACCAAAAGAATCAATACGTATTTGTCCTTCATAAACTTGAAAAAGATTAGGGTTAGTGACATGGTCATTGATATATCTCTAAAAGTACGCAAGATGAATCTCCACTATGACACCAAGTGGGGCATTAGCGAACTAGGTAAAATCCTCCCCTCCCAGATAACCCATTGGTGAAATATATGTCCTCGTATATGGGTTGAAACCACACATCAAGACCAATCCAAAAGGCATGTCTACCATGATCCCAACAACAAATCAACTGCATCAAAAGATTTGAATTCCCCTTTAGGGATGTATCCTCCTGGCAAAACTTCAAGAGGCTGGCAACCCTTAATATATCTTGTGTCTGATCGGTAATGGTCTAAGGGTACAAGTCTCTCTCCCTCTCTCTAGCATCCCACTCCTGTACAACATTATACAGGTCCACTCTCATGTGTTGCTGCTCTCTCCATTGACGTCTCTTATTCACATATAACTTCCATTAGTTTCATACATAGACATAGACATGCATATATAAAACATAATTTTTTTATTATCAAATGAACATTTTATTTATTAATATGAATAATTGATTTTTTTCTCTCAAAAAACGTGAATTTAAGTATCATTGCACCTAAAAAATAGTCAATCCCCACCAATAGTGCTTTTGTATATACAGTGCACCGTGTACGATGCACTATTAGATCATGAACGCACCAAAGGCACAAAACAAATATTTTTAAACATAACTATACACAATGCATTTTATAAAAATGGTGCACTGTGTCGGTAAAAATATATGCAAATTATTCGACACTTAATTTTTAATATGGGGAGTCGTAAACTTAGAGGTGCAAGCACTGTATGTGCATGATTGAAGTCTAACCTAGCCTAATCTAACTTGCTCTAATGCTGACAAAAACACTTCAATGCGATAAATAAACAAACAAATAAAAATGGACCTTAGGATGAAGCCCGACATAGGGAGACCATATCTCACGAGTTAGGTCTTTAATCTTTCCTTTGGTGAGTGAAACTACGGGAAATTAAAGTGCATCCAACCAAATCAAAGTTGAACATCCACTAATCATATCAAACAATTAATTAAAATAGGGAAAGGAAAATCCAAAATAACTAATCCTTTAATCATTATACAAATTCTAATCCACTCATAAAAAGAAACAATCCAATCCAAATACCAAGCTGAAATCCTATCTACAAAAGTACTTAAAAGGGATTCACAAGAAGAATAGAAATATTGTAAACTAAGTAATGAAAGACACAAACTTACCACTAAAACAATCTGAAAGTTAACTCAAATCATCTCTACAAATTCTAACATCTAGTCTAAAAGAAAAAGAAAAAAGAAAGATAGTAACCAAGTATTTCAATCTACAAATCTACTACTAAATCACAATAATAAATTTAATCATTAAACTCTGTCTATTTTATCTAAAATCTGAAACTCAAGCTATCTCCTCAAGCTCTAACACTCAATAAAATCCACGCATACATAAAAGAAAACAAAGTACTAAGTTCTTACAAAATATTCAATTAAAAAGTAAATAAAATCCACGCATACATAAAAGAAAACAAAGTACTAATTTCTTACAAAATATTCAATTAAAAAGTAAATAAAACCAAACTTTAGTTCTAAGAATGAAACTATATCAGATCATATTTTTGAAATGATCAACAATGCCCGCAAATCAATTCAAATCATATCGGAGTTCAATATTTTTTTGAAGGTTTCCCTTATCCAAAAATATTCATTCAATTTTCCAATTAATTTTCGAATATGAAAATATGACCTTTGCAAAATCAATTCCACGAGTAATGTGTTGTTTTCTTGTTTAAATCTTACAGGTTCTTATGTTCATAAAAATGCACGTATGACTCTTTAATCTTGCACATTATCGTTTAACAAATTCGTGTTCATGCCACGTTGATCCATGAATATGATTCAATCCACTTGTATTAATTATATGTTTGAGAACATATAAATGAAATTAAATAATTTGAATTCATACTCAGAGATTTTCAATTAGCAAATGCAAATAATGTCATACCAGCAATTCTTGTAAAGATGATGAATTTAATTAATCCACCGTAAGATCAATTAAGAATTAATATATGCGTTATCAATCATTAATCTAGTTTGGAAAATATTCAGATCAATATTTTCCTTTACAATATTTTCCTCATATTATGAAATCCTTTACAATATTTTCCTCATATTATGAAATCCCAATATGCACAGGTTAATGAATAATTGAGTCCAAATGCATGTTGATTTTATTGAGAAGAAATTAATAAAATAAATATTAATAAACCTAATGCAAAAGGACTTAATTGTTATTGTGAACTTGGTGTTTTGAAAAGGTAATATTAGTTATTGGAACAACCACAATCTCTTTTATTTACATGCACAACTTTTAGATAAATGGTTCATTTGGGGTAGTACTGAATTGAGTAGTGGAATAGGTACAAATATTTCAAGCTATTTGATATTAATCCGAAATGTGGAAACATATTAAATGCAAGGAGAATAGCTAATTACCAGTAAAATCGTATACAATATGTTATGAATTTATGTCATTAACTTTCTTTGCTTTTAATTAATAATCTAGAATAAAGGATAAGCATTCGAAAGTGAACGTAATGATTTACGGTTAAATGTGATATCATAACAATGAAATAAGGTGCAAGAAAGAGGCAAATTTAAGATCCCATCACACCGATGCATTTGAAATAATACAAGCACCGAGTCGATGTGTATATGATTCTAATACACATCGTTTAAATTATTTTTATAATTCTTGTAACGATGCGTCCCGAAGTTGGGCATATTGGTGCTTCATGCAGAGGCATCCACTCCGCTATTGGTACACACACTAGTTTTTGACGCATTGGTATTAGCACGACCATGTGTGAAAATAAGAAAGAATAAGGTAGGTTGGTGCAAGTTATAACACTGACTACCCTGTCATGATGGTGCGCTAACTCAACAATTGGAACACCATCTATAGTGCGTCTGTATTAATGAAACTCACCTGTGTGTGTTGTCAATATAAAATTTTGTTTTCGTTTGTGGATTAACCAATGTGTTTACAATACTATCTTGCATTGGTGCATCTATGAATATGGAAAGCACCAGACATATGGTGTTTTATATTCCTATTGGAACCAGTTTATAGTGATGCACCGACAACATTATTGTAAATTTTTATTTAGTTTATGTTGTGTGTTATTAAACATATAGCACACCATAAAAATGGTGCACTATAGTTTACAAGTTTTGGCCACCCCACTCCTGGTGCAGGGCTATAAATTTACCAGGTGCACCGTTATTGCGGTGCAAACCGAACAAGTCAAATGCATTGCGTATAAATTAAAAAAAAAGTGGAAAATTTTAAGGTGAATTTTAAATTTTAATCCACTAAAAGTTTAAATTAGAATGTAAAAAAGACATTACCTGGACATTGCACGTCGAGGAGGCATGGTTTCCACATAGACCAAAAAACCAAATTTGACCATTATTTTGCAAAATTCAAATGCCATGTAGCAATCAACGGGAGGAAGAAATCCAACCATGGGGAGCATCAATGTCAGGGCGCTTCAATTAGTCAACGATAGCACTAGTGCTTAGGTGGTCTAGAGCACCGAAGGATGGTAAAATGGTTTTATCGTCCGATAAGATTTTTTTTATTTTACCCTATTCTGGTGCGCCCAACAACATGGCGCACCGGTCTGTTTTTAAGTCCTAATTGCACTATTTTTTCAATATAGAAAAAATTTATCCCACAATTTTTAATTCAACCCTACAACAATGCTCTCTACTATAAAATGCACCAGTGCATTATTTTTAAACCAATGCACCGTTTGTGAATATTAAATTATTTAAAAAAAATGTTGTTTTTTAAAAATTTAACCTAGTGCGGTGCTTTCAAGTATCAAGCGCACCAGTGCGTTTGGAAGATATAAACACACCGTTATTGAATATAAAAATATAAAAAAATTCCATTCGACAATGGGTTTTAATTTCACCCTTTATCAGTGCACTTAATTACAGGAAGCACCAATGTGGTTGTGACACTGGAACACACCGTATTTGTTTTTTTTAACATACATATTTTTGTAAGAAAAGGTATTTTGATTAACCCTGGTGCGTTAAGTGTCATTATGCACTGGTGCGTAGGTATGTATCAAGCACGCTGATTTGTGTTGGTGATTGAAATATAAAAGATTTTTTTTTCTCTGCATTGAACGAGGATTTTAAGTACCGGTGCATTGTTTTGTACTACACACTGATGCATCTATATTCAAGGTGCACTGGTGTGATTTGTATGTATAAAATAACCATAAAAAACATCCGCTAAAACCTCTATTCACTCTCTTCCGCTATAAATGGATATTTGAGCTCTTTTATAGGAGCTTCCGCAAAATCTTCTGCTAGAGGGTGTTTTCCTTGTAGTGAAAGGATCTCCCAATACCCATGGGAAGTGAAATTACCTCAACAATCTTGTCAACCTTTGAACTCCGAAAAAGGATCCCTGGTATCTAAACTTGATATCATTTCCCTCTCTACCCCAAAGAAACATAATTGACAAAAGAGGGTTCAAGTATTGATTTAACCTTATCGACGCATGCAATAGAAGGAACCACTGCATCCTTTAAGCCTTTACGTCCAACCTTATTACATAATAAATCCTCATTGCAAGGGGGGGGGTATTGCATGTATTCCTTTATAACTTATCCAGGAGGCTACTACACCATTTCAACATGACTCAACCAAGATCCCATTCCATCTTGCTTAAGCCCATCCTCCTTTGATTTATTACAACTATTTTTCTAGTATCCTTGCAAATATTTTAGAGTGATTTCTATTTTTTTAAAGCTAGTGGAATTGGTAACTAGTGAGGATTACTTAGGCAAGACCCAAGTTCAAATATAGTTGAATTCCACTAGAAACCATGGGCTAGTTCCAACAATCCACAAGCCAACACTTAGAAGGAAACTTATGACTTAGCAAGGGCCGAGGCATTTAAAGACACACTGAGGATGGGGTTGTCCCACTACAGGGTGTTCCTACCCTTCCATCCTTATCACAATGAGCCAAATGTCTCATTAGGGATTTGAACCTAGGTGGGGATAGTGGGAAACTTACCTCCTCACTATTCAAGCTATCACCCCTCGATTTGAGACTATTTTATTAACGAAAATATTCACATTGATTTAAGGGCATATATTAATACCAAGTGGCTATACCTATGGAATTTAACATCTAAAGGGGACCCCTGAGTAATCTATAAGTTGTTTGCGAGAAATAAAGCCACTCTAGATAGTCATATCCTTTGTTAAACCATACCTTAGGTTTGAATCTACCAAGGTTTGACCAATAGTCATTACACCTGAATCCATAAAGCTCGTAACTTCTTCCATAAATGATCCAATGAAGTTTCCTATCTCCCTAAAGACATCAAGTGATCAAAACTCCAAAGGTAAATGAGGGAGATTTACATAGATATGAAAAATATATGACTTGTCCAATTTTACATAAAAAATTGGAGTCCACTTCTTCAACATTAGAGGAGTCAAATCCTAACACCAACTAGTTCTCTCAAATTTCTCCACATTGTTGTAGATTAAATTAGGAAGGTCGTCTAATCTCTTACTAGAATATGAAATTGATGACTATATCAAGACTCAATTCCCACACTTGATGCAACTAGGTCATTATTTTTTATTTATAAATTGAGATATTATTATTATTATTATTAAACATCAAACATATCTTATATACATTTCTTATTTTTAACTACTATATTCATTAATTCATTATTACATAACATTGCATTACTTTACACATCTTTCCCACCTATATTGAACTATATAAAATATTTTAATACAATAATAATAATAATAATAATAATAATAATAATAATAATATCTCAATTTATTAAAAAAAATAATAAAAAAAATATACAAAATTCACCCACACAACTTGAATGTTTTACACCAAATCACATATATTTCACCTCAAAGTTGATTTGAACTTACTAACTTATAATTTTATTAAATATTCATAGTTTGTTATTACAATCATAATCCTATAATTCCATCTCTTCTTTGTTCATATGTATTCTTCTTTGTTCATATGTATTTTTGGAAACCAAATAAATATTTGAATTTGAGATCATTTGTTTTTTTACTAATATTGCTATGTTGCTATGCCTTTGATTAAAGCAAGAAATTCTTACAAAGTAATGATTTATAAATTCAATATGTTTAACTTTAATCGTAATCACCGTTAAAAACGAAATAATTATTATATAAAAATAAATAAAGAATTCTATTTTAATTATAGTTTAATTGTAAAATGGTGATAATGATGATTGATGCCTAATAAAATCAATTTTGATGTATTAAATTAAATAAATACAAAATTTCAATATATACTTAAATATCAAAATAATCATAAAACATTAACTTAATAATCATAATTTAATAAAAATATAAAAAAATCAATATATTTCATAAAATTTATGTGATAATATAGATGTAAATTTAAAAAGTTTTTAAAGAAAGGATGAAAAATTATGACTTTTCACAATTGATATAGTTTCATTTTGTCGATTTTTTTATAAAACAATTCAAACTAATTATAAAGTATAGAAAGTGTCATGTCCCAAATTTGGCATTGGGTCATAATGGCCTAATCACATTGGCCATATTCATTAGAGTTTGTCAAATTGATGTTAAGAGTCAAATAATTGCTAAGGAGGAAAATTACTAGTTTCTTAGGTTTGGGGTGGAAGCCTTGGGATTTGGAATAAGGGGGATAATAAATGATGTTTAAACATTAGAATGACATAAATATTTAATAAAGGATATAAATAAATATATACAAGTGAAAATCAAAGAGGCATTTGATCATGAAGACACATGGAGGAAGTGGGACCCACATATGGCTAGCTTTCTCCACTACACTTGGCATCATTCTCTCACCAATTCGAATTCAAGGTGAATGGTAACATACTTGGGGGATTTCAAAAGGTATTATTCATGGCATGACTCATCCAATGTCGAAATATAGAGGAAGAGTAACTCCCATGGAAGAGGAAGAGGCAATTTGGAGCTAGTGGGACACTTGGGCTAGATTCCCTAGCTCTATGACAACAATGATGAAGATGCTATGACACCTATGACACAAATCAGACCTAAAAGCTAACATATGACATATATGACATGTCAGGGCTAAAAATAGCCTCCAAGAGGGTGCTCAAGGGAGTTAGGGCAGCTAAGATGCTTCCACATGTGATTTGGTGGAAGTGGGAAACTAGGAATTGTTGTACAAGTGACATTCTTTGGAATTTCTTCCCAACTTGAGTTGGCATGAGTCTCTTGGAAGGAATTCGACCCATGGAGGAAATTAGAAGTTTTAAATGTCAATAACAAAGAATGAAACCATCTTTTGATCATTTGTAGAATTTGCAATTGCATTTGTGAAGAGGGAGAGCTAGTGGATGACTAGTTTCTTGCCTTGGCCAATTTCGAGGGTGAAAGATTCCCATCCAAGTTGGTAATTGGAAAGGCCATTCAGACCTTTCATTTGGATATTTAATGGAGTCTTTATTTGCAGGTGTAAGCTACAGGGAAGCTCATGGTTTCTTCTATTGCAGCTCACTCCTTCAAACATTTCCAGTTTTGAGGGTGTTTTTGGTGAGCTATTGTAATATTTGGGGGAGCTTATAAAGCCCCATTTATTTTGTAACATGAATTAAATATTCTTGTCTTAATCTCCAAAAAGTTTCAGGTCGAAATTCCAAGTAGAAATGTATAAATATCATTTTTAATGAAAGAACAGTGCCATTTCCCTACTACCTTGTTGTGAACCAATGTAATGCTGATGATTTCGAATGAATGGATGATTCTATGATAAATTTGTGATTAATGGACTTCCATGGATTTATTTTACAAGTTTCATGTATTTTACTTGAGCATTTGAAGTATTTTTACTCAGTTTAATTCACGGGGGTTTCACTAGCAAGGCAATATCATATCACGTCCATTCATATTGGGGGTTTGAATACTCTTAAAAAACTCAAAAATATATTGCCCCATATTAAGGGGTCAAGGGGGGTTTTTAATTTAACATAGTAATATAAATATTGGGGGTTATTTTATTTGGGTGGGACGAGGAATAACCTTCAAATCATGGGATGGATTCATACCTCCAAATCATGGGCTCAATTCATACCCACCTAAAACTTAAGGACTCTCCATTTTTATTTGATATTTCTTATGATCCTAAGTTTTGCATAAATTTGATAATAGTCACTACAACAAATCATGGAATTAGCGTCTGTTTTAGCTCCCTTTTTAGCGTCCACTATCACTTTTAGTGTATTTTTCATCATTTTTTGTACAAAGTGGACGCTTTTCCACGAGATGGCGCTTTTAGTGGTGTTATTTGCGTCCTTTTTGAAAGAGGATGCTAATTGGGACGTTAATTAGCAACCCAATTAACGTCCCAATTAACGTCCCAATTAGCGTCCCAATTGGCATCCCAATTAACGTCCCAATTAGCATCCCAATTAGCGTCCATAATAACATCCCATTTAACGACCAAAATAGCCTCCAAAATAATGTCCAAAATAGCGCCAGGTATAGAGTAAGTGATTGTGCTAGGAATTGCGCCGAGAATTTTGAAAGGAATTATGCCATGAATTGAGCCAGGAATTCTGAAAGGAATTACACCATGAATTGCACTCGGAAAAATGCCCGATATAGCGTTAGGTATAGAGCCAAGCATATCGCCAGGCATAGTGCCTGGAATTTCTCAAGGAAGTTTGAAAGGAATTGCGCCAGAAAAAAGTGTGAGGAAAACTCCAATGTTGCGCTAGGGATAATGTTAGGCATGTTGACAGAAGTAGCACCTAAATGGCCATTTTGGAAACTGAGCGACCCTAATTAATCGTAAATAAACCTAAGAAATCCTATGGTCCATAACGACATTATAGTGTGCCTAACGACATGCTGATGCATATATTGACAATTATAAATATGGCAATGATTATTTATACAATATTTAATAGGATGTTGATGACGACGATGATGTCAATGCCAATAATGATGATGCAGGTTATTATAGCATTATTTGATATTGGTTGGTATTAATGGAAACATAATTCACTATAATGGCATCATAGTGACCATAATATCCCCTAGATGACCCTAATCGCATCTGACTGTCCCTAACAACATTTGAGTGACCCTAATGAAACTTGACTCATCGTAAAAGCATGAGGATGATCATGTTGATGATGCATGATGGAAAGGATGTTGATGATGATGATTACGATGATTATGATGATAATAATGAGGTTGAGATGAATGACTGTGATCATGATGATATATGATCAGATTCCAATGATGATGATGATGATGTTTATGTACTCATGTATTGTGTTGATGATGATGGTTATGATGGTGACTATATCAATGTCAATGATCGTGATTCATGGGATAATACTTATGGATCTTTATTTATCGTAGTGGCACCTAAATTACCATAATCATGACACTTTTGGATCTCAATTGATCCTAATGTGGGGTAAATTACCTTAATGTCACCTAAATTGCTCTAATAGCATTTGATTTTCACCAACAACATTTGATAGACCCTAATGGCATCTGATTGACCCCAACAACATGATGATGATGATGCATTATGATAATTATGATGGAGCTTATGGATATGATTTGATAATTATAAGACCATATCATCCATTCTTGCAAGGAAGTAGGGTTCCTTGCTCATTATTATCACAATTATATTGATGATGACAATGATGTCACTAGTACAAAATGAGAGATAAATGACCAGGTGACCAAAAAATTTGGTCACCGTAGTTTTTTCAAGGGATAAATGACCAAAATTGAGCAATTTTAAGTGAGACAACTAAAAATGGCCAAGATAAATGACCAATTTGGTCACAGGATAAAATATGTGACCAAATAACAAGTAACTAAACTAAAAGTGACCACATAACAATAACATTAAAAATATGAATTGGTCGCTTATTTGGTCATTTTTAGTCGTGTCACTCCGACAATGGAAAATTACAATTTTGACAATGAATTTGTACAATTTGCTAAATTTTAACAGTGCATATAGATTCTAAGGGGTCTCTGAATCCATCTACAGTGTCAAAATTTAGTAAATTGTAACATTGTAGATGGATTCATATAATATCTAATTCAATGTACTTATCATGTCCATATATTATTTCATCATTTTTGTTTTTGTATTATCCCTTCGATAGATCCACCAAGTTGCATCATGTGCATCATCATAGTGTGTCGGTTGAGTTGGGTCTTGGATATTTTCCATCTTTCCCTTCGGGCATTATCATGTCATGAAGTTGGTGTAATTGTGTTCGTCTCATCGTGTTGGTTGCGTTTATATTTTGTTTGAACAAAACTGTTTTCATTTGACCCTCTTGCCTGTTTATTAAATTTTCAGTAAGTTAATGTATATTGTGTCATGTTAGCTAAAAATTTTCAATTTCACAACCTCCATTAGTTCTCCATATGCATCCATTCATCATGGTTCTCCTCAACGCACATGTCCTGCCATGAATTTGATGTTATCGTGTTTGGATCGTCGTATTGATCATGTTCATATTCTATTTGAACAAAATTGTTGTTGTTTGACCCTCTCAGTAGTCTATTAAAGTTTCGGTAAGTTCATGTATTTTGTGTCATGTTAGCTGAAAATGGTCAATTTCACAACCTTAATTAATTCTCCATATGCATCCGTTTGTCATGGTTTTCTTCGCACCTAAGTTTAGAAAGTTCTAAAGTCCCCCTCGGGTCCCACCTCCAGAGATCCATGATTGCTAGAATGTTTCCCTCTTGGGATGAAGATTGGTCATTATAGGTTGATGTGACCCACATGTGTGGGAGTTATGTTTTTCGTGGGACATGCATATTATGACATGATCTAGTAGGGAATTCACACTCATTGATGATGGATGATAACCATTGGCATGATGAAAACCTCCTCCAGCTGTCGCCCCCTAGTGGCACCTCCATATTCCAGTGATCCAACATGATATGCATCATGTACCCCACACGTGTGGCTCTCCTACGCATTTTGATGCGTGTTTGGGTTACATGAGTTACTTTTACATATTTGGGTTACATGAGGTAATTTTACATATTTGGAGGAAAAATAGAAGAGACTTTTTGGCACAAGATGAGCATTTGGGAACCCTAGACTTTCCTTGAGGAAGAAGGAGCCCCCTACATGAAAATAGCCTTTCATCTTAGCCCTCCATCTCACATGTGTGTGATTGAGAAGGAACTCAAAGGCAATGATTTTCTCTTATGAGATGATTTGTACCTTACTCTATGATATTTAGGGAGGAATGTTCCCTAATGATGTGGTATCAAACAACTTGAAAATAAATAGCTTAGGATTCAAATTATATTTTCTCATTATTCTATTGTAAGGAGAATTTTAGCACCTCATATATAGAGAAGCGCCTCCATTTGTAAATACATAATAAATTGGTGAAGAATACAAGCTCTTGGACTTTATTTATCTTATCTTCTTTTGTTTTGGGGAAGGCTTTGGCTAAGTGTAGCACTTTTATGAGGGATTGATTCACGTGGTTTTGTGGTGCTTGGTCAAGTGAGGCGCTAGGGTTTCATGGATGAATGTCTTTAAATAAGTACTTTTGTTGTTCATCTTAGAGGTCTAAACATTGAATGCATGTTCATCTTGTTCATATAAGCTTGGTGAAGCGCCCTCCTTGTTTTAATTATTTGGAAACCTTAATTTTTCACCCTAGTTGTGGTGATGTCCTAGTTTGGTATTAACTCTCAACTAACCCTAGTTTCTTTCAATCATATCATGTGCTATGAAGTGTTATTGCTAGACAACTCATCATTCCATGAAATAAAAATGTTGATACTCCTATATAGCCTAAGGTCCTTCTAAGGATCCCATAGAGGGTTTTAATACCTACGTATGTTTCTACAATCTCTCTATATAGTTGTTTAAGGATGCTCCCATACCCCATAAGAGTTTCAAAATAGGTCTCCTTTTAGATTAAGGATAATGCTACTTTCACCATCCTTGCATGGTTTTTTCTTTGAAGCCCCCATGAAAGTATATGCAAAAAGCATTTGTAGGTTTCCTTTTGGCATATTCTCAAGGTATTTATCATAATTGAAGTCACTTTTCATCCAATTCCACCATTATCAATATTTGAGAACTTTCAATTAACTTTTATGGTCTTTTTTATATTCTTTGTCTCCTTTATAATTTTTCACTATGGCTTATCTTAGCAGAGAGTTACCCTAGATTTGTGAGGGGGACTTTATCGCTCTCTATCCGTTTATAACCAAATATACCAAAACATGAATTTGGGGAGTAAGATCCAAATTACCTTTCTAAAAAATAACTTTTTATGTTTATTGCCATGCTTGAGTGCCATGATCTAAAGAAAAAATCTATGCTTTTCATTTTTAAAGTACCCTCATTTTTATTTTTATAAAACTTCCTTTGAAACCATGAGGGTGTATTTGGAATTAAAAAGAAATGTTCATTTATATATGTCTCATCTTGTTACAATCACTACTACATTAGAGGGGTAGTTGAGATGAAAATTTAAGATGAATTATTCTTTTTGTCTTAAATGTATATTTTATTTTAAAATTACTTTTTTAAGTTTTTCAAATGTCTTAAATTTAGACAAAAGCTAGTTAAAAAGCTTTGAGGCCTTTTAGTCTCCATCAGGTGCGACAAATGAAACATTTTTCACCTTTTATCTCACCTACAAAACCATCAAGCATTCATTTCCCCTATCTACCAGTAGCTGTGGCATTGTTGTGTGCATTTATCAACAGCGATTGCAAACTGTGTATTTTCAAGGTTATGGCAGGACTGGACGAATTGTTTGTGGAGGAAAACTCTGCAGGTAGAGGGATATGGACGGAATTGAAATTACAGGGCTTTTTTTTTTACATTCTTCAACCTTTTATTTTTTATGAGTCCAACCTGTTGCACAGATTAGGTTCTGGTCCTTCTCTGATGAGCAAGGGTTCTGCGCTGCACGGAGTTTATGGTCTTGCTCTGATGAGAAAGGGTATGGGTTCTGGTTCTGGTTGTTAAGACAAATAACAAAGGTAGTAGCCCACGAGGTGATGAAGTTAATTCAACCTTCCCTTTCATCTGACAATATGAAAGGTCCCTGTGAACTTGTGTTACAGTTTGGTGTAGTGCCTTTGTTTAATCAGGTAAATCATTTTGCGTTCTGGGTTGTTTATAATTAGTTCTCATGAGGGCATATTATGATTCTACTGGATCAATACTAAATCATTCTTCATATTTATGGTGTGTAGACTGCAGATCCATTCGAGATGAAACCCTTGGAAGCTGCTGCATGATATTTCAAATAGCTGGTAAGTAAACTTTCGTTTCTGGCCTGTACCCAACTCTGTGTCGGCCAGTCTATTTCTGTTCTATTTGTGAGTAGAATGAAATGGATCCGCAGTTTCCTGTTTGAATATTTATTTCCCCTCTAATCTGAAAAATATATAAATGGGAAATATTCTATCATATGGATTACTAGGATATAATAATATTGAACCTAGATCCCTCAAATATCATCATGCCATTCCTATAAGCTCTAGCTAACTAGAAATCAGTTTTCTCTAATAGTATTAGAACAACATGATTTGGCTACCATGCATATTATTTGGCATTCGAGGGAATACCTCTGGTTATCTCTGGCCATTACAAATAAAAATCCATGATGTCAAGAAAAAAGGGTTTTTTATCATCTCGTGCATCTGATGAGTAGCGATTCTCTGGTCCAGTGGCTTCGATCTCCTTTTCTGTTAATCACAAGTCAACAAAGAAGGTACATGTAAGAACCATATTTTTCAATATTTCATGTTCATATTGAACGAAACCTAAAGGAAGAGCAGGAAGTCTGTTCAATATAAACCGATGTGAGTACCTATACTTAATGATTACTTCCTTTCAACAGAAAAATGGGAAATCCAGGGCTAAGCTCGTGTCGCCTAGTAGTTGAAACAGGGAGAGAAAGAGAAAAATATAAATCCAAAAGATAAATGGAATAAATTCTATACCGAATCAAGGAAAACCTAGAAATAAGTACAAGAGACCTTGACTAAAATAAATGTAAACTATATTGTTCTAATATTAACGGTACAGGTGAATAAATTACTCAATCGAGGGGATTCCATTCATGTTGTAGCTGCAACATTAACTGGAACTAATTCTATTTCTGAGTGGCTGTCTTGTCGCTTCAATTTAGTGTTAGATTGAGGTATACCGTAGAGAGGTGGATAGCACAGGCTGCATGACACTTTGTCTACCATCCTCTGTTTCCATGTGTTCTCTTCAACTAAATCTCTCGATGAATTAGATCTCTCAATAACAAAGAATGCTTCCTGGGAATTATTACATTGGAATCCGAAAACCATACCTTAATAACTTAATGCTCTAGATTGTTGTTGATCGAATGATACTTTGCCTTAAAATCTGAAATAGATATGTAGTTTCCAACTTTTTGTTTTAAATACTCAACCTCTGCCGATCCTCTGCCATTTCAAATGCTAAAATATCTACCTCCGATCTTGGAAGATAGCTCTCCTCTGTTGACTATATATTCAGAAATTTGGAAATGATTGCTACGAATTAGTAGCTACATCTTCTTCACTACAAACATAGCTAGCAGCTTCACATTTTAAACAATGATTGCAATAGAGAGATTTTTGAACAATTTTTGTATATACAGCTGTCTTTGCGCTTTGATTACAGAATAAGCCCAAAACTTGGCACTATGCGATGACTCAAGCTCGGATCAACTTGTTGGACATTTGAGCCATGCCCATATGCACTATAGATTCATAAGCTCCTTTGAACATTCTCGAAATATGGTGATTTCTTTGACAGTTGGTTGTTGATTTGCAACACTTGTCACTTTAAACTTATGCTACTCCCGCTCGCTTATGACATAAGAAAATAATAATCATGACTGGGCGGTTTGGGCATCTTATGACTAGTGTCCACACTATTAAAATAGGTCAAGAACTTATTCCAGGTCAAAAGCATTCTCATCATGACTTGGCGATTTGGGCATGTTACGACTAGTGTCCACCATTAAAATAGGTCAAGAACGTATTCCGGGTCAAGAATATATTCCAGGTCAAGAGCTTTCTCGTCCATTTTGTGAATGATGAATATCTAAAGCAAACAATATTATCAAAACTGGTGCAATTATCTCGGATAGAATTGGTGACCATAGGCACCATAAAACTTGACCCGTAAGCTTCATGTATAAGCTTGTCTCGACACATGAGGAGCTCCGTCGACACCTTTAAGCATTATTAATAACAAAGCTTCTATGTTTGAGCTTTTGACATTTGGACTTACATTTTTCTTATGGTGGGAAATATCCCACATGGAGCGAAGAGCGTTATTAGTCATGTTTGATATTGAAGGCTCTTTCTAAATGACTCTGACGCATTGGGAACAAAGGCTTGGTGAACTCTCCCTTGGCGGGCCTTGACAACTCCATACTTGGAGCGACGGTTGGTGGAGACTTAATGTTGGTTTGATTTAACGTGGAAATGGACAAAGACCAACACTTTTACAAAACCAAACTTTTCAAACTTATATCCTTTTATGGCAACGTAACATGAAAAAGCTTATGGGTGGGTATACTTTTACAAAACCAAACTTTATCCTTTTATGGTAACGTAACATGAAAAATCTTATGGGTGGGTAAAAGCAATAGATATGAAAAATAATAATTTTTTTCCCTTTTTTTAATAAAAACTATTATTTCAATCAAAAGCTAAAATAATTTTTTTTGTTAAAATAATAATAATAATTAAAAATCATAATGCATATAGGATAAGGATTTGACCAAAAGGTAACTTTCTAAGTAAATAAAGATTCACAATATCAAGGGGGAACATTCACTAACAAAAATGCAATTATTGACAAATTGATTAGTATTTACAGTAATGATATCCTTGACTGTAGGTCAAACAAATTACTTAATTAAAAAATAAAATCAAATGCCCCATCTCCCTTTGAGCCCTGGCTGCTCTATCCTGGGATTTTAATTACGAATGGGAATATTTTGGAATGGTTGTTTTCAAAGGTTTGACCTGTGTTGGTTCTTCTTATTACATATCTATATGCTTGATTCAAAAATACTCCATAAAATCTCTATTTATCTTAATTGCAATATAGATCGCCACGTAGTTTCTTAGCATCCAAATTCCTGCATCACTTGAATGGCTCTAGTTACAGGTTCTATTGCAATTCCTTTCCCTCTATAAGGTTTGCTTCCCACCAACATTGCTATATAACCTCAAAATGTGTTTTTATGCCAGCCCATTTTAGAAACAATATTCCCACTGTTATAAATTTGCACATTAATGTTGTGCAAGATATGTTCATCACTGCAATCTACATAGGAATTAAGGTGAACTAGAATACTAGAAGCATTACTGCTAAAGGAGAACATTTTGGAACAACAAATAAATTATAAAAAAAAAATTAAAACTCCTATTACAAATAGGGGGCAGATAAGAGCAGAGGAAGAAGAAAAGCAACAACCAAGTCGTGCATTTCTAACTCATTGAATTTTAGCCCCTAGTATTTATAGCTTTGGGTTATTTCCAAGTGCTCTTTTTTTATTTTTTTTGGGGTTTTCTTTGGATTCCTTTCAATGAAAATCTCACTGCCTTAGTATTGCATATGCTCACATTCATCCCCATCTCCATTCAATTTTCTTCAAGTTCCTTTAAGTATTCCTACAAGTTGCATAATGTTCTAGGTGAAGTGTGGTGAAAGAAGACTAGTAAATAAGTTGTAGATAATTCTTAGACTACATGCATTCAAATCAAATTAGAAAAATAAAATACACTAAATGCTCTTAGATTGAAGGTAAATATGTTTTTTTTGTATTGGTAAATAGATGGGTGTGATTGTTTAAACATTTATTCCTTTATATTTTCTTTTATCATCTTCAACATCCAAGATCTATATATATTTGATTTGTTTTTTTTTAATAACGTAACATGTGTAGATAACTTAAGTTGTTGTACAAATCCATCTTATCCTTCTTATTTTTTGTGTTTTTTTTGTCATCAATTGTAGATTTAGTGCTCCACTATGAGAAAGTAAGATTGGGATTGGTGTGACTCGATCCACTTTAGGATAGGGATAGTCTATCTCAGTCTTACATTATCATAGGTGTTTAGTTTTATAAATCCATCATACATTTTTATTTTTGTGCTTTTCATGTCATCAATTGTAGATTTAGTGTTGTTCCACTATGAGAACGTAAGATTGGGATTGGTGTGATTTGATCTACTTTAGGATAGGGATAGTCTATCTCACTCTTACATTATTATAGGTGTTTATGTATAAATGCACATATGCTCGCTTATAAATATTAGTTCAACTTGTAAATCATCATCAAAAACTTATAGTGGCACATTTTACGTATAGACTATACTGCTTGTTTTGAGTGGATTTGTTACTGCTTGTGCCTGGCATGCTCTTTTCATTGGGTATTTGAAATTCAATGGTTATTGACCATGAAATAAAATAAAATAATCTCAATTACAAGTCTAAAATAGCTTATAGGATTGTATCATTATCATCTCTAAAGTAGCTTATAAGATTTCTTGAGACTCTTTATCATGTTTTATGCTTATCCTATGCATATTTATTGGATCTTTTCCCTCACTACATAATGAGTAATAACATTAAAGAGGGAACAACTCCAAGGACAATTTGCTACAAGAATCTTGGATCAGTCTCATTTCTGAAATTTGGTCCTCTCCCCTATCTCAATGCAGAAGGCATACTACATGAGTCTCTTATCCAAATGTTTGGCACAAAAAATTGTCTTTTTAGAGCTATTACTATACAACAACTCCATAAAGACCACTTAGGACGTGCCCAAACTTGGATTTATTGTTATTTATGTCTGTCTCAGTGCATAGGTCGGCTTATAATCAGCACATAATGCTACTTATTGTACCTTTCTATGCCCAAAAAGTTCCCATAATTTGTAATGATGAGGTTTACTGTTGTTTCAATGTACATACTTGCCCAAAATCGATGTTAGAAGGAGGAAAAATAAGTTTGATCATTGATTAAAAACTAGGATGTTCCCATACATTCCATCAAATGTGAGGTTTTTCCATCACTTAGAATTATGGGTGCTTCTTTCGGCTTCTGTCTACTAAATCAGACCACATGAGACCCTTGTGCTGGAAATAACCTCCAAAGTACACCCTGCGGGTTTTCCAACAGTGACAAACTTTTAATAGTTAACAGAGTCATCGGCATTTGTATCCTTGGAACAAAAACCTCAAATGTCACCACTCACTTTTAATAGTTAACAGAGTCACCGACATTTGTATCCTTGGAACAAAAACCTCAAATGTCACCATAGACAGATCTGGATATGTCTGCTATTTGGTGCTTATGAAGATTAGATTTGGCTTAAGAATGTCAAACTCCAAAATTTTGCTCTTAACTAACTCCATGGTGTTATAGGATCATCCTTCAAGGTTTCAAGAGGAAAGACCCATCTCATCCACATACTAGGGCATCCAAAAAACTTGCACCAAGAATATGAGCAAATCCAAGTTTCCATCTTCATGAAAACACAAGTGAACACCCATGCAATATGATATAATGGGGGTATTAAAAATGGGTTGGTAAAAATGGATACATACAATATCTGGTGAAACTAGGGGTTTTCTTAATTGGAAAGGCATATTGGGAGGGGGGTTGAAAAATAACATTTTAGGAGGAATTTTCCAATATTTAGTAAAATTAGGGATATTCTTTAATATCAGGTGAACGATCGTGCTATGTAACAAGTTCACTAAGTGAACCCCCCGTGGTTTAATTGCATTGGGAGAAGAAATAGTGCCATTTCCCCAAGGGTCGAATGGGTGATTTTTGCAGCTGAATGGGAGAGGTTTGGAACATATATAATTATCAATTAATGGTGCACATAAGACCTTAATAAAATCCTGAACACATTCCTTGCCTCTATTCATAAATTTGAGGGATTTTGGAAGCATTTGGGAGGCCATTTTCAGTGTTACCCAGGGGGGATTTGATGCACAAATTATTAGTTAAAATCTCATATATTGACCAGAATATAAATCAAGTTTGAAGAAGTATTTTGAGGGTTATATATCATCCCTGAACATCATATTCAAGTCCTAATATCATTCATACACATTCCTTGAATATTTGAAGGCATTTGGAGCCAATTTGAGACCTAGAGATCAATACTAGTCCAAGGGAAATTACTAGTAAAGTTCCCTCCATTGGCTAAAATTGAAGGAGGATTTGCAGAAGTATTTTAAAGGTCCAAAAGCATCCATGAACACACATATTTATGTTCTAACATATTCCATATACATTCTTAGAATATTTGGGAGAAATTGGAGCAATTTGGAGACCTAGAGCTCAAAATTAATCAAAGGTCGAACTAGGGAAAAAAGTGAAAAATTGCCATTTTAATAAAATTCCTAACAAGGGACATTACAGTGGTATCAGAGCATGGTCTTGGCACCTGATCTGGTAGAACATTAATGAAGACCAGGAGTGAAAGAAATAATCCACCACCCTTAGAAACTGAAACTGGATGTACTTTGGTGAAAGGGAAGAAGTAGGAGAAGAAGTGCTGTAATACCCCATTTTGACCCTTATGTTAATATTGGCTTTTAATGTAAATATTGTATACATGCGTTGTATGCTTCCTTACCGTGGATCTCAAGGCCAAGGCCCCACTAGTGTATGTTCGGATTTTATTTAAAACAGGCAAGTATTTGATATTTTGATACCCATGTGCTATTAAGCCATGGAATATTGTAAATTGATGTAAATATTAATATTGCAATAAAATACCAAAACTGGCTATGGAAGCAACCAATGAGAAGGGGCTATGCGTATCCACTAGGAAGTGGTGAGGGGGGTTGTGGGGATGAACCATACGCTACCAAATGTCATTGTGAAAACCCATTTGACTTTCCTTGATGACATTTATTTCTGTTGTAAGGAAGTAGTTGAGGATTTCAGTCCATGGCTTCAATGGAGCATGGGTAGCCCAAAAATTTGTATTTGCAGGTATGGGCTCTGTTTTCTTGTACCAAAAGCCACTCTACCTCATGGGATTTGCTTCTTCCTCATTCCCATTCCATTGTGGAAGTTACCAACATCATTTTCCATCCAAAAACGAATTGCCTACGGTGAGAAAAACCAGAAATCACAACTTTGCAAGAACCCACGTTTTGAAGTGCCAAAAACGCCCAGATTTGGTATTGGACAGTAAAATCCAATGGGGGATCCATAGATATGAACCTTCGGGCGAAATTGAGAGTATTAGCTACCCCGAAATCCATAGGAAAACCTAGTTTTTGCAGCCCATAAAACCAGTGACGGATTTGAGTTATTGAATGACTGAATTGGGAGAAATTCAATTACGTACAATTGAACAGAGGTTGGGTTTGCTTGATAAACCCAGTGAAGGCTAGAATCTCAGGAAGCTAGGAGCTAGACCTTTCTATGCCCACCCTGAAGAACACTGGAGGGAAGAGTTGCCCGAGGGACTGTGTAGCAGAAAAGGGGACCTTCCTTGTGTTGGGTGTGACAGGTAATGTGGGTGCTTGACTGTTGAGTTCATTTGAGATGCCTGTAGCTCTACGGTTGAGCTCACTGGCTTAGCATTACCCTCCTCTATCTTCTTGTATGCTTGATAAACCCAACTGTGTGTTGGCTTAGCATAACTGTTGAGTGAAACCATGGCTGTGAGTGAGCCCAACTAGTTACTTCTTAGTGGATATGCAACCCAGCTCGAGGGTGATCTCTTAGCTGAAAGAATGCAAGCTGGATAGAGATCTATGGTTGGGCGGAACGTAGCTTTCACATAGCCAGTTGTTTGGACAGCTTCATCTTTAAGATAAGTGTTATCTGTGTTATAAATTACATGCATTTTGTGTTCTGCAGTATGTTAATTGTCCATGTTTGAAATGAAATGATTTTCTTAATATGGGATCTATGCATGGCATTGGAACGAGATTGAGTCACTACGTGTTGAATCATCCTCTGATGTGATATATATATGTTATGCATTATTATTTGTGTGTGTGCAAATAGGATTTAATTCTGCTGTGTTTATATTGAGTATGAACTTGCACACATAAGTTTTAAATTGTTATGAATTCCTGAGTAACGTATGGGGCCGAGATGGTAGAACGAAGCCCGTATGTTTGGTCAGTGTTCTCTCCCCTACATTGGAATGGCAGGAGGGGATGCTACAGAGTGGTATAAGAGCCTAGCTTATAGCACTGGGGCTGCTTGGGCCAGACTCTGAGTTTACAGGCCTGTAACAGGACATTTTAGCACAGTATTGGGAAGTTGGGGGCAACATTTTGATTGGCGAAAATGACAGGGTCAGATTTCTTAGATCTGGAAGAGGATCACACAGGTGCATAGATCTCTCCAAGATATTTCCAACGGTACCAGAGTTGCCTCATTTGGCCAAGGGGCGAAGGAGATACGGACCCTGAAAGTTACAGGAAACGTGGGTGTTTCCCAGGTTTCGGGTTTCGGCTTTCGGGAGCGCCATTTTGCGGAATGGATTTCCAAAATCCCGAATCCGCCGTCCTTCGTCTTTCGTCTTTCGACTTTCAACTTCGGATTTTAGTTTCGGGTTTCAGGATGCGGGTTATGGGATGGTCACATCCCCTGACCGCAACTTGACCCCCTGAACCGGCAGTTTCGGGTTGCGGGTTGCGGGATGGTCACATCTCCGTGACCGGAGCTTGACCCCCCCGAACCCGCATGTAATGTCCCCAGTTTGAACCCATGGCATTAAGCTGTAAATGATGTAATATTGTTATAAAATCGTGGTGAGGAGCTCAAGGCCAAGGCCCCGCCATCGATTTAGTGATGCATATGGTTTACGTGCTAGCCAGGCACATTGAAATTGTAAATATGCATTTTAATAAATATCCACAATTAGCTATGTAATGCAACAAGAGATGGGGGCATGATTTTACAAGGAATTGGGAGGGAAAATATTCAAACTCTTGAGCCACTCAAGTCAAGCCAAGTGTCAATGAGAGAATCCATCAAACCCTCAACTACCCATGTTGACTTTTGTACCCAATCATTGATTTCTCCCAAGAGTTGGTTGAGGTAGTTAATGCCTTGGGGAATGGGAGGTATGGCTGTCCAAATTCGGGTATGGGCAAACCACCCTGCATGGGAATTCATGTTTTTCTTCTGGGGCAAGAAAAGAGCCATGAATTTCTCCCCCAAGCCATTATCCATGAACCAGTTGGACTCCCTCACGAGTGGGGAGCTACCTAGGCGTTTTCCAGGCATGCTTGTTGTGTTTTCCTTCATTCTCCCAGTAGAGAAGGGTGTTTTTGTGTTGTATACCAGTGGGAAAGAAGGGGAATGGAACGGGGGTTCCATAGAGACCGTTTTTGTTGTTAAATGCTGAGAGAGTTGGGGAGAAAACGTTTTTCCTCCCTGTGGATGCATTTCCCTTCCCACAGCTCGTTTTGGGTGAGCCACGATTTGGGGAAAATCTATGGCCATCTTGTTTGTGAATTCCATTGCTGGAAATGTGTATCTATGCCCAATGTTTGTGCTTGCTGTGTGAGAAATGAATATGTTGGGGTATGGGTATGGGTATTCATTGCTTTGGCTTGAACTTGAGAGTAAGCATCCAGGGTTCAGTTGTAGCCTGATAAACCCAGCTATGGACTGGCTTGGCTCAGATGGAATGATTAATTAGTTGTGAATGAGCTTTGTCCCCCTTTTCCTTGTGAGAATCATGCCCAGCTTAGGGGTGGCCTTCAGACGGACTCAGTATAAGCTGTCGAAGAGCCTATGGTTGGGTGGAACGTTGCAACAACATAGCTAGTTTCTTGGGGCAGTTGCAAAAATGAAGATAAGTGTTTTTATGTCTATGTATTTACTTCTGTAATGTTTAATTAATGATTATTTTGATATGCTGGATGAGCATGAATTGTGTGTGGATGTTGTTTTAATTCCGCGGCGCATAAGAGATTTGTTTTACATCTGCACATTCATATTTTAATTATATGAATCTAATGAATGGGATGCTGGTATGAAGGGGAGGGGACATTACATTTTTGAAGGGGAGGGGACATCACACCGCAATTTCGGGTTTCGGGTTGCGGGTTGTGGGATGGTCACATCCTCGTGACCGCAACTAACCTTCCGAACCGCAGTCTTTCGGGTTGCAGGTTGCGGCCTGTGTGTGGCGGGATGGAATAAAAAAAAAGTATAGAGCCCAAAATTTGAATTTTGGATAGCAGAAGCATGCAGGATCAGATTTTGATGAGGTCAGTGGCATTCTGAGGCCATTGACGGAGGCCATGAATGAACCAGTGAAGATCCCGAGCTCATTATGCTCTAATTTGGCATAAAATTGGAATTATTGACTTTTACAAATTAGTGTCCCAATGCTTGATGGGAGGTCGGATTGAGCCGAAATCGATATGGGACGGTCATGAAGTAGGCACGATATTAATTTTGGAGTTTTGGAGCCAAAATCCAAAGAATGTGGAGTCGAGGTGTGCAAGAAGGCCGAAAAAGCACTATTCCGGGCCACGTTTTGGGAATTTTGAAAACCTTGCAGTGATTGAAAGTGACCCTATAATTCGGAATCAAGAAAACGACTGAACTCAATGTTTCATATTCTCAACAAACTAGACATATTCCGTTAGACAAAGATTTTCCAGAAATGCACCATTTGTGAAATAGCCATTTTTGGCCCAAAATTTGGAATTTTGGAAAAACGTGAAAAGGGAGAAGTAGTCAAACCCAAAATTTTATAGCAGATGAATGGTACATCAGAATAAAGATCCGCGAGTTGCTGAGCATTCCTTGTTATATGGAATAACTTCTCCTGGTAGAAACGTTTTCATGATTCTTCATAGTTTTTCTTCCACAGGTGGCTGAAATTACATTCAGGGCCAAAATACAACTCTGTAAAAGTATGTAGAATTGAGGTGAAAGTTGTCATTTTTGAAATAACGCAGTTCCTACACCCGATGTCGGAATGGAGCACGGGGATAGGAATTGGAA
Source organism: Larix kaempferi (assembly GCA_027924585.1). Classification (NCBI taxonomy): domain Eukaryota; kingdom Viridiplantae; phylum Streptophyta; class Pinopsida; order Pinales; family Pinaceae; genus Larix; species Larix kaempferi. The sequence continues at coordinate 12,310,587 of BSBM01001331.1, read as the reverse complement.
AGCTTATCCAGCAGGGAATAATGGTGTATGACCAGAATTTGAATGAAGTTATCACACCCCACAGATAATTAGAGCAGAAATGTACCAATGACTATTTTGTCAAATTATTGACAATTATGGGCAATTTCCAGAATTGCTTGAATGGGAAAGGGAAATGAATGCATAGCAACTATGTGAATTAATCCATGAGTTTTATTATATTAAATATTGATTGTGTATATGTCTATATGCATTCTTATGATGTCTAACAAATATTTTCATAATGCATGTTATGTGGAATTCTGCCCTACGGATAAGTCAAAATTCCCTTAGGCTAAAGTAGACTTTAACTAACTCTAGGCTAAGAACAGACAAAACAAATGCAACCTTGAATCCCTAGATCTAACAAACATCTCAGAATTAAAATGTTGGAGAGAATAGAAGGAGTTTAACTGACCTTATGTCCAAACGCTTGTCTTTGATATTTGCTCCAAGCTCCAAGTCCTCACAAGTAAACCTGTTAACAATGGAACCAAAACACAAGCATGTACTATTCTCTAGCAATCTGAAAACATGAGTTAAGATCTAAATCTATGAGAGATACAAATCATATCATTAAAACAAGATTAACACAAATGATTTGGGAAAACAAGACAAGTTATTCCATTACCAACTTGAAGTCATGTACAATAGTTGTTTGATGTCCAAGCCAACTTCCAGCTCCAAGTGCTTCCTCTAGCTATCTCCACAAGGCTGCAAGATCATAGGTTTGATGCCCCAAAAGTCCTCCTTTTGGCTCATGGAAAGCTTCTCTCTTATAGCACATGGGAAGGCTAACCAACAAGAGAGAAGTGTGGATCTATGGAGGGTTTAGTGGATCAGGCCAGCTAAACAAAGAAGGAGTTAGGATCGAACCAAAGGTAGTAATCCCAACAAAATCTCCTCGAAGGTCGAAATCCCAAAATCCAAGGCAAAAAGGCTAATTTCAGACTACCGCGCCCCTATAACTGAGCATAACGCGGTAGTACCGCGCCCCAGAGAAGGAGCAACGCGCGGTAGTGCTAACTACCGCGCCCTTGTAGATGTGCAAGGAGCGGCAGTGCTCACAAACAGGGCTAAGTTGGGCTGGAAGATGGCAGAAAAAGGTTTTGCTTTCAGTATTCAGTCAATGGTTTTCACTCTGGATGTTCAGATGATTTTTAAGGGAAACTATCGTTTAGGTCGCTAGTACAAGGATGCGACACTAATGCATAATGTGTAATATTGAGGTATAACAGATGCCCCCTAAAGTGTGAGGTCAGAAGAGACTGATGACCGAAAGACTTTACAAATATGGTTCGGAGATAGCATCGAGGAGAGCAACAAGGAGATGAAAAATAGAGACAAAATGTCAGATATACCACCGAGGCGGGCATTCCCATGCTCGGAAACAAATGACTCAAAGCATGGCTGCCGACCAATACATTGCAGATCCATGAGTACTGAGATGATATAGACTGTAGACAAATCATGGCTACTATGAACAAGCGTAGATCCATGAGACAGTGATGACACAGCCACGACCAATACAAAAGTGGATCTGTGTGACAATACAGAGGAAATCTCCATTGCAACCTGGACGTAATCAAAATACAAAAGGGTGTCCAGGGTCTTCTACCCGATCGCAAACGATACGAATCTAGCCATGTGATTACAAGGTGTTGAAGTCGAACATGGTAGAAACCATTTGATTACCGGTCAATGATGTGAACCGTTAACAAATGCGAGGGAAATCACCAATGATGACGATGATCCCCAAGGTATCTATAGTACATCTCAACGAAATGCGAATAAAGGAGTTGATGTCGAGCATCCGAGAGATCATTCAATCAGAGGTCATTGATGAAAACCTACTGTTGAATACGAGGAAACCTGCCATTGAGGCACGCAGGTACCAAGGTACTAGTGGTTGACTCCTAAGCCTAATTCCTGGATAGTGATTTGGTGTCGACAGGAATAGACTCGTCGAAGGTGGGCCATGATGTTTCCCACATCATCGACACGAAATCAGAACGAGAGATAAGATGAACCGATGAAACAATAGAATATGTACTGACACAAAGGGAAGGTTTGACATAAAGTGGAGGTGGACTCAAGGTAATAACCCTTTGAACATATAACGGCATGAAACAGAGCTTGGCAGCAGGGATTACTTGAACAGACAAAACCGCAGGAAGTGTGAACTCATAGCAATAATGAGGATGCATGATCATAATGATGACACTATCAGCAAGACTGACTACCCAAAACAGACAAGATGAGGATGCATGCCATGTTCAAAGGTGATGACTCACAAGCTGCCAACAAGGTAAACTTGACTCATTTTCCCATTTTTCCCCCGACATGATGGACGAGTACCTCTTTGTTTTTTAACGAGCTTGAGGAGGATAACAGATGCTCGATATAGCTCATCTCATAGATGAGTCCAATCTCACATGTTTTTCGAACCTGAGAAAGGAGGGGTTCGTCCCAAAGTGGGTCCTTCGATGTTTGATTTTACGAGTCCAAGGAAGGAAAACTCGGTTGTCATTTCATGTTTAGAGAGTCTGAAAAGAACTAAAGAAGACTCCAACGGTCCTTTTTCGTAAGGTTAGCCTCATCGCCCGAAAAAGGGTAAAACAACGCGGAAGAGGACTCTTCCAGTCATGATTGGCTGGAGTATTCCTTTTTCGTAAGTAGTGCCCCCTAGTCCGAAAAAGGGGTAAACTACCACTAGGGAGACGATCATTCAAATCCTTTTACAAGCGTGAACGAATCAATTTCGCTTGGCAATCTTTTCAATTTTAGGGAGTCTGAAAAGAGCTTAACTATGGACTCCATGTACAACTTTGTCATGGTTGATGACCGAGTACGACAAAGGAAAAGTAAACTCGGCACAGTTCCTTTTCCGTAAATAGTCTAGCGAGGCCGGATAAAGTGATAAACCTATACTCGTTAGACACACCTTTTTACTCCAATTTGTTTAACGAGCACGATAATGGTATCAAAAGCACTCGGAATCTTTTTCATGTTTGGATCCAGAGCACGAAAAAGGAAAAAGTAAGCTCAAACCACTTTTCATGTTTTAACCGGAGCACGAAAAAAGTGAAAAGTAAGCTCAAACACCATCTTACTGTTTTTAACGAGCTCGAAGATAGGTTGGAAGAATGCTCATGATGTCTGCTTCATTTTTTAACGAGCTTGTAACAGAAAATGAACTATGCTCAAAATAATTTTCATGGTTTAATGAGCTCGAAGCCTAAAAAGGAAAGTATGCTCGAAAATGTTCCCAATGGTGAACTTCTTCCCGTCATGAAATCCAAAGGTTGGTACATGCCCCCCAGCATGATTGCTAGAAGTAAGTGACTTAGCTCCAACGTGGTGTGGAGAGGCGATCGAGTTGACTTCAACGTAACTTCCAGAGGTTAAAGACATGCCCCCAAGCTTCCTTTCATTCTCCTAAAGTATAGGCGGGTGAAAAGAAGGTTCAGGTACTAAGTCTACGAGGAGACTCGACTCAAAGGGAAAGGATATGTTTCATTTTTTAACGAGCTTGACACAGGAGTAGAACTTTGCTCAGACTACTGGTTTCATTTTTTAATGAGCTTGAAGCCAATGGTAAACTCTGCTCATGATTAAGGCCCATTGATGGGTTCCCTCCCAACATGATGATCAGAGGTTGGTAAATGCCCTCAGCATGATTGCTAAAGGCTAAACATGCCCCCCAAGCTTCGTTTCGTCTGACTACTCTTCTTCCTTACCCAAAAATCCTGGCTACTAATCCAAATGTGTTCACCAGGGGGGGTAGGGAGAACCAGGACCAAGTGACCCAGGCAGATGAAATGAAGGTTCGAATCCTAACTCTAGCGATAGACTCGAACAAATGGAAGGGAGATCTATTTCATTTTTACACAAGCTTGAAATAGATAATAACAATGCTTGAAAGGGTCCTTTTTATTTTTTAATGAGCTTAAAACAGAAAGAAATTATGCTCGAAGGTAGTTTCATTTTTACGCAAGCTTGAAACTGAACGTAAACTATGCTTGGGATTTGGTTTCGTTTTTACACAAGCTTAAAACCAAAAGTAAACTGTGCTTGAGGGTAGTTTCATTTTTACGCAAGCTTGAAACCGAACGTAAACTATGCTTGGGATTGGTTTTGTTTTTACGCAAGCTCAAAACCAACGGTAAACTGTGCTTGAGGGTCGGTTTCATTTTTTAACGAGCTTGAAACAAAGAATAAACTATGCTCGTGGGAATCTATTTCATTTTTTAACGAGCTTGACATAGAAAGGGAACTATGCTCATAGTGATGGTTGGTTTCATTTTTACACAAGCTTAAAACCAAGAGTAAACTATGCTTGGGATGATGGTTGGTTTCATTTTTACACAAGCTTAAAACCAAAGGAAAACTATGCTTGAGATGATGGTTTCATTTTTTAACGAGCTTGACACCAGAATGGAACTTTGCTCCAAAAGTCCCCCCCCCTAGGGGGAAGAAACCACTAAAACATGTGGAATGTTTAGGGAAGTCTGGTGACTAGGAGTCATGCGATGAGTGGGCGTCACAAAGGAAAGCTGATCGATGGTCACAACATTCCCATGATGGGGAAAATACATCACTCGGAAGAGTGAGGACACTACAGCCTTCATGGCATGGACGTAATCGCGTCCAAGGAGTAGATTAAAATCTAAGGGACCTTGGATGACCATGACATCAATACAGACAGTTTTCCCTCCCAAAGTGATAGGTAACTGAGGAAGGGACCCTAAAGGTCCAGTAGGCCTTCTGTTGAAAGCCAGTATCTGATCAGTGACGGGCACAAGCCGAGGAGAACCTAAGGCTTGCCAAGCAGTTGAGGATAGAATACTAACAGAAGCTCCTTCATCAACTATCGTACGAAAAATTTCTTTATCGGAAACTCCTACAGATATTTGAAAAGGAACACTCGAAGGAAGACGAGATTCTGTTAGACCATTCCAATCAAAGGAAATAACCTCAGTGCTTGGAGGGGGTCTCGCGGAAACGGACAGGGTTTCCCCTTGCCGAGGACGTTCTGAATCGATAATGAAAACATCAGTGGTTTCCAATTCACTCTCTCTTGGAAGATAAGAATGAGACGAAGGTTGTGTCAAGGTGACTGCTTCAGTCTGGACTTTCTCCAATGAAAGAGCGGGATCGAGTGGGGATGACAGCGACTCAATCACTTCACTCTCGGAAGGGAGAGTGGGATCAATTGCAGATGAAACTGAATTGATCACTTGGTCAACCAGCGGGGGGTCGAGGGACAGTTTACCATGGTCTGTTGGAGGCACCAGTTGAGAACTGGTAATATCTTCCAACCACCGCGAGGCTTCATCCATGCTCGGACAAAGGAAAGTACGGTGCATACCCTTGCATATCAAACAGGGATATAGGACTTTACCCTTACGACCCTTCACCAAGGGGTCACTGGTTGAGGGGGTGCTATCGACATGATGGTCAGAGGTCGACGATACGATTGGTTTGGGGTTTTTAGACCACACTTCTGACACACGGGAAAGATCAGGACAATCCTTGAGAAGGTGATCACCCTTACAAAGTTTGCAAGGGAACTTGGGCTTACGGGGTGTTTTCATAGAATGAGTGCCATTAGGGGCAACTGGTTTACGCTTGGTCTTTTCTTTATCCTTCTTCTTCTTAACTTTCCTTTCCTTCTTCTTCTTATCCACCTGATTACTAACACTATTGCTTTGGTCAGGCGAGGAAGAAGGAACGGAAGAAGATTCATCCGACGAAGAAGGGGAAGGATTAGTTTGGGATTGACTCTCTCGTGGTGGAGAGTTAACATTCGAAACATTGGGCGCAATCGGAATTACCGGGTTGAATAACCATACCGGTAATCCTATGGTTAATCCAGGAAGATTTAACGTGGCAATAAAGGGAGGACCAATATCTCCAACTGGAGGAAAATTAAAAGGTACCCCTTGAAAAGGGGTCTCCAGATTGGTAGTCCCAGAAGGAGCATGGGCGCATGGAGGTGGATTCTCCATGGAACAAAACTAAGTGATGTAGACAAAGTTTTGTTAAAAAGAACTCAAAAACCCTCAGGCAACCGAGCGTGCGAAAGGGGAGCTAGGAAAAGACAAGGCTCACAGGCCAAAAAAGCAAGCTCAAAAAACTATACTAAGGCCGCTGCCACAGTAAGCGAGCTGTAAAACAAAATGGCCAGAATGCCAACAAGCAACCCTACAAAGAAAAAGACCCTCTACAAGATAGCAAGCAAAACCTCCTAACTAAGAGCTGGAGACCTCAACAAATTGTATCCTTCGCAAGGTGATGAAATCCAAGTCGAACAATACAACATGAGAGACCGATATAAGAAGGATATCCCTCTACCGAAAGGGATCCTAGGTAAAAGAGCCCTAGTAGAATAGATACTAAGCCACCTCGTTCATGACACGTCGGAAAAGGTTTTGGGCACTTCAGCCTTCCGAAGAAGACAGCGATCGATGTTGCCTTAGGGCTAAGTGGAGTGCGGTATTCCACAGAGTCCGTCCGGTTCTCAATCTCGCGGCCGTTTAACCCCTGAAAGTTGGAAACAATCAGGAGGCCCCTCCACAAACTAGCTGTGACCGTGTCAATAAGTACTAGAGGATTTTAGTTCCCTAAAGACAACGACTATGTCTCAGATGAAAATGACAAGGGGGAATTATTTTGATGCCTATCCCCGGTGTCCTACCTAACTACCAAATTCTTTCGATTTCCTCAAGTGAGGTTAAAGTTGGTTTAATTAGGGAGATTAATTTTAGTGGCTGTCTTACTCAATCGGGTTATGGAAGTGCAACTTGATGGTGTTATGACGACCCAAACCATGCAAATGAAGATGAATCGAAATGAGCCTTTCTCTTCGATGAATACTAGCTAAAGTAAGGAAGAATTCTTTCCGTTCCCAATATGCACAACCCAATGCACATGCAATTTTATTTCTTTTCAAAATGATAGAAAGAAGTAAAATATGCACCCAAAACTAACCCAAAGCAATAAAAAATTTCTTTATATGAACATCAAACGTAATGGTTCTAATCCATTTCCTATCTTTTCACACTTGAAAAAGACACATCCAAGCTACGGAAAGAAAGATTCTACAAATGCTTCCAATCAAATGCAAGACAAAGAGAAGAACCTAATGATATTGTCTAACTCAAATGCACATAAATATGAAACAAGCATTTCTTCTTCTTATGAATGTAATACCAAAAATGTCAAATGATTAAATTAAAGCAAGAAGAATACCTATGTGTTTCAATTTCATGAATATGGTAAAATAACGACAAAATCAAGCTTCTCTTTGAACTAAAGTGGAGGCAAGGAATCAATCTTTTCAAACAATCATTAGATAGGATGTAAAGGAAATAAGATGCCAAGCAATCCAGACACGCCAAACACACCAAACCAACAATGATCCCAAAACCTTAATATGGGTCAAAACGACTAAAGGATGCACGATTCATGGCCCCCATTTCGCTTAAAAATGCAAGCAAAACACTAGTATTGATTCAAAGGGCCAACATGGATCCAAATCTCGAAAAGACCCAAAAATAACCAAACAAACCAAATAAACACACTTTCCAGGAACTGCCGCGGGCCCGTGGGCCACCTGGGAGTGGTACTGCAAGACTACCGCGCTGTAGACAGCGCTGAAGGCGCGGTACTGCAAGACTACCGCGCTCTGGAGGTGGTGAAGGCGCGGTACTGCAAGACTACCGCGCTCTGGAAGTGGTGAAGGCGCGGTACTGTAAGACTACCGCTCTGTAGGCAGTTACGGGGGCGCGGCACTGTGTGAACAGGGAAAGAGGCGGAAATTTGAGAAAAGATCTTGACTTTTCAAGGGTTCGCCAACCCAGAGGACTTACTGATCTGTAACAGAAGTCTAATGCAGAGAACAGGGAGGTGAATGAAGGTGAAAGAACCCAATTCTTACAATCAATGAGTGAAATTGAAAGCAAACTTCACAAGCAAAGAAAATGGATTCAAATCCCCAGCGGAGTCGCCATTCTTGTTATGTGGAATTCTGCCCTACGGATAAGTCAAAATTCCCTTAGGCTAAAGTAGACTTTAACTAACTCTAGGCTAAGAACAGACAAAACAAATGCAACCTTGAATCCCTAGATCTAACAAACATCTCAGAATTAAAATGTTGGAGAGAATAGAAGGAGTTTAACTGACCTTATGTCCAAACGCTTGTCTTTGATATTTGCTCCAAGCTCCAAGTCCTCACAAGTAAACCTGTTAACAATGGAACCAAAACACAAGCATGTACTATTCTCTAGCAATCTGAAAACATGAGTTAAGATCTAAATCTATGAGAGATACAAATCATATCATTAAAACAAGATTAACACAAATGATTTGGGAAAACAAGACAAGTTATTCCATTACCAACTTGAAGTCATGTACAATAGTTGTTTGATGTCCAAGCCAACTTCCAGCTCCAAGTGCTTCCTCTAGCTATCTCCACAAGGCTGCAAGATCATAGGTTTGATGCCCCAAAAGTCCTCCTTTTGGCTCATGGAAAGCTTCTCTCTTATAGCACATGGGAAGGCTAACCAACAAGAGAGAAGTGTGGATCTATGGAGGGTTTAGTGGATCAGGCCAGCTAAACAAAGAAGGAGTTAGGATCGAACCAAAGGTAGTAATCCCAACAAAATCTCCTCGAAGGTCGAAATCCCAAAATCCAAGGCAAAAAGGCTAATTTCAGACTACCGCGCCCCTATAACTGAGCATAACGCGGTAGTACCGCGCCCCAGAGAAGGAGCAACGCGCGGTAGTGCTAACTACCGCGCCCTTGTAGATGTGCAAGGAGCGGCAGTGCTCACAAACAGGGCTAAGTTGGGCTGGAAGATGGCAGAAAAAGGTTTTGCTTTCAGTATTCAGTCAATGGTTTTCACTCTGGATGTTCAGATGATTTTTAAGGGAAACTATCGTTTAGGTCGCTAGTACAAGGATGCGACACTAATGCATAATGTGTAATATTGAGGTATAACAATGCATAGTGCTTGCAACTCATAAAAATTAATAATTGTAGCAGAAGTAGCATACAGGAAAAATGGTGACTATAAATGATGCTCAAGATCCTTATGAGCATGAAGAAGACGTCCTAGAGGAAAATGTGCATGAATAGAATGCTGAGATTGAATTCAATGACAGAAGGGAGTAGGTGACTCCCCAAAACATGGTTGAAACCATGGTGAGCTTCAATGAAAGATTGATGAAGGCTCAAGAAGAACAACACCAACTCAATGATGCTATTTTACAAAGCCTCACTGAGATACAACAGATGATGAATCTCGGTTCCAATCCAAGCAATGCAGGTGAAGAAGGAAGAGAGGCAGCGAGTCGCTCTAGAGGCCATTCAAAGAATAGGACTCCAAGCCCAAGGAAGAGCTCGATGAGCAGAAAGCATAGAACATCTTCATCAAGATCTTCTTCCAGCAAGTCGTGTAACTCCAAAGGTTCTAGGAGAAGTCCAATGAATACTTATAGAAGATTGGATGGAAGGAATAAAATCAAGGGCATTTCACAGGGAGAATTCCGGAAGGCAAGACCTCCCACCTTTGATGGAGAAGGTAAGACTGGCCAAGAGGCAGAGGCATGACTTCTTGGAATGAAGAAATATTTCAGAATTCAAGACTACTCAGGAAATGAAAAAGCTAGAATTGCCATTTACAATCTAAATTTCAGAGCTTCACTTTGGTGGGACAATATCTTGCAAGTGAAAGGAATCAATGAGAGGAAGATCAATTGGGAGAGATTCAAGAAGTACTTCAAGGAGAAATACCTTTCTGCTAGGTACTATGATAGTAAGAGAAAAGAGTTCAATGAACTCCGGTTGGGACAAAAATCGATGGAAGAGCATGTCCAGAAATTTTTGGAATTATTGAGGTATGTAGACTACATTAAGGATGAGAGAGTAAAAATCCAATGCTTCCTTGGAAGTCTACCTCAAAGTTTCAGAGATCGTATTGAGTTTGTTAATCCACCAAGTTTGGATGAAGCCATTAGCATGGCAATGCATTGCTATGTGCAGGATAAGGGAAAAACAGAGGTTAACCAAGCATGGAAAGGAAAGCAAAGAGGGAGGTTTGATCAAAAGAAGAGTGGCTTCAAGCCACTATTCAGAGGTCATCCCAGGACCTTTCCACAGGGACAGCAAGCAAGGAGTGGATTCAAGCCAGCAGTAGCAGCAGACAAAGCATCAAAGGGACCACTTCAGTGTTGGGGATGTGGAGAAAACCACATGCTGAAAGATTGCCCACATCGAAAAGATAATCCCTGAAAGTTGAACAACTTAAAGGGAGCAGCTACAGTGGAGGACATGGCAAGGGCAGCGCCTCGAATTTATGCAGCGTTGGACAATCATTAAGCAGATCATCAATCATCAGTGGTGAAAGTTGAAGGTAAGATTGCTAAGCAATCTATTTCTGTTTTGATTGATCCAGGATCTACTCATAGTTATGTTTCTCCAAAAGTGGTTGAAGCTTGTTCTCTTAGAAAGGTGAAGCACAATAAGTCTTGGTTAGTTCAATTAGCCACAGGGACCAAGAAGAAAGTAAGTGAAGTAGTGGTGGAGTGCCCCATAGAATTGAATGTACTCCACACACATGCAGATTTAAATGTGCTACCTTTAGGATCTTATGATGCCTTGATTGGCATGGATTGGTTGGAAAAACATAGAGCCAAGTTGGACTGTTATGAGAAAGCACTTCAGTGCATTGATGAAGAGGGAAGGGCAACATTGGTAAGAGAAATTTTCAAGCAAGTTTCAGTAAGGCAGATTTTAGCCCTATAGTTGAAAAAGTTGTACAAGAAGGGTTGCAAATTATATGCAATTCATATGTCAGATTCGTCCGAGGACAAGGGTCCAAGGATAGAATATTTCTCATTATTGGAAGAATTCCAAGATGTATTTCCGGATGAGATGCCGAGACTACCACCAAAGAGAGATATTGATTTTACCGTCGATCTTGTTCCAGGGGCAGCGTCGAATTCCAAAGCTCCTTATAGAATGAGTACATCGGAGTTGGTAGAGTTGAAGATGCAGCTGCAAGAATTAATGGAGAAAATGTATATCAGGACTAGTGTGTCTCCTTGGGGCGCACCGATGTTATTTTTCAAGAAGAAAGATGGGAATTTAAGACTGTGTATTGATTACAGGCAGCTAAATAAAGTGACAGTCAAGAACAAGTATCCATTGCCAAGAATTGATGACTTGTTTGATCAAATGAAGGAAGCTAAATTATTTTCAAAGATTGACTTGAGGTCTGGCTATCATCAAGTGAGAATTAAAGAAGAAGACATTCACAAGACGGCTTTCAGAACTCGATATGGTCATTACGAGTTCACCGTGGTGCCATTTGGTCTTACCAACGCACCTGCTACATTCATGTACCTCATGAATAGTGTGTTCAACGAATATTTGGACAAGTTTGTGATTGTGTTCTTGGATGACATTATTGTCTATTCAAGGAATGAAGTAGAGCATGAGGAACATCTAAGGATGGTGTTACAAGTCCTTAGAGAGCATCAGTTGTATGCCAAGTTAAGCAAGTGCGAATTTTACCAAAAGAGGATTCAATATTTGGGTCATGTCATTTCTGATGAAGGAATTGCAGTGGATCCGGAGAAGATTAATTCCATCATGGATTGGTAAACTCCAAGAAATGTTTCAGATGTTAGATCTTTTATGAGTTTTGCTGGTTACTACAGAAGGTTTATTGAAGGCTTCTCCAGGATAGCTCATCCGATCACTTCATTGCAAAGAAAGAACATCAAGTTTGTATGGTCTGAAAAATGTGAGAAAAGTTTTCCGAAGTTAAAGGAGTTACTTACCGGCGCTCCTGTTTTGAAGATAGCAGATCCAAAGAAGGATTTTGTAGTGTGCACAAATGCTTGCATTGAAGGACTGGGTAGAGTTCTCATGTAAGAAGGAGTTGTGATTTGCTATGAGTCAAGGAAATTAAAAGAGTGTGAAAAGAATTATGCCACACATGATTTAGAATTGGCAGCCATAGTGCATGCTCTCAAGATGTGGAGACATTATTTGATGGGAGGAAGATTCGAGCTTAGGATGGACCACATGAGTTCGAAGTATTTGTTTGATCAACCAAACTTGAATGCCAGGCGAGCTAGATGGATGGAGTCCCTTCGTGAATGTGATTTTGAAATTAAGCATGTAAAAGGGAAGGAGAATAAGGTTGCAGATGCTTTTAGCAGAAAATTTCATGTTGCAGCAGTAAGTATGTGTAAATCAAATTTGAAGACAAGTGTTCTTGAAGCTCAAAATGGCGAGGAGACTTGCCTTCAAATTAAAGAGAAATTGCAGCAAGGTAATGTGGATGAAAAGTGTGCAGGATATCAGCTTAGTGAAGACGATATCCTCATCTACAAGGATAGACTGTACATTCCAAATAGTGTAGATTTGAAGAAGGTAGTGATGGATGAAATTCATCAAATGCCATACTCTGGACATCCAGGATATCAGAAGACTATAACAACAGCAAGAAAGCAATACTTTTGGCATGGTATGAAGAAGGACATAGCTGATTATATTGCTAGGTGTCAGAAGTGCCAACAAGTCAAGGCAGAACACCAACATCCAGTAGGATTGTTGCAGCCCTTACCCATTTCGGAATGGAAGTGGGAAGTAATCTCTATGGATTTTATAACAAGTCTTCCCATGACAGTGAAGAAGCATGATTCAATCATGGTTGTGGTGGATAAGCTATCAAAAGTAGCTCATTTTATTCTAGTCAAGTCCACTCACAAGGCTAATGATATTGCAAATATCTTCATGAGAGATATTCAGATTACATGGATTGCCCAAGGAAATAGTTTCTGATCGTGATACAAAGTTTACTTCCAATTTTTGGAAGGGATTGTTTCAGGAATTGAGAACTAAATTGAATTTCAGTACAACATATCATCTTCAAACAGATGGTCAGATTGAGAGGGTGAATCAGGTTCTTGAAGACATGTTGAGAATGTATGTGATGGACAAACCATCCAAGTGGGAAGATTTCCTACACTTGGTAGAATTTGGATACAATAATGGACATCATGCATCATTGGGTATGAGTCTATTTGAAGCATTGTATGGCAAAGGATGCAAGACTCTAGTGAGTTGGGACAGCCCGGTGAACAGGGTAGTGCTTGGACCAGAGATGATCAAGGAAATGGAACAGGAAATCGCTAAGATCAGGAAGAATTTAAAGGCAGCTCAGTACAGGAAGAAGAGTTATGCAGATTTGAAAAGAGTGCATAAGGAATTTTAGATTGGTGATCATGTTTATTTAAGAGTGAAACGAAGGAAGAGTTCCCTCAAGCTGGGGAGCTATGGCAAGTTGTCACCAAGATATTGTGGGCCATTTTAAGTCGTAGATAAGATAGGGCCAGTTGCATATAGACTTGCATTGCATGCTAACATAAGAGCTCATAATGTTTTCCATGTATCTTTGCTTAAGAAGCATGTACATGATCCTAATCATATGATTGATTGGAATGTGATACAGGTGGAACCCGAGGGAGAGTTCCAAGTAGAGCTTATGCGCATCCTCGACAAGAAGGTCACTTTGCTTCGGAACAGAGCCATCAAGCAGATAAAGGTCCAATGAGAGCACCTTAGTCCCGATGAGGCTACATGGGAGTTGGAGGATGCCATGAGAGAGGCATTCCCATTCTTGTTCAGTTTCGAGGACACCGAGACGGTGTTGTTCTAAGGGGGAGTGGAATGTAATACCCCATTTTGACCCTTATGTTAATATTGGCTTTTAATGTAAATATTATATACATGCGTTGTATGCTTCCTTAACATGGAGCTCAAGGCCAAGGCCCCACTAGTGTATGTTTGGATTTTATTTAAAATAGGCAAGTATTTGATATTTTTATACCCATGTGCTATTAAGCCATGGAATATTGTAAATTGATGTAAATATTAATATTGCAATAAAATACCAAAACTGGCTATGGAAGCAACCAATGAGAAGGGGCCATGCGTATCCACTAGGGAGTGGTGAGTCTGAACCATACGCTGTCAAATGTCGTTGTGAGAACCCATTTGATTTTTCTTGATGACATTTATTTCTGTTATAAGGAAGTAGTTGAGGATTTCAGTCCATGGCTTCAATGGAGCATGGGTAGCCCATAAATTCGTATTTGCGGGTATGGGCTTTGTTTTCTTGTACCACAAGCCACTCTACCTCATGGGAGTTGCTTTTTTCTCATCCCCATTCCATTGTGGAAGTTACCAACATCATATTCCATCCAAAAACGAATTGCCTGCGGTGAGAAAAACCAGAAATCGCAACTTTGCAAGAACCCACGTTTTGAAGTGCCAAAAACGCCGAGATTTGGTATTGGACAGTAAAATCCAATGAGGGATCCATAGATATGAACCTTGCGGCGAAATTGAGAGTATTAGCTACCCCGACATCCATAGGAAAACACAGTTTTTGCAGCCCAGAAAACCAGTAACGGATTTGAGTTATTGAATGACTGAATTGGGAGAAATTCAATTACGTACAATTGAACAGAGGTTGGGTTTGCTTGATGAACCTAGTGAAGGCTAGAATCTCAGGAAGCTAGGAGCTAGACCTTTCTATGCCCACCCTGAAGAACACTGGAGGGAAGAGTTGCCCGAGGGACTGTGTAGCAGAGAAGGGGACCTTCCTTGTGTTGGGTGTGACAGGTAATGTGGGTGCCTGACTGTTGAGTTCATTTGAGATGCCTGTAGCTCTACGGTTGAGCTCACTGGCTTAGCATTACACTCCTCTATCTTCTTGTATGCTTCATAAACCCAACTGTGTGTTGGCTTAGCATAGCTGTTGAGTGAAACCATGGATGTGAGTGAGCCCAACTAGTTACTCCTTAGTGGATATGCAACCCAGCTCGGGGGTGATCTCTCAGTTGAAAGAATGCAAGATGGACAGAGATCTATGGTTGGGTGGAACGTTGCTCTCACATAGCTAGTTATTTGGACAGCTTCATCTTCAAGATAAGTTTATTTGTGTTATAAATTACATGCATTTTGTGTTCTGCAGTATGTTAATTGTCTATGTTTAATGAAATGAAATGATTTTCTTAATATGGGATCTATGCATGGCATTGGAACGAGATTGAGTCACTATGTGTTGAATCATCCTCTGCTGTGATATATATATGTTGTGCATTATTATTTGTGTGTGTGCAAATATGATTTAATTTCGGTGTGTTTATATTGAGTATGAACTTGCACACATAAGTTTTAAATTGTTATGAATTCTTGAGTAACGTATGGGGTCGAGATGGTAGAACGACGCCCGTATTTTCGGTCAGTGTTCTCTCCCCTGCATTGGGATGATGGGAGGGGATGCTACAGAGTGGTATCAGAGCCCATCTTGCAGCATTAGGGCTGCTTGGGCCAGACTTTGAGTTTACAGGCATGTAACAGGAAGTTTTAGCATAGTATTGGGAAGTTGGGGGCGACATTTTAATTGGGGAAAATGATAGGATCAGATTTCTTAGATGTGGAAGAGGATCACACAGGTGCATAGATCTCTCCAAGAGTTTTCCAATGGTACCAGACTTGCCTTTTTTGGCCAAGGGACGACGGAGATACGGACCCCTAAATTTACAAGAAACATGGATGTTTCCCGAGTTTCAGATTTCAGGTTTCGGGAGCGCCATTTTGCGTAATGGATTTCCGAAATCCTGAATCCGCCGTCTTTCGTCTTTCATATTTCAGCTTCGGCTTTTAGTTTCAGGATGCGGGTTGCGGGATGGTCACATCCTAGTGACCGCAACTTGACCCCTTGAACCTGCAGTTTCGGGTTGCGGGTTCTGGGATGGTCACATCCCCGTGACCGCAACTTGACCCCCCCGAACCCGCAGTTTTGGGTTTCGGGTTGCGGGATGGTCACATCCTCGTGACCGCAACTGGCCTTCCGAACCGCCGTCTTTCGTGTTGCGGGTTGCGGCCTGTGTGTGGCGGGATGGATTAAAAAAAAAAAAAAGTATAAAACCCGAAATTTGAATTTTGGATAGTAGGAGCATGCAGGATCAGATTTTGATGAGGTCAGTGGCATTCTAAGGTCATCGACAGAGGCCATGAATGAACTAGTGAAGATCCCGAGCTCATTATGCTCTAATTTGGCATAAAATTTGAATTATTGACTTTTACAAACTAGTGTCCCGACGGTTGATGGGAGGTCGAATTGAGCCGAAATCGATATGGGACAGTCATGGAGCAGGCATGGTGTTAAGTTTGGATTTTTGGAGCCATACTCCAAAGGATGTGGAGTCGGGGTGTGCAAGAAGGCCGAAAAGCATTATTCCAGGCCACGTTTTGAGAATTTTGAAAACATTGCAGTGATTGAAAGTGACCCTATAATTCGGAATCAAGAAAATGACTAAACTCAACATTTCATATTCTCAGTAAACCAGACATATTCCGTTAGACAAATATTTTCCAGAAATGCACCATTTGTGAAATAGCCATTTTTGGCCCAAAATTTGGAATTTTGGAAAAACGTGAAAAAGGAGAAGTAGTCAAACCCAAAATTTTATAGAAGATGAATGGTACATCATAACAAATATCCACGAGTTGCTGAGCGTTCCTTGTTATATGGACTAACTTCTCTCGGTAGAAACATTTTCGTGATTCTTCATAGTTTTTCTTCCACAGGTGGCTGAAGTTGGCATTCGGGGCCAAAATACAACTGTGTAAAAGTATTCAGAATTGGGGTGAAAGTTGTCATTTTTGAAATAATTCAGTTCCCACACCCGATGTCGGAATGGAGCACGGGGATAGGAATTGGAAAGCTTGTCCAGCAGGGAATAATGTTGTATGACCATAATTTGAATGAAGTTATCACACCCAACAGATAATTAGAGCAGAAATGTATGAGTGACTGTTTTGTCAAATTATTGACAATTATGGGCAATTTCCAGAATTGCTTGAATGGGCAAGGGAAATGAATGCATAGTAACTGTGTGAATTAATCCATGAGTTTTATTTTGTTAAATATTGATTGCGTATATGTATATATGCATTCTTATGATGTCTAACAAATATTTTCCTAATGCATAGTGCTTGCAGCTCATAAAAATTAATAATTGTAGCAGAAGTAGCATACAGGAAAAATGGTGACCATAAATGATGCTCAAGATCCTTATGAGCATGAAGAAGACGTCCTAGGGGAAAATGTGCATGAAGAGAATGCTGAGACTAAATCCAATGGGAGAAGGGAGCAGATGACTCCCTAAAACTTGGTTGAAACCATGGTGATCTTCAATGAAAGATTGATGAAGGCTCAAGAAGAACAACACCAACTCAATGTTGCTATTTTATAAAGCTTCACTGATATGCAACAGATGATGAACCTTGGTTCCAATCCAAGCAATTCAGGTGAAGAAGGAAGAGAGGCAGCGAGTCGCTCTAGAGGCCGTTCAAAGAAGAGGACTCCAAGCCCAAGGAAGAGCTCGATGAGCAGAAAGCATAGAACATCTTCATAAAGATCTTCTTCCAGCAGGCTGTGTCACTCCAAAGGTTCTAGGAGAAGTCCAAGGAATACTTCTAGAATATTGGATGGAAGGAAGAAATTCAAGGGCATTCCACAGGGAGAATTCCGGAAGGTAAGACCTCCCACCTTTGATGGAAAAGGTAAGACTAGCCAAGAGGTAGAGGCATGGCTTCTTGGAATGAAGAAATATTTCAGAATTCAAGACTACTCAAGAAATGAAAAAGCTAGAATTGCCATTTACAATTTAAATGGCAGAGCTTCAGTTTGGTGGGACAATCTCTTGCAAGTGAAAGGATTCAGTGAGAGGAAGATCAATTGGGAGAGATTCAAAAAGTACTTCAAGGATAAATACCTTTCTGCTAGGTACTATGACAGTAAGAGAAAAGAGTTCAATGAACTCCGGTTGGAACAAAAATCGATGGAAGAGAATGTCCACAAAATTTTGGAATTATTAAGTTATGTAGACTAAATTAGGTATGAGAGAGTAAAAATCCAATGCTTCCTTGGAAGTCTACCTCAAAGTTTCAGAGATCGTATTGAGTTTGTTAATCCACCAAGTTTGGATGAAGCCATTAGGATGGCAATGCATTGCTATGAGTAGGATAAGGGAAAAATAGAGGTTAACCAAGCATGGAAAGGAAAACAAAGAGGGAGGTTTGATCAAAAGAAAAGTGGCTTCAAGCCACCATTCAGAGGTCATTCCAGAACCTTTCCATAGGGGCAGCAAGCAAGGAGTGGATTCAAGCCAGCAGTAGCAACAGACAAAGCATCAAAGGGACCACTTCAGTGTTGGGGATGTGGAGAAAACCACATGCTGAAAGATTGCCCACATCGAAAAGATAATCCTCGAAAGTTGCACAACTTAAAGGGAGCAGCTACAGTGGAGGACATGGCAAGGGCAGTGACTCGAATTTATGTAGTGTTGGACAATCATCAAGCAGACCATCAATCATCAGTGGTGGAAGTTGAAGGTAAGATTGCTAAGCAATCTATTTATGGTTTGATTGATCCACGATGTACTCATAGTTATGTTTCTCCAAAAGTGGTTGAAGCTTGTTCTCTTAGAAAGGTGAAGCAAAATAAGTCTTGGTTAGTTCAATTAGCCACAGGGACCAAGAGGAAAGTAAGTGAAGTAGTGGTGGAGTGCCCCATAGAATTGAATGGACTCCACACACATGAAGATTTAAATGTGCTACCTTTAGGATCTTATGATGCCTTGATTGGCATAGATTGGTTGGAAAAATATAGAGCCAAGTTGGACTGTTATGAGAAAGCACTTGAGTGCATTGATGAAGATGGAAGGTTAACATTGGTAAGAGGAATTTCTAAGCAAGTTTCAGTAAGGCAAATTTTATCCCTACAGTTGAAAAAGTTGTACAAAAAGGGTTGCAAATTATATGCAGTTCATATGTCAGATTCGTATGAGGACAAGGGTCCAAGGATAGAAGATTTCTCGTTATTGCAAGAATTCCAAGATGTATTTCCGGATGAGGTGTCGAGACTACCACCAAAGAGAGATATTGATTTTACCATCGATCTTGTTCCAGGGGCAGTGCCGAATTCCAAAGCTCCTTATAGAATGAGTACACCAGAGTTGGTAGAGTTGAAGATGTAGCTGCAAGAATTAATGGACAAAAGGTATATCAGGACTAGTGTGTCTCCTTGGGGCGCACCGGTGTTATTTTTCAAGAAGAAAGATGGGACTTTAAGACTGTGCATTGATTACAGGCAGCTAAATAAAGTGACAGTCAAGAACAAGTATCCATTTCCAAGAATTGATGACTTGTTTGATCAAATGAAGGAAGCTAAATTATTTTCAAAGATTGACTTGAGGTATGGCTATCATCAAGTGAGAATTAAAGAAGAAGACATTCAAAAGATGGCCTTCAGAACTCGATATGGTCATTACGAGTTCACCGTGGTGCCATTTGGTCTTACCAATGCACCTGCTACATTCATGTGCCTCATGAATATTGTGTTCAATAAATATTTGGACAAGTTTGTGATTGTGTTCTTGGATAACATTCTTGTCTATTCAAGGAATGAAGTAGAGCATGAGGAACATCTAAGGATGGTGTTACAAGTCCTTAGAGAGCATTAGTTGTATGCCAAGTTAAGCAAGTGCGAATTTTACCAAAAGAGGATTCAATATTTGGGTCATGTCATTTTTGAAGAAGGAATTGCAGTGGATCCGGAGAAGATTAATTCCATCATGGATTGGTCAACTCCAAGAAATGTTTCAGATATTATATATTTTATGGGTCTTGCTGGTTACTACAGAAGGTTTATTGAAGGCTTCTCCAGGATAGCTCATCCGATCACTTCATTGCAAAGAAAGAACATCAAGTTTGTATGGTCTGAAAAATGTGAGAAAAGTTTTCAGAAGTTAAAGGAGTTACTTACCAGCGCTCCTATTTTGAAGATAGCAGATCCAAAGAAGGATTTTGTAGTGTGCACAAATGCTTGCATTGAAGGGCTGGGTGGAGTTCTCATGCAAGAAGGAGTTGTGATTTGCTATGAGTCAATGAAATTAAAAGAGCATGAAAATAATTATGCCACACATGATTTAGAATTGGCAGCCATAGTGCATGCTCTCAAGATGTGGAGACATTATTTTATGGGAAGAAGACTCGAGCTTAGGACGGACCACATGAGTTCAAAGTATTTGTTTGATTAGCCAAACTTGAATGCCAGGAAAGCTAGATGGATGGAGTCCGTTTGTGAATTTGATTTTGAAATTAAGCATGTAAAAGGGAAGGAGAATAAGGTTGCAGATGCTCTTAGCAGAAAATTTCATGTTGCAAGAGTAAATATGTGTAAATCAGACTTGAAGACAAGAGTTCTTGAAGCTCAAAATGGTGATGAGACTTTCCTTCAAATTAAAGAGAAGTTGCAGCAAGGTAATGTGGATGAAAAGTGTGCAGGATATCAGCTTGGTGAAGACGATATCCTCATCTACAAGGATAGACTGTACATTCCAAATAGTGCAAATTTGAAGAAACTAGTGATGGATGAAATTCATCAAATGACATACTCTGGACATCCAGGATATCAGAAGACTATAACAGCAGCAAGAAAGCAATACTTTTGGCATGGTATGAAGAAGGACATAGCTGAGTGTATTGCTAGGTGTCAGAAGTGCCAACAAGTCAAGGTAGAACACCAACATCCAGCAGGATTGTTGCAGCCCTTACCCATTCCGGAATGGAAGTGGAAAGTAATCTCTATGGATTTTATAACAAGTCTGCCCATGACAGTGAAGAAGCATGATTCAATCATGGTTGTGGTGGATAAGCTATCAAAGATAGCTCATTTTATTTCAATCAAGTCCATTCACAAGGCTAATGATATTGAAAATATCATCATGAGAGAGATATTCAGATTGCATAGATTGCCCAAGGCAATAGTTTCTGATCGTGATACAAAGTTTACTTCCAATTTTTGGAAGGGATTGTTTCAGGAATTGGGACCTAAATTGAATTTCACTACAACATATCATCCTCAAACATATGGTCAGACTGAGAGGGTGAATCAGGTTCTTGAAGACATGCTGAGAATGTATGTGATGGACAAACCATCCAAGTGGGAAGATTTCCTACACTTGGTAGAATTTGCATACAATAATGGACATCATTCATCATTGGGTATGAGTCCATTTGAAGCATTGTATGGCAAAGGATGCAGGACTCCAATGAGTTGGGACAGCCCGGTGAACAAGGTAGTGCTTGGACCAGAGATGATCAAGGAAATGGAACAGGAAATTGCTAAGATCAGGCAGAATTTAAAGGCAGATCAGGATAGGCAGAAGAGTTATGCAGATTTGAAAAGAGTGCATAAGGAATTTCAGATTGGGATCATGTTTATTTAAGAGTGAAACCAAGGAAGAGTTCCTTAAGCTGGGGAGCTGTGCCAAGTTGTCACCAAGATATTGTGGGCCATTTGAAGTCCTAGATAAGATAGGGCCAGTTATATATAGACTTGCATCGCTGCTAACATAAGAGCTCATAATGTTTTCCATGTATCTTTGCTTAAGAAGTATGTACATGATCCTAATCATATGATTGATTGGAATGTGATAAAGGTGGAACCCGAGGGAGAGTTCCAAGTAGAGCCTATGCCCATCCTCGACAAGAAGGTCACTTTGCTCCAGAAAAGAGCCATCGGGCAGGTAAAGGTCCAATGGGAGCACCTTAGTCCCGATGAGGCTACATGGGAGCTGGAGGATGCCATGAGAGAGGCAGTCCCATTCTTGTTCAGTTTTGAGGACACCGAGGACGGTGTTGTTCTAAGGGGGAGGAGAATGTAATACCCCATTTTGACCCTTATGTTAATATTGGCTTTTAATGTAAATATTGTATACATGCGTTGTATGCCTCCTTAGCGTGGAGCTCAAGGCCAAGGCCCCGCTAGTGTATGTTTGGATTTTATTTAAAACATGCAAGTATTTGATATTTTGATACCCATGTGCTATTAAGCCATGGAATATTGTAAATTGATGTAAATATTAATATTGCAATAAAATACCAAAACTGGCTATGGAAGCAACCAATGAGAAGGGGCTATGCGTATCCACTTGGGAGTGGTGAGGGGGGTTGTGGGGATGAACCATACGCTGCCAAATGTCGTTGTGAGAACCCATTTGACTTTCTTTGATGACATTTATTTATGTTGTAAGGAAGTAAATGAGGATTTCAGTCCATGGCTTCAATGGAGCATGGGCAGCCCAGAAATTCGTATTTGCAGGTATGAGCTCTGTTTTCTTATACCACAAGCCACTCTATCTCATGGGAGTTGCTTATTCCTCATCCCCATTCCATTGTGGAAGTTACCAACATCATTTTCCATCCAAAAATGAATTGCATGTAGTGAGAAAAACCAGAAATCGCAACTTTGCAAGAACCCACATTTTGAAGTGCCAAAAACGCCCAGATTTGGTATTGGACAGTAAAATCCAATGGGGGATCCATAGATATGAACCTTGGGGCGAAATTGAGAGTATTAGCTACCCCAAAATCCATAGGAAAACGGAGTTTTTGCAGCCCAGAAAACCAGTGACGGATTTGAGTTATTGAATGACTGAATTGGTAGAAATTCAATTACGTACAATTGAACAGAGGTTGGGTTTGCTTGATAAACCCAGTGAAGGCTAGAATGTCAGGAAGCTAGCAGCTGGAACTTTCTATACCCACCCTGAAGACAACTGGAGGGAAGAGTTGCCTGAGGGACTGTGTAGCAGAGAAGGGGACCTCCTTTGTGTTGGGTGTGGCAGGTAATGTGGGTGCTTGACTGTTGAGTTCATTTGAGATTCCTGTAGCTCTACGGTTGAGCTCACTTGTCACATACCCCAATTTTGCAAAAATAATGTAATTATTTTATTATATTCCTGAAACATTATGTTAAATTTAATGCTAAGTAGGAATTGATGACTCAGCAGAGTCACTAGAAATGGAATGTAAATCAGAATATTTTATTATTAATAAATAAATTATGGAGACAACAGCATGGGAGAGCTGTTAAAAGAGGTTACTGGTCAAACTGGTGGATGGAACTAGGTGGAAAGGCAAAAGACAAGTGGCAGCATCCTCAAACATTTCCTAAGTTGCAGGTGGCAACTTTCCTATATTTGGGGTCATGATTCCCCAAGAAAGTGGAATCTAAGCAGGTGGCTCATTAATGACAATTAACCCAACTAAGACCTAGGCAATCTTTTAAATAGTACTCAATGAACTGAGCTGGGGGTTCAACATTGTTCTAGAGGGAGAATACATTCAGGTGAATGCAATTCAGGAGTCCCATTGAGGAAGAGGGAAATACAGTAAGGAAGTGTTTTGAGATGGGATGCTGCAGTAACTTGGTTCCAGTTTAGCTGTTTTGGCTGAGTGAATTGTTTTGCTGCACCTAGTTCCAACCAGGGAGACCAGAGCAAGCTCGGGGGTCCTGAGAAGTGCTGTCTGGGCACTCTCCAGGAGTTGGTAGGGAGGAACAGCCTCCCATTGCTGTTGTTGTCCACATCTTATACAGGTTCTGTTATTTGTTACTTTTATTTTTATAATTGTTATTTTATTTTTATGCTTATTTATTATAAATGGATATATGCTGTGTATAAATTTCTACATGTCCGAGGAGCAAGTATTTAGGAAGTTAACATATCAGAATATTCATAGTTAGATTTGGTTGAGTTACTGTTGTGTATCAACATCACTAGTAATATTTAAAGGGTAGTTTATTATTACATTATAACAACTATCTACCTGTATTCAATACCAGTGTAAGACTTTCAGTTTTAGTTTATAAATAAAATTATAAATCTAGTTTTGAATAGATAAGCAAGGATCATATATAAATAATTGTATGCTGTATATTATACAATGTAATTAAAAAATCTTAAGAAAACAATAGTAAACTTTAACAATAAAAAAATTACAGTACAATTATACTGATAAATATCATTTCAGAGGAAGGGAAGCCACGGTTAGGTTATCAATACCATTGCTCAAACCCTATTTTTTTTTCTTCAACAAATCCTTACATTTCAAACAAATCTTTTCGCCAAACCCTAACAGTGAAATTCATAAAGAAAACAAAAGATTTAGCCAAACCCTCTTAGGCTCGGCATCGAGCTTATTCAGTATAGATTTAACTTTCATTGGACTCACTTCCTCGACAGAGTCATAACCCAAAACAACCGAACCAGCAATCAAACCAAAACTTGAATGTGATGTTCAATCGAACCCTATTATTCCCAGTTTATAACAAAAAGAATTTATCAGCAGAGGAAAACCTAGATTAAATTTCAGAACAAAACGAAACAGACAGAACGTTCTTTTCCAGCTCATTGTCGAGCTTCCTTATCACTACATTATCTTTTATTTTGTTCCACAAACTATCAACAGAAGAAAATCATAACGACAGAATCAACTTTTAAACCAACTCATCACTGTAGTTTTCGGTTTTGTTTTCATCCTTTCTGACTTTACTTGTAAAAGAATTAGTAAGAATAAAAACCACGATTTCACCACGGCCGTAGTTCCTTTCACTACTTATAGATTGTAAAACGTAGAACCTTTTTATATATATATTAAAGACAACCAAAGGAGCAAGACTACAATCTCACAAGTTATATTACCAAAAACCTGGGTGAAACCCTGTAGATTCTAAAGAGAACAGTAAAACAAATAAATTTTTTAAAGAGGCCGTAACTTCATCTCCAGGTGGGCTCACGCCTCTAACCATCTATCCACTTAAATACACAGCAGGTCAACTACAGATATTCCTCATTTCGAAGACAAGTTTTTAAATTACTTTCTCGATCAAATTGTAACATTCAATTTACCACGCAGGGTAAAACCCATAATAATTCATTCATTTATACAGATAAAAGATGTGGCAAGGATGCCGTAATCTCTGTGGCTCTTCAGTCAAACCAAAAACCCTAAACGTACAGACAACCAACAAGGAGGATTATGCCATGGTGAGAACCAGGCTTACCGGTGGAGCCAATCGCTGGAGCTCATACCATCCACACCTTTAAGTAGAAGCAAGAACCTGCAACGACAATCTTGGGTTAGTTACAAATACATCTATTTCGAATCATTTCTTAAATTAGACAAACGAAGAAGCAAATCCTGTATCTTACCAGCATTTGGAAGGGAGCTTGATACTGTATTTATCCAGATAACCGCAAGCAAGTAAGTGTAAACCCCTTCTTCATCAACAAATACCCTGAGAAGGCAGAAACAAGGTAACCTCCACAATGGAAGTTTCGACAGGACTCAAATGGAAAGATAAAAAGACGCCATGATAGGGTCAAGTCCTTAGCGAAGGAGAAACCCTAGGTTTTAGAAAACTGATGGCTGTGATAACAACTCGTAATAACTCTTGCACAGTGCATCAGACAAGCATAGAGGGCTGGAGCAGTATAGTAGCTGCCATCAACACTGTAACAGGAAGGATTTGGACAGAAGGGTTTCGCAGAACAACTAAGCCCGAAGGCAAAGGGAAATAACAGTGTAGGGTTAGCCAATTTTTATATATCGCCAAATGCATGGTTCAAAACCAACCACGTAGCACTTTAAATAAATTCCATGCAGTGGGTCGCTGATCTAATGTTCCCTGATGAGTTGCAAATTGTTGTGAACCAAATCAAAATCATAGTATGTGTATACTGAAAATCAAAGGTTAATCATGGCGGGGATCTTTTAGTATGGTCGAGACATCACTTTTTATTTCAAGTTAGAACAATGCATTCGAAGCTCGCCTAGTGAACATTATTACCTTGTCCTGCAACCAACAAACTTTATGTATTGTCAACGATGTCCAAAATTACATTGAGATCCTCATCATTGTTTAATGAATAAAAATCATAGCACGAGTGATAGAGTTATTGTTGGTTAGTCATAAAAGTTTACAATAACATAGTTCACATGATATCCTTTCATAATCACACATTAGGATAATACTTGGTGTCTGGCTTATTATTCAAAGAGGACGTTATCTTATATTCATTTAAACCATGCATTTTAGATATCGATCAAATTCAGTTTTTAAAACACTCTATATATATAGAAGAGATGGATTTGCATCGTAAAAATTATAAGGAAAATGGCGTAACCATTAAGCTATAATTGGTTCACAATAACTTATCACCATTATTTCTTATACCCTTGCCTCATGAAAAATGACAACAGACACCTCCTCCCTTTCAAGACTCTATTATGGTGTAGTAGCATCGGGTGTAGTAATGTAATCATATATGACAATACACCTTATGACCGTTAGAAACAAAAAAAATAGATGTTAGTAGATTTAGGTCTTTTACGGTGAAGCTGCAAAGACTAAACAAAGTCTAACTTTAAATATGACATGATAGGAGAAGACTTGTATCAGATGTATCCTGTGCAATCAAGCTGTAAATTGAAATTGTATTTCAAGACTTTTGACTTGGCATCAAACAGTAACAACAGTTAAGTAAAAGTGGTCTGAATATCATAATCCAGTGACATTGTACAGTGCTATATAAGAGATATTATTGCAATACAATAATGATATCAAAGAAACAATAATCCATAGGGATACCGAGTTCATTACGATCGAGAACAATAGCTATCATACTCTCATGTAAATTCCCACTCTCTAACAGTAAGATTACATGAATATAACAGGAAGGGTTTTCTACCTTTTTACACTTGACAACCTGTCTAGCATGTTTGGACTTTTACTGAATGTTTTGGTACAGTTAAATGCATTGTAATGCTTTAAAGATTATTTGCAGCGACCTATAATTTACCTGTATATCTGTAAGAGAAAGACAACATGATGCATTAGCTTGGAAGCTAGGTAAGCCCAGTCTGCTATGTCAACCCCCCTTGAGGTTGCAAACAGTAAAACAATCAGTAACGGAAAAGAGGAAACCATAATAACAATTAAGCATAACAAAAGTTATTATTTCAGACACATTTACAATCATGTAAGTAAACAAACAGTTAAATGACTGCATTTAATAACATTAATTGCTATCTTAAAAATTTTAAAATTTTCGGAATTTTTGGGTTCATGTGGTATCAGAGCATGGTTCATACACTAGGCCTTGATATGGCTCAACTAGTTTCCGCAGAACAATGACAATGAAAAGAAAAATTTATATATATGTATATAATGTACTAACTTGTATTACTGTTTCATAAACACAGAGCAGAAAATTTCCTTTTTCTGAATCTAACAGGCAGGTATGGAGAAGCTAGGAGAATATGCTGAGGAGGAATCTCCAAACAATGAGACAAGAAGGATGTCCAGAGAACCTGTGATAGAGGAAGTGATTGCTCACTCCTCGGAATTGATGCATACCATAAAAGGGTTAAAGACTGAGATAGAAACAGTCAAGAAAGACAATGAAAGGATTCTGAAAACTCAAGAGCAGTTAAACCAAATTTTAATAGAAAAATTTCAGACTGAAGGAAGAAGCAACAGAGCTGAAACTGAAGAAGCCAGCCAGCAAAAAGGGTCTAAAAGGATGAAACTAGCTAAATATGACAGCAGTTCATCATCTGAAGGAAGAAGGGAACAACACAGCTATCACACTACTAGTGACAGCAGTGAGGCTGAGTTGTATCACCGAAAGAAAAAGTACAGGCCTTACGAAGAGATTTCCGGGGAGTTTAAGAAAATAAAACCCCCAAACTTCAATGGAGAATCTGAGACAGGAGAAGAAGCAGAATCCTGGTTATCCGGGATGAGAAAATATTTCCAGATATACAACTATTCAAATCAGCTGAAAGCAAGAATGGCCATCTACAACCTTTCTGGAAAGGCAGATATATGGTGGCAAGACTTGAAGAGGGTCAAGGGGATTAAGGAAAGAGAGGTCAATTGGAGTACTTTTAAAAGATACTTCAAAAAGAAATTTCTGTCCGAACAGTACTATGAGGAGAGGGCCAATGAATTTTATGAATTAAAGCTAGGATCTATGATGATGAAGGACTTAAACAGTAAGTTCTTAAGTTTGTTGAGATATGTTTCGTATTTTGTTGAAGAGAAACCTAAAGTACAGCGGTTCCTTAGCTGCCTGCCATATCATATTAAGGACAGAATCGAATATGATAACCCCAAAACTTTGGAAGAAGCTATGCGAAAGGCTAATTTCTGTTTTGAACAGAATAAAAAGAAAGAAGGAATAGCCAACTGGAAGGCTAAAAAGAACAATAATCAGCTGGAGTATAGGAAAAAGGAGTTTGTACCCCAGAAAAATTTCAAGAATAACAAGAACGGAAACCATTTTAATGGTAAAAGCTTCTAGGGAAACAAAAATGGAGCTGCTAATCATTCCAACAGTTTCAAGGGCAGCAAGGAGGCTTCTAACAATCATGGAAATTACACCAAAAATTTTGAACGAAAGGAGCCTGTTAAGTGCTGGGAATGCAATGGCCCACACTATGCTTCAGTTTGCCCAAATCGGAAGAAACCAAATGGCAATATTCACACCATACAAGATGAAATGACTGTTGGAGACTTTGCAGGGACCATGCCCCGAATCAATGTAGCATTGGAGAACCGCCAAGCTGACTATCAAACTTCCATGGTGGAAGTAGGAGGTATGATTAACAAAATCCCTGTAACTATTTTAATAGATCTAGGTGCTAGCCTTAGTTATATTTCACCACATATAGTAGAAAAATGTAATCTGACTGTTGAAAGATTTGATAACTCTTGGTCAGTACAACTAGCCACTGGGGCAAGAAGGAAGGTGAACTGTTATGTTAAAGAATGTACTCTAGATATGAATGATTTTCAAACTATTGTTAAATTAAATATTCTGCCACTTGGATCGTATGACATACTTATTCGTATGGACTAGTTAGAACAGCATAAGGTAGTTTTAAACTGTTTTGATAAAACTTTTAGGTGTGTAAACAATAATGAACAACCTGTAACTGTTAGGGGTATTCCTAGGAAAACAGTAGTCAGGCAGATTTCTGCTTTACAACTTAAAAGGGCAGTCAGAAAAGGGTGCAAAGCCTATGCTGTAACTATTACAGATGAGGCAGATAAGTCTGAAATCAACAAGATAACAGTAGAGGATATCCCTGTAGTAAATGAATTTATTGATGTTTTCCCGGAGGAAATCCCAAGATTACCTCCCAAGAGAGAACTGGATTTTACAATTGAACTGGTACCAGGTGCTGTACCCAGTTCAAAGGCTCCGTATCGTATGAATATTTTGGAGCTTAACGAATTAAAAACTCAGTTAAAGGAGTTAATAGATAAGAATTACATTCGACCCAGTGTGTCCCCTTGGGGAGCACCAGTAATTTTTGTTAAAAAGAAGGACGGAACTATGCGACTTTGCATAGATTATCGTCAACTGAACAAGATGACAATTAAAAACAGATATCCGTTGCCTCGCATAGATGATCTGTTTGATAAGCTACGTGGAGCTACAGTGTTCTCTAAGATAGACCTGAGATCGGGTTATCATCAGGTGAGGATTAAAGAAGAAGACATTTTCAAAACAGCTTTCAGAACAAGGTATGGACATTACGAATTTGTCGTAATGCCATTTGGGCTTACTAACGCCCCAGCCGTCTTTATGTGCCTAATGAATAACATAATGCATAAATACTTATATAAATTTGTTGTCGTATTCATCGATGACATTTTAATTTATTATAAGAATGAAGAGGAGCATAAAGAACACTTACGGATAGTCTTACAGGAACTACGAGAGCAGCAGCTCTTTGCGAAGTTCAGTAAGTGTGACTTCTTCAAAGATGAAATCCAGTACTTAGGACATGTAGTCACCAAGGAAGGGATTTCAGTTGATCCTAAAAAGATTCGGGCAATTGAAGAGTAGCCATTACCAAAAGACGTAACAGATGTTAGATCCTTCATGGGAATTACCGGTTACTATCGGAGGTTCATTGAAGGCTTTTCAAAAATAGCCAACCCAATCACTTCCTTGCAAAAGAAAGGCAAGAAGTTTGATTGGAACTTGAAGTGTGAGGAAAGTTTTAAGAAATTAAAGACTTTATTAACAACTGCGCCTATTCTAAGAATAGCAGATCCTAATAAGGATTTCGTGGTTTGCACCGATGCTTGTAATGACGGTCTAGGCGGAGTGTTGACTCAGGATGGACATGTCATTGCCTATGAGTCTAGGAAGCTAAAAATTCATGAAAAGAATTATGCCACTTATGACTTAGAATTAGCTGCTGTTATTCATGCTTTAAAGATGTGGCGACACCACTTAATAGGCAGAAAGTTTACTTTAATGACTTATAATAAGGGTCTGAAATACCTTTTAGATCAGCCTAATTTAAATGCAAGACAAGCAAGATGGTTGGCCTTCTTAAGTGAATACGATTTCGAGATTCAACACATAAAAGGAAAGGAAAATAAGGTGGCTGATGCTTTGAGCAGAAATGCAAGGCTGAATTTTATATCAGCCAGCAACACTTATACCTCTGATTTAAATGAACAGCTGTCTGAAGGGATAGAATCAGATGAGATTTATCAAAAGTTGCAGGCTACAGCTAAAGAAGAACCCACAGAAAGTTTAATCAAGGGTTATAGCCTAAACAAAGATGGATTGTTAATGTTTAAAGACAGACTGTATGTGCCTAATGTATCCAAGGTTAAATTACTAATTCTGGATGAAGTGCATAAAACCCCTTACTCAGGGCATCCAGGCTACCAGAAAACTGTCACCATGTTGAGAAAAGATTATTTTTGGCCTAATATGAAATCTGAAACAACTGAGTATATAGCGAGGTGTTTAGACTGTCAATAGGTAAAAACAGAACATCAACATCCAGCTGGGTTATTGCAACCTTTGCCTATTCCTAGTTGGAAGTGGGAAATAATCAGCTTAGATTTCATTACGGGATTACCCAAAAATCAGCATCAGAATGATTCAATTATGGTGGTAGTAGATAAATTAAGTAAATCAGCACACTTTATTCCTGTTAAAACCACTTACAAGGCTGCAAACATAGCTGATATATTTCTGAAACAGATTTTTCAGTTACATGGCGTCCCAAAAGTTATTATTTCAGACAGGGATCCTAAATTCACAGGAAATTTCTGGAAATCTTTGTTTAAAGGATTAAACACAACTCTGAATTTCAACACTTCTTTCCATCCTCAGACGGACGGACAAACTGAAAGAGTTAATCAGGTGTTAGAAGATCTGCTAAGAATGTATGTTAAGGATCAACCAGGTAAGTGGGAGGATTATTTACATTTAGTAGAATTTGCATACAATAACAACTATCAATCGTCAGCTAAGTTTAGTCCTTTTGAAATTATGTATGGACGTAAATGTAACACTCCTATCTCTTGGAGTAATCCAGTAGATAGATTAGTGTTAGGACCTGATTTATTAAAAGAGATGGAACAGATTGTGAAACAAGTGCAGGTAAATTTGAAGATTTCCCAGGATCGGCAAAAGAGTCAAGCAGATTTGAAAAGAACTCCTAAAGAGTTCCAGGTAGGTGAACATGTGTTCATCAAGGTAAGACCAAAGAAGAGCTCCCTAAGACTGGGGAGTTGTACAAAATTAGCGCCATGTTACTGTGGTCTGTTTGAAATTTTATCTAGAATCGGTCAAGTTGCTTATCAGCTAGCATTACCACCTAATTTAAAAGTACACAATGTTTTTCATATTTCTATTCTGAAAAAGTATGATCATGATGCTACTCATGTTATTGATTGGAACATTGTACAGGTAGAACTAGAAGGGGAAGTTCTGGTGGAACCAGATTGTATCCTCAGAAGGAGGGAAATTACTCTGCGGAACCGCACAATTGGACAGCTGAAGGTGCAATGGAAGCACCTTAGTCCTGAAGAAGCTACCTGGGAATTGGAAAGTAAGATGCGGGAATCATACCCAAATCTATTCCAGCAGGTGGCTGAGGATGAGGAATAAGTAACATCAAGGAAGATGTTACATTTTAAGGGGGTGTGTATGTCACATACCCCAATTTTGCAAAAATAATGTAATTATTTTATTATATTCCTGAAACATTATGTTAAATTTAATGCTAAGTAGGAATTGATGACTCAATAGAGTCACTAGAAATGGAATGTAAATCAAAATATTTTATTATTAATAAATAAATTATGGAGACAACAGCATGGGAGAGCTGTTAAAAGAGGTTACTGGTCAAACTGGTGGATGGAACTAGGTGGAAAGGCAAAAGACAAGTGGCAGCATCCTCAAACATTTCCTAAGTTGCAGGTGGCAACTTCCCTATATTTGGGGTCATGATTCCCCAAGAAAGTGGAATCTGAGCAGGTGGCTCATTAATGACAGTTAACCCAACTAAGACCTAGGCAATCTTTTAAATAGTACTCAATGAACTGAGCTGGGGGTTCAACATTGTTCTGGAGGGAGAATACATTCAGGTGAATGCTATTCAGGAGTCCCATTGAGGAAGAGGGAAATACAGTAAGGAAGTGTTTTGAGATGGGATGCTGCAGTAACTTGGTTCTAGTTTAGCTGTTTTGGCTGAGTGAATTGTTTTGCTGCACCTAGGTCCAGCCAGGGAGACCAGAGCAAGCTTGGGGGTCCTGAGAAGTGCTGTCTGGGCACTCTCCAGGAGTTGGTAGGGAGGAACAGCCTCCCATTGCTGTTGTTGTCCACATCTTATACAGGTTCTGTTATTTGTTACTTTTATTTTTATGATTGTTATTTTATTTTTATGCTTATTTATTATAAATGGATATATGCTGTGTATAAATTTCTACATGTCCGAGGAGCAAGTATTTAGGAAGTTAACATATCAAAATATTCATAGTTAGATTTGGTTGAGTTACTGTTGTGTATCAGCATCACTAGTAATATTTAAAGGGTAATTTATTATTACATTATAACAACTATCTACCTGTATTCAATACCAATGTAAGATTTTCAGTTTTAGTTTATAAATAAAATTATAAATCTAGTTTTGAATAGATAAGCAAGGATCATATATAAATAATTGTATGTTGTATATTATACAATGTAATTAACAAATCTTAAGAAAACAATAGTAAACTTTAACAATAAAAAAATTACAGTACAGTTATCCTGATAAATATCATTTCAGAGGAAGGGAAGCCACGGTTAGGTTATCAATACCATTGCTCAAACCCTATTTGTTTTTCTTCAACAAATCCTTACATTTCAAACAAATCTTTTCGCCAAACCCTAACAGTGAAATTCATAAAGAAAACAAAAGATTTAGCTGAACCCTCTTAGGCTCGACATCGAGCTTATTCAGTATAGATTTAACTTTCATTAGACTCACTTCCTCGACAGAGTCATAACCCAAAACAACCGAACCAGCAATCAAACCAAAACTTGAATGTGACGTTCAATCGAACCCTATTATTCCCAGTTTATAACAAAAAGAATTTATCAGCAGAGGAAAACCTAGATTAAATTTCAGAACAAAACAAAACAGACAGAACGTTCTTTTCTAGCTCATTGTCGAGCTTCCTTATCACTACATTATCTTTTATTTTGTTCCACAAACTATCAACAGAAGAAAATCATAACGACAGAATCAACTTTTAAACCAACTCATCACTGTAGTTTTCGGTTTTGTTTTCATACTTTCTGACTTTACTTGTAAAAGAATTAGTAAGAATAAAAACCACGATTTCACCACGGCCGTAGTTCCTTTCACTACTTATAGATTGTAAAACGTAGAACCTTTTTATATATATATTAAGGACAACCAAAGGAGCAAGACTACAATCTCACAAGTTATATTACCAAAAACCTGGGTGAAACCCTGTAGATTCTAAAGAGAACAGTAAAACAAATAAATTTTTTAAAGAGGCCGTAACTTCATCTCCAGGTGGGCTCACGCCTCTAACCATCTATCCACTTAAATACACAGCAGGTCAACTACATATATTCCTCATTTCGAAGACAAGTTTTTAAATTACTTTCTCGATCAAATTGTAACATTCAATTTACCACGCAGGGTAAAACCCATAATAATTCATTCATTTATACAGATAAAAGATGTGGCAAGGATGCCGTAATCTCTGTGGCTCTTCAGTCAAACCAAAAACCCTAAACCTACAGACAACCAACAAGGAGGATTATGCCATGGTGAGAACCAGGCTTACCGGTGGAGCCAATCGCTGGAGCTCATACCATCCACACCTTTAAGTAGAAGCAAGAACCTGCAACGACAATCTTGGGTTAGTTACAAATACATCTATTTCGAATCATTTCTTAAATTAGACAAACGAAGAAGCAAATCCTGTATCTTACCAGCATTTGGAAGGGAGCTTGATACTGTATTTATCCAGATAACCGCAAGCAAGTAAGTGTAAACCCCTTCTTCATCAACAAATACCCTGAGAAGGCAGAAACAAGGTAACCTCCACAATGGAAGTTTCGACAGGACTCAAATGGAAAGATAAAAAGACGCCATGATAGGGTCAAGTCCTTAGCGAAGGAGAAACCCTAGGTTTTAGCAAACTGATGGATGTGATAACAACTTGTAATAACTCCTGCACAGTGCATCAGACAAGCACAGAGGGCTGGAGCAGTATAGTAGCTGCCATCAACACTGTAACAAGAAGGATATGGACAGAAGGGTTTCGCAGAACAACTAAGCCCGAAGGCAAAGGGAAATAACAGTGTAGGGTTAGCCAACTTTTATATATCGCCAAATGCATGGTTCAAAACCAACCACGTAGCACTTTAAATAAATTCCATGGAGTGGGTCGCTGATCTAATGTTCCCCGATGAGTTGCAAATTGTTGTGAACCAAATCAAAATCATAGTATGTGTATACTAAAAATCAAAGGTTAATCATGGCGGGGATCTTTTAGTATGGTCGAGACACCAATTTTTATTTCAAGTTAGAACAATGCATTCGAAGCTCGCCTAGTGAACATTATTACCTTGTCCTGCAACCAACAAACTTTATGTATTGTCAACGATGTCCAAAATTACATTGAGATCCTCATCATTGTTTAATGAATAAAAATCATAGCATGAGTGATAGAGTTATTGTTGGTTAGTCATAAAAGTTTACAATAACATAGTTCACATGATATCCTTTCATAATCACACATTAGGATAATACTTGGAGTCTGGCTTATTATTCAAAGAGGACGTTATCTTATATTCATTTAAACCATGCATTTTAGATATCGATCAAATTCAGTTTTTAAAACACTCTCTATATATAGAAGAGATGGATTTGCATTGTAAAAATTATAAGGAAAATGGCGTAACCATTAAGCTATAATTGGTTCACAATAACTTATCACCATTATTTCTTATACCCTTGCCTCATGAAAAATGACAACAGACACCTCCTCCCTTTCAAGACTCTATTATGGTGTAGTAGCATCGGGTGTAGTAATGTAATCATAAATGACAATACACCTTATGACTGTTAGAAACAAAAAAAATAGATGTTAGTAGATCCAGGTCTTTTACGGTGAAGCTGCAAAGACTAAACAAAGTCTAACTTTAAATATGACATGATAGGAGAAGACTTGTATCAGATGTATCCTGTGCAATCAAGCTGTAAATCGAAATTGTATTTCAAGACTTTTGACTTGGCATCAAACAGTAACAACAGTTAAGTAAAAGTGGTCTGAATATCATAATCCAGTGACATTATACAGTGCTATATAAGAGATATTATTGCAATACAATAATGATATCAAAGAAACAATAATCCATAGGGATACCGAGTTCATTACGATCGAGAACAATAGCTATCATACTCTCATGTAAATTCCCACTCTCTAACAGTAAGATTACATGAATATAACAGGAAGGGTTTTCTACCTTTTTACACTTGACAACCTGTCTAGCATGTTTGGACTTTTATTGAATGTTTTGGTACAGTTAAATGCATTATAATGCTTTAAAGATTATTTGCAGCGACCTATACTTTACCTGTATATCTGTAAGAGAAAGACAACATGATGCATTAGCTCGGAAGCTAAGTAAGCCCAGTCTGCTATGGCAACCCCCCTTGAGGTTGCAAACAGTAAAACAATCAGTAACGGAAAAGAGGAAACCATAATAACAATTAAGCATAACAAAAGTTATTATTTCAGACACATTTACAATCATGTAAGTAAACAAACAGTTAAATGACTGCATTTAATAACATTAATTGCTATCTTAAAAATTTTA
Organism: Larix kaempferi; assembly: GCA_027924585.1. Taxonomy (NCBI): domain Eukaryota; kingdom Viridiplantae; phylum Streptophyta; class Pinopsida; order Pinales; family Pinaceae; genus Larix; species Larix kaempferi. The sequence goes on along the minus strand of BSBM01001331.1, from coordinate 12,274,398 downwards.
AAATTTTCAGAATTTTTGGGTTCTGACATCACTGGCTTAGCATTACCCTCCTCTATCTTCTTGTATGCTTGATAAACCCAACTGCGTGTTGGCTTTGCATAGCTATTGAGTGAAACCATGGCTGTTAGTGAGCCCAACTAGTTACTCCTTAGTGGAGACGAAACCCAGCTCCGGGGTGATCTCTCAGCTGAAAGAATGCAAGTTGGACAGAGATCTATGGTTGGGTAGAACGTTGCTCTCACATAGTCAGTTGTTTGGACAGCTTCATCTTCAAGATAAGTGTTATCTGTGTTATAAATTATATGCATTTTGTGTTCTGCAGTATGTTAATTGTCCATGTTTAATGAAATGAAATGATTTTCTTAATATGGGATCTATGCATGGCATTGGAACGAGATTGAGTCACTACCTGTTGAATCATCCTCTGCTGTGATATATATATATATATATGTTAAGCATTATTATTTGTGTGTGTGCAAATATGATTTAATTCTGTTGTGTTTATATTGAGTATGAACTTGCACACATAAGTTTTAAATTGTTATGAATTTCTGAGTAATGTATAGGCGAAATGGTAGAACGAAGCTCGTATGTTTGGTCAGTGTTTTCTCCCATCCATTGGGATGATGGGAGGGGACGCTACAGAGTGGTATCAGATCTCAGCTTGCAGCATTGGGGCTGCTTGGGCTAGAATCTGAGTTTACAGGCATGTAACAGGACGTTTTAGCATAGTATTGGGAAGTTGGGGGCGAAATTTTGATTAGGGAAAATGACAAGGTCATATTTCTTAGATGTGGAAGAGGATCACACAGGTGCATAGATCTCTCCAAGAGATTTCCAACGATACCAGACTTGCCTCATTTGGCCAAGGGACGAAGGAGATACAGACCCCGAAAGTTACAGGAAACGTGGGTGTTTCCCTGGTTTCGACTTTCGAATTTCGGGTTTCGGGAGCGCCATTTTGCGGAATGGATTTCTGAAATCCCGAATCCGCCATCTTTCGTCTTTCGTCTTTCGGCTTTCGGCTTCGGCTTTTAGTTTCAAGTTTCGAGATGCAGGTTGCAGGATAGTCACATCCCTGTGATCACAACTTGACCCCCTGAACTTGCAGTTTCGGGATGGTCACATCCTTGTGATCGCAACTTGACCCCCTGAACTTGCAGTTTCGGGTTATGGGATGGTCACATCCCCATGACGCAACTTGACCTCCCCGAACCCACAGTTTCAGTTTTCGGTTTGCGTGTTGTGGGATGGTCACATCCCCGTGACCGCAACTGACCTTCCGAACCACCGCCTTTCGGGTTGCGGGTTGCGGCCTGTGTGTGGCGGGATGGATTAAAAAAAAAGAAAGTATAGAGCCCGAATTTTGAATTTTGGATAGCAGGATCATGCAGGATTAGATTTTGATGATGTCAGTGGCATTCTGAGGCCATTGACGGAGACCATGAATGAACCAGTGAAGCTCCCAAGCTCATTATGCTCCAATTTGGCATAAAATTTGAATTATTGACTTTTACAAATCAATGTCCCGACGCTTGATGGGAGGTCGGATTGAGCCGAAATCGATATGGGAGAGTCATGGAGCAGACAGGGTGTTAAGTTTAGAGTTTTGGAGCCAAAATCCAAAGGATGTGGAGTCGAGGTGTGCAAGAAGGCCGAAAAACACTATTCCGAGCCACGTTTTGGGAATTTTGAAAACATTGCAATGATTGAAAGTGACCCTATAATTCGGAATCAAGAAAATGACTGAACCCAACATTTCACATTCTCAGTAAACCAGACATATTCCGTTAGACAAAGATTTTCCAGAAATGCACCATTTGTGAAATAGCCATTTTTGGCCCAAAATTTGGAATTTTGGAAAAACGTGAAAAGGGAGAAGTAGTCAAACCCAAAATTTTATAGAAGATGAATGTTACATCAGAACAAATATCCGCGAGTTGCTGAGCGTTCCTTGTTATATGGAATAATTTCTCCCGGTAGAAAAGTTTTTGTGATTCTTCATATTTTTTCTTCCACAGGTGGCTGAAGTTGGCATTCGGGGCCAAAATACAACTGTGTAAAAGTATGCAGAATTGGGGTGAAAGTTTTCATTTTTGAAATAACGCAGTTCCCACACCCGATGTCGGAATGGAACACGGGGACAGGCATAGGAAAGCTTTCCCAACAGGGAATAATGGTGTATGACCAGAATTTGAATGAAGTTATCACACCCCACAGATAATTAGAGTAGAAATGTACCAGTGACTGTTTTGTCAAATTATTGACAATTATGGGCAATTTCCAGAATTGCTTGAATGGGTAAGGGAAATGAATGCATAGAAACTGTGTGAATTAATACATGAGTTTTATTATGTTAAATATTGATTGTGTATATGTCTATATGCATTCTTATGATGTCTAACAAATATTTTCATAATGCATAGTGCTTGCAGCTCATAAAAATTAATAATTGTAGCAGAAGTAGCATATAGGAAAAATGGTGACCATAAATGATGTTCAAGATCCTTATGAGTATGAAGAAGACGTCCTAGCAGAAAATGTGCATGAATAGAATGCTGATACTAAATCCAATGGGGGAAGGGAGCTGATGACTCCCAAAAACTTGGTTGAAACCACGGTGAGCTTTAATGAAAGATTGATGAAGACTCAAGAAGAACAACACCAACTCAATGCTGCTATTTTACAAAACCTCACTGATATGCAATAGATGATGAACCATGGTTCCAATCCAAGCAATGCAGGTGAAGAAGGAAGAGAGGTAATGAGTCGCTCTAGAGGCCGTTCAAAGAAGAGGACTCCAAGCCCAAGGAATAGCTCGATGAACAGAAAGCATAGAACATTTTCATCAAGATCTTCTTCCAGCAGGCCGTGTAACTCCAAAGGTTCTAGGAGAAGTCCAAGGAATACTTCTAGAAGATTGGATGGAAGAAATAAATTCAAGGGCATTCCACAGGGAGAATTTCGGAAGGCAAGATCTCCCACCTTTGATGGAGAAGGTAAGACTAGCCAAGAGGCAGAGGCATGGCTTCTTGGAATGAAGAAATATTTCAGAATTCAAGACTACTCAGGAAATGAAAAATCTAGAATTACCATTTACAATCTAAATGGAAGAGCTTTAGTTTGGTGGGACAATCTCTTGCAAGTGAAAGGAATCAGTGAGAGGAAGATCAATTGGGAGAGATTCAAGAAGTACTTCAAGAAGAAATACCTTTCTGCTAGGTACTATGACAGTAAGAGAAAAGAGTTCAATGAACTCCGGTTGGGACAAAAATCAATGGAAGAGCATGTCCAGAAATTTTTGGAATTATTAAGGTATGTAGACTACATTAAGGATGAGATAGTAAAAATCCAATGCTTCCTTGGAAGTCTACCTCAAAGTTTCAGAGATCGTATTGAGTTTGTTAATCTACCAAGTTTGGATGAGCCATTAGGATGGCAATGCATTGCTATAAGCAGAATAAGGGAAAAAAAGAGGTTAACCAAGCATGGAAAGGAAAGCAAAGAGGGAGGTTTGATCAAAAGAAGAGTGGCTTCAAGCCACCATTCAAAGGTCATCCCAGAACCTTTCCACAGTGTCAGCAAGCAAGGAGTGGATTCAAGCTAGCAGTAGTAGCAGACAAAGCATCAAAGGGACCACTTCAATGTTGGGGATGTGGAGAAAACCACATGCTGAAAGATTGCCCACATCGAAAAGATAATCCCTGAAAGTTGCACAGCTTAAAGGGAGCAGCTACAGTGGAGGACATGGCAAGGACAGTGCCTCGAATTTATGCAGCGTTGGGCAATCATCAAGCAGACCATCAATCATCAGTGGTGGAAGTTGAAGGTAAGATTGCTAAGCAATCTATTTCTGTTTTGATTAATCCAGGATCTACTCATAGTTATGTTTCTCGAAAAGTGGTTGAAGCTTGTTCTCTTAGAAAGGTGAAGCACAATAAGTCTTGGTTAGTTCAATTAGCCACAGGGACCAAGAGGAAATTAAGTGAAGTAGTGGTGGAGTGCCCCAAGTAGTGGTGGAGTGCCCCATAGAATTGAATGGACTCCACACACATGCAGATTTAAATGTGCTACCTTTAGGATCTTGTGATTCCTTTATTTGCATGGATTGGTTGGAAAAACATACAGCCAAGTTGGACTGTTATGAGAAAGCACTTGAGTGCATTGATGAAGAGGGAAGACCAAAATTGGTAGGAGGAATTTCCAAGCAAGTTTCAGTAAGGCATATTTCAGCCCTACAGTTGAAAAAGTTGTACAAGAAGGGTTGCCAATTATATGCAGTTCATATGTCAAATTCATCCGAGGACAAGGGTCCAAGGATAGAATATTTCTCATTATTGCAAGAATTCCAAGATGTATTTCCAGATGAGGTGCCGGAACTACCACCAAAGAGAGATATTGATTTTACCATCAATCCTTTTCCAGGTGCAGCGCCGAATTCCAAAGCTCCTTATAGAATGAGTACACCGGAGTTGGTAGACTTGAAGATGCAACTGCAAGAATTAATGGACAAAAGGTATATCAGGACTAGTGTGTCTCCTTGGGGCGTACTGGTGTTATTTTTCAAGAAGAAAGATGGGGCTTTAAGACTGTGTATTGATTATAGGAAGCTAAATAAAGTGACAGTCAAGAACAAGTATCCATTGCCAAGAATTGATGATTTGTTTGATCAAATGAAGGAAGCTAAATTATTTTCAAAGATTGACTTGACGTCTGGCTATCATCAAGTGAGAATTAAAGAAGAAGACATTCATAAGACGACTTTCAGAACTTGATACGGTCATTACGAGTTCACTGTGGTGCCATTTGGTCTTACCAACGAACCTACTACATTCATGTGCCTCATGAATAGTGTGTTCAGCAAATATTTGGACAAGTTTGTGATTGTGTTCTTGGATGGCATTCTTGTCTATTCAAGGAATGAAGTAGAGTATGTGGAACATCTAAGGATGGTGTTACAAGTCCTTAGAGAGCATTAGTTGTATGCCAAGTTAAGCAAGTGCGAATTTTACCAAAAGAGGATTCAATATTTGGGTCATGTCATTTTTGAAGAAGGAATTGCAGTGGATCCAGAGAAGATTAATTCCATCATGGATTGGTCAACTCCAAGAAATGTTTCAGATGTTAGATCTTTTATGGGTCTTGCTGGTTACTACAGAAGGTTTATTGAAGGCTTCTACAGGATAGCTCATCCGATCACTTCATTGCAAAGAAAGAACATCAAGTTTGTATGGTCTAAAAAATGTGAGAAAAGTTTTCAGAAGTTAAAGGAGTTACTTACCAGCGCTCCTGTTTTGAAGATAGCAGATCCAAAGAAGGATTTTGTAGTATGCACAAATGCTTTCATTGAAGGACTGGGTGGAGTTCTCATGCAAGAAGGAGTTGTGATTTTCTATGAGTCAAGGAAATTAAAAGAGCATGAAAATAATTATGCCACACATGATTTAGAATTGGCAGCCATAGTGCATGCTCTCAAGATGTGGAGACATTATTTGATGGGAAGAAGATTCGAGCTTAGGACGGACCTCATGAGTTCGAAGTATTTGTTTTATCAGCCAAACTTGAATGCCAGGCAAGCTAGATGGATGGAGTCCCTTTGTGAATTTGATTTTGAAATTAAACATGTAAAAGGGAAGGAGAATAAGGTTGCAGATGCTCTTAGCAGAAAATTTCATGTTGGAGCAGTAAGTATGTGTAAATCAGACTTGAAGACAAGAGTTCTTGAAGCTCAAAATGGTGATGAGACTTGCCTTCAAATTAAAGAGAAGTTGCAGCAAGGTAATGTGGATGAAAAGTGTGCAGGATATCAGCTTGGTGAAGACGATATCCTCATCTACAAGGATAAACTGTACATTCCAAATAGTGCAGATTTGAAGAAGCTAGCGATGGATGAAATTCATCAAATGCCATACTATGGACATCCAGGATATCAGAAGACTATAACAGTAGCAAGAAAGCAATACTTTTGGCATGGTATGAAGAAGGACATAGCTGAGTATATTGCTAGGTGTCCGAAGTGCCAACAAGTCAAGGCAGAACACCAACATCCAGTAGAATTGTTGCAGCCCTTACCCATTCCAGAATGGAAGTAGGAAGTAATCTCTATGGATTTTATAACAGGTCTACCCATGACAGTGAAGAAGCATGATTCAATCATGGTTGTGGTGGATAAGCTATCAAAGGTAGCTCATTTTATTTCAGTCAAGTCCACTCACGAGGCTAATGATATTGCAAATATCTTCATGAGAGAAATATTCAAATTGTATGGATTGCCCAAGGCAATAGTTTCTGATCGTGATACAAAGTTTACTTCCAATTTTTGGAAGGGATTGTTTCAGGAATTGGGACCTAAATCGAATTTCAGTACAGCATATCATCCTCAAATAGATGGTCAGACTGAGATGGTGAATCAGGTTCTTGAAGACATGCTGAGAATGTATGTGATGGACAAACCATCCAAGTGGAAAAATTTCCTATACTTGGTAGAATTTGCATACAATAATGGACATCATGCATCATTAGGTATGAGTCCATTTGAAGCATTGTATTGCAAAAGATGCAGGACTCCAGTGAGTTGGGACAGCCTGGTGAACAGGGTAGTGCTTGGACCAGAGATGATCAAGGAAATGGAACAGAAAATTGCTAAGATCAGGCAGAATTTAAAGGCAGCTCAGGACAGGCAGAAGAGTTATGCAGATTTGAAAAGAGTGCATAAGGAATTTCAGATTGGGATCATGTTTATTTAAGAGTGAAACGAAGGAAGAGTTCCCTAAGCTGGGGAGCTGTGCCAAGTTGTCACCAAGATATTGTGGGCCATTTGAAGTCCTATATATGATAGGGCCAGTTGCATATAGACTTGTATTGCCTGCTAACATAAGAGCTCATAATGTTTTCCATGTATCTTTGCTTAAGAAGTATATACATGATCCTAATCATATGATTGATTGGAATGTAATAAAGGTGGAACCCGAGGGAGAGTTCCAAGTAGAGCCTATGCGCATCCTCGACAAGAAGGTCACTTTGCTCTGGAACAGAGCCATTGAGCAGGTAAAGGTCCAATGGGAGCACCTTAGTCCCAATGAGGCTACATGGGAGCTGGAGGATGCTATGGGAGAGGCATTCCCATTCTTGTTCAGTTTTGAGGACACCGAGGACGGTGTTGTTCTAAGGGGGAGGAGAATGTAATACCCCATTTTGACCCTTATGTTAATATTGGCTTTTAATGTAAATATTGTATACACACGTTGTATGCTTCCTTAGTGTGGAGCTCAAGGATAAGGCCCCTCTAGTGTATGTTCGGATTTTATTTAAAACAAGCAAGTATTTGATATTTTGATACCCATGTGCTATTAAGCCATGGAATATTGTAAATTGATGTAAATATTAATATTGCAATAAAATACCAAAACTAGCTATGGAAGCAACCAATGAGAAGGGGCCATGCGTATCCACTAGGGAGTGGTGAGGGGGGTTGTGGGGATGAACCATACGCTGCCAAATGTCGTTGTGAGAACCCATTTGACTTTCCTTGATGACATTTATTTATGTTGTAAGGAAGTAGTTGAGGATTTCAGTCCATGGCTTCAATGGAGCATGGGCAGCCCAAAAATTCGTATTTGCAGGTATGGGCTCTGTTTTCTTATACCACAAGCCATTCTACCTCATGGGAGTTGCTTCTTCCTCATCCCCATTCCATTGTGGAAGTTACCAACATCATTTTCCATCCAAAAACGAATTGCCTGCAGCAAGAAAAATCAGAAATCGCAACTTTGCAAGAACCCATGTTTTGAAGAGCAGAAAACGCCCAGATTTGGTATTGGACAGTAAAATCCAATGGGGGATCCATAGATATAAACCTTGGGGTGAAATTGAGAGTATTAGTTATCCCGAAATGCATAGGAAAACGCAGTTTTTTCAGCCCAGAAAACCAGTGACAGATTTGAGTTATTGAATGACTGAATTGGGAGAAATTCAATTAAGTACAATTGAACAGAGGTTGGGTTTGCTTGATAAACCCAATGAATGCTAGAATCTCAGGAAGCTAGCAGCTGGACCTTTCTATACCCACCCTGAAGAGCACTGGAGGGAAGAGTTTCCTGAGGGACTATGTAGCAGAGAAGGGGACCTTCCTTGTGTTGGGTGTGGCAGGTAATGTAGGTGCCTGACTGTTGAGTTCATTTGAGATGCCTATAGCTCTGTAGTTGAGCTCACTGGCTTAACATTACCCTCCTCTATCTTCTTGTATGCTTGATAAACCCAACTGTGTGTTGGCTTACCATAGCTGTTGAGTGAAACCATGGCTGTGAGTTAGCCCAACTAGTTACTCCTTAGTGGATACGCAACCCAGCTCGAGGGTGATCTCTCAGCTGAAAGAATGCAAGCTGGACAGAGATCTATGGTTGGGTGGAACGTTGCTCTCACATAGCCAGTTGTTTGGACAACTTCATCTTCAAGATAAGTGTTATCTGTGTTATAAATTACATGCATTTTGTGTTCTGCAGTATGTTAATTGTCCATGTTTAATGAAATGAAATGATTTTCTTAATATGGGATCTATGCATGGCATTGGAACGAGATTGAGTCACTATGTGTTGAATCATCCTCTGCTGTGATATATATATGTTATGCATTATTATTTGTGTGTGTGCAAATATGATTTAATTCCGCTGTGTTTATATTGAGTATGAACTTGCACACATAAGTTTTAAATTGTTATGAATTCCTGAGTAACGTATGGGGCTGAGATGGTAGAACGAAGCTCGTATGTTTGGTCAGTTTTCTCTCCCATGCATTGGGATGACGGGAGGGGACGCTACAAGTGCATTCCTTGGTCACCGTGAGTAAGGATGAGAAAGGAACCTTAGAGGAGAATGAGGAGTTTAGAAAATTACTGAAACCATCCTTTGAAGATAAGTGGAGGCAATTCATGCAAGAGTTTGAATTGTTGGTTAGTCAACTTGGAAGCAACTTGAAAAAAGGAACGAGCAATGGTTCTCTTTTCAAGGAAAAGAAGGAAATGGATGAAATAATTTATGCCACAAAGGAGGAACCTCATGTAATGGTGGAACATGAGGTACATGTTGATATGCAGGTGCTTGAAGATGCTACACGCAAACAAGAAGAAGGACAAGCACTTGTCTTTGTTCAGAGGGATTATGAGTTGCCTCATGGAGAGAGTTGCAAAGTCTTGAAGGAGGCACATGATCTCACAACAGTTGGACCAGCCAATTATGGAGAAGATGAATTAAAGATTTCGATGGGTAAGATTTGTAAATATTTAAGGTTGGTTCATAATTCCTCACCCCCTACTTTTTTTTCAGCCACATCAATTGGGGATAAAAATTGGGTGAAAGGTTTTTTTTTCTGGTGGTGCCACATGAGGGGTATGAAACTCCTACCTCTCCTTTTGATGATGACATGAATAGAGCACCTCATTATTTACATTTGCAGCATAATATTGTCTTTCCTTATGATGATAGATATCTTCATATATACACTTATGATGTTCACTTGAGTCACTTGAAGACTCATGATCTTCCTTGCTCCTTGCTTAGTTTAATTGATGTTGGAGGAACTTCATTAACTACTTGGATGAAAGAATACAGGGTTGACTGTTTTGATGCATCTTACATATTCTTGGAATAGCATTATAGGACATGGGATACTCACTTATGTCATTGGATCAGATTTGATTGTTCACTCGATGCTTGTATGCACCTGAAAAATGGTGCTCTACTTACTTGGAGGTATAAGCACTTTCATGATTCTTTGATGAAGCACTTCCTTGATGTACATTTTCATTATGTTGTTATGTACTTTGATGATATATATTTTGTACTCATGATGTTTGGAAGAATGCATACAAGAAAATGGGATCCAGGAATTCTCTTATTTAATGGCGTGGGTTGGAGAGCACTCTTAATGGTTGGGGTGCAATACAAGCAATGAGACAATACAAGCAATGAGACCCTAGAATAATTTTTATCTCATTGGTTTCAAATTTTTTGGGAACAAGTAGTATGGGAGATAGATTTTCCACTTAATAAAGTGATTTTTATCAGAGTAGTGCAGCAGCAAGCATGGTGGTTCCTCTCTAAAATTTTCATGGAAACTTAAAGACTCAAGGTTGGGCAATTCAATGGCAACTTCAAAGAATTATACAGAAAGCAGGTTCTTCAACACCCATGTTTGAAATTGCTTGAAGACAAACAATATTGGGAAGGGAGGATTTGTCATGTCCCAAATTTGGCATTGGGTCACAATGGAATAATCACATTGGCCATATTCATTAGAGTTTGTCAAATTGATGTTAAGGGTCAAATAATTACCAAGGAGGAAAATTACTAGTTTCCTAGGTTTGGGGTGGAAGCCTTGGGATTTGGAATAAGGGGGATAATAAATGATGTTTGAACATTAGAATGGCATAAATATTTAATAAATGATATAAATAAATATATACAAGTGAAAATCAAAGTGGCATTTGATCATGAAGACACATGGAGGAAGTGGGACCCACATATGGCTAGATTTCCCCACTACACTTGCCATCATTCTCTCACCAATTCGAATTCAAGGTGAATGGTAACATACTTGGGGGAGTTCAAAATGTATTATTCATGGCATGACTCATCCAAGGTCGAAATATAGAGGAAGAGTAACTCCCATGGAAGAGGAAGATACAATTTGGAGCTAATGGGACACTTGGGCTAGATTCCCTAGCTCTATGACAACAATGATGAAGATGCTATGGCACCTATGACATAAATTAGACCTGAAGGCTGGCATATGACATATACGACATGTCAGGGCTAAAAATAGCTTCCAAGAGGGCGCTCAAGGGAGTTAGGGCAGCTAAGATGCTTCCACATGTGATTTGGTGGAAGTGGAAAACTAGGAATTGTTGTACAAGTGGCATTCTTTGGAATTTCTTCCCAACTTGAGTTGGCATGAGTCTCTTGGAAGGAATTTGACCCATGGAGGACATTAGAAGTTTATAAATGTCAATAAAAAAGAATGAAACCAGTTTTTTATCATTTCTAGAATTTGCAATTGCATTTGTGAAGAGGGAGAGCTAGTGGATGACTAGTTTCTTGCCTTAGCCAATTTCGAGGGTGAACGATTCCCATCCAAGTTGGTAATTGGAAAGGCCATTTAGACCTTTCATTTGGAGATTTAATGGATTCTTTATTTTTAGGTGTAAGCTATAGGGAAGCTCATGGTTTCTTCTATTGCAGCTCACTCCTTCAACCATTTCCATTTTTGATGGCATATTCTTGATCCTTGAGGGAGGGCATTTTTGGTGAGCTATTGTACTCTTTGGGGGAGCTTATAATGCCCCATTTATTTTTTAAGATGAATTAAATACTCTGTTCTTCATCTCCAAAAAGTTTCAGGTCGAAATTCCAAGTAGAAATGTATAAATTGCATTTTTAATGAAAGAACAGTGCCATTTCCCCACTACCTTGTTGTGAACCAATGTAATGCTGATGATTTCAAATGAATGGATGATTCTCTGATAAATTGTGATTAATGGAATTCCATGGATGTATTTTACAAGTTTCATGTACTGTACTTGAGCATTTGAAGTATTTTTACTCAGTTTAATTGCATTGGGAGAAGAAATAGTGCCATTTTCCCAAGGGTCGAATGGGTGATTTTTGCAGCTTAATGGAAGAGGGTTGGAACAGATATAATAATCAATTAATGGTGCACATGAGACCTTAATAACATCCTCAATACATTCCCTATATCTGTTTAGAAATTCGAGGGATTTTGGAAGCATTTGGGAGGCCATTTTCAGTGTTACCTAGGGGGGATTTGATGCACAAATTACTACTTAAAATCCCATACATTGACCAGAATATAAATCAAGTTTGCAGAAGTCTTTTGAGGGTTATATCTCATCCCTGAACATCATATTCAAGTCCTAATATCAATCATACACCTTCCTTGAATATTTGAAGGCATTTGGAGCCAATTTGAGACCAAGAGACCAATACTAGTCAAAGGGAAATTACTAGTAAAGTTCCCTCCATTGGCCAGAGTTGAAAGAGGATTTGCAGAAGTATATTAAAGGTCCAAAAGCATCCCTGAAACACATATTTATGTTATAACATTATCCATATAACTTCTCAGAATATTTGGGAGCAATTGGAGCAATTTGGAGACCTAGAGCTCAAAACTAGTCAAAAGTCGAACTAGGGAAAAAAAGTGAAAAATTGTCATTTTAATAAAATTCCTAACAAAGGACATTACAGAAAGGTAATGGTAAAATATTATATTGTAGCTTTATGTTATTTATTGTTTTTTAGTAGAGTTTTTATGTATTGTTTATATACATGTAAACTTTAGGTTTCTGCAAAATGTGTTATGTTTCCATTAATAGAATGTAATTTATTTGTTAAGGAATAAAAATATTATATATATAACACCATATATCTTTACATATATATATATATGTCAAAATCTACTGACATATTTTTTTTTTTAAATTAAAGTTTTTTTAATAAAAATACAAATGAAAAATGATCAAATCAATCACAACCTTTTTACTAATAAAATATAAAAAATGACACATCATAAAAAAATATCTTGAATAAATTTATCTAAGGGAAATTTGAAAGATAACATCTCTTGGTCGTCGGTCTCAATCTCAATCTCACCCATAACGAGAACTAATCTCCCATAAATTCTAGGAAGAAAGAGAAAGATGAACTAATAAAAAGAAGAGGCGTCCAACTAATAATTCAAGATAGGTGCATACATTAAAGAATATCTTCGCTTCCCAATCTAAAACTCTATCACATTGAAATCATGTCATGTAATATGATAGTGCCAATTCTTCCCATCAACCAATTGTAATCGAGAAAAAATGGAAAGTCTATTCAAGAATATACCAAAGAGATATGTCATGTAATATGATAGTGCAAATTCTTTCCATCAACCAATTGTAATCTAGAAAAAATGGAAAGTCTATTCAAGAATATACCAAAGGATGTATAATATCTCAACCAACAATGATATTAAGGAGAGTTAGCTAGGAAAAAAAATTAGCTATAATAAGATCATTAAGTCTATTCAAGAATATACCAAAGGATGTATAATATCTCAACTAACAATGATATTTGGAGAGTTAGCTACGAAAACAAATTAGCTATGATAAGATCATTAAGTCTATTCAAGAATATACCAAAGGATGTATAATATCTCAACTAACAATGATATTAAGGAGAAGTTAGCTAGGAAAAAAAAATTAGCTATGATAAGATCATTTATATGGTAAGTTTATTTTTATTTATTTTTGAATATAATGATATAATAAAGTCAAAATAATTAATTTGTATAATTTTATTAAGAATTAAATTAAAGTAAAGTCATGGATTTTCTTTTTAAAATATCATTAAAATTTTGGGATTATCGATGGATAATAGGAGGAGATTTTATCAATACATTTAATATAAGCTAGAAAAATGGAGATTTTACATTATAATTAAAGCATCAATAGAGACACTTACATGGTGTAGAATAAACAGTGAATCTAGCTTACCACAAAACATTAATAGAGGCACGTTGTCAAAAGGGAGTTCATAAATCCCAAATTCAAATATTATTGAGTCCCGTGGGGTTGCTAGTCGCTACCCTCCGTATATATATTCTAATGAAGAGGAAGGATCCCACGAGCTTCTCCTTAAAAATAGAGAGAAGGAATTACATAAGAAAATGGGAGGAATTAAAAAAATAGATGTAGCAGGTCACAAATTGCAAAAAATTGTTGCAGTCCTTAATGTTAAATATGAATAACAAGCCTAATATACCAAAAATGTGATAGTTATGTCCTTTTACTTCATTAAATCATAATACCTTTAAGGTAGGGAAACATCATACAAGAATCTTTTTATGGAGGGATAAACTCCTATTCACTTTCCTTTTCAAGAGGGCAACCTCCAAATAAGCAATGTTCCAATGCAATAATAATACTTGACATCTCATAGGGAGAAATCCATCCTTAATTATAGCTATTTAGAACACCATCCCTAACAAATAGTGCCCTCAACACTAATGAATGAACCATATTTACATTTATTACACCTATCTAGTGAGCCTTATTTAATAATAACTAATATAGTAAGTTTCTCACAAAGTGTAGAATAGACGGTGAATGGGTGTACTATTAAGGCACTCCTTGTATTAGATCACATTTCTGAAACTCCATGAGTACTAGCTTAAAAGAAATTTCTCAGCAACATAACATTATGTTTGAGCATATTTATAGAGATCATAATTCGCTGGCAGATAAGTTATCTAAACAGGCTCTGGCAGGCTCGGAAGGTCAACTAATATGGGAGGAATGGTGTGATAATTCCATTCTGGATAGTGGAGTCACTTTTTTTTTTTATTAAGGACTTGGAGGGTTTCTTTCTTAAATGCTTCAGTTGGCTGTAGCTATCTGTATTCTGCTCTGTTTTGTCATATGGTTACTTCGGAAAGTCTGTCTTTTTGAGATTTTTGGGAATTGTAAGGTTTTGGTTGTATGTATGTATTTCAGACCTTACTTGGAAGTCTTTTTTTGAATGATTCGGACAAAGAATCAAGACTATCTTTGTACTATTTGATTCACATGAATATCAATAGTAGATTTTTTTACTATTAAAAAAAAAAAAAAAAAAAAAAACAAAACAACAACAACAACAACAACAACAACAAACAAACTAATATAGTAAAACAAGTCTACATTATATTGAATAGCCTCAGCCGTATTCTTACTAGCATAGAATTAAATTTTGAAAACTAATTTAAATAATTTTTTTTAAAAATTATTTAAAGAGTATAAAATAGAAATACCATTCAATTTCATATGTTTTTATTAAAATAATTATTAATAAATAGTTTCTGTATTTTTTGCACTCGCCATATCCAAGTTGTTGAGATTTTATATTTTTGTTTTCTAAATATATGTTTGATTTTATTATATAAATGTATGTACATTTATTGTATATTTGTGAATATTTGATGAAAAGTATTATTTGTGCCGGGTTTTCTGGCTTGGGTCATTTGGAATACTCGAAACAGAGCCATCTTCCAGGACATTAAGCCATTTGTTTCTCAAACTATATGAAGTTTCTGGAGTCTTTTTCACTTATATGCAAAGGATTCAGTCTACTCATATAAGGACACTAGATCTCATCAACTTATGGATTTGGACAGAGATGATATGCATGGTTTCTTTGATGGGGTGGCGACAAATTACAAATGTGGAGCAGGATTTCTTATCAGTTGTGGAACTTCTCTTTTGCTCAAGTTTCGACTATCTGGAGGTACGGGTACAAATACAAAGGCTGAACTATTGGGCATGTGGGATATTTTAAAAGTCACCCATCTGTGTGGATTGGACTCATTACGAATCTTTGGTGACTCCATGGTGGTCATCAAATGGGAAAATAAACATGCAAATCTTAAGAATATCACATTACAATACTGGTGTTCCAGAATTTTTGATTATATGAATCTATTTTAGAATCTCTCTATAAATCACACTTATAGAGAAAACAATGCTGAAGCGGATGCACTTTCAAAACTGGCTATTGATGGAGATCCGGGTACACTTCACTGGGAAGAGTAGGTGGAAGATCATCTTGTCTCGATGGGCAGTTGCAACTCTTTTTTTGCTGAGGCTTAACTGGTGCCTCTAGTACTTGACATGTTTTTTTTCTGGGACTGTCTGTTTTGATATTAGTATGTTTGAGACAGTGATAGTTTTTTGTATAAGTTACGAATTTCAGCAATGGTTTTGAACATGGTATAGCCATCAGAATATTGGTAGCCACCATGCTTTGTACTTTTTGATTTCATTTCGAAATAGCAGAAGTACGATTTTTTTCCTCGAAAAAAAAAAAAGTAGTCTACTTCAGTATTTTATTAGTACTAGATTTTTTCATTACATATTTTTTCCTTATCAAATCGTATTAGTATCTGTATTCATACTCAAATTATGCTACTTTGATCAAAATAATGAAAAAAATGTATTTATAACAAATATATAACCTATAAAACCAACAATAAATTATATTAAAGTTTGACAAAATTTTGAAATAAAAATGTCCTCATACTTCAAAAACATCAACATCATGATAAAATCCTCAACATTAATTTAAAAAAATTAATCACATCGATTCATATATACTATCTTTGTTAATAAAAGATAAAAATAAAAATTTATATCAAAAGTATCCAAAGGACGTAATAAAAATTAATCACATCGAATCATATATACCATCTTTGTTAATGAAATAATTTCAACCAACGATAGATGAATTAAATTTGATTAAAAATGCTCTCAAATCTCTAAATGTCGCATTTTGTCACTCATTACCAAAGAAAAAAACTACTAAATATAAATAATACCATCTAATTACCAAATGTATTAAAAATATATAATACTTTCTAAAATATGCAAATTGGCTCAAATAAATGATTACCAACATAATTTTAAATAAAGCATTGCCAACATACTATTAAAATAGCAAAGTACGTTTTCCATAAAAAAATAGATCTTAAATGAAATTATTTTAGCATAAGAATCAATGTACTCACCATACTAATAATAAAGATTATGGTGAAATGAGATATGACCATCAAAAAACACTTTTATGTTTATTACTTTCCAATAACATTGGATTCGAATTATATATGTTTAACATTATTCTCAATTTTATTAATAAATTTTGATTAAATATTTTTTAATATAATAAAAAGATTTAACAACAATCCTATGTTTTTATATTTATTTATTATAATGAAAAAACTTTTGAATTAAAATTATAAATTATTTCAAGAAACCAAAAGAGATAAAGTGAATGAAATTGGTACATAAAACTACTAAATATATGCATTACCTATATGATACTAAATACATGTAATATCTATATTATGATATATAAAATATTTTCAAAAGTTTGAAAAATGGCTAAAATAAGTAATTATCAACATAATTTCAAAATAGTAAGTTCAGGTTTACAAAATAGGGCGTGGAGGATCTTTTTTCTGGAAAAATATCATAACTACTTTTCACGTTATTAGGGACATGATGGTATGGCAAGTGGGGAATGGCCTCGATGCACGTATTGGACTTGATAATTACAAAGGCGTACATCATCACACATGTCCTCCACAGGAATTGACTTCATACTTATCAGAAAGGGGCTATAAGGTTTTGGCAGATATTGCGGAAGGGAGCAGTTATTTTATCCAGCAGTGGGAAAATGCAACTTTTTTACATTTACAGGCGAGATGGTTCGATGCTTGGAATGATTGGATTGTTGAGCTGGAAAAAGGTTTCATTGTGCTGAGTAACGAACCTGATGCCTTACAGTGGCAAGGTTGCGAGGAAGAAGGTATTTTTACAGTGAGGGTTGCTTATACCATGCACTGGAGTTATCGGTTCACAGAAGATCCCTGGTGGTGGAAGAAGATCTGGAAAGTTAGGTCGACTTATAAGAGCAAAATTCTAATCTGGCTAATCCTTAAGGGCAAGATTCTCACATGGGACAACTTAAAAAGTAGATTTATAGAAGGTCATGGAAGGTGCAGCTTATGCAGATCGACGTATGAGAACGCAACACATCTATTTATTGGATGCCCATTCATACAGTAGGTATGGGCAGGTCTTCGTCAGGAAATCAAGATGGTTCATGTGGATGAAGGTGACTCATTCGAGCATTTCTTGAAGTCATGGTTCGATGAGCCGAGCCTCAAAAGTATTAGATGTTTGGCTTTTCTGGTTCCTTGGTACGTATGGCTTGCCAGAAATCTCTTAGTTTTCGAAGATAACAATTTTCCTAGTTATTATGTTACGTCATAGATCCTCTCGATATATCATTTGTTTCAAGAACAGGAGAAACCGGTTCAGTACAGAACGCCTAAAGTTTTGAACATTGCAGAAGGGGAAGTGGTGGGTTTTTTTGACGGAGCATGCTCTAATAATGTATGCGGATTGGGTGGTGTTCTAAGGCTATCGGAGAATGAGACTTACAGTTTCCAAGCAAATGGAGGCTTTGGCTCCAATAACATAGCAGAAGGACTTGCTTTGCGAACTTTACTACTTCTAGCTAAAGATAAGAAGATTGAAAATCTTAAAGTGTATGGGGATTCAGAGATTTGGATAAGATTCATGAACAAGGTTAATAGTTTCAACAATCACGTGCTCTAGAATTTAGGCAGTAATGTGGTTCAGTTGGTCACACTTTTCCAGAAAGTCACTTTTGCACATATTTACAAAGAACAAAACACTCATGTAGACACTCTTTCAAAAGATGGATTAATAATGGATGAAGGCACATGCAAGATAAATTCTCACCAGCAGGCTAATCAGGAAACAAGGTTGATATCATTAAACACTATGAACTAAGTACTTTTCAAAGTTTTGCACTGTTTTGTTATGGTCATACTTTTATTTTGTAAGCAAGTATAAGATTCAGGATTTTCATACTTAGACTTTGGATATTATCATCTTTCGAATGTATTTTTTGCTCTTATAAGATCAATGAATACGATTTTTTCTTTGGAAAAAAAGGTATTTTTAAGAAAGAAATATTATATTTTTAGTGTAAGAATTGAAATTATTCAAATAAATTAATATTAACATTATTTTAAAATAACAAAATAAGTTTTTATAAAGAAATAGATCTCATATAGAATTATTTTCGTTAGGAGATGAAACCAATATCTAGATCTCCAATATTCCCACAAGCTACTCATATAGATCGAGCATGTGAAGTGTTACACCAGTGCAAAAGTAGAGCCCCTAACATTGTAACGCAAAGAGATAAAAAAAATGGCTTTGTAAACATTGTAACTCAAAAGAGATAAAAAAAGCTTTTAAGTATTTTTCAAATAATAATAAAACATCGAAGTTATATTATCCCGTAATTTCAAGGTTTACATGTAAATATCATATTCTATTCTCAAATGTGTTTGCTTTTATTTTTTATATTTTTCTAAAAATAAGATTTTGGTGAAATGAAATAAGCCCAAACATTAAGATAAGTTGAATTAAAGTTTCAAATCAAACATTTGTATGAGATACAATTTCAAATAAAGAGTATAACTCAATCAATGGCCAAATATGTTTTTATTTTTATGGTAATTAGCATCGCAAAGGATTATCACAAGGATAACATTTGCAAAGGATTCATGGGATTATTATAATGTATATGTTAGAATTTGTAGAAATACATTATGGAGAAGAAATATTTAACTAGAAGAAGATATAGTAATGTTTATTTGTAAATGAATAAAGAGAGTTTCAAACTCAAATTTAAGATTATAATGGGTAATTATTCTTGATATAGGGAGATGGAATATATGTTTAGAGAAGAATAAATAGAATAGTTAAAGGGTTAAATAATACTACATGACATATATATTGTTAAATTATGTGTATCATATCTTATTTTTATTTTTAATAATTATGAAATTATAAATAGAAATATATTGATATCTTTAATCAATAATGTAATGGAAATAAATAGGAAATCAATCACATTTTCTTCATGCCTTTACCTTGGAAAATCTTAATGGGGAAAACCAACAATAATGATTTCATTAAGACAAAATATGGGCTCGTGTCTTGGGATAATGGCCTATTTGAGAAAAATAAAAAAACAACAAGATAACCTATCACACCTTAAGATATGTCCTTCATCTTGTTGGTTGGTAATCCCTTTGTTGTCTCTTGCACCTTTCCTCAAACCCTACCCCTACACACTTGGATGAAAGTCATTCTCCACCTAATACAATGAGATCTCACTATCTCACTTTGTGTGTCTTGTGTGTCCTCCTCCTCTCACCTTGGTTGTATTTTATATCCTTGAGATGAACCAAAACCCTATCTCCAATGGCTGAGATTAAATCTCATTCACTTGAGATCAATGGCTGAGATTAAATCTCATTCACTTGAGATCAATGGATGAGATTCACTTAAGTCATCAGTGCCTAAAACTTAGGCCCTTTACTTAATTAATCCCTTGATTAATATAAAAAGGAATTTACTTCAATAATTCACTTAATTAAAGTGAAACTCCTAATTCTAATAGGTATTAGTGACGACTTCCACCTATTATAAATGGAACTTGTGGAAGTACATATATGATGCTACAAACATCAACACTCCCTCTTAGCAAAGAAGGTACTTCTCAAAGAGCCACCTGGAACTGGTTCTCTCTCTAACCCTGGATGTAATGTCCCCATTTTTTATAGCACTAGGGAGCAACCACTAGCCATTAGATCCCCATGGGTCCAAGTGTAAATTTAAATAAATTAGTTAGGGATTAAGTTTAGTCTATGGTTATCTCGTATAATTAAATTAAATCATGCACAAGTAATGTAGTCCATAGTTTCGAATAATTAATTATTAATTAATTGTGTGAGGAGTTGAAAATGCTTAGGTGGCCTATGAGGATGCATAGGATATTAGGTGGACCCAATGAATTTCCTTCCAAAAATAAATATGGAAGAAAAGCAATAAAAATAAAGAAAGCAACTGAAAAGCTGGAAGGTAGCACAAAATCAAGGAAAAGCATACTAAAGTAGGAAAGCAGCCTAAAAGCAAAAAAGTAGCCTAAAAGCAAAAAAGCAGCTGAAAGCAAAAAAGGCAGCTAACAACGGGAAAGCAACCTAATAGCATAAAAGCATCTCAAAAGCAGGAAAGCAGATCAAAAGCATAAAATAACAAAGTTTCTTGATTTGTGCTACCAAGAAGGATTAGAAACAGCAAGAAAGCACCCAGGAATTTCAAGAAAATCCAAAGGGTCTAAGTTTATCCAAGGAGGGTGCAATTGTTGAGGCAAGTGGGTCCAAATGCAAAATAAACTTTCCAAAGAAGCCTCCACTCATCACCAATTCGAATTCCAATGAAGGAAGGCTCTAGAGAAGGAAGAAAGACACCTGATGTTTATAAAAGGAGCATGAACACTCCCTTTCACATATTTTTTTGGTTTGAGTTTTGCATTGAGAGCTCAGAGCTTCTCAAGACTTGGGAGATGTGCCCCTTGTCACTAGTTGGGAGATGTGCCCCTTCTATTCATCACTCTAGTTGAGGATTCAGCTAGATCATGAGGATTTAAGCATTCAAACTTTTTCATTGAGAATACTTGTAGGTCCATTCCATTGTTAATCAAGTGCTATCTTGCTTAGAGTTGAAGATTTCATCAGTTGGAGTGTTTTCTACAGTGTCTTCTCGCCTATGTTATTTATGGATGATAGCAACCCCATGGGTACTTGCTGTTATATCTAACCTATATAATGTGAAGTATTTCCTCTAATATCCAATGTAATTAAGTGGCTTTCTATTCTGCAAATTATATTTCCAATTATTAATGAATATTTTCTCCCATGCTCGTTATAGTACCAAATTTAACTAGTTTTCCATAATTTTGTATTATACTAACTTCCATAACTACAAATCCCTATCTGTGAGTTATTGCAGTAAGAAGACACTTTATAGGACCCATACCAGCCTTTAGAACAGAAATTTTTGACCCTTATGGTCATTCGAATTGACTTGGAAATATCACAGTTGAGTTGTCCCAAAACTAGTTTTAATTTCCTATCTTCCAACTGAGTCCAGTTGATCCAAATTAATAACCTCAGGGTCGTTATAGTTGGTTTGGGGTAGTTGCAGGCTATCCACTTCTAGATATATACCATAATCCATTTGGTTCCACATAATTCCTGGGGATATTTCCTTAGAGTCTTTGGCTTTGCCAAAGGGTCGTCCTGGGCATGATGCACCTAGAGAATGTGCAGTTGTAGAATTTGGGCGTCTGTTTAGGTTTCTGTATGTTGTCCTTGAGATCTAGCAGGTCCTGAAATACATATTGGGAAAATTTGGGAGGGTCTAGAGGTGTTTGGGGCTTAATCTTTGATTTAAGGCCAAACTAGTCAAATTTTGTATCTAGCCCATCCTCTGTGTGTTTGAGTTTTCAAAAGTTTGAGTTAGTGTGCATAAATTTTGTTTGCGTACATTATAGTGGTATCAAATAATGGTCCTCTACACATGTGAGAAACAAAGTTCAAAGATCTAAGCTCCAAAGCAGAATTTTGCAGCTATAAGACTAGCACCAGCTAGTGATGTTTACGAATGGGATGATGAGGAAGCATCATGTTCTGATGATGATATTATTTATGTTGATGGTGGAATGCAGGTGGCGAATGAGGACGATGAATCCTTGTATGACATTGTGTGCATAGAGAACATAAGGCCTAATCCACCAGAGTTCAATATTGTTGATGAAAAGTGTGTTATGGGGGAAATCCTTTAGGATTCAATCCTTATGAGTACCTCAGAGAATGCCAAACAATAAGGAAAGAGATCCAAGAGGTCTTACCTTTCTGAGACTTCTGCACTTTCAAAGTTGAAAGGTTGTTTCCAAATGAGGATCCTTACTGTAGCACATATCAAGGAAGAGTAAGTCATATTTTCAACATTGTGTGCAAAGAAGTGGAGCATATATTGCAGCAGAGTTCAGCCACTTAGTCATCACCAATGCATCATAGTGAAGCATAGCACAATCCCTCACCATTTATCTGCGCACTAGTAGAGTTGATGAAAGAGTATGATACCAAAGATCCAACACCTGACGAGGAAGATGTGATACAAAGGTATGATGACATTTCAGATTACAATATTCCTTTGTGTCATCAAGAGGTTGCATCCACTTCCATGGAGAAGTTTGATCTTGGCATGGTTGAGTCTACTGGAATTAATACTCGAGTTTTTGGTGTTGAGGATCATTGCAGTGATAGGGATGGATTGATGGATGGGAGTGTGCATGATTCTCATATGGTGGATGAGCTCACATGTGACAACACACTTGGTGTTGTCAAGCAATCATGGAGTGACTTGGAGAGCTTACTCTTAGTCACCGAAGAGAGGATGTTGCAAGTGTTGTCCAGAATTGATGGTGCACATAGATTCATGGAGGATATTATAGGGAGAGTTCAGTTGGAGGAGAGACAAGGTGGAGTTGTTGGGAGAGTATATAGCTCTGAACTGTGCATCATTAAAGGAGAGTTGGAAAATATCAAGGAATACTACTTGCATATGTTTATGCATAGATACATGGCTCTCAAATTTGTTGAAGACAAAGCAACAACAGAAGGAGAGCAAATTCATATGGATTCCGGATATTGTATTTCCTTTCCTAGGACCAATAGTGATGTAATGTGTGTGGATGATTGCAAACATGTTGCATTGGAGGAGCCTCTTGTGCAAGGTGAGAATGAGGAGTGTTTAATGATGCAAATGCTTGATGGTAGTAGTGACAAGGGGATTGTTTGTAGAGCACGTGTTTCACACTAAGAGGATCATGAGCTTTATCTATCTGAGGAATAATCATTTGTGGAGGATGTACTTGATTTCATTCCACTTGGTCCCAACAACATATATCATGTGATCATTTCCTTCGGATCAAGTAGCAGAGAGAACTGTCAATCTATGGATAGATGCATTGCAGAGTTGATGACTCTAGGAGGTGAGAGAACATCTTATGATTATATTGACATCTCTCACAGTGCCCTTCTAGATGAGCAACAACTTATGCACATTTAGCTTCCATTTGATTCCATTCATCCACCTATGGATTGGGTGGAATATTACATGGCACACATGGAGATACTTTGTAGAAATAGTTATGATCAGGGTAGGAGGAAGACAATTGCGCAAGCAAGTTTCCATGAGGATATGGGAATTTAAAATGTTGAGGCATTTTCCTTATGCAAGGAAGAAATCAGCTTGGGTCACACCTTTGGATGAGGCACACTGGTACATTCTTATTGGACCATCCAATAAAGGAGACCATGTATCTACTATTTCAATGGATGAATTTTGTAGAGAGTTGCAGTTGGCCTACTTTCCTTCACTCCTAGCACCTAAGGATGTGAAAGGAAATGTTGATTTGATGGAGGAACCATTTTTATTGATGCTTCATGAGAAGTAAGAGACACATGTCCCTACTTATCAACTTGATTTTGATCACTCGTACACACCCTTGGTCCTCCTTCAGTATGGTGAGCAACAATGGCATCTACTCGCACCACTTGATACTTGTTTCATGCACATCAGTGCAGGGGAGTTCCACTTGAGCACTTTGAGTGGGACAAGTGATTGCAAAGTGATCCATGGGATTGTAGTGTTGTTTGCACATGTGGAGTTTAACATCTTGTTGGAGAGGCTCACAGAGTTGAAGATTTGCATTGGGAGTGGAAATATTCCCATTTGGTGGATGGATCCTGGCATACCATGGAATTATAGATTGTCACAAGAAGCGATGATGATGGATGGTATGCAACAAAGATCATGCGATAGAGGCATTGGTGGTTTGTTTCAGATACCATTGATGTTTGGGAGGATGCATCTAAGATATTGGGATCCATGAATTCCTTGGCATGATGGATTGCCTTGGATGTCATTGATGTTTGTTAGAGTGAAGTACAAACAATGGGACCCTGGCATTGCTTGAAGACAAGCAAATTTTGGGAGGGGAGGACTGTAATGTCCCATTTTTTTATAGCACTAGGGAGCAACCACTAGCCATTAGATCCCCATGGGTCTAGTGGAAATTTAAATAAATTAGTTAGGAATTAATTTTAGTCTATGGTTATCTAGTATAATTAAATTAAATCATACACAAGTAATGTAGTCTATAGTTTCGAATAATTAATTGTGTGAGGAGTTGAAAATGCTTAGGTGGCCAATGAGGGAGCATACGAGATTAGGTGGACCCAATGAGTTTCCTTCCAAAAATAAATATGGAAGAAAATCATTAAAAATCAAGAAAGCAACTGAAAAGATGGAAGGAAACAAAAAATCAAGGAAAAGCATACTAAATTAGGAAAGCAGCCTAAAAACAGAAAAGCAACTAAAAGTAGAAAGGCAGCTAAAAGCAGGAAAGCAGATTAAAATCATAAAAGAAAGAATTTTCTTGATTTGTTCCACCAAGAAGGATTAGGAACAACAAGAAATCACCTACATAACAAAATTTGACCCCAAAATACGACAATAAAATCTGATGAATTTGATCATGTCGTCAGATTTCATCTTTAAAGTTACGATTTTTTCTTTTTTTTAAAAAATTTATATCTGCAGTTGTCGAATATTCGACGGTCGTCGGTTATCCGATGACACTCGTCGGATATCTGACGAGTGTCATCAGAGCTGCGACGTATATATATTATAATGATAACTATGATAATATCGTCGGATCTTCGACGAGGTGTTAATTTTAGAAACTATAAATTATAGAAACATTCCGACATGTTTCCTATACAAGCGACGGTTTGCGGAAATTATATTATTTTCACAGAATGTTTTCCGTACAAAAATAAACAATTATTTCAATTGTTACTGTGATTAAAAGTAGTGAAGTGTGGAGCTTGATTTTTTAAGATCGGTAGTCTTTAGTCAAGCTCTTTATGAGAAAATGTCACATAACAATATTCCTGATCCAGACGAACAAAATCAGCAATTGCTTGCTAGATTGTGGGATGGACTGAAAAGAAAGGGTGATGGGAAATGTTATTGTCCATGTATTCAATGCAGGGGATTTAAAATGAGAAGAATAAATATCACAAGAGCCAGAAGACATTATAGGAAACATGGACATGCTGAGGGGGGACATGAATATCGCCCATTGGTAAGTTTTGCATTATGTCTTTATATTGACAATTTTTGTAAATGTATGTATCATTTTAATATTTCTTATATTAAATAATATCTATTGATGGTTTCATGTAATTATAAAGGAAATACCTCCTACGACATATCGCCCGGAGGATGTGCTTTCAGAACAAATACCAGAGGAACATGGAGCTATGAATAATGGAGAACAAGTTAATGATCATATTGAAGAAGATAATCATATTGATAATATAGTTGAAGATGATGGTACAAATACATTGATCCATGATACATTTAATGGTAGAATGGATGATGATGATCATGAAAATTATGACTTTGATGATGTTCATGATTTACCTCTTCTTGAGAAGGCATACGAACCCCTTTATGAGGGCTCCAACACAAATCTTCTCTTTGCTATATTGTTGATAATGAACTTGAAGGTTATGAATGGTCTTTCAAACACATCAGTCACATGGATGTTAAGGTATGTAGTATATTCCATCACATATATATGATCTCACTAAAGGTTATCAATGTTCGTCTAATAATTTTATTGTTAATTCATAAGTAAAATTAATACATATGAAATGTGTTTCATTAATATTATTTATATATTATATTAACTATTTTTTTATTTTAATTTGGTGTAGCTTGATAGCTGAATTTTTGTTACCACTCTCAAATATTTTACCTCGCACTGTTGATGTATTTGTAACTTCGGAAGATATTCACTTGTATATTGTATTTGTACTTTATTGTATCCCCAATGGAGATGTATTATTGCTCTGATTGGAAGTGTCGTCAATTATATTGTAAGTGTTGTAACTTATACTTGATGGGTTATTACACCACCTTGATGGGGTCGGCCCTGTATGAGTCATGTGGGTCAAAGGGTTATTAGACCAACCTAGTGGGGGTCGGCCCAGTCAGCATTATGTTAAGTGGTTAAGTTCAGGCTGACCTAGTTGAGTAAAGGTCAAGTCAAGTTAGTGTATAAATAGAGAGTGTGTCTCTCTCATTTTACACATTCTATTGTTCACTCACTTCGCATTAGTGAGAGAGAGGACGAGTGCGCACAAGTGGAGGAGGAGCATACTACTGAAGATGTCTATATCTTGGGTTTGATAATGGTGATCCTTGTATTGATGCTTATTCTATCTCTGAGGAAGTTGTGGGGTTTTTCACCTTCTTGGTTTTCCCCGGTGAAATGTTTTGTGTCTCTTGTCTCTTGTCTCTTATGCTTGATATGCTGTACATGTTGTTCTTTCAATTAAGATCCTAGATTAGAATGAATTAAATTCTGAAAAAATAACATGGTATCAGAGCTAACCTGAAGGAAGGCATGATATGGCATTTATGAGACTTGTTGCACTTGCGACAAATTGCAAGCTAGGGATTGATATAGAAAAAACCAGTCATCGTAGCACTTTCGCTATAAATACATTTTGGCGAAGGTTCAGGATTTGAAACCTTTACAGGTTGTATATAACATCCCCATGTACCTTGTGTCCAAAGAAAAACTTCTAATTCACTGTACTTTGCGATTTATGATCAGTACAATCTAGGGTTTCTGCCTCTTCTAGATCTCAGTCATAAACAGGTGACCTAGGAAAAAAGGTCACAACTTGGGCTAGGAAGATCCAAATGAAATTTCTTAAAATGTGACAGGTACGGAATGGAATTTAATTTCATAGATAAGTTTTTCAGAGGCCGAAACTGAACCAGTGACACGTGGCACGCCGTATAAATTCGCTCTCCTGTTTTATCCCATAAACAGGTCACATTGTGACACTTAGCATAACTCTCCCTCAGAGAATCCAATTGAGGTCAGACCTATGGGGTTGGAAAGATGACAGGTCAGGATACCACAGGACAAATTTTCAGACCCTGTGGATTCATAATTTCTGAGTTACACTGGAAACAATCAAGTGCATATTTCTGTCAAAACAGATTTGGATTTTGAGCACCTTCATTCTTGGATCGTCACTGCTGTGGGAAATTAGGGTTTCGGAGAAAGTTGAAATTCTTGGAATCGGACACCATGGATGGATGATCCTCATCAAAATATAAATTTAGAGACCAAGATCGAATTTTTTGGTTGGGAAGAAGGCCGGGCTTGATCAAACCCTAGTTCGGGATTTTGATCGGAAAGGTGGAAAATTAGGGCTTTTGCAAAAGTTGGAATTTTTGAAATCTGTGACCACGGTTGGAAGCTCCTCAGAAAAATCGAAGTTTAGAACACAAGATCGAACCTTTTGGATGGGCAGAAGACTGGGCTTTATCAAACCCTAGTTCGGGATCCTGTCCAGTGAATCTGGAAGTTTCAAAGGCAATTTTGAGGAGTCAAATTTTGCAGTTTTCAAAATTGAAGTATACCAGCTTGATCAACTCAACAAGCCACATCTTTCCATCCATTCAGAAGTTTGAAACTCAAAGTTTGAATTTTTAGGGTTTCTCTAACAAACCCTAATTTAGCTCTAGATCGAGTCTCAGCAAATCAAAGTGGATTGGGTTAATCCTAGAAGAAGATGATTTGGTCACCTGCATAAGTGAAGAATCTCCAGTTCCAGAGGGAGATGAGGCTGAGGCTTTACTTGAGAAGGCTACAAGCAATCCTGACAGGTATGACTTGAAGAGATACATGTATGTTTTGAAATTTGTTCATGATTAAGTTATGATATGTTTGTCTTCATATTATTGAGGTTAGTACAATCTTGATTAATCTTAGACTTGTCTCATCACCCTAGTAAAAGAATGAATGCATGTGAATGATAGAAGAAATTCATTGATTAGGGTTATGACACTTATGATTGTACTAATGCACTATGGTGTTGCATGAGGTTGGTGTTGTCCGCTAACATGAAATGTACAAATCAAGTTCTAGATCAAGAACATATGACCATGGTGACATGAAGACAAAGACTCATGGATCACATAGAAGCTCCACTTACGAGGTATGTATAAATTGGTTCTACAATGGTTAACTTATGAGTTATGTAGGTTACTAAGCACAATTCATTAAAGAAAACAAGAAGACATTGTTTGGGTATGTTAGACATAACTAGCAAACATGATAACCAGGTATGTTTTTCCTATATCAAGATTAGAATCCTACCTTGTGTTAGGATATTATACTTTTGTATAAATGATAATGTTTATTCTTGAAGTTAGAAGTTTTAGTAATCAAGGGTTTATGCATATTATATTTCTTACTTTGATTGATGATATGACTAACCAGAAGAGTCCTATGGTCAAATAAGAATATGCATGAGTAAAATAAGTCTTTCCTGAAACCTTGAATACTAACGCTTATTACCTATGATCATGGCCATAAATATTTTAGGAACATAATGTTTTGATAGTATTGAGATTATACTAATAGATGTATGATTGTGTACGAGATCTTGAGGATGACACTAGTGCACACTTAAGCATGCATAGTGGTCCATGAAGGATATAAGTTCAAGGACAGGTAATCTAGGTAGAAAAGATCAAGAGGGAGCACACTTCAAAAGTTCCTACAAAGAAGCAAAGATCAAGAAGGAGTCCACCCTACAACCAACCAAAGATAAGTATTTGAATTGTCAATTCCTGTATACATGATTACTTAAATAATGTTGTCCAGTCATATACATACTTATGTTCCTAGATTTATGATATGTATCATGCCTATTATAAAAGTTGCATTAATGAACAAGATACTACTAAATATGAAAATAATGGGTAAGTGGCCTATGGTACTGTACAACATTCCATTGCTACTTATCTATAATGAAACCTCTTTGCTGACATGTTGGGAGTTGTGCACACTCTTAACAATGTTCTGGTAGAGATGGAAGGCATCTAGAAAGTTATGGAATATGGATAAATGTTGTATTGAAACATTGGCCAAGATAATTGCATGACTATATGACATATGTCTTTATGCATAAGAATGTGTTTTTGAAAAACTATGAGAAGTTTCCAATCATGCAATTGGACTTGTCTTGTAGGAAAGACTATGTACCATAACCTACAAAAAGGACTACAACATTTGTTCCAGCAATGAAGATCAAATAAAAACTATCTATTGAAGATATTGAAGAATCTGAAGTTCCCAGGATCCGGGATGCAGTAATGGAAGAATGCCATGATCGAGGAGTACCGGTTGATCATGAAGAATGATGTCTAGGATGTGGTCCCGAGACAAGAAGGGAAGTCTGTTGTGACTTCCAAGTGGATCTACAAGATCAAGCTTGCTGGCGAGTTCGAGATGAAGGACTTGGGATGATGCACTACTTTCTAGGCATGGAAGTGTGGCAGAGTGCAGATGGAATCTTCCTTGGACAAGGAAAGTATGTAGTAGAGATCCTGAAGAGGTTTGGGATGATGGATTGCAAGGCCATGGCCACACCTATGGCATCGAACCTGAAGCATTTGTGTGATGCTTCATCTGATCCAGTTGATGTCACTATGTATCGTCATATGATTGGGTCCTTGATGTACCTGATGAACACGAGACCAGATATTTTCTTTGCGGTGAACACATTGAGCCAGTTCCTGATGGATCCCTAAGGTGTTCACCTGGTTGCTGTAAAGCACATTCTAAGGTACCTGAAGGGTACAATTGATTATGGGATCAAGTATGATGCGAATCAAAAGTTTAACCTGCAGGGTTATGTTGATTCAGATTGGGAAGGCAGTGCTGCAGATAGGAAGAACACTTCTGGGTGCTGCTTCAGTATGGGATCAGGTGTGATCTCTTGGTTTAGCAGGAAGCAGTCCTGCGTAGCACTGAGTATAGCTGAAGCAGGGTATGTTGCAGCTTGTTCGGCTAGTTGTGAGGCAGTATGGCTCCAGAAGCTACTGTATGAGTTATTTGATCTCCCGTTGGAGGCTACTGGTATCTTTTGTGACAACCAAAGTTGTGTGAAGCTGTCTGAGAACCCAGTGTTCCATGACAGGTCGAAGCACATTGAGATCAAATATCACTATATCAGGGATATGGTACAGAGAGGAGCAGTGAAGCTCTTGTATATTGCGATGGATGAGTAGGTTGCGGATGTGTTGACGAAACCACTAGCCAGAGTGAAGTTTGAGTACTTCAGAGAGAGGCATGGTGTTCTTCAGATTGAAGATACTTTGAGGAAGAAGTGATGGAAACATTTGTAGGAGACATTCCAAGCATGGTGAGAGGAGGATCCTTCCCATGGTTGTGGATGTAAGCACTGTGTGATGAGCATCAGGACGATGCTCCAATTACTGCTTTGGATATGCATCAGTTGGATGCTTTGTATGATCAATTGGATCATGTATGATGACATGCATCAGGATGATGCAGTGACGATGATCAGGATGATCATGTGTGATGAGTATTAGGACGATGCTCTGGTTGATATGCATCAGGACGATGCAGTGACGATGATCAAGATGATCATGTGTGATGAGTATCGGATGATGCTCTGGATGATGCTATGATGATGATCATGATGATCATATGTGATGATATGTATCAGGTGGATGCATTGCATGATCAGTTGGATCATGTGTGATGAGTTTCGAAGACACAAATGCACATGATCCATTCTCACACGGTGGTAGGTGTGTCCTCCCATGGTGCAGATATAAGGGCTGGGGCCATTCCGACATCGTTGAAGTGTGTCTTCCCATGGTCATTGATGTAAGAGCTATTCCATTCAAGCATGGTTGAAGTGTGTCTTCCCATGGCTACGATATAAGTGTTGTGCCATTCAAGCATGGTTGAAGTGTGTCTTCCCATGGCTATGATATAAGTGTTGTTCCATTCGAGCATGGTTGAAGTGCGTCTTTCCATGGCTGTGATATAAGTGTCGTGCTATTCGAGCATGGTTGAAGTGTGTCTTCCCATGGCTGCGATATAAGTGTTGTGCCATTCCTAGCATGGTTGAAGTGTGTCTTCCCATGGCTATGGATATAAGTGCGATGCAATTCTCGCATGGTTGAAGTGTGTCTTCCCATGGCGTAGATATAAGTGCTAAGCCTTTCACGGATGGTTGAAGTGTGTCTTCCCATGCCGTTGAATGTAAGTGTTTTGTGATGTGCATCTGGGTTGTGCTTCATGGACGATGAGATGACATGATCAGTATGATCATGAGTATCAGGATGATACTCTGTGGCCGTGGACAGGTTGTGCAGTTGCATGTAAAAGATCCTGGGAGATCTGATAGGTTGAGCTGTGTGCTCGTAATCAGTCTTGGGATGCTCTTTCAAGGTTTTATGGTGGTCACATATAATATTTCCCTGGGAGATCCGATAGGTTGAGCAGTAAGCTTGTAATTAGTCCTGGGATGCTCTTTCGAGGTTTTATGACACACGTAATAAGTCCTGAGGATTCCACAGTATGGCCAATGATGATGAAGACCTGCAGGTGGTGGGCCTACATCCAGCATTAAAAAGGGCTAGCTCTGTAGAACTTCCTATGATGAAAAAAATTCAGAGATAGCCCAGTGATCGAGATGACAAGTACAACAATAGTGATGATGATGATGCTTCGTGATCCAGTAACAATGATCCAGCTCTAGAATTAAAGACTTGTTCCTATATGTATTGATGACTTGTGTCAAGAGAATACCTTCCTAGTTAAGAGGGAGTGTTGATGTATTTGTAACTTCGGAATATATTCACTTGTATATTGTATTTGTACTTTATTGTATCCCCAACGGAGATGTATTATTCCTCCGATTGGAAGTGTCGTCAGTTATATTGTAAGTGTCGTAACTTATACTTGATGGGTTATTAGACCACCTTGATGGGGTCGGCCCAGTCAGCATTATGTTAAGTGGTTAAGTTGAGGCCGACCTAGTTGAGTAAAGGTCAAGTCAAGTTAGTGTATAAATAGAGAGCGTGTCTCTCTCATTTTACACATTCTATTGTTCACTCACTTCGCATTAGTGAGAGAGAGGATGAGTGCGCACAAGTGGAGGAGGAGCATATTGCTGAAGATGTCTATCTCTTGGGTTTGATCATGGTGATCCTTGTATTGACGCTTATTCTATCTCTGAGGAAATTGTGGGGTTTTTCACCTTCTTGGTTTTCCCCGGTGAAATGTTTTGTGTCTCTTGTCTCTTGTCTCTTATGCTTGATATGTTGTACATGTTGTTCTTTTAGTTAAGATCCTAGATCATAATGAATTAAATTCTGAAAAACTAACACGCACATATCGAGATTTATATGCCATCATGAAATAAATTGGAATGCAGTATGAAGCAATTGATGCATGCCCCGATGACTATGTTATATATTATAATCAACATGAATTTGAAACAGAATGTTTGGAATGTCATATCAATAGATATCGAACAGATCAAGTAACAAAAAAGGTGCCTCGCAAGGTTCTTCATTATATTCCCATTATTCCACGTTTGCAACGACTGTTCAGGTGCAAAAACATAGCGTAATTTATGGATTACCATGCACGGAACAAAAGTCAAGATGACATTTATCAAATGACTGCAGATGGTTATGCATTTATAGATATGGAGGAAAAATGTCGCTTTAAAGAAGAACCTCGTAATATTAGGATTTCTTTGGCAGCAGATGGTGTCAATCCATTTGTAGATATGAGATCCCTTTACTCGGTGTGGCCTATTTTTGTTATCAACATTAACATTCCTCCATGGTTATCAATAAAGAGGGAGCACATAATGTTGGCAATGATTATTCCAGGTATGTGTCTACAACATTTTTTTTTAATGTAGTGGCATCTTATTTGTCGTATTTTGTTGCATAATGTCGTATATATATTTTTTATTTTTCTCTTGTGTATGGTTTATATATATTCAAATGGTTGCAATAATTATATATTTTATATGTTCAAATCAATCAGGTAAGTACCAAGTTAAATATATGAATGTATATATCGAACCTCTTATTGACGAGCTACTAAAGTTACGGAATGGCATCACTATGTAAGATGTATCTAGACCAATACGACAAAGGAAATTTCAATTCCATGCAATTCTTGTATGGACAATACACGATGCCCCAGGGTTAACCCACTTTTGCGGTTTGTAATTATAAGTTCCACTTTAATTGCATTTATTTTTATGAACTAGTTGATATGTTATGCGCGCATGTTTTTTTAAATAATCCATTCATTTTATATATAATTATAATTGACATAGTTAATCCATCTCTTTATGTAGGTCTTCAGACATAGGGAAAATTTGCATGTCTAGTTTGTGGTCCTAAGATCAAATCTCGTCATTCAAAATTTTTAGGAAATGAGGTGTTTGATGAGTATAGGCACTTCCTCTCTAAGAATCATAGGTATCGAACTACCAAAAACACATCTATTCAATGGGAAGAAAGAGACTGCATTAAAACGGCAAAGAATGACAACTCACCTATGGAAGTTGCAATATAATAGAAATCGTCAAGGTATATACGAATCAAATTGTCTATCTAGCATCGTCTATGAAATGTTATGATTTTTTTATTATTGTGTGTTGTTTATTGTAATTGACATTAATTTCTGTAATTTATTTATAAACTATGATTCATGATGGTCGTCGTGATCATGAAGGAATTAATGGGATTCCATGAGGAATTAAAAGTTATGCTAAACAATTGAGTAGGTTTCCCTACTATAAGCACCTACAAATTGCTCATCTATTTGATACAATGCATATCGGAAAGAATGTGACTGAAACATTATGGCTAATATTGGATGGAAGGAGTGACAAAGAAAAAATTGTCAAAATTCGCAATGACATTCAAGAAGCCAACCATGCAATGAAAGACGTCATTCAATTACATAGAACAAGAGACCAAATTAATATAAACTCACTTCCATGGTTGTTAATAGAGCATCAAAGTAATGTTGTAAAAGAAGTCATGCGAAAAATTAAATTTTGCACCAGATTTTGTTCAAACATGAAGAATATCATAACAAATAAAGGTGATTTTGCGGTGGTGAAAATGCATGATTGGAATATCTTCATCAAGGTAATTATTATGGTATGCATATAATTGCTATATTTTTTATTCTAGTGCATATTGTTGGTATTTTTTTGTCTACTTTTTGTAAAAAAAATGAAACGATTTGTATATTTTTATAGTATGTTCTACCTCTATCTCTCCCAGACAACTTCGACAACAATGGAAAACAAGTTATATATAATCTTGGGAAATACATGAGGTAAGTAGCGATTTTTTGCATGCACTTAGTGTTTGTTTAATTCATTGTAGAACTTATATTTGACATTTGTGCACTAATTTTTATGTAATATAATGTTTTTTTTTGTTAAATATCATGATTGGTTTGCATCACTTGTAGATGGTTGTCATCTAAAGAAATACATAAAGAATATATAAAGTATTGGAGGAGAGAAATTTCTCATCTCGTGTGTGAAATGCAGAAGCATCTACCTTCAACATTTTTCAATGCACAAGAACGCTACCTCATACACCAAGTTGAGGAGATTGAATTGTGTGGACTTGTACACTCAAGGTCCATATGGATAGTTGAGAGGCACTTGAAATTTTTGAAGGGTTTGGTTAGACAACGAGCACGTCCTGAGGGTAATATGGTGGAGGGATATATGGTATACCAGGACATGATGTATATTAGTGAATATCTTCCTAAATTAGCATCAAAGCTCAATTTATGTCACATTTGTGATCCAGACTCCAATAACAATTTCGAAGGGGAGTACCTGAAGGGGAAAGGTAGATCGAGGAAGGTGAAAGGTAATTATTAGCTAGTGGAGATTAATTAATATAGTACATTTGACTGTTGATTTTTATGTATATATGATACTTATTTTATTTTTAATATTCAATATGCAACAATTAAAATTGTATACTATCTTAAGTGAATATACATTTGTACTGAATTTTAATTTTATTTTCATCAAGAAGTTGGTCGAGAGTGGGATGCACTTCATTTATACATCGCAAACAATATTGATTGGATGAAGGTATGGATTGAACGATGTGAACAATCTGGTCATGGAATATCATGGGAAGGTGTGGCTTCATTAGTTAAAGTAGCTCATTGCAATGGAGATACCAATATTACACAAAGGGAAATCGATTTAGCATATGGTTTAAAAGATAAGCAGGAAAGCATATTAATCAACCATACTATTTATTTTTTTGCAAATATATTGATGTACACGTTGATTTTTTTCCCTGCAGGGCATAAACATGCACTTAATCACCAATTCGTGATGTAATATTTACGTGTATGGCTTGTTGTAGGTAAAACACCATAAGGATATGTGGTTGAATGGTTGTAAATTTCACATCAAAAAGTTGGATGAAATGAAGAAATCATCAGATTGTGGGATATCTGCAGTCTTTGAGGTCACCGATGTTTCCTCTAGAAGTGACGGACATCCAAAACTCTCAGAAAATTGATATTATGGGTATTTGGAAGATATTGTCCAGTGTGACTTTAACTCCTTCAACATAGTCCTGTTCATTGTCAAATGGTATAGGTTATGATTTAATCAACGTGATCCCGATAAACCTATTATTGAACATGATAATGGATTTACCATGGTTAATACAAGGTTGTTTGAGCTAGGAACAGAGCCATATGTTCTTCCAAGCCAATGTGAACAGGTATTTTACTTTGAGGTTCCAGGTAGAGGGGATTGGTAATTTTTTGCGAGACACGATCCAAGGGGAAGGCCGATAAAGTATAATGTAGAGGAAGGAAATGAAGACGGTCTTGAAGAAGAAGACGATGTTGAAGACGATCAACATGAGTTAGATGTTGAAGAATTAGTTGAATCATATGATGTAGCAGACAATGTCCATGAAGATGACATCGACAATGACATGATGATCGAAACTGACATCGATGACGATGATGATATGGCTAATACTTATAATTTTGAATCTGGATCGGATGATACAGATGATGACTTGGATGAAGAAGATGATGAAGTCCATTGAAGTGTATGAGGTATGCCTTAATATATCTACTCTCTATATTTTTATTTAATATTGCGATAGAATTATTGAATTTTATTGGTACGTATAAATTAATTGTTTCTTAGTGTTTTTTGCATTTTCCTGTATGTTTGCATATGTTATAATGAGAGACATTACTTCTTAAGTATGAAAAAAAACACAATAAATTATTTTTTTGTACATAGATTTTGTCGAGTTATGGGGGATTAAGGGTGACGTGATGGGGGGGGGGTCTGATGAGATTCCACCTTCATGTGGTTGGCCCTGTTTACTAGATAATATTAAATTATTCTCAAAACAAAGAGAATCTCAGTAAGGCAATGCACAATTATCATTCTAACCCAAATGGCGTGCTTGATCATGTACTACATGAGGCCAACTTTGAAATTTTTTCAATTTGTGCTTGTATGGACTAAAATTTGGCATAGTTAGACTATACGCATGCATTGATGGTGTGGGAGTGTTTCCAAACTAAAAAATGATTGACACAAAAAAATTGACAATAAAAAACCAAACCTATAGATTAATTAATGTACTACATGGGGCCAACGTTGAAATTTTTTCAATTTGTGCTTGTATGGATTGAAATTTGGCATGGTTAGACTAGACGCATGCATTATGGGCGTGGGAGAGTTTCTAGACTCAAACATGACTAACACAAACAATTCAACAATAAAAAACCAAACCTATAGATTAATTAATGTACTGCACGGGGCCGGCGTTAAAATTTGTTCAATTTGTGCTTGTATGGACTCAAATTTGGCATGGTTAGACTAGACGCATGCATTGACGGTGTGGGAGGGTTTCCAGACTCAAACATGACTTGAAACGCTATATTTTTGTGTATAATATTTCCAATGAGCCCTCATTTTTCCAATTTCAATTATGGATATCTAGTCTATGTAGGGCACAAGTTGCAACACACAACCTCCTCTATATGCACACATATTCATACTTGTGACTTCATTGATAAGATTTTTTTCTAAATCAGATGTTATGGAAAATATTTGTAGACATAATTCTTATATCACCCTTGATACATGTTCATTGTATCCATTAAATCCATAGTGCACCCCATCTAGATCTTGTTGACATGCAATTGGATTCAATTTGACCTTGTTTGACTTGTTTCAATCACCTAATATTGTGTCCTTTTGGGAGGACATGCCTATATTATTTTCAAGTTATAAAACTATCCCATATTAGGAAACTATATGTTAAATCTAATTGGGTCAAATTTCATAAGATGCAAGGACAATTTCCAAAACTTTTAATGTTTGCCCCTTTCACTAGTCACTTGTAGGGTTCCATGTGAGTCGTGTCATGGAGTATATATTATGGAAGAAATTTTTCTCTCTTTTAACAAGATTTAATGATTGAAACCTATATTTCTATGTATAATATTTCCAACAAGCTATCATTTTACCAATTTTGGTTCTTTATGCTTAATCTATGAAAGGCCCCGCAAGTTGCAACATATAGTCTTGACCTAGAGGGGCGAAAATTTTCATAGTTGTGACTTCACTATCTATCCTATTGATGTCTCATTATCATTAGTTAAGCCTTGTAATACAATGTATTGTTTTTTACAATAAATATCCATGGTATGCCTCACTTGATTATGTTATACAAGGTAGTAAATCCTCATTCCATATTTTCCAAGCATACTACTCACCATTGAAAGAATTGAGAACACAAATTAAGCATCCCCTAATATATTTAATTCAATGCAACCATCCCCACGAAAGGTATCTAATTCCATTTGACCATATACCGAAACTTTTCTTATAATTTGATAGCTTACTTACGATTTATCTTTTATCTAGGGAATTATTTAAAACCCATCCCATTTATTTTTTTACATCTACATCCCAATTTTCTTCCTCTTTGTAACATTTTATATTATAGTTAGATTGTGCTACACCTAGTTAATGGTATTTTCACACTTGAGAAAGTGATAAACGCTAGGTCCCCTTTCCTACATTTCTTCATCACAATATTTAAGGGGGATAATGTAATTAATGTATTTTGTTCATTGTATTCATTAGGTAGAAAAGATAGATTATGTAGTTATGCCATGTAATCATCCCACTTGAATGCTCCAAGCATCATTTCCCTCGCCAATAAGCATTATCAAACTTCAAGTTGCATCACATTCGGACAATTTATCCAAGATAATCCAATATAATTTATTCACATCTCTAACCCATGGAATATTCATCTATATATTGAATAAGGAAATCATCCTAGAATTTCACTAATCACATTACATTTAACTCTTGGACCTTGATACTCGAGTATCAATGAGTATTATTTATTCGACCTTGATACTCAAGTATCGATTATTATTACTTATCCCCATCATAAGTGTTTTCATTGAATTCCTATTGGGTCGACCTAATAAAGTTTGACCAAAATTTTTGTTTATATGGTCAGTATCCCTTATTATATTTTGAAAATATCTCATCTTGAACCAACTCTCCAAATTACATCCAAAACTATGTAACACCTACAATTAAAGATAAAAACATGTGTAAACATGGAAAAAGGGTTCTTACATAGAAATATATTGATTTTAGTAAAAATCCAATTGTCAATCCCCCACAAATAGAAAAAATCCAAGATCCAAGATCCTCCACATCTTGGACATGAGCTACTTGAATAAGATCTTATATAGTTAGGATTAGTTCTCTCTAGGCCTAATGTTATATTAATACCTCCTCTAGGTCACATCACTAGCCCCTTGGCCATAATCCTAGAAGGTAATTACATCAAAACAACACTTTTATATGGTTAAACCCACATTAATTTTCCACATTGATTACAAGTAAGGACTATTAGGTTTGAGCATGATTTCCCCTATTTAGATGTTTGTACTGCACAATAATTAAATTGAGATCATTTGAGATATATAAGCACTATCCCCATAAGGTTATTTATGTGATATGGGTTCAAAACTCTCCCCGCAAGTCTATTGTGTGATATGGGCTTTAAATTTTCCCCATAGGGCTAGTGTGCTCCCAAATTCAATAATCAAATCCAGGTTCCACACTCTATGCGCAAGGCTATTGTGCTTTCCCCTTCATTTGTCCCTAAAAAACCTAATTCTAATATTAAAATATTAAAATATAATATATAATGTGATAATAACAAAATATTAAAATATATAAGAAAATATTAAAATATATATATAACAAAATATTAAAATATATTGCATTATAAAAAATAAAAAATTGATATTATATTTAAAAGCATAAATTAAAAACAAAATCAAACTAACATTACCAAATCGAGCTCCACGCCCCCATCAATCATCTCATTCACGAACCCTGTCTCATTCGCAACCCCTATCCAAGGTGGAAGTCATCGCCATCTATCCTGAGCCCGTCAAATGATATTGACACCACAACAAGGAGGCCCAAAGGAGAAGACACCGCAACCCGAATTTGTCTAAGGAGATTGATGTTGCAGCAAAGGAGGCCCGCGAAGGAGAAGGCCGAACCCATAGAAAAACGACATAATAGGGAGGAGAACGAACAAGTAGCTGGAATGTCATCGTTGGCGACCCACAATGACATCAGTAAGTTACAATCCTTCATCGTATTGGTAGAAAACAAAACGATTGTATCTCTGCATTTGGGGTTTGAATTTGGTAAAAGGGTTTTCATTTTTGCATTTGGGGTTCAAATTTGGTGAAAGATTTTTTCATTTTCAATTTTGTGTTTGGGTTGAGATTCAAAACAGGCCAATTTTAACTAGTGCGCTAGCTTGGAATTGAGCATTGAATTTGCATATAACACCAAAAAATAGTCTATTGAATCATTAGAGGTTTAATTGTGACAAAATGTAGCTATGCATTCCATAAGAGACTCGATCCTCAAGAATGGCCGAGAAAAAATCATTAACAAAATGGTCATTAACTAGTTGTTTAGAACCAAGTTCAGGTAATGAGATATATGTAATAATCCTTGCACTAAATTTATGGAAGATCGAGTAAAGCATAGACTTAGCATTCAAAACATATAAGGTTTGAGATAATGGGCATTGTTGCTCGATGGAACAAAAAAATCCAACATCCTCATACATGTATTTGTTGATGGAAAAACAAGTTGAATCTTATTATAAAAGATTCTTCACAATACTAATGAATGCATAAACAAAACCTAAGGCTATCAATATGAAAATGATGTGCATACCTAGAATCCTTTGGCCATCGAGGTTATTCCAAATCCAAGAATTTTCCTTGGATTTATCATTAACATCAACATCTACTTACCAAGGGAAACAAGCAAATGCACATGTAAAATAATGTGTATTTTAAAACATGCATGAATAAATTTAATAAATAAATGCATGGATCACACATATATAATTTCCTAGCATCAATACTATAAAATAATAAAGCAAAGTTACACCCATTAAATGGATTTGCTCGCATAATTAAAGCATTCAAAACATGAGTATCAAACATAGATTTTAATTTTGGAAATAAGGAAAACACTTAGTTTTTCCAATAACTTTTCCACCAAATTGGTTGCAAACAAGTGCTTTCCTCCCAACCATAGGCAACCTAATCGGATTTCCACCCTGAGCTAGGACTGTGAAACCAAAAGGGAAAAGACATGAATTTGGGTTCTATATCTAGAAAGCTACCACAATATCGCTCAATAGATTTTCCCTCCAGGCACACACCCAACCTTCAGTCAACCAAAATTCCTTTCCCAAAAACCATACATGACACAAGGCCCATAATTTCCCTTCTCTACTATCTAGTTCCTCAAGAAACTCATCCCCCTCCAATGTCCCATTGTGGATAAAGGGAAAATGTTTTTTTTTATTACTCTTAGGGTTGTTGAATT
The DNA here is from genome assembly GCA_027924585.1 of Larix kaempferi. Lineage (NCBI taxonomy): Eukaryota > Viridiplantae > Streptophyta > Pinopsida > Pinales > Pinaceae > Larix > Larix kaempferi. The sequence goes on along the minus strand of BSBM01001331.1, from coordinate 12,232,923 downwards.
GGTAGTTTGGGATCAACTTTGGGTAATTGGGATCTTGGATTTGGTATTTTGGGCTCAAATTTGATTATATTTTCTCAATCAAACAAGGAATCATAACCACTTCCGTTTCCCAATTTCACTCACAGGTTCAATCATAGATTCCATTTCTATTTCTCTAAGGTTATTAACAAAAAATATCACATACAATTCAATAAGAAAAGTATTGAATGTGAAGGAAAAATCTAGGTGGAAGCTTTCTTTCATCAAATTAGAATTCATATATTTTAGGCTTACATGCTTGAAATTGAAATTTATATACCTTAGGCTTGCATCAGACCACATATTTCTTGGGTGAGATTATGTGAGGAAATTTGGCAAAGAAAGGTGGTAATATAATAGCTTTGCTAAGAAACCTTAGGGAACAAAGGTTCTATCTCTAGAATCATTGTATTTCCCCTCTCATGGGCTTATACTCCCATTTTGCACATTGAAACCTATTTGGTGGTTTATTTTATTAATCTTTCCATTTTACATAGTATTCAATGTAATATAAAGTGCATCATGGTCATGTATGACCAAATGCTCATTAGAAAATATCAAAACATCACAAACATGATGACCAACTCAACAAATCTAGCCATTCTCTAATTAGGCCTTATCCTTGAGCTTTGAACTAGGAATATATACATGGTGTAAATTTACATAATGAATTCATTATACTTAGATCCAAAATATCAACACCCATCAAAACATTCATACAACATTTGATCGCATCTAATCTAGGGTTCATATCAGGGGTATTACACTCCCCTCCCCATTGAATTAGCATGCATTCAACATGAATTGAGTCATCAAATTCAATTGGACATTTAACATGATTGATACTTATAGAACAATACATGATTCAATGAACATGAGGTTCGATTGAAGGGTCCATCGAAGGATTCAACTAAAATTGTGCGTTGGTCAACGAATGTTAGTCAAGTTTTGGGATGGATCAAACTCAAAATTTTGGAAACTTTGAGATGGGTCCCATACAATGTATGGAGTGAAGTCCCCCTCTTTTGAAATGTTGATATTAACATGGATTTTGATAGGAGAGGAGATATATTCTAAGAACTGTAAGGTGGGTATGTCACTTGTGAAAATAATATCCTTTAGTACATGTTTTTCTAACAAATCCATTTTTCAACAGAAATGTGTCAACACTAGGATCACTGTAGCCAAAGGACAAAGAAACTCATGAATTGGAAAGATTAGTAGATAGTCATGGTTGTGAAATATACCCACCAAATATGTAATGTGTTTATATGAAACGTATGGGCAGAATGTGCAATTGAAATCTAGGATAGACACATCGTATATATTACTCCTTGCAATCTAAATATGGTTTAATCATCATATCATAGGTACTACTATATTAAAATCCATGCAACCACTAATAGTTCTAATTTATGTTAAATTAATTAAATTTTCTAAATGACCATAAATGACTAAGGTTTAGAGCATTTATATCATGGATTTGAAGTGGGAGATTTTTGGTTGGGTTGTTTCATAAGGGACTTAACGTGTGGAGACTAAATATTTGCCTCTTCCTCACCCCTTTTTTCATAAGTATAATAGCCCCTTTTCTGCCTTAAATTGTCAATGATCATTTACCTGTTCTAGAGTTGGTGCTTTACTTTCCCCATGGATCGCTTGGGTGAGGTGGTAATGGAAATCCTTTTAGATCCTTTCATGGGGAGGGTGGACTTTGGTTGTAAAATATGACTACTTGGGGTTTATTCCTAATTATATAATGGTATTTAGTTGCATCACCCACTAGGTGTGTTTCCTCTTTGGATTTTTTATCTCCTTGAGCTATTGGTGTAATGTGCCTTGTTTCGAACCAAGACCTACATTTGAATGATACATAATCATAGTCAAGATGTTGGGACCAAATGGTAGTCGTTGGCTAGAAGATTGATTTCTATTGGAAATCCTTTCTTAAAATCCATGTCGATGTAGTTGAATATGAAGGTAATGATGTTCCTTCAATAGGTTTCAACACTTTTGAAATGGAATTTAACATAGGTATTTTTTTATCATTTTTTTTACTGGTCACTACAAAAACATCATTGAAATGTGAGGAAAAAGAAAACAGAGATATTCATGGATTGGGGTAATTTTCTATGTTGTAAGTTTTATTTTAAAGGGCGCCTATATCCAAACATATGCTAGAGTATTAAGAGAAAATGTAAAACATATAAATGAACTCAAGAGTATGTTACAAAACCAAGAGGAGGTTTGTCGTATGTGTGTATTCTTTGAAACCTAATAGGAATATTAAGTTGACTAGAGCTTCCCCATTGAACCTTCTTCAACATGAGGTGAGAATATTAGTTATGTGGACCTACAGGTCAAATTTAGGGATGATTAAGGAGGATGAATGTACCATCCAATCCTACTTATATGTTGTCTTTGAAACTAAGCCATGAATTTGAGGATTTGGAAGGTTTCTTTGTTGGGAGAACTCACGTTATTGCTTTATTTGGAGGATTCTGATTGGCTCTACGTTTCCTATTTGAAGAAAACATGCATGATTTATTCCCTCGGAAGATTATGGAATTAAAGTAGTTGTTTGAGAAGGTCAACCTAGTTGAAAAATTTACGAAAGAACAAAACCTATGATAAAATTTGGATTACTAGTGCTATAAAGAACACAAGCTATGATAAAATTTGAAATATATCCATGCATATTAGGCTAGTAAACATATCCTTGTAGATTTGCAATGGTATTCCAAACACCAAAATTTCTATAAATTTAATAAGTGTGAGATTCCATCATCAATAGAAATGTCTATCAATTTAAGAATTCTAAGCTTCCATCATCAATTGAACTTCCTCATATATTGAGTTTCTCCCATGATCATCATGCGTATTCGAGTAATTGGCGACTCCTCTATCATTGTTCACTTTATGAACCATGACAAGGTCTCAAATGATGATAAATTTACCATTCTCATTAAACGAATAAAAAACGAGATCTTATGGTTTGAAGATGTCCAGATTATCCACATCTAGAGGTTTCTCAACATAGAAGCCTCTCGTCTTCATGAAGGGGTTACTTAAAAAATGGGGTGGTGGGATTTCATGTAATCCCTTGGGTATAAACCCTTCAAATTCATTTGCATGTGACTTAAATGCCCCAATATGACACATGAAGCCACTACCATGGATATCATATGGAAGTAGGATGGAGATCACATCATCGGATTAAGTCTACACATGTTTGAACTTAATCCTTGTTGGTATTTTGAACCTCTGCTAGTTTATGTGACTCACTCAGGTGGGTTAATGGAATTCTTCAGTGATCTAAGAGTGAGGGATGAGAAGGAATTGGTTCATGGAGGATCTGGTTATCATAACTCTCCTCCAAAATACTATTATGTAAGCATTCCCTCTCTTTGGCATAAGACAACTTTCTTGAGTTTTACTTGGATTTCGTATTGGTTTGGCGATCCATCTGTTTTTCAATTTGGGAAATTTGATAAACAGGGCCCTAGATTTAGTGTTTTGACATCGTTGGTTTGTAAAAGTAGATTTGTATCAATGTGTTGAAGTAGAGTTTCATTCATTTACTTTATGGGTTCCTCCATCAAATAGTATTACCTTTCTTCTCAATCCTAGGCTTGAATTAGGAATTAGGAATCTCTATTTTGGCACATAGACTTTATATAGGTATTTGCGTGGGTATTCTAAACCAACGTTTTTAGACACCACTTTCAAATATGCCTCCATAAACCCAATTTTCTACCATCTGAGATTCATCATGCCTCATGGATATCTCAAATTGTACATGGAATTTGAGTGTTAACACACACTACTCCTTGTACAAGATCTTTCAATGGAATTTGCAGCAAGGGAGGTGAATTATCCCACGGTGCTCATATCTCCACATTTCCATGTTTCTCCATTTCATTATGAGCTATGAATTACAGGTCTATAGAAGTTTAAATTTTCCCCACATTCACTTTTTTTTTTACATAGTTGCCAAAATATAAGCCATTCTATGTAGGAAAGATAAAAATGGGAGTTGAAAATTGTCGAGTCTTCTACTAGACATACTTGACCTCTCTACATTTCCCTTTTTTTTATATCCAAATATCAAAGAATATTCCATTATAATTCAAAGTATGTCTCACATAATTTATCACCCCATAGGCTCGAAATTTTGATGATTCCTTCTTCTAAGAACTTGACGCATTCAAAAATTAATTTTGGTCATTTTTTCCAATTTTGAACATGCAAGACAATTAAAGGAAAATTCCCTTACTAATCAACAAATGCATTTTCAAGATTGGGGGAGGTATGGAAACTATGTATGATAATAGTGGAAAATGCATGCCTTAATTCCTTGTAATTTTCTAATGTGAATTATGCATACCCACCCAACAAGGTCCTATTTGAACTTTTTTCCCATGGTGCAGGTAGAAGCAAACAGGTATTTGTTAGATTTTTCTTCCTCGAGCGAGAGTAGTTTAGGAAGACTAGAGGAAAGTGAGACATCTAGTAGGTCTACAAGAGTTATATCAACTAGATGTCAAAATATCATAAGAAAATTCCATAAACGCATGGAATTTTTTCTTGTTGAAGGGGGTCATGTTACTATGATGATGAGACAATAGGCGACATCGAGGTGCCCTTGAGTTACAAACATATAGTGAAACAATGGGTACCCAAGGATCTTCCTCGACTAAACACATATTTTTGTGTGAATGAGAGGATATATCGAACTGCACCATAGTCATTACATGATTTGGGTTTTTTTTGCATGGATGGCATAAAGGTTGGTTACAACAGATGTACTGAATTGATGGAGTATGTTGGAACCTGTTACAACTACAAATATTGGATGTGGCTGGTCCAATATACACAAAGTATGTACAGATATGGATTGTCAGCAAATTATTTACAGCTGAAAGACAAGGATCAAAATAAAGGAGCAACATTGCACATTGACAGAAGGCAAAAAGCTACAGGGAATATTGCAGGGTTTATAAAAAGTACACAACCATGGTCTACAATTAAGAAAACCTATTGCATATTTGAGGGGCATGAAGGAAATTGTGTTTTTGTATGTGCCATTAAATCAATAGTTGGAGGGGAAGAGTTGCTTATTAATTACAATCTGAATCGAATAGATACAAACATGGTTACTATGGGAGTGATACATCTAAAAATTTACCCAACCTTTTATTAATGAATTTAACATCTTATGGATTTTTCGTTAGTCTATTGTTATAATTTTGTTAAAATTTGCTATATTTACTTTGCAGGGTAGTTATCGGGGCATCCCCCTAGAAGCTGGCCAAAGGAGTACAACATCCTCGAGGAAGCAGGTATACATCTTTGTAATTTAGATAGTGTTATATATATATATATATATATATATATATATATATATATATATATATATATATATATATATATATATATATTTGTTGTGTTTTTTCATGAGTATATTAGTTTCATTTAGATAATTATATATATATATATATTTGGTGTAGAGTGTTGATCAGGGAAACCACCGCCTGTTGATCAGACGACAACATCCTTGGGGAAATAGGTATACCTGATTGTAATTGTACAATTTAAATACATCAATATGTTTTCTTATTATGTTTTTTCCGTGAGTATTTTAGTTTCATTTAGATAATTTTATCTATTTTTTGTTGCAGGGTGTTGGTCGGGGCACCTCCCTAGCAGTAGATGAGACCAGACCAGCCTCGAGGTAGTAGGTATACATCGATGTAATTGTACAAATATAATATGAACAAAAAGTTTTATTTGATGTGTTTTTTCATGAGTATATTCGATTCGTTTAGATAATGTTATCTATATATTTGTTGTAGAGTGTTGATCAGGGAAACCAACCGGATGTTGATCAAACGACAACAGCCTCAAGTAAATAGGTATACCTGATTGTAATTGTACAATTTAAATACATCAATATGTTTTGTTATTATGTTTTTTTTCCGTGAGTATTTTGGTTTTGTTTAGATCATTTTTTCTATGTTTTTGTTGCAGGGTGTTGATCAGGGCAAGTCCCCGACCATTGATCAGATGAGTAGATGATCCTCAAGACAACGGGTATAATTCATTGTAATTGTACAAATATAATATAAGAATCATGTTTTTTTTATGTCTTTTTCGTGTGTATATTGGTTTCATTATGATAATGTTTTCTACATTTTTTTGGCAGGGGGATGATCGGGGCAAGTCCCCAGCTGTGGATCAGACTACACCAGCATCGAGGCATCAGGTATACCTAATTGTAATTTTAGGAATCTATCATGATCAATATGTTTTTTTAACATATTTTTTCCTTAGTCTATTGATTTCACGTCAGTAATGTTTTATATATTTTTGTTGCAAACTACTGATTCAACGTATGATACAACGTCAGAGCAATCAATAGATTTTGATGTGGATGAGCTGATGTGCGATGCTGATATTGGATCTTCTATAGACCCAATTAAGATGATAGAGAAGACCTTAAAAACATTCATGAGTATATCCTTCATCTCCTATTCATTCAGCTGCAGAAAAATGAGACTAGAGCAAAGGTTGATGTTTTGGTAAAGAGATCTCATGCCTTGAAAGTAAGTTGTGGAAACTTGAATTAGAATATAAATTCATTTATTATTTTATAATTTTTAATTGTATATGATGGTAAACTAAAATATGGTTTGTATTTACAGGATTTTTTGCGCCCACACACTAGTGATCAAGGCGGTGTTGGAATAGTGATGCTCGTGGAGAGTCGTCACATGAGCAAACGACTCCACGTGCATCTCATGTGCCATTGTTGTCGACTGAACAGTCGGAAACACATTCCGTGACACCCCCGAGGCCAGATGTGAGTGACCTTGCTAGTGACCGTCCCACGCCAAATCGTGCAGAAGAACGGGTCGACGCAGAGATTGCTAGTATTGATATTGTTGAAGCAACATTTGCTTGCCACTAGCACAGGTACAATACAGACCACATTTTTGGTGGACGAAGAGCTCGTTCCAATAAATATAGAGAAGATCTCAGGTATTTATACATTGTTCTATTTAGTGTTTATAATTTGATTGTAATATACTGATAAAACATTGTTTTTCAAATAATGATGGCATGATCGTTTTGCAGGAAATGATGTTTTTTATAAACATCTAAATGATTTTTCATTGGATATCTTTGTGCCCACCATCCGCACAAGGTGGGATAAACAAAGTAAAAATTTAAAATATGAGCTCACTAATCGCTTGGTTGGCCTATTCGAAAACGAGACCTTTAATCTATCTGAGGTCCTAAAGAAGGTTGGGAAACAGATGAAGATTGTGTGAGGGATCAATATAGGGTTCATCTAGAAAGGAACCCTAGGTATGAGTGCCCTCCAATGATTCTAGGAAGAGAGTGGAAATCCCTAGTGGAAGATGGAAAGGAGAGGGCTTTGAGAAAAGAAGGAAAGCTACCACCGGGCACAGGAAGGTATGCAATACTTTCCACAATGTATTTCTAAACCTTATTATTATTAATTTTTAGACCAAATTTGAAACATCTAATGTATTTCAACACTTTCTTAGGCTGTCAAACACATCGAAGGCCACAAAGGAAAGACAAGAAAAAATTGGTCAGCACAACCTTGGGCCTGGTGGTTATTCGAATTTGGAGGCATGAATTTTAAGTATCGAATGTCATGTCCCCGGTCACTTTGGTTCCCTTCATAGGCGATGGGAGACAACCAATACATTTTTTTCAACAATTCTCTTTGTTTTTACATGCACCCGCAATGGCTTTCGATCCGCAATCCGCAATCTATCTGGCCGCAATCCGTAGTCGGAATTCAAAAGGGAGGAACGCTCAAATCATGGTGTCAAACAAAATGCAACTCCTACTTCTTCATTCCGCAATGAAGGAGTAGTGAATGAGGAGCACCAAAATGCCCGACGATGTAGAAATGCGCCCCCGACTTCTGCCTTCAGCAGTGTGAAATTTAGGACTGCGGAGCACCAAAATACCCGACGTTGTAGAAATACACCCCTGACTTCCACATTTTGTAGTGAGGAAGTTGGGAGTGCCACCATACCCGGGGCTTGTAGAAGTGTGTTGCTGACTTCCGCATTACGTAGTGCGGAAGTCAGAAATGCGGAGCACCACTATACCCGACGCTGCATAAGTGCGCCATCAACTTCCGCATTCCACAATACGGAAGTCGAAAATGCAGAGTGCCACCATACCCGGCACTGCAGAAGTGCGCCACCAACTTCTGCAATGTGGATGTGGAAGTTCAGGAGCTGGATGTGCCCTGTTACATCCAACTTCCCATCCCGATAAATTCTTCATCTTGAGACCGAATTGGACAAGTCCGGTACCGTTGGAAATATCTTGGAGATATCTATGCAATGGTGTGGATCCCTGCCACACTTGAGGGCTCTAAACTTGCCTAATTTCCAATAAAAAATATACCCTGAGGTCCATCAAAACCTCTTACCCCACTGCCAAAATCCCTGGAGTCACCCTGCCAAGGTCCCTTCCTTCATCTGATCACGGAGGGGTGCATGAAAACCTCAAGTGGGGTTTCTAACTCTTTCCCCAATCTCATAAGGTGATGTACAAACCTACTAAGGGTGTGTACAATGCATAAAATACATACATAGTGGAAATAATTCTAATGAATGCATCTACAACCTGCACAGTTAGTAGCATATTAAGCTCAATCCAATGGTGAAGTGTTCAAACATGAACTCAACCTCATACTCAGGCCCATACATGGTCTTCATACTGGTAAATTTCATGCAATAATTCATTCAAATAACTTGAACATAACAAGTAAACATAACATAGGAAAACTAGCATCACTTAACACCATCAATAACTTATCTTTAAATGGAACTGTCCAAGCAACTAGCTAAGTGAGAGTAACGTTCCACCCAACCATAGGTCTCTTTCCATCCTATACTCTTTCAGTTGAGATACCACTCTCGAGTTGGGTTGTCTATCCACTAAGGAGGGCTAAATAGGCTCTCTCACAGTCAAGGCTCCACCCTAATGGTAAGACAACATACAGTACTTGGGTTTATCAAGAATGTAAGGTAACAGGGAGGATGATGCTGAGCCAGTGAGCTCAACCACAATGCTACAAGCATCTCAAACTACTCAGTAGACATGGCACCCACAATACCTACCTCACCCAACACAAGGAAGGCCTCCTTCTCTGCTGCAGAGTCCCTCATGGCCCCTTCCCTCCAGTGCTCTTCAGGGTGGGCATAGAAGGGTCCAGTTGTTGATTTCATGAGACTTTAGAATTCACTCAGTTTATCAAGTAGATTCAGCCTTTGTCTTGCCTTATTCTCAGTTATCCAAGCTGGGATCTTCTTAGGGTTGTGGCCGAAACTATGTCCCACAACTCGGTTATTCTGCTATCAGAAACAGGTGTTCTCACGGGTTTTCTAAGCTTCTCACGCTCAATAATTCATCCCCAGGGTCTGATCCATGGATATCCCAAATGATTTACTTCCTACGCATGGTTTCTATGTGCTTTCGGCTCTGCACATTCACCCTTACACAGAATCATGATTTTCTTCTTTCTCCCCTTCACAACCATGCTCTACAATGTGTGAGAACTAAGGTCGTTGGTAAACAATGGGATAGGGATTAGGGTGAGTGAATTCCCAGGAGGTAGAGTGGCTTAAGGGACAAGCGAAACAGATCCATACCCTTCCAAACGGATTGTGGGGATGCTCCATACTCTATTGGCCTCATGGACAGGTTTTCTCCACCACCCTCTTACAACAGAATTAAATTTCAGCATGGGGAGTCAAATGGGTTCAAAAAATGACATGTGGCAGCATGGGTTCCAATCCCCCAACCCCCTCACCTCTCCCTAGTGGATACACATGGCCCCCTCTTATTGGTTGCCTCCATGGCCAGTTTTCTAGGTATTTTATTGCAATATTTAATATTTACATCATTTACAATACCTCATGGCTTAATAGCACATGGATAATCAGAATGTCAAATACTTGCCTTTTAAATAAAACCTGACCATCCTCTATGTTAGGATATTCCTATACTCCATCCTAGTCCTAGCAGCATTTTCAGTCATGCATGCATTCCAGTCATCAGCACCAGCACCTAGCCCTCAGTGAGCTAGCCCCGAGAGCTTCTTTCCTTGCAGTTTCAGCCCTCCCAGTGACTAATGCACCCTCCTTTGCTCTAGTGCATGACAAAGGCGCCTTCTTCACCTACCAGTCCAGTTATATTCAGTTATCTTCAGTAACTTCCTTGATTTAAGGATTAACTGACTCTTTACTGACCTTATTACTCTAATGGACCTCCAGTGAGACTAAACTGCCTGTTCTGACTATAGTAAGCTCCTATTGCATCCTCCACTGAGCCTCCTTCATCCAATTAGTGTCTCCATGTGCTAGTTACATTCATTTACACCTACTACATTCAGTTAGACTCCGTTTGACTGACAGTTGACAGTTACTTGTGCATTGATGACTCCACTGATGATCATGAGGACACCTAGTTGTGCTCCGATGACACTCCAGTTATCCTTTGATCACTCTATGAAGGCTAATTCGAATTGCCACCTTAGGCATTCGAATCCTCATGCTTGTACTACTTATTTGTCCATATTGTGATTAATTAGATAGTGTGTGTGAAGTATTATTGCTTCTATCTGAGTTCTACTGTACCATATTAGTATGTTGCTCATTATATTGTATTGTTCACTCTTCTTCTATTTTCCTGCTTAATCATAATTACTCTTGTGAGGTATACATCATCTCTTAGATCTGCTGTGAGGATTTTCACATGGTATCAGAGCATGTTGAGAGTATTGTTTATCTCCATTCTTGAGAGTTTTTTGCAGGTTATTACCAAGATTTCGAGTGCAGCAGTTGCAGTTATTCTATATTGTTTTTGCAGGTCTTCTACAACTTCAATGAATTCAGAAGAAATTACTCATGTTTCTCCATTCAACTATGATGAATGGAAACCAAGAATGATAGCATATTTGAAGAGCCATGATCTCTTTGATTGTTATTTTGAAAGAGAGTTCGAATCCTCTGAAGAGAAGATTGATTGGTTGAATAAAGGTGACATGCACTTTGGAGCAATGATGCATTCTTTGGCTAAATACCCGAGAATTCATTTTGAATACCATGATGGTGTTGAAAATCCAAGAGAGTTATGGACTCCAAAAGAGTTATGGGCTCACCTGGATGAAAATTTTGGCAAAAAGAATGAAGGGATTGGTCCAAACCCATTTGAAAGCAAGCAAAGTGATGCATTCACTCCTCTTTATGGTCTCTCAGATCATGAACCAGTATCATCTCATATTGAAGTTGTCGACAAATAACTTGTAGATTCTCCACTCATGCTCAAACCTTCTTCTCTTTCTGTGCCAGCTCACACTCTAGATATTGCAGAAGGTCCTAAATCCTCTCTTGCACCAGAGTCTGTTGGTTTGCATCATGATCACATGATTATTTCGGAGGTCAAAACAGTTATTGAAGGTAATGCATTCGCTCCTCTCCAGCTATCTCCTCTTTTATACCACTATATGATCATAATTCCATGCTTTCAGAAGGTCATTGAAGAATATGGCCATTGCCATTCGCTTGGGATAATTTCTCATGCATCTACTGGTTTTGATATCACCTCTCATGGTTCAAAGGAGATCTCAAGAAACCATGATTCAAGTCTTGTATCTAAATTAGGTTCTAAGCAATTACTACTTGGGAAAATTTCTCATGCATATGATAGTTTTGATCTCACCCCTACTGGTTCAAAGGAGATCTCAAGAAACTATTTTTTAAGTCTTAAATCTGATTTTGATTTCAAGCAAACATGTAATAGTTCTTTTTGGCATAATTTCACCCATGGTGGTTCAAAGGAGAAGACAAAAGACTATATGCACATTCAAAAATTTGATCCTACCTCAGCTGATTCAAATCACAGATTCAAGGATCATTCTCATACTGTTGGATTTGTTCTCATCACATTCGAACTGAAGAGAAAGTACAAACACATGCTTTTTGATCATGATCCACTTCTTCCCAAGAAGAAGATACCTCCAGACATATGACCAAGCATCACACCTGCTTGAGTTTGGAGCATTTATTATTGTGTGTGACCTACAGTTTATTTTGAGCGGGGGTATTTTTCCCATGAGGTTTTCCCCATTTCCTCGGTTTATGGACTGTTCTTTATCATTATCATTCATTTTATTGTATTGGGTGACCTTTGGTCCTAGTTACCAGGGCCCAGGATGGATTAAGGGGGGGTGTTAGGATATTTCTATACTCCATCCTAGTCCTAGCAGCATTTCCATTGTTTGCATTTTCAGTCATGCATGCAAATATTAGGGTTTGCATGCAATTAGGGTTTGCATGCATTTTTCATGCATTCCAGTCATCAGCACCAACACCTAGCCCTCAGTGAGCTAGCCCCGAGAGCTTCTTTCCTTGCAGTTTCATCCCTCCCAGTGACTAATGCGCCCTCCTTTGCTCCATTGCATGACAAAGGCACCTTCTTCACCTACCAGTCCAGTTATATTCAGTTATCTTCAGTTACTTCCTTGATTTAAGGATTAAATGACTCTTTACTGACCTTATCACTCTGATGGACCTCCAGTGAGACTAAACTGCCTATTCTGACTCTAGTAAGCTCCTATTGCATCCTCCACTGAGCCTCCTTAATCCAGTTAGTGTCTCCATGTGCTAGTCACATTCAGTTACACCTACTACACTCAGTTAGACTCAGTTTGACTAACAATTGACAGTTACTTGTGCATTGATGACTCCCCTGATGATCATGAGGACACCTAGTTGTGCTCCGATGACACTCCAGTGATCCTTTGATCAGTCCATGAAGGCTAATTCGAATTTCCACCTTAGGCATTCAAATCCTCATGCTTGTACTACTTATTTTTCCATATTGTGATTAATTAGATAGTGTGTGTGAAGTATTACTGCTTCTATTTGAGTTCTACTGTACCATATTATTATGTTTCTCATTATACTATATTGTTCACTCTTCTTCTATTTTCCTCCTTAATCATAATTACTCTTATGAGGTATACATCATCTCTTAGATCTGATGTGAGGATTTTCACACTCTAGTGTGGCCTTGGCCTTGATCTCCACACTAGGGAAAACACACATTGTATATATACAATATTTACATTGAAGCTAATAAACCCTAAGGGTCAAAATAGGGGTGTTACAATTCCCTCCCCCTTAGAATAAGACCGTCCTCGGTGTTCTCAAAACTGAACAAAAATGGGAATGCCTCTCTCATGGCATCCTCCAGCTCCCATGTAGCCTCTTCGGGACTAAGGTGCTTCCATTGCACCTTCACTTGTCCTATGGCTTTGTTCCAAAGCAAAGTAACCTTCTTGTCGAGTATGTGCATAGGCTACACTTGGAACTCTCCCTTGGGTTCCACCTGTATCACATGCCAATCAATTATGTGATTAGGATCATGTACATATTTCTTAAGCAAAGAGACATGGAAAACATTGTAAGCTCTCATGTTAGCAGGAAATGCAATTCTTTATGAAACTGGTCCTATCCTATCAAGGACTTCAAATATCCCACAATATCTTCGTGCCAACTTGGCATAACTCCCCAACTTCAGGGAACTTTTCCTTGGTTTCACTCTTAAGTAAACACGATCCCCAACCTTAAATTCCTTATGCACTTTTTTCAGATCTGCATAACTCTTCTGCAAGTCTTGTGCTACCTTCAAATTATTCCTGATCTTAACGATCTCTTTCTCCATCTCCCTGATAATATCTGGTCCAAGCACTACCCTATTCACTGGGTTGTCCCGATTCACTGGAGTTTTGTATCCCTTTCCATACAATACCTCAAAAGGACTCATTCCCAATGATGCTTGGTGTCCATTGTTGTATGCAAATTCTACAAAGTGTAGGTATTCCTCCCACTTGGACGGTTTATCCATCACATACATCCTTAACATGTATTTGTTGGAATATATTAATTATATTCCTTGGAAGGTAATAATGTCTTTGTATTATGTCGGAATTTATCCACAATCTTATGTAAAAGAGTAATACATTATATCCCATATTCATTATGGTAAAGTATATTCTTGATATCCATCATTATATAAAGAGATGTTATTATGGAGAATTATATTATCCCACATGAAATATGTGAGAGTAATTCCTCCACATCTCTTGGTATATAATAGGGTCAAGGGAGTCATATCACTATTACAGTGACATAGTGAACAACATGATGGTCTAGTGGTATACGCTCATAGATAGTATCAACACATGGTATTGTGATCACAAGCTCTGCTATATTGTATTGGGGTTATTTGTAGTTTCTCTCTTGTAAGATTGAAGGAGATTTGTGGAGATAATAGAAGACAACCTTCCCATGGACGTAGCCCAATTGGGTGAACCACGTATATCTAGTGTATTATTTTCCTTGTTCTCTTTCTGTTCTTATTTACTTTGATATGTTATTGATTGCTAAGATAGGTAAGCTAGTTTAGTTAGATATATAGTTATGACATGGTATCAGAGATGGTTTCTATGATCTAGCACCTTCTATAGCTTTCAATCAATAACTATTATCATATGGGCATTGTTTATTCTTGTAGACTTTCTCTCTATCTGGTAGGCATTAGGATTCTCTTAAGATTTGGGCATGTTTTTGGAGTTTTTTTTTATATAACCCTATCCTTGTTGTGTAGTTTTTTGCAGAAAATTTTCAAGGGGTTCTTGATTGTTTTTTCTGTAGATATATATGATTTTTGGATTCTCCTCAAGGAGATCTATCTTTCGATTTTCAGATCGCCAGTTTTCGTCCAAGTTTGGTAGACTTTGTGCAGGTTTCTTTTAGCGGCTTAATAGGCATTGTTTTCGGCCTAAAACTGGACATTCGCGACTTTTGCTTCGCAGACAGCGCGTGTAACCGCGACTTTCCCTACTGCGAACCCAAGAGTATACTGCAGACCTGTGACTTCCAGTGTACGGACCTGCATGTGCTACAACATACTCGTGCCTTCTCTACTGTGAACTTGCTCTTACTTCAGTATACTCACTACCCTCATGTGTAGAGACCCGCGAGTGTTTTGACATAACAACGAATTTACTGTACAAAAACCCGCAAATATCAGATCAAAACAACGACATTTGATTTTACAGACCCACGCACCCGCTGTTGGCTCTACTGTAAAACCACGAGTAACCGCGACTATATCCATGCAGAACCCGTGAGTATCATTTTTATTCGCAAGTTTACTGTGGCAGACCCACGAGTGACTTTTCTTGGCACTTTTTCAAAAGGGCTGTAAGTAAAGTTTCTATTTTTTACTATGTTTCTTCATATCCACACGGTAAACTGAGTAAGAATCTATGGAGGATTGTTAATGGTGAACACCAAAAATATGATGATGCTAAATATGTGGCTATATGGGAAGATAAATGTGATCAAGCAAGAGGGATCATTGGTCAAACGGTTTCATATAGTCTTCAGATAAGTATTGAGGCGGAAGACAACTCAGTTGAGGTATGGAAAATTCTTGCTTCTTTATTTGATAAATATGATGATGTTTCTACTTATTACCTTGAAAAGAATATTTTTGAGCTAGATCCTAGAAACTTTGAAAGAGTAGAATTATATCTTGCTGAAGTGAAAACTTTAAATGAAAAATTAAATAATTGTGGTAAATATTACAAGAAAACAGACACTGCTCTTATAATTCTTGTAGAACAAAAATTTCCATCTTGTTTTGACATGTTCATCCAAACTAGGAATAGGGTTCTTGAATTGTCTCAAAATACCACGAAACCTACTTTTGATGATTTTTGTAAAGGGTTGATTAATGAGAAAGAAAGGTTAATTGCTTCAGGACAAGTCCCACCTAATAAGTCTCTTATGGTGCATAATAAGAATCCTAAGAAAAGTTTTAATAATTTTAAAGGTTCTAGTTCACACACTTCAAATCATACCAATAAATTTGGTCATGCTTCTAATGCACATCATGAAAATAGTAAGAAGAAGAAAGTGTATGATCGTTGTAAGCATTGTGGTAAAACTAATCATCCTGAAAAGAATTGCTTTAAAGAGAAACGTTTAATGGCTAAAGCTAAAGAGAAATGTTCAGATGAATCACAAGTAGCTTTAAGTGCATATGTTGTTTTTGTCTAGTAGTTCTTCTTCTAATGTGTAATGAATCAATTGTTCTTTTCTTTGTTGATCATGTTTAATCATGTCATGTTTATTTTGTTCATATATTGTTTTAAGATTTGCATAGCAACAATCGCATAGAAGCATTCCTATATTATTTTTAACATGATATATGAGTTGCTACTCCTGTTGTAACATGTAATTAGAGATTTCTTCATGAAAGAATGTTTTATGGTCTTGCATAGAAGCGATAGCATAAAATCAATCTATACATTCTTGAGCAATTTTATCTCATATTTGTAAATCTTATGTGAATTATTTTATTGCTCACTATTTATATGTTGTGGCTGACACTTAATGTGTAAAAGTAACTTCATTTTCCATAATGAGCAAGTTAATCTTTTATTTGATCATATTATGTTTCCATATTTTTTATATGATGTTTGCTAACCTTTGGTGTATAAGCATTTTCATTTATGTATGAAAAATTTTGTTTTATAATCTTTGTATGCTTTAATATTGGAATTTCTTGTGTGCAGATAAGTTCTCTGTTTATGTGAAAATTTGTGAGAAGCTGGTTTTTGTACTTCGTTCCTGAGCATATTAATCTTTGATCTTTGTTATCACCTTATTCCAAAAATAATGAAGCACCATCTTCTACTTTTGAAGTCATGATGTTCATTTGTATGATATCATTTTCGATGTATAGACCATTGGGGTCTTGTTTCTTCGATGTTTGAGGTCTTCTACAGATATTTATATTGCACCTTGATTGGAAAAATGTTTGCTATCCGCATGTGTATTGGCCATCTGGGTATTTTGTACACTGTTGTGGTGTTCTTAGCCACATGTTCTGTTGTATCAGCCGTCAGAAGGTATATGTACACTGGTGTGGATGTTATATCAAAGTTCTTCAACTATAAGTTATGGTTGCGATGATTCTTGTGGTGATCTAGGAACCTTGCTATTGCATTGCGTCACATGTTCTCGGCATTTTACTGTTGGATCTAGTATCCATAAAGGCTTCTCTTTAGATATGGGCATCTTGTTGTTGGTATTTCATCGTACAACCTGGTTCATGTGAAATTTCATGATTCAGTGAGAAGCGGTTGTTCTTCATCAAATTCCATTAGCCGAAGTGTTCTTCTTATTTGCAGTTTATGGATATTCTGGAAGTTGTCATCAAAGGGGGAGCAGTAATGACTCCTTCCTTCCTTAGTGTTAGTAAGGGATTTTCTCCTAGCCATTATTAAGGGGGAGTGTTGGAATATATTAATTATATTCCTTGGAAGGTAATAATGTCTTTGTATTATGTCAGAATTTATCCACAATCTTATGTAAAAGAGTAATACATTATATCCCATATTCATTATGGTAAAGTATACTCTTGATATCCATCATTATGTAAAGAGATGTTATTATGGAGAATTATATTATCCCACATGCAATATGTGAGAGTAATTCCTCCACATCTCTTCATATATAATAGGGTCAAGGGAGTCATATCACCATTACAGTGACATAGTGAACAACATGATGGTATAGTGGTATACGCTCATAGATAGTATCAACACATGGTATTGTGATAACAAGCTCTGTTATATTGTATTGGGGTTATTTGTAGTTTCTCTCTTATAAGATTGAAGTATATATCTGGAGATAATAGAAGACAACTTTCCCGTGGACGTAGCCCAATTGGGTAAACCAAGTATATCTGGTGTATTCTTTTCCTTGTTCTCTTTCTGTTCTTATTTACTTTGATATGTTATTGATTGCTAAGATAGGTAAGCTAGTTTAGTTAGATCTATAGTTCTGACAGTTTTCAAGAATCTGATTCAACCTCTCAGTCTGACCATCTATTTGAGGATGATATGATGTACTAAAATTCAGTCGAGTTCCCAATTCCTGAAATAATCCCCTCCAAAAATTGATCGTGAACTTTGTATCACGATCTGAAATTATTGCCTAGGAAATCCATGCAACTTGAATATATCCTTCATGAAGATATTTGCTATGTCATTGGTTTTATGAGTGGACTTGACTGGAATGAAGTGAGCTACCTTTGATAGCTTTTCCACCACTACCATGATTGAATCATGATCCCTCACTCTCATTGGCATACATGTTATAAAATCCTTATAAATTACTTCACACTCCATTCTGGAATGGGAAAATGATGCAACAATCCTGCTGGATGTTGATGTTCTGCCTTGACTTGTTGGCATTTTTTACACCTAGAAATATTGTACTCTGCTATGTCCTTCTTCATCCCATGCCAAAAGTACTGCTTTCTTGCTGCTGTTATAGTCTTCTGATACCCTGGATTTCTAGAGTATGGCATTTGATGTATCTCATCCATCACTAGCCTCTTCAAATCTGCACAATTTGGAATATATAGTCTGATACCTTGATAAATGAGAACATCATCTTCACCAAGCTGATATCTTGCACATGCTTCATCCACATTTCCCTGCTGCAATTTTTATTTGACTTGAAGTTAAGCTTCATCACTGGTTTGAGATTCAACAAATCTTTCCTTCAAATCTTATTTACACATACTCACTGCTGCAACATGAAATTTTCTGCTAAGAGCATCTGCCAATTTATTATCCTTACCTTTGGTATGCTTAATTTCAAAATCAAATTCACAAAGAAATTCCATCCATCTAGTTTTCCTAGCATTCAGATTTGGCTGGTCAAACAAATATTTCAAGCTCATGTGGTCTGTTCTGAGCTCAAATATTCTCCCCAATAGATAATGTATCCATCTCTTGAGAGCATGAACAATGGATGCTAGCTCAAAATAATGTGTGGCATATTTCTTTTCATGCTCCTTTAACTTTCTTGACTCATAGAAAATTACAAATCCTTTTTGCATGAGCACTCCATCGAGCCCTTCAATGCAAGCATCTGTGCACACTACAAAATCTTTCTTTGGATCTGCAATCTTCAAAACAGGAGCACTGGTAAGAAATTCCTTTAGCTTCTGAAATATTTTCTCACATTTTTCAAACCATACATGTTAGTTTTTCATCATCTAATTCAATATGATCTAGCATCTTAACTAAGAGAAAAACATGTACAGCATATCAAACACAAGAGACAAGAGACACAAAGCATTTCACCGGGGAAAACCAAGAAGGTGAAAAACCCTGCAACTTCCTCAGAGATAGAATGAGCACCAATACTAAGATCACAAATATCAAACCCCAAAACAAGAGACAGTCTCCTAGCAGATGCTCCTCCTCCACTTGTGCGCACTCCTCCTCTCTCTCACTAATGCGAAGTGAGTGAGTGAGTGAGTGAATAGAATGAGAGAGTCACACTCTCTATTTATACAATGACTTGACTTGCCTTTAACCCTAACTGGGCAGACTTCCTAAGGAATCATAATAACCCATCCACATGTCACTGGGATGACCCCACTAGGGTGGTCTAATAACCCTTTAACCCACATGACTCATATAGGGCTGACCCCACATCGGTGGTCTAATAACCCATCAAATACAAATGACGGCACTTCTAATCAGAGGAATAATACATCTCCGTTGGGGATACAATAAAGTACAAATGTAATACATACAATTTACAAGTGAATATCTTCCGAAGTTGCAAATACATCAACACTCCTTCTTAACTAGGAAGGTATTCTCTTGACACAGGTCATCAATACATATAGGCACAAGTCTTCAATTCTGGAGCTGGATCATCATCACTGGATCATGGAGCATCATCGTCACTACTGTTGTACTCATCATCTCGATCAGTGGTGCTATATCTCAATTCTTCTCGTCATAGGAAGTTCTACAGAGCCATCCCTTTTTCATGTTGGTTGTAGGCCTAGGCTCCTGTAGGTCTTCATCATATCTGGCCATCCTGTGGAATCCTCAGGGCTGATTACATGTGTCAACAATACCTCGAAAGAGCATCCTAGGAATTTTACGAGCTTACTACTCAACCTATCGGATCTCCCGGGATCTTTTACATGTGACCTTCACAAAACGTTAAAAGAGTATCTTGCAACCTGCAAGATCTCTAAAGAGCATCCCAAGATCTTTTCCGTGCATAGCACAACCTATCAGGATCTCCAAGATCTTTTACATGTGAACTCGCAAAACCTTAAAATAGCATCTTGCATCCTGCAAAATCTCTAAAGAGCATCAAGGATCTTTTTCATGCCTATGAAAACCTGTCTGGATCTCCAGGATATTTTCTATGCGACCCTTGCAAAAACTTAAAAGAGTATCTTGAATCCTGCAATATTTCTAAAGAGAATCCCAGGATCTTTTACGTGCTTAGCACAACCTATCTGGATCTCCAGGATCTTTTCTATGCACCTGCACAACCTGTCCACGGCCACGAAGTCTCAACCTGATACTCATGATCATACTTATCATCATCATATGATCACCCTGATCATATACATAGCATCATCCTGATGCACATAATCTGGAGCATCATCCTGATGCTCGTCATCATCACATGATCATCCTGATCATATACATAGCATCATACTGATGCACATCATCTAGAGCATCGTCATTATGCTCATCATCATCACATGATCAAACTGATCATATACATAGCATCATCCTAATGCACATCATCTGGAGCATCGTCCTGATTCTCATCATCACATGATCATCCTGATCATCATCATAGCATCGTCCCGATGCATATCATTTGGAGCATCGTCTTGATGCTCATCACACATGATCAACCTGATCATCATCATAGCATCGTCCCGATGCATATCATCTGGAGAATCATCCTGATGCTCATCACACAACGCTTACATCCATAGCCATGGGAAGGATCCTCCTACCACCATGCTTGGAATGGCTCCTGCAAATGTGTCCCATCACTTCCTCCTCGAAGTATCTTCTATCTGAAGAACAACAAGCCTCTCTCTGAAGTACTCGAACTTCACTTTGGCTAGTGGTTTGGTCAACACATCTGCAATCTGCTCATATGTCACAACATACAGGAGCTTCATTTCTCCTCTCTGCACCATATCCATGATATAGTGATATTTGATCTCGATATGCTTCGACTTGTCATGGAACATCAGGTTCTCAGACAACTTCACACAACTCTGGTTGTCACAATAGATACAAGTAGCATCCAACTGGAGATCAAATAAATATGACAGTAGCTTCCTAAGCCATACTGCCTCACAACTAGCCAAATAAACTGCGACATGCTCTGCTTCGGCTATACTCAGTGCTATGCAGGATTGCTTCCTACTAAACCAAGAGATCACACCTGATCCCATACTGAAGTAGCACCCCGAAGTGCTCTTCCTATCTGTAGAATTGCCTGCCCAATCTGAATCAACATAACCCTCCAGGTTAAACTTTTTATTCGCATCATACTTGAGCCCATAATCAACCGTACCCTTCAGGTACCTCAGAATATGCTTTACAACAATCAAGTGAACATGTCTAGGATCCGTCAAGAACTGTCTCAAGGTGTTCACCGCAAAGAAAATATATGGTCTCATGTTCGTCAGCTACATCAAGGACCCAATCATCGGACGATACATCGTGGCATCAATCGACTCTTATGAAGCATCACTCAGTAGCTTCAGGTTCGATGCCATAGGTGTGGCCATGGCCTTGCAGTCCATCATCTTGAACCGCTTCAGGATCTCTACTGCATACCTCCCTTGTCCAAGGAAGATTCCATCTGCACTTTGCCACACCTCCATACCTAGAAAGTAATGCATCATACCCAAGTCCTTCATCTCGAACTCGGTAGCAAGCTTCCTCTTCATGTTGGTAATAAACCTATCCTCACCTTTCACAAATAGGTCATCCACATACAGTAGGACTATCACTGGATTGCCTTCCTCAACCTTGTAGTAAAGGTTGGAATCTGCTTTACTCTTGGTAAAGCCCAAATTGGACAGGAAGTTGTCTATCCTTCTGTACCATGTCATGGGTGTTTGCTTCAAGCCATACAAGGATTTCTTTAACTTGCACACATATGACTCCTTGTCACGTGTCTCAAAACCGAGTGGCTGCTCCACATACACTTCCTCTTCGACTACACCATTCAAGAAAGATATCTTGACATCCATCTGGTGTATCTTCCACTTCATCACTACAGCCAGAGCAAGTACTATTTTGATGGAAGTGTATCTGGCTATAGGTGCAAAATTTTCTTCATAATCTATCCCTTCTTTCTGAGAGAAGCCATGAGCCACACACCTTGCCTTGTATTTCTCTATGCTACCATCTGCAACATGCTTGATCTTTTAAATCCTCTTGGAAGTCATAATAGACTTCCCTTCTAGTCTTGGGATCACATCCCAAACATCATTCTTCATGATCGACTGGTATTCCTCGATCATGGCATCCTTCCATTACTGTATCCCTGATCCTGGGAACTTCAGATTCTTCAATATCTTCAATAGGTAGTTTTCTTGAACTTTATCGCTGGAACAAATGTCATTGTCTTTCTTTTGTAGGTGATTGTACACGGTCTTTCCTACAAGACAAGTTCAATTGCATGATTAGAAACATCTCATAGATTTCAGAGCAAATTCTTACACATAAGAACATATGTCATACAGTCATGCAATTTATCTTAGCCAATGCTTCAATACAACATTTATCCATATCCCGTAACTTTCTAGATGCCTTCCATCTCTACTAGAACATTGTTAAGAGTGTGCACAACTCCAAACATGTCAGCAAAGAGGTTTCATTCTAGATAAGTAGCAATGTAACGTTGTACAGTACCATAGGCCACTTACCCATTACTTTAGTAGTATCTTGTTCATTAATGCAACTTTTCTAAAATGCATAATATACATCCTAATGTAGGAACATAAGTATGTACATGACTGAACAACATCATTTAAGTAATCATATATACAAGAAATGAAAATTCAAATACTTATCTTTGTTTGGTTGTTGGGTGGACTCCCTTTCGATCTTTTCTTCCTTGCAAGAACTACTGGAGTGTGCTCCCTCTTGATCTTTGCTTCCTTGCAAGAACTACTGGAGTGTTCTCCCTCTTGATCTTTGCTTCCTTGTAGGAACTACTGGAGTGTGCTCCCTCTTGATCTTTGCTTCCTTGCATATCTATCTTTGAACTAATATCCATCCTAGACCATTATGCATGCTTAAGTGTGCACTAATGTCATCATTGTGTCATCCTCAAGATCTCATACATAATCAAACATGCATTAGTATAATCTCAATACTATCAAAACATTGTGATTCTAAATAATCTTAAACATGTATGGTCATGGTCATTTCATACACAGGTAATTTATCACAAGCGTTAGTATTTCAAGGTTTCAGGGAGGACTTCTTTTACTCATGCATATTCTTATTTGACCATAGGACTCTTCTGGTTTGTCATATCATCAATCAAAGTAAGAAGCATAATATGCATAAACCCATGATTACTCAAAATTATAACTTCATGAATAATCATTATCGATCATACAAAGGGATACTTATATGAGACCCTAACATAAGGTAGGATTCTAATTTGATATAAGAAAAACATACCTGGATTATCATGTTTGTGAGTTATGTCTAACATACCCAAACAATGTCTTATTTGTTCTCTTCAATGCTTTAGAGACCTTGTGCTAGTAACCTGCATATCTCATAAGTTAAGCATTGTAGAACCAAATTATACATACCTCGTAAGTAGAGCTTCTATGTGATCAATGGCTATGGATGAGTCTTTGTCTTCATGTCACCATGGTCATATGTTCTTGATCTAAAACTTGATTTGTATTTCTTGATGTACCTTTCATCTTAGCAGACAACATCATCCTCATACAATACCACAGTGCATTAGTACAATCATAAGTGTCATAACCCTAATCAATGAATGACTTCTATTATCCACATGCATTCATACTTTTTCTAAGGTGATCAGACAATCTAAAATTAATCATGATTGTACTAACCTCAATTAATATGAAGACAAATATATCATGAACTTAAATAGATTTCAAAACATACTTGTATCTCCTCAAGTCATACCTGATTTATGTTCTTTCCTTCAAACAGCTTGGTCAAGGAATCAAACATCTCCTTGGGTGTCTTTAGAGAAGACACATGTGGTATGAGATGGTCTTTGATAGAATCTACAATGATTCTCTTGGACTTGACCAAGATCTTCTTATGTAAGTGTTGATGCCCCAAATATCATTGCATCAATCAACAAGGGTTTCTCCCCAGTAAGCAATCCCAATTAGATCGCTCACCGTTTGGTGTGGGGAACTCGTCCGATTAACGGTTTCGTCTACAGTAGTTTTTTAAAGATTTGTTGGTTTTACCGATTGCGGCCCGAACCACCGGTTATATATTTTGTATTTAAAATGATGTGCACGTGCCCTAGACTAAATGCATGCGGTAAACAAATCTGTATTAATCTAAACTAGTCTAATCTACCTATCCTTATAAGGAGCAGAGTTAAAGAATGGGTAAATAACTAGAAAATACACCAAAACAATCCACAGTTAGCTGTTAAATTGAAAGAGGCATTTACAACAGAAAAGAAAGATTATCTAAGGTAACTCAGATAAATATAAACATTCCATTACCCATTTAACCATCCACAACAAAGAATTAATTCATAAAAGCCAGGAAAGATCTCACAAGAAATGTATGAGAAATTTGTAGAAATAGTTCAGCACCTTAATCAACAAGACTCCATGTAAAATGACGTGCTAGCTTTCACAGGCCAAAACGATTTCCATTCATGTAGCAGAAATAGTTCCTTTACAAAATAGCAAAAGAGTTTCACCTACCAAAAATCCTTCTCTTCTCTTCTTATTAGCTATATATAGCTTTACAAAATGTGCCCAGAATTGACACCTATACCCTAACCGTTTAGATTCCTCTATTTTGTCTTGTAGTGTTTGATATTACATAAGAGAAATATTCTAAATGCTTTACAAAATGGGAGTTACAAAATTACAAATGTTTTATCGTCCCAAACATATGTACAAAGATGCACATCCACGTGGCACGCTGAAGAGCACGAGCTATCCCTGACTTGGCTCCTTTGGTATCTTAGGCGCCTCTGGGATTGTTGGGGTCTCCTCTTGCATTACTGCAATGGTTGGGTCATTTTCTGATGTAGTAGATTGACTAGCTGCCAGTTCCCTCTCCACTTTTGCTATGTGAATTCCCCAGTGATTTGTGTCTTTCACAATATTTGTTCCAATCAAGGGGCTCATGAATCTAAGAGATATCTTTTGCTTGACCAACTCTTCTTCTAAGGTGGTCACTTCAGCTGCAGTAATCCGGAGGCTTTCTTCCAGGCTATGTTGATGAACAGTAGCTTGGATGATAAATTGACGTAGATCTTTTGTTGTCAATGTGTCCAGCTTTTGCACATATTTGCTTTCTGCTTGGAGCTCTATACCCAAATTAGCTAAATATTGAGCCTTATCCGGGAAGTCTTCTATCCTTTGAGGCATGGCTATTCTGCAGTTTTCCTGTGTGGTATGGGTCCGGGAGTATATAGTCTTGCACTGTTCATAAGCTTCTGCAGTCACGGCGGCCAATTTTACTCCGCAGTCTCTGGAATACTCCAGGGTGCGTATATCTGCCTTGTATTGAGTGACAATTTTAAGGGGAAGGGTTGTTGGGAATCCTGACTTTCCTTCTCTCCATTCGATATGCCTTCTAATATCCTCATTGATGCGTGAGTGCTTCCTTCTGATCCTGGAGGCTTCAACATTTACTTGCTTGATCTTGGTCATGACTAATTTTAGTCTACATATTTCTTCTGCTATGAGTTCTCTGACTCCATAGGTCTCTTTTAGGATTCCACTGGCCTGCTCATGGAAGGGTCTGATATCTCCCATTTTTTTGTTTGCTAACTCCAATTGCTGCTCCAGTGACTCATTCTCTCCTTGTAATTTTTCAATGCTCTCTTTCAGGTCTTCTAACTCCTCAAGGTTGTCGAATTTATCTGATTTGAGCTTCAAGTTATTCCTTTTAAGCTTTGTATTTTCATCTTCTAATGTCCTTACTTGCATTGACAGAGCTCTCCTATCTGCCTCTAATCATTGGAGTGCTCTTTGCAAGTATTCCTTTTGGGATGTGAGAGCATTATTCTTCTCAATCATCAGGTTTGCATAGTTATGCTCTTTAACCAAGGCTTCCTGAAGTTGTTGTGCCTTCTCCTTTTCTTCATGTAACTTGTCTCCCAATATAAAAACATTATCTGCGGTTGATGTGACCATGGCTACAGAGATGGATGTTAGGTGCCTAGCTGTTTCTTCAGTGTTCTTCATGACCGTGGTCTCATGCGTGGTGATGATGTCTGGCCGAAAAGGTATTTTCAGTATGGACCCTGTCTCTTTGACAATGGTCTTCCTCTTCTTATTGTAAGCAAAATTCTGCCAGTTAGAAACTGTGCTGCCTTTATAGGGTGTGAAGGGGACAATAGGTAGATCCCTTATAGGAGAGCCCAAATCCAAGTTCTGCAGGTCTTGGATTTTGGGGTCGATCTCTTCTTTGGACTTCTTTTCTTCCTCCTCTTTCCTCTTTGCTTCTGCTTCTTGCTCCTTCTTTCTTTTGTCTTCTTCTTCCAGCTTAGCATTGGTTTCCAGCCTAATTCCTTCTTCCTCTTCTTTCCTTTTCGCCTCTGCTTCAGCTTCAGCTGCTTGGATTTTCAAATTCTCTTCTTCTCTTAATTTATCTTCTTGGGTCTTCTTTGTTTGTTCCAAGATCCTCAGTTCTTCTTCAGAGAGAGCCTGGGAGCTTGAGCTGGCTCCTCCTTTTCTTACTTGACAAATCTACAGCTCGGCCATATTACTGATTCCCCTATATGGTTCTTCCTGAGGATCATAAAAATTGGCATATTCACTGGGAGTAGAGTTCTCTTTGCAATGCTGTGCAACTTTTCCTTGTCAATCGTTCCTGTGGATAATATTTTCTCCAAAGTGGAAGCTTTTCAATTCTGCAACAAACTCTTTTACAGTTGCGATTCCTGTGAACTTGTAGGCTCCAATATAAAAGGGTAAGGGGGGAAGGTGGCCTTCTTGGATTTGTACAAGGTGTTACCCATTCCATCAATGAAGACTTGCTTGACCATTTCCTTATGGACTATGTAATCTGTGGCATACTTCGGAAGAATATAGGGTGCTTTAGAACCTCCATACATTCTTACGTAGGTACCTTTTGGGGAGAAATAGAAATCGCCATACTTTTCCAAGGCTTCCATGGCGTTCTCCGATAAACAATTGGGTTCTTCATGGAAAATCATTTCATAAAGCGGCATGATGAACTCCTTGCAGATGAGCTTGTAGTCTCTCTTGTAATTCTGCGCCCAAAATATTTTATAGGCAAGGAATACTGGACCTTCTGCAGGACTCCACATGCATCCCATTTTGGGAAAAAGACATTTTGCCACAATACAATCTATGAGATACGAATCCATATAGAATTCTGCCTTTCTTTCCTCCAGCCCTTCTTCAGCCATTGCTACTGCTGATGTCAGGCTGTCTGAGAGAATGTCATCCCAATTGAAGATTGTTCCTTTGAAAGCGACAAAATGTATGATAGGGACCCACTGCAACATGAACATCGTCCCGTCAGGTCTCCCAAAGATCCTGCTTAGCATGAGAGCAATTAGTCTGAATGGAGGCCTTAAATTCTGGACTTCGTATTCCTCACTATCTTTTCTTCTGAATTGCTTGCCTGAAATTAACATCCTCCTTGCCATATCTAAATTATCCATATTGATCTCCTACAACCATGCATCATCTAGTCGCTGATGTGCTTTGGGTAGTTTGTAAGCTGTTGCAATGTAGGATGGGTGAAATGAGGCGAAGGCATTACCCGTGCTGTCTGTTATGACTCTGGTCTCAGCGTTGGCATGCTGCAGCACCCATCCTATCACCTCTGAGCATGGGAAGGTTTCTGGGCATGTGGATGCTTTGGATATACATGAATTCCTGATATTTTGATATAAGGATTCCTCTTCAAGGAGAGCTTCAGGAAAGTCTAGATCCCTTATCATACAATAGATATCACCCCAATTTACTTATGGAGGAAGTTTGTAGTGCATCTAGTGTTCTAAAATGTCGTCTCCAGTCTGGAACTTTCCTCGATTGCTTTCGTCCTTCTCTTGCCACCTTTGGCCATAATAGGAATCCTGTACAATAATTGACGTGAATAAGCATGCATGACACAGTGTTTTACAAATCTAAACTAATACCTGTAGATGGCCTTAAAAGAAATATGTTCCTTTCTCATATATATGCAAAAGGAAGAAAACGTGAAAACAATAATCAGGCTATCCTCGTAGTTTTCTATTTTGGTTAAGGGAACTAACGGCTACAAGATCAAGGTTGGGCTGGGTGCTCAAGTCCTTCGGATACTGTCCAATGCATGGGTGTGGGAAATGTCAACACACTATAGCCGAGATTTCCATTGATTAGGTGCGAAAAAGTGAACAGGTTCAGCAGGTCATGAAGAGACGCGACTTTCAAAAGCAAGAGTCTCGGGTACCACTTACGCCTAAGTTTAGGGTTACTTAACGCATGTCTTCTTAAGGTCAAACTGTTAACCGGGGTCGGGAAGGGCTAACACATAACGAGACCATGATTGAGGTGATGATACCAGGCAGCGTGATACTCTGCGGTGGTTGCACAAAGGGTCAACAAAGTTCCGGGAAAACATCGTAGTAAAGAACAACCCAATGAAGCAATCAAACAATACTGCAAGCAGGCATATACGTTCTATAACACAAGCGAATGTACTTACTTGGAAACGGAAAGCGTGACACCGACGATACTCTAGCAGCCTGTGAATCTAAGCCTTGAGACAACGGTGAATGCACTTGGTTGTTCAAACGGAACGGGCAAGTCTTTGGAGCGATAATAATAATAATAATAAAAACGAGTTGAAATGGGAACGGGGTCTCACCCCTATTTATGCGATTTGGAACATGGGGATCATTAATTTGGTAGTTGAACGCCATTAAACGGGCATTAAATCTGCATACGGCCAGGTCACGTCGAAACCTTTTCAATAAATGTGACCGTCAAATGCGGGATGCTCATGTTAAAGCTTTCGACACACGCGAAAGAAAAGCTAAAAACGTTCTGCTGTTTGCAGAAGAGTTGTGCGAGTGTTTCCGTGAGAGAGCTACGTGTCGTGGGAGACTTAAATGAAATCTTTCGCTTCCGCGAGAAAGTTATCCAAACTCTTCCAAAAAAAATGCCAAGGTTTGTTGGTACAGGAAAAAGGTGCGTCTTTTCGAAAAGGAAGAGTCGAAGGCTTTCCGGCGCTCACGGAAGAGTTATGCGAAAGCTTCCACTGTAGCAGAAGGTTTTGACGAGCTTGTTCCGCTGCAGTTCTTTTTGGTTAAATGTTCCGTCCCTTCGAAGACTTTAAGTTATCTTTTCCGCCGACGCTTAACTTTAGTTCTTCTTCCGCGGTTACGAACGACTTAAGCCAACTCTTCCGCCATTTCGGGAAAGTTAGCTGAAAGCTTCCGCCGTTGCGGGTCAAAAGGCTAAGTTTTGCTTGGTTAAAAGGAAAAAACTCTAATGCAAACTTAAGACTGAAGCTAAGTAACAGGATGCCCAAAAGGTGCAGAAAAAACTTAAAGGCAATCATAAAAAGAAGGAGGGTCCCCAATATTTTTTCAAAATCTAAAGGGAGGTGTTGTCCTAACAACAGTAAGGCCTTAGCCTCATCTCCCTCTGGAAATGGAAATTCTTCACTTATGTAGGTTTCTAGATCATTATCTTCTAGGATTAACCCAATCCTATACTTCCATGCTCGAAAGTTATCAGCCCCACTTGATTTGTTGAATCTGGATCTAGAGCTGGCTAGGGTTTGACAGAGAAACCCTAAAAATACAAACTTGGAATTTCAAACTTTTGTCTGGACAAGGAGATGCAATTGAATGAGGTGAGCAAGCTGGTGTGCTTAGATTTTGAAAACTCCAAAAATTGACTCCTCAAAATTGACCTACGAGTTTCGGATCTGCAGCTTCTGTCAAATTCTCGTTTTCTGGTAAAAATCCCGAACTAGGGTTTGATAGAGCCAAGGGTTCTACCCAACCAAAAAATTCAATCTTGGTCTCTAAATTTCAATTTTGATGAGGAGCATCCAGCCGTGGTCTCAGATTCCAAAAATTCCAATTTTTGCAGAAACCCTAATTTCCCGCAATAGTGACAAACCAAAAATGAAAGTGCTCAGAATCCAATTATGTTTGGACAGAAATATATGCCATATTGTTTCTGATATATATATGAAATTTTGGATCCTTAGGGTTTGAAACTTCTTCCTGTGGTATATTGACCTGTCATCTTTCCAACCCCACAGATCTTAACTTTAATGGATTCTCTAAGAGAGAAATATGCCAAGTGCCGCAACGTGACCTGTTTATGGGATGAAACATCATAGAGAACTTGTATGGAGTGCCATGTGTCACTATTTCAAATTTGGCCTCTGAAACCCGGACCTGTGAAACTAAAGTCCGTGCCCTAACTATTACTTTTTACGGAATTCCATTTGGAGTTTCCTAGCCTGAGATATGACCTTTGTTCCTGGGTCACCTGTTTAGGACTACATTATGGAAGAGGCATAAACCCTAAATTGTATGAATCATATCTCACAAAGTACAATGAATATGAGGCTTAGCTTTAGACACAAGGTACATGAACAGTTCATCTTCGGCCTGTAAAATTTTCAGATCCTGAACCTTCTCCAAAACTGAGTTATAGCGAAAGTTCCACGATGACTGGTTTTTTCTATACCAAGCCCTAACTTCCAATTTGTCGCAAGTGCAACAAGTGTCGTAAATTCCATACAATGCCTTCCTTCAGGCTATCTCTAATACCATGTTAGTTTTTCATCATATAATTCAATATGATCTAGGATCTTAACTGAGAGAACAACATATACAGCATATCAAACACAAGAGACAAGACACACAAATCACTTCACCGGGGAAAACCAAGAAGGTGAAAAACCCCGCAACTTCCTCAGAGATAGAATGAGCACCAATACAAAGATCAAAAAGATCAAACCCCAAAATAAGAGATAGTCTCCTAGCAGCTGCTCCTCCTCCACTTGTGTGCACTCCTCCTCTCTCTCACTAATGCGAAGTGAGTGAGTGAGTGAATAGAATGAGAGAGTCACACTCTCTATTTATACAATGACTTGACTTTCCTTTAACCCTAACTGGGCCGACTTCCTAAGGAATCCTAATAACCCATCCACATGTCACTGGGCTGACCCCACTAGGGTGGTCTAATAACCCTTTAACCCACATGACTCATATAGGGCCGACCCCTTACTGGTGGTCTAATAACCCATCAAATACAAATGATGACATTTCCAACCGAAGGAATAATACATCTCCGTTGGGGATACAATAAAGTACAAATGTAATACATACAACATACAAGTGAATATCTTCCGAAGTTACAAAGACATCAACAATACAAACTTGATATTATTCCTCTGCAATGATGTAATTGGATGAGCTATTTTGGAGAACCCTTCAATGAACCTTCTGTAATAGCCTACAAGACCCATAAAAGATCTAACATCTGCAACATTCTTTGGAGTAGGCCAATCCATTATGGCTTCAATCTTCTTTGGATCCACCGCAATTCCTTCTTCTGAGATGACATGACCCAAATACTATACCTTCTTTTGATAGAATTCACACTTGCTCAGCTTTGCTTACAGTTGGTGTTCTCTAAGGACATGAAACACCATTCTTAGATGTTCATTATGCTCTTCTTCATTCTTTGAGTAAACAATAATGCAATCCAAGAACACAATCACAAACTTATCCAAATACTTGTTGAAGACACTATTCATGAGACAAATGAATGTAGCAGGTGCATTGGTAAGACCGAATGGAACCACTGTGAATTCATAATGGCCATATCTTGTCCTGAAAGTTGTCTTGTGAATGTATTCTTCCTTAATACTCACTTGATGGTATCCAGACCTGAAGTCAATCTTTGAAAACACTCTACCTTCATTCATTTGATCAAACAAGTCATCAATTCTTGGCAATGGGTATTTATTCTTGACTGCCACTTTATTGAGCTGCATGTAATCAATACACAGCCTTAAATTCCCATCCTTCTTCTTGACAAATAACACTGGTTCTCCCCAAGGAGATACACTCGGCTCGTATACTCCTTGTCCATTAATTCTTGTAGCTGCATCTTTAACTCTACCAATTCTGATGTGCTCATTCTATAAGGAGATTTGGAAATAGGTGTTGCCCCTGAAAAAATATCGATAGAAAAATCAACATCTCTCTAGGGTGGTAGTCCTAGCACTTCATCCGGAAACACATATTGGAATTCTTGCAACAACTGAAAGTATTCTATCCTTGACCCATTGTCCTCTGATGAATCTAATATGTGGACTGCATATAATTGGAAACCCTTCTTATAAAACTTTCTCAACTATAGGGATGAAATCTTCCTTACTGAAAGTTGCTTGGGAATTCCTCTTACCAATCTTGGCCTTCCCTCTTCATCAATGCATTCAAAAATTTCTCATAGCAGTCTACCTTGGCTCTATGTATTTCCAACTATTCCATACCTATTAGGGCATCATAATATACTAATGGTAGGACATTTGAATTTGCTTTTGTGAGGAGTCCATTCAATTCTATGGGGATCTCCATCACTACTTCACTCACCTTTCTCCTTGTCCATGTGGCTAATTGAACTAGCCAATACTTACTATGATTTACTTTACTAAGAGAACAAACTTCAACCACCTTAGGAGACAAATAACTATGAGTAGATCCTGGATCTGTCAAAACAGAAATAGATTTCTTAGCAATGTTACCTTCAAATTCTACCACTGCTGATTGATGGTCTGCTTGGTGATCAATATCATCCAATGTTGCATAAATTTGAGGTGCTTCCCTTGCCAAATATTCCACTGTAGTTGCTTCTTCTAAGTTGTGCAAGCTTCTGGGATTCTCCCTCCGATGTGGGAATTCTCTAAGCACATGGTTTCCTCCACATCCCCAACATTGAAGTGGCCCTTTTGTTTCTTTTTTGTTGCTACCGTTGCCTCGAATCCTCTTTGTGCTTGTTGTCCCTATGGAAAATTTCTGGGCTGATTTCTAAATGGTGGCTTGAATCCACTTTTCCTCTGTTCAAACCTCCCTCTCATATTTCCTTTCCATACTAGCTGAACCTCTTATTTTCCTGTGTTTTGCTCATAGCAATGCATTTCCATCCTAATGGATTCATCCAGACTTGGTGGATTGACAAACTCAATCCTATCTCTGAAATTTTGAGGTAGACTACTAAGGAAACATTGGATCTTTACCCTTTCACCTTTGATGTAATCCACACACCTCAACAACTCCAAACAATTATGGACATGTTCTTCTATGGAATTCTGTCCCAACCCGAGTTCATTGAACTCTTTGCTCTTGTTATCATAATAGCTAGATGATAGGTATTTCTCCTTGAAGTACCTTTTAAACCACTCCCAACTTATCCTCTTTTCACTGATCATCTTCACTTCCATGAGGTGCTCCCACCAAATTGAATCTCTACCATTTAGATTGTAAATGGAAACTATGGCCTTTTCATTTTTTGAATAATCATGCATTCTTAAATACTTCTTCATTACAAGAATCCATGCCTATGCCTCTTGACCTGTCTTTCTTTCTCCATCAAAGGTGGGAGGCCTTTCCTTCCTAAATTCTCCCTATGGAATCCCTATGAATTTTTTTCTTCCTTCAAAACTGCTGGAAGTATGCCTCAAACTTCTCTGAGAATCCATGGAGTCGCATGACCGACTAGAAAGAGATCATGGAAAGGGTGTTCTGTGCTTTTTTCTCACAAAATTATTTCTAGGGCTTGGAGTCCTATTCCTAGAACAGCCTCTAGAGCGACTACCAGCATCTCCCTCTTCTATGCCCGCGTTGCTTGGGTTAGACCTAATATTTATCCTCTGATGAATATCAGTGAGGCTCTTCAAGATGGTGGCATTGATTTGTTGCTTCTCTTCCTAAGCCTTCATCAATCTCTCATTAGATCTCACCCTGGTTTCAACTAAGTTCGGGGGAGTTATTTGCTCCCTTCTCCCATTGGATTCGGTTTCAGTATGTGCTTCTTGCACATTCTCTCCCAGAACATCTTCCTCCTGCTTATAAGGATACTGGGCATCGTTTATGGTCACCATTTCCTTGATTTTCCCTGTACGTTTCCTCTGTTGTACGATTCAACTATTATCAGCTGCCAACACTGTGCATTACATAGACATTTATCAGACATCATAAGAATGCGTATGCAACATAAAATATCCATACAAATATGGAAACTACTCATTCGGACAACAACAATACTAATTAAATTTTATCAAAGTCACGCCATGAGCATTCTTCTTCCCATAAACGCATCCTTGTTTCGGCCCAAGCATCCCCAGTGCTATAATTTGGGGTCCGATACCACTTTTTCACGTCCCCAGTCGCCTTGGTGCCCTTCAAAGGTGATGGGAGACAAACGATACATTTTTTTTCAGCAATTCGCTTAGTTTTTACACGCAGCCGCAATGGATTCTGATCCGCAATATACATGGCCGCAATCCACAGTCGGAATTCGGAAGGGCAGAATGATCAAGTCATGGCGTCGAACAAAATGCGACTATGACTTTTGCATTCCACAATGCGGGAGTCGAAAATGTGGAGCGCCAAAATGCTCGGCGCTGTAGAAATGCGCCCCCGAATTCCGTAATGCGAAAGTCGGGACTCTGGAGCGCCAAAATATCCAGCGCTGTAGAAATGCACCCCCGACTTCCTCATTCCGCAATGAGGAAGTCAGAAATACAAACCACCACCATACCCGACACTTGAAGAAGTGTGCCCTCGACTTCTGCATTCCTCAATGCTGAAGTCGGAAATGCGGAGCACCACCATACCCGGCGTTGTAGAAGTGCGCCCTCAACTTCCGCATTCTGCAATGCGGAAGTCAGAAATGTGGAGCGCCACCATACCCGACATTGCAGAAGTGCGCTCCCGACTTCTGCATTCCGCAATGCAGATGCGGAAGGTCGGTAGCTATCAATGCCCTATTACAACCAACTTCCCAGCTCGATAAATTCCTCATCCTGAGACCAAATTGGACAAGTCTGGTACCGTTGGAAATATCTTGGAGAGATATATGCAATGGTGTGTATCCCTACCACACTTGAGGGATCTAAGATTTCCTCATTTCCAATAAAAAATATTCCCTAAAGTCCATCAAAACCTCTTACCCCACTACCAAAATCCCTGGAGTTACCCTGCTAAGGCCCTTCCTTCATCTGATCACAGAGGGGTGCATGAACACCTCAGGGGGGGTGTCTAACTCCTTTCCCAAGATCATAAGGTGATGTAAAAACCTACTAAGGGTGTGTACAATGCATCAAATACATACAGTGGAAATAATTATAATGAATGCATCTACAACCTGCAAGGTTAGCAACATATTAAGCTCAATCCAATGGTGAAGTGTTCAAACATGAAATCAGCCCCATACTCAAGCCCTTACATGGTCTTCATACTGGTCAATTTCATGCAATAATTCATTCAAATAACTTGAACATAACAAGTAAACATAACATAGGAAAACTAGCATCATTTAACACCACCGACAACACTTATCTTTAAATGGAACTGTCCAACAACTGGCTAAGTGAGAGAAATGTTCCACCCAACGATATGTCTCTGTTCAGCCTATACTCTTTCATTTGAGAGACCACCCCCAAGCTGGGTTGTGTATCCACTAAGGAGGGATAAATAGGCTCTCTCATAGTCAAGGATCCACCCTAATTCTAAGCCAACGTACAGTTGGGTTTATCAAGCATGTAAGGGAACAGGGAGGATGATGCTAAGCCGGTGAGCTCAACCACAGAGTTACAGGCATCTCAAACTACTCAACAAACATGGCACCCACAATACCTACCTCACCCAACATAAGGAAGGCCACCTTCTCTGTTGTAGAGTCCCTCAGGTCCCCTTCCCTCCAGTTCTATTTAGGGTGGGCATAGAAAGGTCCAGCTGTTGCTTTCACGAGTCTTTAGCCTTCATTGGGTTTATCAAGAAGATCCAACCTCTGTCTTGACTTCTTCTCATTTATCCAAGCTGGGATCTTCTTACGGTTACGGCCGAAACTCTGTCCTGCAACTCGGTTCTTCTGCTATCAAATCCAGGTGTTCTCACAGGTTTTATAAGCTGATCACACTCTATAATTTATCCCCAGGGTTTGATCCATGGATATTCCAATCGATTTACTTCCTACGCAAGGTTTCTATATGCTTTTGGATCTGCAAATTCATGCTTACACATAATAACGATTTTCTTCGTTCTACCCTTCACAGCTGGTATCTGCAATGTGTGAGAACTGAGGTCATTGGTCAACAATGGGATAGGGATTAGGGTGAGAAAATTACCAGGAGGTAGAGTGGCTTAAGGGACAAGCAAAATAGAGCCATACCCTGCCATACGGATTGAAGGGCTGCTCCATACTCTATCGGCCTCATGGACAGGTTTTATCAACCACCCTCTTACAACAGAATTAAATCTCAGCATTGGGATTCAAATGGGTTCAAAAAATGACATGTGGCAACATGGTTTCCAATCCCCCAACCCCCTCACCTCTCCCTAGTGGATACACATGGCCCCCTCTTATTGGTTGCCTCCATAGCCAATATTCTTGGTATTTTATTGCAATATTTAATATTTACATCATTTACAATACCTCATGGCTTAATAGCACATGGATAATCAGAATGTCAAATACTTTCCTTTTAAATAAAACCTAAGGCTCCTCTAGTGGGGACTTGGCCTTGAAATATACACTAGGGAAAACACACATTGTATGTATATAATATTTACATTGAAGCCAATAATCCCTAAGGGTCAAAATATGGGTATTACATTGAAAAACCAATATTGCATCCAAATAATAAATTGCAAATTATTTTCATTTTATTGCACTACAAAAGGTAAATTCATGATGTTATGCAAATATGCAAGCTGACCGATTAAAGGAAGTGCCCACTGAGGAAGACTTGAATCTTGGCTTTCATCACGACTTTGGAGCTATTGTTGAACGTCGAAAAATCTTGTCTAGGAAAACACGGTCTTCTGGTGATCCATCTTGCGCACAGGTATATAAAATCAATATAGTTTAGTGAATATTTATTACTTGTGCAATCTATTCGTTATATATATTTTCCATAAAATATTGACTCTATTTTGAGTAGGAAAGCAACAATCCACTTAATGTTGAGGAAGGAGAACAACCAATCGAAGATCAAGCTTTGAATCCTGGTAATGAATTTATTCATATGCTACAATTTAAATATTGCATTGCAGTTGGTGAATATTAATTGTACTTTTCCATGTTTCAACTGCAGAGCATGTAGAGGGTCACACTGTACAGGATGAGCCTAGATAGTGTTAGCACTCATATTTTACCCTTTGGTTGTGGAAGGATAATCCTAAGGTAACTATTTCAAACCAAACTTTAGGAGGAAACCTAGCCTTT
The DNA here is from genome assembly GCA_027924585.1 of Larix kaempferi. NCBI lineage: Eukaryota > Viridiplantae > Streptophyta > Pinopsida > Pinales > Pinaceae > Larix > Larix kaempferi. Next base: position 12,195,204 of record BSBM01001331.1, on the reverse strand, counting down.
TTTCCTACTAGAGAGGGCTCTCTCAAAATATAAATGCAAGGGCTAGAAATATTGGAAAATATTATGTTTTCAAATGGCTGAAACACACAAGAACCATTGGGCATGGAGTCAAATTTGAATATTTCAAGAACCAGTAGAAATCTAACAATAGGGATTTTTACAAAGGCAAGATAGTTGTCATTTTACAGTCAAAATCTTATTTGCAGGTGATAAAAGAAGAAAAATAGGCATTCCATCAACATGGGCACCAATTGTAGATGAATCCAATATTGACTTAGGAGGAAAAATTGTGAATACTCAGACCTAACAAATCAGAGCATATGTATATGAATTCTGATTCATTTTAACTCTCATCCAAGTATGAAAGACAGAACATAATGGAAAGGGATTACAAAGAAAGAACACATCAACATAAAGGAAAGGAAAATATAGACTGTAATTTTGATCAACATGAGAATATTTGTTTTTCAAAATATGCTCAATTCTGCATGGTTGTCTTCTTTATTAAACTGGAGTAACTCAATACAAAAAATTTTCTTGCTTTCACAGGGTTTCAACCCTTCTTTACTCTTGTACAATGAAATATATAACCCTATAGGTCGTTTTCCATCTCACCATTTCGAATACTATCCCTTTTCCCAAAATAGAAACAGTTAGAAATATAAATGACATGTTTTTAACTGATTTCCTGAATTTTAGGAGGCGAATTTATGAAAAATAGGCTTCAAATCCCCACCTCCAGGGCCCAAACCGTAATAGCTGTGTAAAACCCGAGAGAGGATTTTTCAAATCAGCCCGTTCCCGACAAAACACATATTTCCTTTTTTCTAGATTCATCTCCATCTCCTCGGAATCCGTGCTTGAAGTTAATGACTAAAACATGAAATTAAAATTTGGAAAAAGGGGTTGTAAAGATCAATTCGAATATCCCAAACCTTGACACTTGTGAAGAAACTGAGAGAGGATTTTGTAGATGAACCCATGATGAAGAAAAGCCTCTTTCGGTTTTTGAAAATTCATTTCCATTTGGATGGAAACCATATTTGAAGTTGACTGGTAAAACAGTCATTTCCAGAAAATGTGTCATATTCCTGTTTCTTTTTTGCTATGAGAGATTGATTTGGATTCCCTTCGAATGTTCAACTACTTTCTTCATTTGTGGAACTGATCTCCTAAAAGTAGAATGAAGATAACTTGCTTGAAATCTGGGATTGATGATTATGATTCTGTGCCTGAAATATTTTTTCAATCTGAAAATGTATGCTTGGGTGCCACACACTATGTAGTTCCATTAAAATCAAATTTAAATTTGATTTATCTATATCCACTTTAGAATTGTCAAAAATTAATATTTGGTAACAAAATATTTCCCAAATCAATTCTCAAATTTTGCCACATCCACTTCTAAAAATTCCATTTTCAATTATTTGGAATCAATCAAAATATCCATTAAAATCAACTCTGCCCTTAGTTTTGGAAACCCACATCTTCCATTAAAAACCATGTCTTGTAATGTTTCTCCATTTTTTCATCTTGCATTTAACTCTTTATGAATTTCATAAAATGAAATTCAAAAACAATTTCCGGAAATAAATGGAAATCCATAAACAATTTTCATTTTCCTGTGAAAACCATCCACTGGTTTTTCCGTGGTTTTGGATTTTTCAAATCTTGGAAAATATTTTCATTTTAAATATTTCCAATATTTAGCATTCTATTTTCACTTGATCTCTTCAAATATATTCTGGAGCATCCAATATTATAACATAAGGTTAAAAATTTGGGAAAAAGTATTATTTTCTTCCCATAATTTCAGATTTGGAGCAGGTGCATTCGGGAGGGATAAAGATTATAACAAAAGGTTTTAAACATTGGGTAAGTAAAAAAAAATTGGCAGACCCAAAAGTTTTATAAAATATAATTAAGTGGTCTATCTCCCAGGAAAATAAATATGGGGGTGACACCTGGTAAAAGTGAAAACCACTGGTAAATATTTCGCTCCACCCTCATCATTTTAACCCTCAAGCTAGTTGAGTGAGCGGAATAAATGGTGGTCGCTCATCCAAACTTTGACTTTTCCAAAGTTTCAATTTGATATTTTTTGAGATTCGTGCCAAGATTTATGTGGTGAATTGTGTTTTGTTTTTTGGGTTTGAATATTAATATAAATATTTATATTAATAACTATAAACTTTTTTATTTTTCCTACAAAGACTTGGGCATTTTTGTAGGTCCGCCATCTTTTATCCATTCCACCATTTTAGAGAGTCACCAACCATTTTAGATATTTTCTAGTGCTTTGCCCACCTAATTCAGCATGTTGGCCAAATTTAGAAGCCCTGTCAATTCACTTATATGCTCAGCTAAATATAGAAATTTTCACTAGCTCCTGGTCACAGCCTTTGATCTTGACCATTGATTACTTTATATGGTATTCCAAGGTACTTTATTTAACTATTTATATCCTTTTTGGCGTGGCCATATGGATCATTTTCTTAAGGAATTGGCGCCTTCCTCACCAAACTTAGGAGATATCAAAACACATTTTTGGATTGACAATTTTTCATTCACATTGGAAAAATACTGTGCCAAAAAACAGGAATATGAAGTACATGATGTGGCCACAACAAGTAAAAAAAACACCTTTCTAATAATTTTTTAAATGAAATACTTGTCATTATAATATCAGAAGATATCAATATAACATTTTTACATTATTGCAGCAAATCCAGACCCCTTTCCGCAACATCCACATCGCGAGTACTCTACTAGGTAGACAACACAGCAAGTTGTAGAAGCCCCAAGAACTGAACAACAAGTTCCAGAAGACGAGTTTGCTGTTTATTTTTCAAGAGAAAAAAACCTAGAAAGAAGTGACTGAAGAAACACTATGTGTACTTATTTTTGATAATATAATTTCATGCATAATTTTTTTCCTATTGAATGAATGAATGGTTTAATGAATGTTACCTTTTATTGAATGAATGGTAAATGTGTCTTTATGATGAAATCCGCATGTTTGCACATAAAAAAATTTCAAGTACATGCATTGGGTATGGGGAATTGAGAGTGATGTGAGGGGGAGGAGGGGGCATAAGAGCTTCCACCTTCACGTGGTTGACCCTGTTCAGTAGAGAATATTAAATTATTCTCGAAACAAAGAGGATCTCAATGAGGTATTTATACCCGCCATCCATGAAGTAGCTTCAATACCTATCATAAGTGATACCACACTATTATGATCACAAGATCATCTAGGTTTCAACCCATCTAATCCTTCACACATGCAAGTGCTCATATCAAGCACACAAGGGTTTCACCATTAAATAACCACTCGTAGGTTCACCAACCAAAATACTTGTCTTTCAAAATAGCAAGAAGAAAATTTCAGCCCAATAAACCCCCCTAGCTATAAGAAGTCAATTCCAAACAAAGTTGGTCGCTTCGTCATCCGTATCACAGAAGTGAACATCCACGTACATCATCACATCACGTTCCCAAGAAAGGCATTTCTCCAAAATCCATCAATCATGACATCACATCAAGCTCCAAGTCCTCCAAACAAAGCATCTCACCATTCTCAAGGTCTTCGTGTTAGTTCTCTTGTCTACAATAGGTCCATTTATCATCGATAAAACATACCTTATACAATATATAGTCTTTCCAAAACCAGATAAGTTTTCCCACACTAGAGATTACATGATTATGATGGTTCAATCTTATCCAACTATGTCTAGATGGTCAATTGTAAAATTCTTTCTACTGTGTTCTTCCCCCAAGGGGTCCATTGACTTGTATGGAGATAGATAATTCCTCTCACGTATTTACCTACTCTGATTCACTATTAATGTTATTAATGTTCGGCAGGGTTGGTAGGCGCAGGTGGAGTTCTCTATGGATCTGACGAAAACAAGCTGAAATACTATGCCTGGGGAATTGGAAGAAGGACCAACAACAGTGCGGAATGGTTAGCTCTCATCAAAGGCCTAGAGATTGCTAGAGAAGAGGGACTCTCAGACTTAGTTGTTTGCGGAGATTCAATGATGGTCATCAGCGAGGATAGAAATATTATCAAAAATCAAAAAATCATGATTCTAAAATTCATCATCTCCTAAAGTGTCTTGTTACCGAATTAAATTCTATAAACTTCTTTCACATCCTGAGGTCAAATAACCATGAAGTAGACAAGATGGCGAACAATGGCGCCAGGCTCGATTGCAGAATCTTGGTTTGCAATCAAAATGGGAATGAAAAAGTATGGATTCCTTAATCACCCCTTGTCTTCTATTTGGGTAAATACTCTTAGGATGACATAATATAGGAAAAACCCAATTTTGGAGTGGAATATTGGTTCAAAACCTCCCATGATTTTCAAAAACTTTGAATTAATCCTTTGCAGTGTCGAAGGAGGCTATCCTAATGTTTCAAACCCACTCCAGCACCTTGGGATCAGGGGAGGCCACACACTGGAGTCACATTCCCTCCACATGGGCGGCATGCAGATCTTAAATGCAGATGGAAAGTTGGAAGAGAGCTGGACTTGTTTAAAGGCTGAGTGTCAGGTAGGTTGGCGATATCTCCTGCGCTCTGCGACTGTGAAAATGGTCGAAACCAATGTTGCTTCCCACTACTTGTTGTGCAAGAAAACAATCCCTCGTTCTGGTGGTATGGCAATGTCAGACTGTAGAAAGAAGCTCCCCAATTTGCTCGGGAATCATGGGGGCTCGTCTCCCTTAATGCGCAGGGCGCACGAGGATATTGGCAATCATTTTCAGGATGTAGATTTGAGCTCTCCTCTTGGCTCGGCGGTTGGAGTTTGTACAGGGATGAATAATCATTCCCACATGGAGGTGTCGGAACACTTAGCTGATTTGGACTCTCGGGGTAGTCTGTTGCGTAGAGAGAACTATGATCTGAAGAAAGCCCTGCAACATAAGTTCATGCTGGAGCAGGCTGTCAATAAGGAGGTCTGGGATATTAATAGCAAGCTCTCTGAGAAATTTGATAGCCTAGCGGATGTTTTGGAAAATGGTTGTCCCTGCTCGGCTATGTTGGAAGAACAGGTCAAATCGGTTCACGACGAAGTGAAAAATATGGATGGAAAGCTAGAAGGAATGCGAATGGAGATGCGAAATCTGAAACAGGAGATGCTGAACCAAGGTGGCTCTGTTATTGGAAAGAGCGTGAACCGGATCGTCGTTGCCAATACTAGCCTGTGTCTTTGGTACTTTGTTGGTCTTTTTGGAATAAATATTTTAGCGATGTCCAGGAAGTTTAGTTTTACTATTTCACAAGTTTTGGGTCGTTGTAACAAGCAATAGTTAGTTTGGAACTCAGCCTGTGGATGTTCAAGTTATGTTCTATTTCTGCATACAGTTATTAGGGCAGTTTGTTAGAATTTACAGCCATCATGGGCTTGATTTTGTAATGGAAGTTTCTGAATGTTCAAAGATGAATGATGAGACATGCCAGTTCCACAATGTAGAGGAACCAACATGCTCTCACACTATGTAACTTTTCTGCTACTCTTTTTATATATAAAATCTCTTAACCGTTGTTGTAAAAAAAAATGTTATTAATGTTCAGTGCAAATTTGTATTCACTTGTAAAGCAATCAATCAGATGTACACAATATTTTCATCCTCACCCCTTATTTGGTTCCAAGAATATAACCAAAGTTTGAACCTCTCAACTTTCAAGTATATATTGTTGTTTCCTAACACAAAATCTATTTAACAATGATTGTATTCAAAAAACTATCCAAATTAAATTTCAAGAGTCTGGTATGAAATGAATATGTGGTATTTGTTGGATCCATTTGCCTCATTCTTTCAACACATCCTACTTGGGAACAAAATATTAATAGTTTTGTTTTAATTTGTTATAGGATTTTGATTGGATCCTTTAGGAAGGTAAAGTTGGGAATTCGTTAACATCCTTACAAATTCATATATTAACATTTGTTTTATGTACATTCTCAGAGGAAACAAATGACTGTCACCAGAAATGGAGAGGGGACTGAACTCCAAACACGTGGTCGACATGATCCATCTATAGTCCCTAGAGGTGTTCCTCCTTTTCAAAAATTTCAAATTGAAGGAAATGCTTGCTTGAATAACATAGCGTGGAAGTGTTTTTTTTAATTGAATAGTGTGTCTAGACATCAAGTAAGGTTGGGTTCAAGGTTTAACAACCTGCACAATAGTTTCTTGAAAATTACCTTGAACTGACCTACAACATTCGTATTTCAAACAAAATCATTTTTGTTGCTTTTGTTATGCATTTTGAAGTTGTTTATTTATTGGAAATGCAGTTGTACCTATCTTTGAAAAAATAGTGGATTTGGTGTTAGTTGATCAGTTTATGCAACAATATGCCCAATGTGAATTTTTTCCCCTAGGTTCACTTCAGGATTCATTAGATCGAAAAAATGCTAAAGCAGTATAAATTCTTAGTAACTAGGGAGGATGATAAAGTCAGAAGTTTTGTTTTGTTTTGAAGGTTGATTTTATTGTCTTTTTCAAATAACAAAGAATGGTGATTGTTTATATGAAGCCAATAATATGTAACAGTCATGTTAAAGTGTTTGCATCTAGACAAAACCCAGGGCAACAATTGAAACATATCAACTCTTTTTATTTGTAGTATCCAGGCATGTAACTTATGCTAAGAAAATCCGATCTCTTTTGGGGGATTTAAGACCATTGGTAATATAACTGAATATGGCCACTAAATTTACTGTGCCATGATTTGACTACAATGCCCCAAAGGAAATTTCATTCTCTACAAGGATTTTACTACACCATAGTTGTTACCACCAATGGAGGAACCCAACAATGAAACAAATCAACCAAGGTCCTCTTTAAAGTTGAGTGAAACCTTCCCACTTAAACAAATTATGGTGCTCTTACATATGGGGAAAATGTGACAACCAAGGTCCCTTTCAACTAAAAGGGATATAAGTTGTACTTAACCTTGGATCACAACCTACCTTTCAATGTGTTGCAGCTCAGAATTGAGAATTATATGGCCAATAATAAAACAAAAAAATAAATCCTAAACCTAGCCAATAATGTTTTAGCCTTGGAATCTATCATACAAACTAATAGTGTTAGTAAAGTTAACCCTAACTAGGTCCTAGGTTATGGATATTGGAATGTTATGGCACAATTCAAAGTATTTCCAAAGTATCTAGAGGGATTAGAGAACAATCTAAACCATTCTAAAAATGGAATGAAGAGAAACCAAATAAACTCCCTAATTCTAACACACTTGCAAACCTTTGAGATATTTTCATATTACAATGCCCTAAAGGAATTGTTTTCTCTACAAGGTATCTACTACACCATAGTTTTTATCACAAATCTAGGAACCCAACAATGACACAAAGCAAGCAACTACCTCTTTAAAGGTAACTGAAACCTTCCCACTAAAATAGATTATGGCACTCTTACCTATGGGGAAAATGTGACAACCATGGTCCCTTTCAACTAAAAGGGATATAAGTTGTGCTTAACCTTGTATCATAGCCTACCTTTCAATGTGTCGCAACTTAGAATTGAGAATGATATGGTCAATAATAAAACAAACTAATTCCTAAACCTATCCAATGATGTTTTATCCTTCAAATCCATCATAAAAACTAGCCATGTCACCAATGCTAAGTCTAATTAGGTCCAAGGTTATGGCTGTAGGAAGGTTATTGTGTGCAAAATTCCAATTACCAATGACACATCTCCTGTAATCCCAATACAACTTGATTATAAGTCCATAATGTGATATTGGGTCATAAAACAACATGTTGTGTTGAATAAATATAGATCTCAATACAAACCATGGAGCAATTAATTCTATATCAACAATACTAGGTTTAAATGATTTTTTTTGGAATGTGAGTCCATGGAAATCCATTGGTGAGATTAACTTTAGTCTTGAAACCCTGATTTTGGTCCTCTAATATGTTCTTGTTTAGGTAAGGCTTCAAAAATATTCCCTTGCATTTATAGGCATTGGTGTAGTGGTACAAATATTGAACTATATTAAAAAAATTATATCAATTTACAAACCAAACTTAGTACACCATTTGGGTGGAATTGGACCCTAGTAAGGGTCTAGATGATAAGATAAATGTGGAATTTTCAAGAACCTTCCTACTAAAAGAAAATGCTTGGACTATGATAATAGTGCCTTTATATGCAAAGGATTACTGAGTAAGGGTGCGTAATTTCTAGTTCTCAAAAAAGGATTTACAGAAAGTTATTGAGAAAAAGATAGAAGCTTCAACTATGAAAATTGATCATTATAGTATTATTTTTTAGGAGGTCTATAGAAGAACAAAAATGATTAGCACAATTGAAAAATGACACATATTAAAGAGAGGGAGCCTAATAGCCTAGGAATTAGAGATAATATGTCTTCAAACAACATAAAAAGGATCAAATAATTCATTGTCCAGAGACTGGAGAAAATTCAGATAGAGAATCCCTAGGATGCCAACTTTAAGCATAAAGGAGTTAATATTGCTTCAGAAAGTGGTAATTCCATAAAGGATGCATCTTCACATCCTGAAAAGAAGAAAAAAATGCAAATAAATTGAAAGAATCAATACCTAAGGAAAAACACAACATGGACATAAGCAAGGAAAATTTCAGTCCTAAAACTTAAAACATGAAACAAATCCTGAAAGCTTTTAAGATGGAATCTAGAGGATAAACCAAGATTTCAAAATTACAAGAAAAAGAAGCCATACAAAGATATCACATCTTCTACCAAATTTATTTTAGTTCAGATTGAGATTTTCATACTAAGTTTGTTTTGGCTCTAGACCCTTTTGTTTTGTCATACCATCTTTAGTTGTATATCCATTTGTAAGTAGGAATCTTCCTAAGAATTCGATCATTTGTAATGTCTAGAGAAATTGCAATTTAGTATTTTCTATTCAGGGAACATTATACAGACATGGATTCTCTTTGTTAAATATTTTATAGATAATATAATCTCGGTATTTTTTAAAATCGAAAAGAAAATTGTTGTAATAAGTGTTAGGATATTCCTATACTCCATCCTAGTCCCACCAGTATTTTGATCATTTACATTTTCAGTCATGCATGCACTTTTAGGGTTTGCATGCATCATTTAGGGTTTGCATGCATTCCAGTCATCAGTCCCAGCACCTAGCCCTCAGTTAGCTAGCCCCCGGAGCTTCCTTCCACTCAGTTTCATCCCTCCTAGCCTGTCATGCACCCAGTTCTCACCTTCCACTGAAGAAGGGCGCCTTTCTCACCTACCAGTCCAGTTTACTTCAGTTAGCCACCAGTCTTTCCTTGATTTGAGGCCAAACTAACTCCTCACTATTGTTATCACTCCGATTGACCTTCGATGAGACAATACTACCTGTTCTGACTCTAGTTAGCTCCTCATGCACCCTCCACTGAGCCTCCTTCATTCAGTTAGTGTCTCCATGTGCCAGTTACATTCAGTTACACCTACCACACTCAATTAGACTCAATTTGACTGATGGTTGACAGTTACTTGTGCATTGATGACTCCACTGATGATGAGATAGACTACTAGTTGTGCTTCGATGACACTCCAGTGATCCTTTGATCACTCCATGAAGGCTAATTCAAACTGCCACCTTGGCATTCGAATCCTCATGCATTGTACTACTTATTGTCCATATTGTGATTAATTAATTAGTGTGTGTGAAGTATTTTTGCTTCTATCCGAGTTCTACTGTATTATTATTATGTTGCTCATTATACTACATTGACCACTCTTCTTCTATTTTCTTGATTAATCAATTACTTTCTTGTGAGGTATACATCATCTCTTAGATCTGCTATGAGGATTTTCACATGGTATCAGAGCATGTTGAGAGAATTATTTATCTCCATTCCTGAGAGTTTTTTGCAGGTTATTATCAAGATTTCGAGTGCAGCAGTTGCAGCAGTTTCTGCACTTTTGCAGTAGTAGCAGTTGCAGATATTCTCTATTTTTTTTGTAGGTCTTGTACAACTTCAATGTATTCAGAAGAAATCCCTCCTGTTTCTCCATTCAAGTATTTTTGGGTCTGTTTTCGCCACTAGTTTTCGGGCCCATGGTTTTGGGTAACCCGTGGTATTTTCCCATTGTATTTCCCTTATAAAAGAAAGACATTTTAACACGGCTAGGAATGATGTATTAGGTTTTATGCATTGTAAATATCTCTGAGATCAAAGAAGAGAGACTGTGAGACAGTGAAGAGGAAGTGCAGCGGTTGTGCTGCAGGTTGTATCCCTTCACTTTGTTGGATGGAATAATAATAAGGACTGGCAACTTCAGTGTGGACGTAGCCCAAGTTGGGGTGAACCACGATATATCTATGTCTCTCTTGTAATGTGTGTGTGATTATATTTGCATTTCTGTTTATTGTTATTGCTCTGCGATCCTGTTTTTTCTAACAAGATATTCGACTTAGGAGTATGTATGTTTTGTAGGATATCCGACATATTCTTGGTCGGATATTCGACATATTCTTGGTCGGATATCCGACGTATTCTTGGTCTTATATCCGGCCTTTCCCTATGTAACTTCTGTCAGATATCCGACGGCAATTTGGTCGGTCATGCGACGTTTATATTAAAATATTTGTGTCGGTTAATCAACATTTTAGTGTCAGATTCCGACGAGAGCTTGTTGCTGTCAGATATTCGTCGAAGTTTCACCGACGTTTAAAAAAAGAAAGTTTTGTCGGATTTTCAACGGAGTGATGTCAAAATTCAGACATATATGCCATCGGATTTTGGGTTCAAATTTTTTTGTACTAGGAATTTCAGGAAAATCCAAAGGGTCCAAGTTTAGCTAAGCAGGGTGCAATTAATGAGGCAAGAAAGTCCAAATGCATAAGCAACTTGCCAGAGAATCCTCCACTCATCACCAATTCAAATTCCAATGAAGGAAATAAATGACTACCAAATAGCGACAATTAATGACCAAATAAACAACCAAATAGAGACAATTAATAACAAAATAAATGACTAAATATATTACCTGATAAGGAATCAATTCAAACAATTAACGACTAGGTGATAAATGACTAATTTGGTAAGGTTATAAGAGATTGCTAATTTGTTATTGCCACCTCCAAATTTATTTGTTTGCCTCCAAATTTTAATCATTTATCTCCAAATTTTAGATGTTTTTTAGTCACTAATTACCTATTTTGTACTACTATAGGGAAGAATGCCAGATAACATTAGTCTAGAATAATATCAAAGTAGGATTTCTAGGTTGTGGACGGTATTGACGGAAAGGGGTGATAGGAAATGTTATTTCCCTTGCACTAGATGCAATGACTTCTCTCACGTATATGTGTGTGTGTGTGTGTGTGTGTTTGTGTTTGTTTATTCATTGTATGTCTTTATTTGATTGTATTTGGAAAATTTTATATCGTTTTAATATCTTTTATACGAACTAATTTTACTTAATTATTTGTACATATAAATACAAGGCCCCCTAAGTGTTTGTCGTCGGAGAATGTGCCAAGCAGTAGTATAAATAATGTTTTACAAGGTGAGAAACATCGAGCAAATATTGAATATCAAGTTAATGATCCTATGGAAGAAGATGACAATAATAACATATTTGAAGATGATGGAAAAATACATTGATCCAAGACACATTCACTTGAATGCATCAATACAACATTGATGATATTTATGATGTACCTCTGCTTGAGAATGCACAACAACCCATCTACGAAGGCTCGAGAACAAGTATTCTCTCTACTACATGATTGTTGGTGAACTTAAAGGTTTTGAATGGTTTGTTAAAACACTTGTCTCACATAGATCCTAAGGTATGTAAGATGTTTCGTCACATATGCATAAAGGGTGACTTTTTCCTCTATTTTTTGTATTAATTAATGTGTAAAATAAGGGTGCAATATTTATGATTAATACTCTTTACATTAACTAGTTATTTTTTATGTTGTAGATTTTTAGGTGAATTTTTGTTACCAACGTCAAATATTTTACCTCACACATATCGAGATTTATTTGCCATTAAGAAAGATATTGGAATGGAGTATCAAGCTATTGATGCATGTCCTAATTATCATATTATATATTATGGACAATATGCATCGGAAACAGAATGCCCACAATGTTATATCAGTAGATATCGGACCAATCAAGTAACAAAAAGGGTTCCTCGCAAGGTTCTTCATCATATTCCCATAAATACACATTTGCAGTGATTGTTCAAGTGCCAAATCATAGCATAATTTATGGATTACCATGCATGAAACAAAAGTGGGGATGGTGTTCTTCGAATGCCTATAGTTCGTTCTGCATTTAGGAACATCAAGGAAAATGACCAATTTTTAAAGAAGAACCTCATCATGTTAGGATTTCAATGGAAGTTGATGGTGTCAATCCATTTGGAGAGTTCGGGTTTATTTAATCAGTGTGGCCAATTTTTTTTATCAACGATAACACTCTTCCTTGTATGTCAATAAAGAGGGAGCACATATTCATGTTGGAAATGATTGTTACAGGTATTTTTTTACAACAATTTTTTGAACGTAACATTTCATTTGTCTTGTTTTTTGCATGATATCTTATATCTATTTATTTACTTATATATACATATGGTAGTAATTATGTGTATTTTCGATCAATTGGGTAAGTACCAAGTTAATCGAGACTCTTATTCGCGATCTACTAAAGTTATGGGATCGCATCACTATGTATGATGTCTCTAGACCAATAGGACAAAAGGAGTTTCAATTCCATGGAATACTTGTATTGAGAATTCATGATGCCTCAAGGATAACACATTTTTGTGGTATGTACCATTCCATTGCACTTTAATAGTATATAATTTTATGAATATTTCATGCATGCTTTTTAAATAATCCCTTCATATATATATAAAATTAACATTAATCCATCTCTTGCAGGTACTCAAACAAAGGGTAAATATGCATGTTTATTTTGTGATCCTAAGATGAAATATCATCATTCAAGAAGTTTAGGAAAGGAGGTGTTTGAAGAGTATAGTCACTTCCTCTCTAAGAAACATAAGTATTGAACTACTGGAAAAAAAAAACATATTTTCAATGGGAAAGAAGAGACTGGATTAAAACCACAAAGAGTGACACCTCACCTATGGAAGTTGGAGTATAATAGAAATCGTCAAGGTATGCAAATCATCTATGTATCATATATTTAATATTTGGAATTTATATTTTTATTGCATTTGTTATCGTATCTGATAAGTATTGTTATAATTTATTTTATGCTTCATGAAGGTCATTAAGGCATTAATCGACTTCCACGAGGAATGAAAAGTTATCCCATACAATTCAGTAGGTTTCCCTACTATGAGCAACTACAAATATATCATTTGTTTGATACAATGCACATCGGGAAGAATGTAACAGAAACGTTATGGAATTCTTAGATGGTAGGAGTGACAAGAAAAATTGTCAAAAATTGTGGTGACATTCAGGAAGCTAATCATGCAATGCAAAGTGCGATTCTTTTAAATAGCAATGGACTCAAACCGAAGTAGACTTCCATGGTTATTGATAGAGTAGCAAAGCAATGTTGTAAAATATTTCATTTGAAAAATTAAATTTCCCACAATATTTTCTTCAAACATAAATAATATCTCAACAAAAAAGGTGAACTTAGTGGGGTAAAAACTCATGATTGACATACCTTCATTAAGGTAATTTTTTCTCTCTCTCTATATATATATATTATTTTTTTCCACTTTGGAAACAAATAATGATTCCTTTTTATTGTTACAATAAGTTCTTCATCTATCTCTCCCAAAAAACTTTGATAACAACGTCAAATACGTTATATATGATCTTGGAAAATACATTAGGTAAGTAGTGATTTATATGCAATTTTTTTGTTCAATTTGTTGTCAAACTTAATGACATGTGTTTTAATTGTAATGTATATACCTTTTTGTTGAAACCTATGATTTTCTTGAATCATTTGTAGATTATTTTCATTAAATAAATCTATAAAGAATATATAAAGTATTGGAGGAGAGAGATTGATCGGTTAATGTGTGAAATGCAAAAGTAGATACCTATGGCATTTTTCAATGCACAAGAACACTACCACAAACACCAAGTTGAGGAGATTGAAATTTGTGGACTTGTACACATAAGGTCAATGTGGATGGTGGAGAGGAACTTGAAATAACTGAATGATTTGATTACACAAAGAACATGTCATGAGGGTTCTATGGAGTGTTGGGAAGGGCCCAAGTTGGTACAGTTTTCGTGAAGCAAAGTCCAATCTTGGTGCAATTTTGATGAAGCATGGCTCCAGTGCAACAGTTATTTTTGGTAACAGGTACAAGTAAAGCGAGGTCCAACAGCGACCTATTTTGGGTAAGCGACTCCATGATTCCCAGGAGTTGGGTAAGAAGCAACGTGGAATTGGAGGAAAGTGACATGTCGCCTTAGTACAGGTAGAGTACTAAGACCGTTAGAAGCAGAATGGTGGATCGACAACGATAAAATAAGTGGAGAAATGAAAAGGGAAGTGACAGTATGCAGTCAGAGCCACGCAGTCAAAACTGCAACTGTCAGAAGAGGCGTCAGATCCAGAAGCTGCACAGAAAGACGGCCGAAGTCAAGTAAGGTAGTTGTCGACTATGACAGGCCGAGTTAGTGGGGTAACCGCACCATTTTTGGGCGATTTTTGGGTAGCATAGGATTTTGGCCCACAATGATTGTACAGACGTGATCCTCTGGCATGATCTATAAAAAGGCCAATTTTGTAAGGGAAGGGTTGATCTCTCATGGTATTATTTTCAGTCTTAGTCTTTTGAAGAAAGATTAAGCATTGTAGGAGCAAGAAGATAGGAAAAAGGCTCTGCAGCTATGTGCGCAGAGACCTATTGTAGAGAGAAGAGTCTGCAGCTGAGTGCGCAGATTGGAACTGTTGAACCCTTCCCATTAATATAAACAACAGTTCCCGTGGACGTAGCTCTCATCCGGGGGGTGAACCACGTAAATACTTGTGTTGTGTGATTGAATCCATGAGATTGCTAATGTTTATGTTCATGTTTGTGTATGTTCACTCTTTTATATGTATTTTCACATGTATGGTGGATGAGAATAATATGTTAAGTATGGAACATGTGTAACTGAATGTACAAGCATTTTGGAATATGTTGAATGCATAAGTAATAGGAATAACACTAAATCAGCGAAGTCTGTAAAGTGTGTAATTGTTGAGAAGCGCAGTTTGGAGTTGCGCTGACATATTGTATTGTGGCCATTGCGGAGTGCGCAGTCCCAATGTGCACTATAGCATAAGAAGTAAGTGCGAAGTAGGTGTGACTTTGTGCAGCTCACCAATTTATTGTCTCCACATCACCTGGCTGTAGAAATGTGCTTTTGCAGCCCCCCCATAGCTTCACCTCAGGTGAGACCTCAGTTTGTTTGCAGACTATTGTCGAAAGGGCCAGTGAAGAAGGGTTTTGTTGGAACACAACTACGCCGAACCTGGGTCAGTAAGAGAAAGTTAAAGAACTAGGTAGAATCCCAACAAATGGTTCTGTTTCCGCACTTGAACTGGTGATGTGCTCTGATAACTGGAATCCCGAGTGGGCAGAGATACAAAACTGGGTAACTAAGACAGAGGAGGAGTTCGCGAAGAAAGAAAATAGACATCCTCTCTTATCTACAGAAGAGTGGTTACAGAGATATATTTTCTCTGACATACACAAAATTTTCTTCGCATCCTTCAGCAACGAGCTATACGAGTGGATATCAAGGCTTGCAGAACGGAAAAATTGATTTAAAAGTGGAGAACCTACAGTGTGGAATACAGAACTGATTTAGAGACTTAAAGCATCGGATAGCCCAATCTCAAGAGAAGTAGACTTCTGGCTCGATAGCATCCTAGAAGGCTACGTTACAGAATTTGCTGTGGACACTCTTAAGTCTTACAGTGCAGCAGAAGCAGATTTCTTCAAGGGATTCAAGGGTAAGTACCTGAAAAATCTCAGTTTATGTATTAAAATGTTGTTAGCAAAGAAAGGTGTCTTAAGAATGAAATAATATTCCTAGGATTTAAATCTGTAATGTTCAGTAACAAAGGCAATGACACTAAGGAAAAAATATATACATTATGAAGTGGTAAAAGATACAAGTTTAGCACCGAGAAGAGGTCCAATGGACCTGGACCTCGCATCTCTCTAGAAACTGAGTTAGGGAGTAATAGAGACTCATATCAGGTTGATACTGATAGTGAAAGAGAGACTAGAGTAACTACCTATCATCCAATCACTCCGCAGAAACCTCCAGTTGACAATAGAAAGATTGCTAACCCACAGAACAACAGCATTAGTAACAACGCAAGAGTAAGTACTCAGAACATTCCGAGTAGTATTCTACCTAAGACATCACAAAACACTACGCCTCCTAGAAGAAGAATGAAAGACGACATCAAGCTACCTATATTCAAAGGAACGGGTCTAGAATACCCTGAGCAACACTGGTTTCTTTGTGAAGCCATGTTGAATGTTAAACAAATACATGATGATGCTATTAGACAAGAACATCTCGTTACCACATTTAGGGAAAGAGATTTAACATCGTTTATGAAGTACTCTATCAAGAACAAAATAGGAAACTAGCAAAGATTAGAACTATGCTCATTAGAGAGTTTAAAAAACCTAAGTTAGAATCGCAATGTATCACAGATCTCAAAGAAATTAAGCAGAAACCGAGTGAATCAATGTGGGAATTTGATTAAAAGTTCAAAGCGTTGTTAGATCAAGTGAGCTTTGACATAGCACCACAACAGCACCAGGAATGGTTCATAGCCGCGTCGTTTCCACATATCAGGTTATCGTTGATGCAACAAAAGGTTACTTCACAGACAGAAGCCCTAGAAATTGCAATGAAACTAGAGGCTTCGCCTATAGGAGAGACTAGCACAGGTATGGTTCAAACACAGATCCAGCTATCAAATTTGACATTACAACTACAAGATATGAAGAAAGGAAAAGATACCCGTGAAGAGGTTTGGTGTACAAAGTGTAAGGGAGAAGGTCACTCCAAAGAACACTGTTTGG
The DNA here is from genome assembly GCA_027924585.1 of Larix kaempferi. Lineage (NCBI taxonomy): Eukaryota > Viridiplantae > Streptophyta > Pinopsida > Pinales > Pinaceae > Larix > Larix kaempferi. Next base: position 12,178,107 of record BSBM01001331.1, on the reverse strand, counting down.
TCTTTAGAGATTACATCGCTAGCGGAGATCCAAACCCATTGAATCAACAACAAGGACCATGGTGTGAGATTTGTCAATGTAGAAGACATCGCCAAGAAGACTGCTACTTAATTCAGAAATACGTGCAAACAACAAAGAACCTATATTGCACATTTTGTAAGTCAGTTGGCCATGATGATAATAACTACAGAGCGTATGACCTCATGATAGAAAGAAAACACGATGTCTATAGAATTCAATGGGAAACGCAGAACAAAACTAAAAAAATGCAGTATGATCAAGGCACTTACAAAGGACGTGGAGGATTCAAAGGAAGAGGAAGGAACACTGGACAAGGACGAGGAAGAGGTCAGATTGTGTGTTATAACTGCACTCAACCAGGACATCTAGCTAGAGACTATACGAACCCTTGTACTACTTGTAAATATTGTAAATCATTTGAACATGTCATTAAGGTATTCCCTGTTTTGCAGGCAAAGATGCAAGAGAGAAGACCAGAAGCACAAAATAAAAACATAGAGATGATCGTAGCTGAAAAACAGAATACAGATTGCAATATTCATGTTGTAACGCGAAGTGGAGCCACGACGGGTGAAGATCAAAGAACCGAAGCCTCGACTTTTGAGAGTCACCAAGCTAAACAAAATCCTATTGAAGGGACTTGGATAAGAAAAGCGACTGGAAAAACACCTGCTTTCGAGTTGAACAAAGAAAAAGAAGTCTTCATGGAAGCCAGAGAAACCTTCAAAGAGCCAGAACCTGTCAATCCACGAATCAAGTTGCAAAGTGAGACTACGCCTGTAAAGGATATGCCAACTCTGTATGATCGATCATGCACTGCGACAGACCTGATGAGCCCTGTTGCACAGTTGTTACAAAGCTATATGAAGTTGTTGAAGCATGAAAATGCTTTAGCATAATTACAAACCCTACTGATTCATTACGAGCATCGTAATGTAGTAAATGAAGCACATAGAGTTGTTCATCATATTAAGAACCAAAAGAGAAATGAGACTAAATGCGTAGATTGGGGATTTTTAAATGGATGAGGTTATCCTTGACTTAGGATCAGAAGTAAATGTCTTAACCAAGTAGACATGAGAACAAATGGGAAAGCTGAACTTAACATGGTCACCAATACAGTTGATTCTATCCAATCAGCAAAAGGTTCTACCCTTTGGGAGGTTAGCAAATGTCCTTGTTGAAATTGATGGAGTGGGAAGTAGAGCAGACTTCGAAGTGATTGAGATCGTAGATGATAGCCAACCCTATCCTACACTATTGGGGATAGATTGGGAAATGGATAACCTCACAATTATCAACTTGAAAAAGAAGCAGATGATATTTGTAGGAGCATATATCAAGGTCATCACACCCTTAGATCCTTCACAAGGACCTAGATATACTGAACCAATAAGAGAAGAATGCAGAACTCAATATTTGGATCATATCTACAAGATGATGATGAATCAAACATATTACGTCAACCCAACTGATGATGGAGCACTAAGTTGGCGATGTGACAGTTCTTGCATATCAGAATCAGATACAGGACTAGAGAATTGGCAGAGCATAATGCATGAAGTATCTGCAAGAAGATGCACGTAGCTCACGAGATCACTGCGCTGGATTGGAATAGCGGTAAGTCCAATCCCTACTTATGATGGCATGACTAATATTCATACATTTTTTCAAGAATATCTTATATCTGTTTCAGATGAACATAAGATAGCAGCATTGGATACAACACTGCGTGCTACACCTGCTAGATGGTGGGATGCGCACAAGCAGAATCTGACTACATGGGAAGAATGTAAGCACATGATGAAGATTAGGTTTCTGGAAAAAAATGATCTTGTACAAGTGAAATATGATGGACAAACTGATCCTAGGGATCACATAGACCATTGTCTGAAAGCATGGACACATAGACCGCAAACAAAATGGGTTCATCTATTTGTACACACATTAGAGAAAATTCCAAAGAACTGGTACACAAAAATAGAACTTTGCAGAGGAATGGTAGAATGGTCTATTATGATTAAGAAATTCCAAGCAACTTTCAGCTTTGAGGATGAATGTCCAAGTATAAATGAGGCATTACAGATCATCAAAAAGAAGGTATTCAATGACACACCAGAACCTGAGTATCACCAACTAGAATGGGAAAGACAGCTAGAACATGCCCTGGAATGTTATAACTTCACTTTAGATGAAGATGAAGAGGAAAGCGATGATGATGACCCACAAAATGTAAATATACTTGAGTCGGAAGGAAAGCGAGAAGTCGAAGGGCCTGCATTGGAAATTCTGGATCTAAGCAATCCTGTAAAAATTCAAAAAGTGAACATTGGAACTACTAAAGAACCGAAGTTCGCTTCGATAGGATATTATTGGGACAAAGAGACGGTTGCGCAGATAGTAGACTTAATCCGCAAATATGAAGACTTATTTCCTACGAACTTTTCCGAAATGAAAGGCATTTTGGGAAACTTGGGAGTTATGAAAATACCTCTCAAGCCCTATGCAAAGCACATTAAACAAAGACCTTATCGACTCAATCCAAGATACAAAGAAAGGGTAAAATCAGAGCTTGATAAGATGCTCGATGCAAGAATCATTGAACCTGTAGAGAGTCAGAATTGATAAGTCCCATGGTTATCCAGGAAAAGAAAACTAAAGTGAAATTAGGATCTGTGTAGATATCAAAAAGATAAACGATGCATCATTGCATGACCCATTTCCTACTCCATTCACAGATGAAGTGTTAGACAATGTTGGAGGGCATGAAGCGTACTCTTTCACTGATGAATTTTCTGGATATCATCATATCAGAATTGATACAACAAATAGGCACAAGACCACTTTTACCACAGAATGGGGCTCATTTCAGTACACAGTTATGCCCTTTGGTCTGAAGAACGCGCCTGCTATCTTTTCAAGAGAAGTTGTTGCTGCATTCAAAGATTTCATCCATAAATTTTTAGAAGTATATTTTGATAATTGGACAATATTTGGGTTATTAAAGAACCATTATGACAGCTTAATACTGATGTTATAAAAGTGTAGACAACATCATATATCCCTCAACTTGAATAAAAGCATCTTCTGTGTTTCCTATGGAATTCTACTAGGACACATTGTTTGTAAATAGGGGTTAATGGTTGATCCAGCTAAAATCGCAGTTATTGTGAATTTTCTAGCGCCCAATTCAGTAAAACAGCTACGCACTACATTAGGACACACAGGATACTACAGGAAGTTCATCAAAGGATATGCACAGATCACTACGCCGATGGAAAAATTGTTGAAGAAAGAAGCAAAGTTCATATGGACTGAAGACCTCCAGAAAGGACTGGACACACAGAAAGAAAGGATGCTAACTATGCCTATCTTACTTTTTCCATATTGGAGCAAACCATTCCACGTACATGTAGATGCTTCATCCATTGCACTTGGCATTTTGCTAGCTCAACTAGGCGAGGGAGGAATTGACCATCCTATTGCATTCTCTAGCAGGAAACTGTCCGCAGAAGAGAAGAATTATACCACAACAGAAAGAGAAGGCTTAGCCATGGTATATGCATTGCAAAAGTTCAGACACTATTTGCTAGGTGTGCACTTCTGTATGTTTACTGATCATTCAACATTGAAATACCTGGTCAATAAACCAGTGTTAGGGGGGAGAATCTGTAGATGGTGCTTACTCTTTCAGTTGCTTACTCTTTCAGGAGTATGACTTCGAAATTGTTGTTAAACTAGGAAGGCTAAACTTAGGACCTGACCATCTTTCTCGAATTGAATCAGGCGAAGAACCCACCAACCTGGAAGACAGTCTACCAGATGCACAGTTGTTTGCTATTCAAATAGACGATGAATATTATAAGGACATTGTAGAATTCCTAACCACAGGTTTGGCACCTACGGGGTTTACTACGCAACAGAAGAAACAAATGGTAGTAAAAGTAGCTGACTTCACCATAATTGAAGGACAATTATACAAGCTAGGACCGGATTAAGTATTGCGCATATGTGTGCTAGAACATGAGAAACCATTGATACTAGCTGAAGCACATTCAGGGGTGTCTGGAGGCCACTACGCAGGAAGAGATACTGCGCAGAAAATCCTAAGAGAAGGACTATGGTGTCCTACACTCCATAAAGATTCAAAGGAACATTGTCGTAGTTGCGATGTTTTCCAGAGAACGGGAAAACCATCTCGTAGAGATGAAATTCCACTGATGCCACAATTGACATTGCAATCCTTTGATAAGTGGGATATTGATTTTGTGGGACCTATTAACCCACCAGGAAAGCGAACTGATTCAAGGTACATTATTACAGCTACAGACTATCTAACCAGATGGGCATAGGAAAAACCAGTAAAGGACTGTAGCGCAGTTACTGCCGCACAGTTCAATTTTGAAAACATCCTCACAAGGTTTGGATGTCCAAAGATCCTAATGAGCAATTAGGGAACTCACTTACTGAATATAACTATTGAATTCTTGACTAAATAATTTCATATTTACCATCAGAAAAGCACACCATATCATCCATAAGCCAATGGCACTGTTGAAGATTTTAACAAGGTGTTGGAAAATGCGCTGACTAAGGTATGTAATACAAACAGGGATGATTGGGATCTGCAAATACTAGCTGTGTTATGGGAATATAGGACAACTTGCAAGAAGTTGATAGGCCATACACCCTTCAGGTTAGCTTATGGGTAGGAAGCTTTGATTCCAATGTTATACATATTACCAAGTCCGAGAATTGCAGCTTTCACAGACATGGAAGATGATGAGACCATGGTAGAAAGGCTACTACACTTAGCTGGGCTAGAATAAGATCGTTTCATTGCAGGATTTCACTAGCAAGTGAAAAAAGGCAGAGAAAAAGCATGGCATGATAGGCATATAAAGCACAAATTCTTTCAGGTAGGAGAACTTGTCCTTCTCTATGATAACAAATTCATGAAATTTCCTGGAAAATTTAAGATGCATTGGCTAGGACCATATGTTGTCAAGAATGTTACTAATGGTGGAGCAGTTCAGCTAGCCACATTAATGGAAGAAAACCTACCAGGTCTTATTAATGGAAGTAGACTAAAACCTTACAAGGATAGTCCTACTTCACAAGACCTTAGTTGATCAGCAATGAGAAAAAATTTAAGTGTCAAGTACAATTGAAATTGGACACTAAAATTTGTGCAGAGTCTATACACAAATTTGGTGAAACGCGAAGTTCTATGAAATATCAGTTGCAAAGTGCACATTGGAAGTGCAAATGCGAAGTGCACGTCGGAAGCTGTGATGCGAAGTACAAGTAGGAATCGCAGCTACGAAGTTAAAAACGATAGAGCATAAATGCACATTGAAACCTCGCATATTTTGTCTAATCTGTGAGCGAACTTCGAAGGAACTAGCCGTTAAAATGTCGGTCAGAAAACTAGTTGTTATACATTGTTTTTGCCAATGGCCGCTTGTGCATTTAACGTGAAATTAGCCGTTTTGACGCATTCAATGAAGGAAAGGACCAAAATCCTCGGCGGATTTTGCCAATGGTCGCAACATTTAATGTCTATCTAGTCGTTTGTGGGAGTGCTTCAAGGTTAAATGCGCCTATAAATAGCGCTAAGCACAGCCTCGCGGGATTTACTGTGATTTTTCAATTTTCCCGCAAGAAGAATTTAAGTTTTTACCAGTGAATGCACGAACACTCTTGAAGAGTGCACATAGTAATTTCCAAGTGGATGTCTGAACAATCATCAGTTGAACAAGTTGTGAGGGATTTTAAATGATCTAGGATTGCAGGGGTAATGAGAACGCCGGACAAAAATTATGTTCCAGAAATGGGTTATGCGTCAAGAATCTCACCACGCAACACAACAGCCATGCGGCGGAAGGATAAACATTCGGTAAAAGACTAGGATAATCCGAAGGCAAGAGGAATCCTGAGGCCCAGTCCACCACTACCGCCTGGGGACAGAACAATATACCTCAGACATGATTATATTCCACCCAGGAGGCTTGACGTGCTAGCGGTTACCCTGTTCAAGAATGCACAGTATGAAATTCTCTTACCACCGATTTCCAGCCATGTGCATATCCATGAGAACTTACTTGGAAAGATACCGAGATGTAAGTTCTTGGATCATGATCTCTTAGAGGGGAAGGACCCTAAAGAGCCAAAATATCCTTAGTTCCAACTTGACCGATATATGTGCCAACGGAATGATGAGAAAGCAGGACATCCTATCATCGTCACACAGGACTGGCTCACGTCGTTGGTACCATCCGGGTTGTTGAACCTCCTCTGAATACCGCATTTTGAATGAAGTCCTGAATATACTGTGGTAGTGCACACTTTTATCTCGTGCACGCACTAGGGCTATCTGTGGCTCGACCGTAGGGTCAATATCAATATTGACCTCATCCACAGAATCACTCATCTCAACAAGCGAGGTGATGATCTCGCAACAGATTTTGTGGGGAAAACGAAGGATAAAGGTCTCGCCAAGAAAATGAAGGAACAATATAAATTAGTAAAGGAAAACTGGGGTTTTATCACAGATGGAATCGAAGACCCAACTACGTGGTTCACTGTTCAACTGCTAGCAGGAAAAAATTTGAGGAAGTCTAGACCGATGGAGGTGCCGATCGCAACAGTTCTCCTCACTACGAAGACCAAAGATGGAAAACAATACAACTGGGAAAGTTGTTTACTGAATGAATTCTTGGAGGATGTCTGAGAAACTTAGGATACTATCCACGCATTCCACTACACTTGGCTGCTTGTGCTCATTCCTTTTATAGGATAGAAGGAGCCGTTGTACCAGCACAACCTCCCAGCAATAGCAAAATATTGTTCAGCAGCAACATATGCAAATATGTGGGCAAATGCAAGGCATGAAAGACAACGTGTAAACAATGAGAAGATGCATACTTACTACGGGAAGTTGTGCGATGTGATAAGACGCACTAAACTCATTTCAAAGGACCTGACAAATAAGTATCTCCAAAGAATGATGTTTATGGATGACTTGCACTACATCTATATTTATCCAAGGGCTAAGAAGCATAATCCACAGTTGTTCCCAGGGAACTATCAACTCGATGCGCAGAAGATCGAGCTCATTATGGAGGATTGGACACCAAAGTGGAAGGTTGATGCACCTGTGGAAATCCATACCACATCAGAGGAAAGCAAAGAAAAAGATCCACTGGATGAAGATGAGACAGCAAAAGAAGAGGTTAACAGGGGAAAAGAGAAAGGACCCTGAAGGGTCGACAATAGAGAAAGGTCCAAGGAAGAAACAAAAAGTAACCAAGACTCCGCTAGAGGTGAAGCTACACGACAATTATTATGACTGAATTGCACTGCACGTCACCTAGCAATTAGAGGAGGTTCTCATGCTAAAAGATAGAAAAGGCGAAGAGACTCAGGCGTAGGTAAACGAGAATATTGCATAGCTCAAGAGCATGGTTGCAAGGATAGAACAAGTCCAGAAGGACTTGGTGCGTGATTCTGATTCAAAGGGAAAGATAGGTGAATCAAGTCAAAAGAAGAGAAGGCCACCCTCCTTGACAATGAAACCTCGCTTGGTCCGAATGGAGCCGCTTAGTATCATCTTCCCAAACGATGAGCTAGCCGAAGGTGCGAAGAGGTTAGAGAACCTTGATATCAATGTTGGTATGCTACCTATTGAGGGGTTGCACATTCTGCATTTACAGGTTGTAGAAGAAATTATGGATAGAGACATAGTCTCTTACAATCAAAACCAACATCGAGAAGAGAGCTACAAAGAGCTGACAAAGGTATGTGCACAGAAAACAAGAGAACTTGTTCATGCGCACGGAAAGCGGAGAAGGCTGGAATAAACTCTTGCTAAGGTATGTGCGCAGATTCCAGAATGTGAAAAGCAACCGGAGATCGAAGATACTATCCTCAAGATCGGTACTGTGGTAAGCGATCTTAAAGTGCAGATGGAAAATATGGAGATCGCCCATAAGGAAGAGTTTTCTATCCTTTAGACTCCGAAGTCGCCTGGTACACCGACAGGTATGGCAGAAGCAAGAGCTCCAAAACTCAAGGCTTCAGCAGAGACCATCTCTATAGAAGTGGCGAAGTGCCAAGAACTACTGGATCAGGCGACTAGACTCTGGACTACACTGCAGGAAGATCCTAGGTTGCAGAAGATTCAAGATGACTTGGAGCAATGACAAGCAGAGTTGTATTCCGTGAATGCAGCCATGAAAACCTTGAGACCTCGAGAGAAAATCCAAAATTTTGCAGAAGTCAAGGACTTTTAGAAAGAACTAAAAGTTCTAAGGAAGAAGGAAGTTGATACCTCGGCAAGGTTACATCCAATACAGGAAGAGGCGCTCACCCTCTCAGAAGAATTTTTGGTCTCCAAAATTGTTCATAATATTCCTAACTATATGATGGACGAAAGAGATAATGCCATCCTACTAAAATCCCAAATATGGATCTTCCATCCATAGTGTCCTTTTGTGTGACCCACGGTAGTCTCATGAAGTGTCTTCATGAGAGAAAAACATGCAAGTGTTGTCATGGATGAAGAAGTGCCAAATTTGGCTATAACACCATGGGAAATCTTAATAATTGATGGAATAGTAAAAACTAAATAAGTATTATATACATAAAAATGAAAAGTCAAATCTATGATAAATATCCACCATATACTTACCTTTCGCTTTCCTCATTCTACCTTCCCAACAGGTACTCCCATTCAAACTTCTTCATGGAGTTCACATCCCAAATGTGACCAACCTGCTATACACCATGGATTGATATACTATATATCCCTCCATATTGGGATTCTACCTGGTTATTTAAATTTCTCTTACCGAACCGGGTTCGGCACAATTGTGGTCCAACAAAACCCTTCTTCACCAGCCCTTTCAGCAACAGTCTGTGAACAGACTGAGGTCTCACCTGATGCGAAGCTATGGGGGGCTGCAAAAGCACGTTTCTATGCCTAGGTGATGTGCATATAATAAACTGGTGAGATGTGTGAAGTCACACCTACTTCACACTTGCTTCTTATGTTATAGCGCACACTAGGACTGTGCACTCCGTAATGGACACAATACAATATGACAACGCAACGCCATGAAAAAGTTTGAATGGGAGTACCTGTTGGGAAGGTAGAATGAGGAAAGTGAAAGGTAAGTATATGGTGGATATTTATCATACACTTGACTTTTCATTTTTATGTATATAGTACTTATTTAGTTTTTACTATTACATCAATTATTAAGATTTCCCATGGTGTTATAGCCAAATTTGGCACTTCTTCATCCATGACAACACTTGCATGTTTTGCTCTCATGAAGACACTTCATGAGACTTCCATGGGTCACACAAAAGTACACTATGGATGGAAGAGCCATATTTGGGATTTTAGTAGGATGGCATTATCTCTTTCATGGTCCATCAGATAGTTAGGAATCTTATGAACAAGTTTGGAGACCAAAACGTCTTCTAAAAAGCCCCAGAAAAGGTATTTTTTCCTCATTTTTTCACATGCATGCTAGTGCCACATGGTTCACCTACATGTTCGATGAATATATGTTGGTGGAACATGGTTCACCTACATGTTACATTCCCTTTCTCCCTTTTTCACTAACATGTACCTCAAAAAATACCAAAAATATTTAAAATCTCTAAAAAAAGGGTGGTTTGGGTGGTTTGGGTGGTTTTGGAACAATATCCTCAATTGTAACTACTTCTTTCTTGACCCTATATTATTATTTTGATATATAAGAGAGGGAGAAGGACCATGAAGGGGACACACAGATCCCATTGTAATGTTATGATAGAGAAAATTGGACTCACATCCCTCTCACTTGTTCTCTAGATGCTTATAAACCCTAATGCATTGCTTGGAGGTTGGGATTCTTGGAGGAGAGAAGCAGGAGATTCAGAATTGAAGGTTTCATGGGGTGCCTTGATTGAAGGAAGGTATTATGTACTTGCTTCATTCATTAATAAAATATTAGACATTATTCCCTTTCCAAATAACTATGTTCATATATATCTCTGTTTTGATTACTTATTGATGTTTATTAGATCAACATTTCATGTTATTTTGAATATCAATTTTATATCTGTAGTCAAATTGGTTTGAGGAAGGTTTGAAGTAGTTTTGTAGGTTCCTTGATTGAAGAGAAAGAGGAGGACTCAAGGAGAGGCTTGGATTAACCTTATATTGTAAGTTACACATCCTCTTAAACCTTAAACTTTTTCTTAAATATTGTATTTGCATAACTTTCAATGTCTATCTTTCACCCTAGTATGTTGGTGGCCTCACCCCAGCCATAGGAACACTTTTCCTAACAATAGAACTAAAAAATACGCTAGGGATAAGCCTATATAATTTGGGGTCTCCAAGGCTATTTTCTGCAATATATTTGAAGGTCTATGTGTGATTTCAGGTTAGGAACAGTCATTAAGCTTTGTTAGACACTTCCTTTGTCAGTTCTTGAGTTGGATTTTGCCTTGTTGGGTCTTTTAGCATCCACACGTTGGCCTTAGCACTTATAGTAGCATGTCTTGTAAATACACGCTGGCGGAAGGCCTATTCACCTGCATGTTACAATCTCTTTGTTTTTTCTGCACCAGCGTGTCCCTCTTGTAGGTGAACTTTTCACTTCCAGGGTTGATTGGGGGGTTTTTAGTTGCATTGTTTGGAGTCCCTGTTGATCCTAAGTCTATTTAGGACCCCTTGGGAGTGGTGTATTATCTTGTGATTGATCTTAATTTGATGTTGGGATATTTTTGAAGCAATTTGGGCTTGTTTGGAAGAATTTGGGCTTGTTGACCCAAGTTGGGGGTTTATGAACTAGTTTGGTGGTTTTTACCCAATTTGAGTCTAATTGAACCTATTTGCTCCAATTTTTATTTGGTTTGGAGCCTTTTGAGGGTATTTGAGCCTATTCATACCTTTTTGAGTGAAAAACCGTTTTTTGAATGAAATCTTGTTGAATAATTGTGCCCTACACCTTCATGCTTAAAATTGTTTTTTTGGATTGCTTATGCTTTGGTTAGCTTCTTTTGATGCTTTTGGATTGTTTGTGAGTTGTTTAAACTCCTGAAGGGATTCCATTTTTTTATTCCTTTCTTATTTTCAGTCTTTTTTATCGAAGCATTTATGCCAAAAGTGAGTTAACTTGGCCTTTGGTTTGATTTTACTCTTCCAGTGTGTTGTTTTCAATACTTTAAGCAATTTGAAGTTCTGATCTTGTAGGTTAGGTACAGAGATTACATGCACTTTGTTCTTATCTTAGTGTGGTATACTTGTTTGTAAGTAGTTTTGTCTTTTCATTTTAAAAGAGAAAATCGAAAAATAAGTCATTTCTATTCAAGCAATTTAGTTTAGTGACATAGTCATATTTTCAAAAAGATAGTTGCATACACATACTTGCATTTTTTGTAAAGAAAAGAAAAAATTTGCATTGTCAGTTCACTAGTTTTGAAAAGAAAAAGAAAGAGTGAATGCATTTTATTTTTAATATTATTTATGCACTTGTCATGTTATTTCCATGCATGAGTCAGAACACTATTAGTTGCATGACCATCACCCCCTGAGTATATAACAACCTTTAAAAAGAACTCTCATTTAAAATTTATGAGGAATATTTTCTTTTTAGGGATGATCATCAACTATATTAGGTTAGTACTTTGGACTAGGAGTGGTATTAAACTATCCAAATTAGTTAAGCTCAAACATAGTGGCCTATCATTAGGGAAATCCATTTTTGTAGAGGGTGAACCGGGACAGTCCACTCACACTGGAGTCAAGAATGAGGCCGTGTTATATTGAGTAGAGGAGATAGCCCTCCAATACTCAATTGAGCATATCCTAGGGTTGTTGTGCATACGGGGACTTATCAGTACCATAGTTGTTGTTGAGTTTCAACCTTTTTTACCCTAACCATTCGTATTAACTCGACCTGTGACTATCCCCCTGGACCCTCTCTGCAAGGTTGGTAACCTTAGTATCCTGACTTTAGGGCCCATACACAAGTGATGGTAGAAGGTTATTTCTATTGTACCTAGGAAATACGCAGGAGAAAATACCTTGCATCTCTTTGGGAAGGTGGTTGGTGATTCAAACACTTAACCCCAAGGTGTCTGTCTTGTCGAACCCGAGTAACTACTCTTCATCCTTTAGTGGTTTGTTTTGGGCCCTCATCATCCCAGACATTCCTTTGGAAGGAATATGTTTTCCTGGTTTGGATTACTTAGGAATTTTCATAATGGTGTGTTGTTTTTTTTTACTTGTGTTTAGTTGACCCTAGGTTTTCATTGATTTAAATTTTTAGTTGTGGAGGACCAGCCTCTTCGTAGGTCTAGAAGGTTACAAAACCTTCCTCTACTTACAGTGGATCCTCCATTGCCACCTCAGTGGCGACGAATAAACACAAGTGTCTCTTTTGAGACAACTGGGAAAAATGACATTCCCAGGGAACATGATCTCATCAGGTATACTACACCTACATCACACACAACAAGGGTTGAATATTTGCAAGCTGAGATATTTGTAAGACCTTTTAACCCACCTTTAACTAGACCCCACGATCCAATATTCGTGTAGTTATCTTATTTTGGTGAGCCCAGGTTAAGTTCATATAGGATCACATTTGGTTTTATTATGGAAAATACAAGAGAAGGATCAGGAAATGTTTATACTCATACATCAGCTACCGTGTCTGGATTTTTCTCTCATCCTCATGTTAGTTTACAGATACCTAGTTCAATACAGTCAACTTCTTCCCCAGTGGTATATTTTAACTTTAATTCAACATCCTTATGGTCAACTGGTACTCAAGTTTCTAGCACTTCTATACCCTTTGGATCTAACACTAGGTCATCTGGATTACCTTTCACTGGGATCTCTAGCATTCTTGTTACATTATACCCTATCCTTCAAAATTTATAGACTGGTCCTAGCAGTTATGCTCCACTTTTTCAAGGATTACCTTGGTTTGGGGGACACATTCCTCCTTCTGCTCCTTTCGTAGACTCTATGCCTTCTCACTCTACTATACCTTTTACAAGTCAGAATCCTTTTACAAATTTTGGTTTTCAACCTAGTAATGTTCAATCATCAATTGTACCTGTAGAGAGTTATCCTTTTTCACTTTTTGGTGGAAGAGGTAGTATCATTGTTCCTTCAACTGTTGTTACAGTTGGAGGGATTTACTCTCAACCTCAGTGGAGTGGTTCACAAGGGGGGAATCCAATTTCATATGGGTGGATCCCATTTCAAAACGATTTCACTTCACAGCTAATGGTTGGGGGAAACCCAAACCAACCTTATGGGAACTTTGGTTTAGGAAAACTTTCCTCTCCCAGCTCCCCAAACACATTTTCCTTCAACTCAACCTCATTTACCCTTTCTGGCAACTTTGAATTTGCGAGACCTTATGAAACTAATGAATGATCTGGTTCATCATGATCCGACTTGGCCTCTTTTTCTAACCAAATTGCCCTAAAAAATTGAAAATTTTGAAGGAAATTATGGTGACTATCTTGGGGACCATGTCACCACTATCCATTTATGGTGTTCCTCCAATTCGTTGAATGACGATTTTATATGGCTCAGACTCTTTCAGAGAACCTTACCCGACGTAGCAGCTAAGTGGTACATTGAGTTTCCATTTGTTGTCCACCATCCTTTCTACGGTTTAGCGACAATATTCCTCAATCATTTCCAACTTCCTGTCTGGTATGTTGATGGTACATACCTTCTATCTATATTTAGGTAGAATAAGGTCACTCATATTTCTAACCATATTCAGGAGTGGAGAAGAAGGAAAAGAATGATCAAGGCTGATATATGTTCATAGTTCTTATTAGAGTGGTTTCTAAAATCACTTCTACCTAACATCTCGAAGGATGTTTCTACTTCAGGGGTCACAATGGAGGAAGAAGCCATTCTTAGAGCTCAAGAGCTAGACTTGATTTCTTCAAAGTCTCGGATCTTATACAAAATTATTCCTTATGCACCACGTGTTGGTTGTGGAGCCATATCTTCCAGTCTCATAGATGATATTGTCTCAGTCGTGCACCCCAGAGGACTGTACACCCATTATGCATTTTTTAGGGGTTCGGGGTTGTTTTCGCCAACTATTTTGCGGGCCCATGGTTTTGGGTATCCCGTGAGTACTGGGGCAGGGAGTTTGATAGTTACTTTTCATACCATGGGATTCGTAGAGAGAAGACAGTCCCAGGAACACCATAAGAAAATGGTGTGTCATAAAGGATGAACAAAACGATCATGGAGCATGCAAGGTGTATGAGACTGCATGCAAGGTTGCCCTTACAGTTTTGGGCGGATGCTGTAAATACTGCTATTTATTTAATAAATAGAGGACCTTCAAGTGCTTTGGATGGTGGTATTCTAGAGGAGGCATGGACAGATAAAAAGTTAAACTACTCATTTCTGAGAACGTTTGGTTGTGAAGCATTTGTCCATATTGATAAAGAAAATAGAACAAATCTTGAAGCTAAATCCAAGAAATGTACCTTTATTGGATATGGGGTTGATGATTTTGGTTATCGTTTATGGGATTATGAAATCACAAAATCATTAGAAGTAGAGATTTCATATTCAATGAAAAGGTCATGTATAAAGATCAGTTGCAAGGAAAGAAACGGGAAAAGGAAAACACAGAGTACACAGCACTTGATGAAATTATAGAAAATGAAGTTCCAGATCTACCAGAAAATCAAGAACAGCAACAAGTTCCTGAAACTCCTGCAACTGGAAGAAGATCTACCAGGTTAAGTAGACTCCCTGAACGATAGTCTCCTTCAATGTATTATTTTTTTATGACTGATGCTGGTGAACCAGAATGCTATGAAGAAGCAATGCAGGTGGAAACTAGAAAGAAGTGGGAGCAAGGCATGAATGACAAGATGGACTCATTGGTAGGAAACCAGACTTGGGATTTGGTTCAGTTTCCTGCTGGTAAAAGAGCATTGCAGAACAAATGGATTTACAGGTTGAAGGAAGAAGAAGGAGGCAAGAAGCGGTACAAGGATAGACTTGTTGTAAAGGGGTTTGCACAGAAGAAAGGTATATATTTTGATGAAATATTTTCTCCTGTTGTTAAGATGACTTCAATTAGGACTATCTTAAGTCTAGTGGCGGTAGAAGATTTGCATCTTGATCAATTAGATGTAAAAACAACTTTTCTCTTCCTGGGGATTTGGAGGAAGAGATATATATGCAACAGCCACAAGGGTATGAGGTTAAAGGTAAGGAGAACTTGGTATGCAGGTTGAAAAAGAGTTTGTATGGCTTGAAGCAAGCTCCAAGGCAATGGTATTTAAAATTTGACAGGTTCATGACAGAACAAGGTTATAGTAGATGTCATTCTGACCACTTTGTTTATTTCAATAAGCTAGACAATGAAAGATATATTATCTTGTTATTGTATATGGATGACATGCTTGTTGCAGGGTCTAACATGCAGGATATAAATGTACTCAAAAGGAAGCTAGCTAATTCATTTGCGATGAATGATTTGGGTGCTGCAAAGCAAATCCTTGGTATGAGAATAACGAGAGACAGGAAAAATCACAAATTGGCATTGTCTTAGAGTGAGTACATACAAAAGGTATTGGAGAGGTTCAGAATGCAGAATGCAAAACCAGTTAGTACACCTTTGGATAGCCATTTCAGTCTAAGTAAGGAAATGTGTCCCAAGACACAGGAAGAGACAAATTACATGTCCAAGATTCCCTATCAATCTGCAGTTGGCAACTTGATGTATGCCATGGTGTGCACAAGACCAGATATTGCACAAGCAGTGGGAGTTGTGAGAAGATATATGAACAATCCAAGTAAAGAACATTGGAAGGAAGTACAGTGGATTCTCAGGTATTTGAGAGGTACCACCACTCAGGCATTATGTTTTGGAGGTTCAGACACTATTCTACAGGGATATGTTGATGCAGATATGGAAGGTGATAAAGATAGCAGGAGGAGCACCACAGGGTATGTGTTTACTGTAGGTGGAATAGCAGTAAGCTGGATTTTGAGACTGCAGAAGGTTGTTGCACTTTCAACAACGGAAGCAGAGTATGTTGTTGTTACAGAGGCTAGTAAAGAGATGATTTGGTTTCAGAGGTTTATGGAGGAAGTGGGTAAGAAGCAAAGGGATAGCAAGTTGTATAGTGACATCCAGAGTGCCAATCATCTTGCAAAGAACTCAGCATTCCATTCCAAGACTAAACATATACAGCTCAAGTACCATTTCATATGCTCTGTTCTGGAAGATGAATTGTTGAAGCTGGAAAAGATACATACTAGACAGAATCCTGCAGACATGTTCACAAAGGTAGTGACCAGAGAGAAACTGAGTTCCTACTCGGTTTCAGTTGGCCTTCTAGCATGAATGTGAAGAGGAGAAAGTTTCCAAGTCCAAGTCCAGCAAGTGCAGCAGCGGTGGAGTTGTTACGATCAGTCTCCAAGTGGGAGATTGTTGGTTTTGGAGCCATATCTTCCAGTCTCATAGATGATATTGTCTCAGCCGTGCACGCCGGAGGACTGTACACCCATTCTGCATTTTTTAGGGGTTCAGGGCCCATGGTTTTGGGTATCCCGTGGTATTTTTTCCCATTGTATTTTCCCTATAAAAGAAAGACATTGTAATATGGCTAGGGTTGATGTATTAGGTTTTATGCATTGTAAAGATCTCTGAGATCAGAAAGAGAGACTGTGAGACAGTGAAGAGGAAGTGCAGCAGTTGTGCTGCAGGTTGTATCCCTTCACTTTGTTGGACAGAATAATAATAAGGACTGGCAACTTCAATTTGGACATAGCCCAAGTTGGGTGAACCACGATATATCTGTGTCTCTCTTGTAATGTGTGTGTGATTATATTTGCATTTCTATTTATTGTTATTGCTCTGCGATCATGTTTTTCTAATACCGCGATCGAACCGTGATCCTGCAAAAGCTAAGCATGTATCGTATGCTGATGGCATTGTTGGTTCAATCGATACACCTACTATAGAATCTTTAGCTAAGCAAGTGCAAGAGCTATCTGTGAATATTTCTACAGCAGAGGAAACTACAGTTCCACTCCCTCTTCTCAAACAACTATTGTATGCAATGTTTGGTCTAATCAAAAGGGTACTCAGCAACTTGGTGGTAAAAATAACAAGGACAAGAAGGAGGAGGGTAGTCAGAATAAGACCGAGTCTAATGATAATGTTGAGGGGGGCAAGGAAGAATGGAAAAAAAAAGTAAATTTTCCTTTTACGCACAAGGAATATAACTTAACCCATCAATGCCATTTTATGGAACAAGCTCAGAAGTTATTACAATTAAAGAAATCTACCATTCTGAAGGATCCTTTTCCTACAGGTCATAATATAGCTTCTGACGGTTCTAACCCTGCTGGGGGAACTCAAAGTGCCACACCATCCAATCAATCATTTATTAATATGATTCGTTCAAACACATTATTGCAAACCATTTCCAAGAATTATATATCGGAATCATCACAGAAAGATAAAGAGATTCCTAAAACATCGACTTCTCTTCATATCGAGAAGCCGACAGACCTAATCCCAAAGGTACCGAAAGGTGTCTACAAGCGGGATTCACATAATCCTAATGCGAAGGTTGATCCTAACTATTATGTTGTGGAATATTTATCCCAAACACCATGTGCAATGTCTGCTTTGGAAGTCTTACAAATTTTACCTTCACAATGAAATGAACTTTTGGAAGCTATAGGAAATATCGATTCCACTAATCTGTTTGCAAAATTTGACATGTTTGATATCAAACCCTGTTTGTCGTATCACATTGCCTTTCAAATCGAAGTAGATCATGGTGCTAATACTTTTGGATGAATTATTGTAGATGAAGGTGTGTCTGCGTGTGTTATGGCTATTTCTTGTTGGCGATCTTTAGGCTCTCCTTAGTTGGTTCCATCTACGACTCTACTTACTGCTTTCGATGGAATTTATTTCCATCCTCATGGGATTTTGTCTTCTTTCGACATACAATTAGCAGTAAAAGTAGTCTTAGTAGAAGTTGAGGTAGTGGATGCTCCTCTTGATTACAATATGTTATTAGGAAGGAGTTGTACTTGTGCCATGCAAGCTATTCATCTTCCATTTTTCGGGTTTTAATGTTTCCTCATGAAGGAAGGATTGTCACAGTTGATCAATTATCATTTACCTAAAAAAGTAACACAGACTCTTCTGAATCAAAGATTCCTATGATTGATCAAGAATTCCCAGCTAGTGAAAAATTGGGAGTAGGAATGTATTCATATATTATGGGAACGTTTTCATTTCCTCCTCCTATTAGTTATATTGGTTCAACTAGCATCAGGAAAAACACTTCAGTATCTGACCCTTGGAAGTGTTTAGTCTCTGAAGTTGTGTGTACTCGGTTAAACCAACAACCTTTATATCCTTTGGTTCTAATTTTTAATGAGGAGAAGCCTCTAATTTCATGTTTACCTTCTCAGGACTCATTTCCAATAGTTGACTAGAGGATGCATCCAATAGGGTCATTGGAGCTTTCTCTCCACTGTATTGATCCACCTGAATGTGTAGATATGTGTTCTATCTGGGATGATATACTTCCATCCAATGAATTTTTCTTAGAGTCTACAATGTAGTCTACCATTCATTTGGATGTTGATCTAGTTGCGATTATGTCCATCCCAGATTTGTCTTCGAAGTCTGGTCCTACCACTATTGAGTCTTTGAACTCTCCCATATGCCCGCAAATCGGTGTTCCTACTGAGTTTGATTCTGCTTATAGAATCTTCAAGTCACGTGATGATGAATTTATTCCTGTATATTCCACATCGCCCTTCAAACTTGATCTTCATCATGAATTTGATCTTGTTGATTTTCAGTCCTCGGGCTTTGGTTTAATAGATTTTTGTTTGTTAACTCTACCTGCATTATGCCTGTTGTCGATAATAGTAAAGTTGAAAGTTTTTCTACCACAATGACTTGTATCGGATCTTTCTTTACACATTTTTTAGATATGATCTTGGTATTGTTGTTTCTTGGATACATGATTCTTAGCTGAACTCATGATTTCTTACTGGTCATTTTCGTTATTTTGTTCGATCATGTCTTGTATATTCATAAACTTGCATATAGGTTTAGGTATTCCCGTTGTTATGATGCATTTAAACCTTTTTCCATCCAAATTATCCATAGGATCAAACTTGTTGGATATTGGTGTGTTAACCATCTCTAAATGCATTGTGCACCAGTACAGCATTAGAGCATACCTAACATGGGTCACTCTTTTCAGCACCCTTATGCCATTTTGGTGCCCATGCTGAGTTTTTATCATAGGCTCGGGAGCCTTTCTAGATTTACCATGACTTTGAGAAGAAGCCTCATGTATTTATTCCTCATATATTTCTGACCATCTCTTATAACGCTCCCATATTAGTGTTTAAGTCGCATACAAATTTACCTTAATCCTGCTTGTGCTAATGAGCCTGATGTCGGCCTCAACACTTTAAGCTCATTATATAAGCCTCCCATTAGGGGAGTTTTGAGGTCAAAAATGGGCCTAAAAAAAAAACAAAAAATTATGATCAAAATTCACTTTATAAGAACCAATAGGATTCAATATGATGATGTCAGCCATAAGGGTAAAATTTGTAAAAACAATTGGAGGGAAAAATAAAAAATAAAAAACTACTTTTTCTTATCGTATTTTTGGCATATTTCCTTAACGGTTTATCCAAATTTCAAGTTTGGGAACTCATTGGATGTGGAATTTAATTCTGCATCCAACCCATACCCACACTGCATACTTATGAGGCACCCACAACATGAAAAAAATAAAATTTCAATAAAAAAAATTATTTTAATATTGAAATACGTTTTTTTATTGAAATTTTCATATTTTCATACCATAGGTGCCTCAGAAGTATGCAGTGTGGGTATGGGTTGGATGCGGAATTAAATTCTTCATCCAATGAGGGCCCAAACATGAAATTTGGGTAAATTGATAAGGAGATATGTCAAAAATATGATAAGAAAAAGTATTTTTTCTTTTTCCCCTCTAAAATTTAGAACTCTTATTTTATTATTTCCCTTAGGAGGCCCATTTTAGACCTCAAAACTCCCTTAATGATCTCTGATCTCATTTCCATTAAGCCATGTATCATTTGGCTTTGCGATTTGACACCCTTTACCAGGAGGAGACACATCTGAGTGTCCTTATCTTGCTTATGTTCCTTGCATTATGCATAAGTTTGTTCTATGTGCTTGGAACTATTCCCGCATAAACCCGACGCTCATCTCCTCATGTTATGAGCATTGTTCCATCTCTTCTTCGAGCTCGTTAAAAATAGTAAGAAGGCCACGAGCATTCTTCCATCTCTCCTTTGAGCTTGTCAAAAAAGGTAAAGAGTTTATGAGCATTCTTCCATCTTTCCTTCAAGCTCATTAAAAACAGTAAGGAGGTCATGAGTTTACTTTTTCAAGCTCGTAAAACTTTCACAAAAAACACTTTTATAGAGTCATCTTTAACCTCTTTTCAGTCTCCTTAAAAATAAAAATATCATCAAGATAGATTGTCTTTTTCATACTCGTTAAAGTACTTGAAAGGTCATCTCTATAGTATAAGTTTAACCCTTTTCCGGACCATTTAGACTATGTACAAAGAAGGAATACTCTAGTCATTTGTGGCTATAAGAGTTCTTTCTCACATTATTTTACCCCTTTTCAGACGAGGAGACTAAATTTACGAAAAAGGACCCTTTGGAGTCTTATTTAGGATTTTCAGACTCTCAAAATATGAAAACCCCTATGAGCATCTACCAACTCAAGATAGATATAAAATCCATAATATGGCATATAGATTTCTTTATTTAAGCTTTTCAGACTCTATAAATATGAAAACACTAGCAAGCACGAACTTATCTGGGCTCGATATTAAAATCCACGGATCAATATTTTATCAAGTAATCTTCTATCTTGTCTTCAAACTCGTGAAACAAAGACAAAAGTGTTGAGTTTCCCTTCCATGGACTCATAAAATTACACATGGTTGGATCCTTATCAAGCATGCTTTAGTTCTTTTTCAAGCTCGTTAAAAAATGAAGAAGGTACCTAAAAGGAGAAAAGGGAAGGGAAGAGTGTCAAATGTCTTTCAATATAATGGAAGCAAGTCAACTATGTCCTGGAACAAACCACCTATTTTGAGTCTATCAAACAAGTTGGGTTCTATTTTTTACCTTGGGATAAACCCGATTCTTAGAGTTTTTACTCCTCTGATTGGTTAATATTCCAATCACATGGAGAATCTGTTAATGTCTTCTACATTGAATATTTGCATCATCAATCCCTTTGTGTTCAAATATTCCTAACTCACTACTGTGTCATTCTCATTGTTCATGGATAAAACTTGTTTCTTCCGTTCTGCAGATTCTTTAACCTCGTGTGTCGGCCATTCTTTGGTGTTGGTATGTTTCATCATGTACTCAGTCCTACACCAAATCAGATCAACCTTTGATTGTTCCTCATGTTGGATGATGGAGGATTCCTTAAGTCCTCCCTTCCAATGGACTTCTTCCCATCGACTTTAGCTCATATTTCTCTGGAAATGAAGTTTAGATTTTTCGGTAGTACCTTGGGGAGTGCAGTCATCGGTGGAAATCTCCCTCTCCATTGAGTTATGGGAATACATCAATGTCTCTTGCTCAATTGATTTGTCAGGTGTTCGACTTCAAGAACATCTATTCACAACTATTAGAATGTACTAGGTACCTTGGGGATCATTTTCATCATGGGTGGGTTCCCTTGCATTTGTTAACGATTGACATAAATGACCGGTAATCAAATGGTATCCTCCATGTTCTACATCAACTCATTTCTTCGCATGGTTAGGATTTGTAACTTGAGACGGTTTGGATTGAATACCTTTGGCCTATAATAGCACCATCATATTTTTTTATTTCCCAAGATACGCAATACTAAGCCACACTTCTTTTGGCTCTTGATGAGACATAGATCCAGTTTGTTCACTATGGCTATGATCTCTAGGTTTGACATAGATACACCTTTGTATTTATGTGGCTATGTTCACACTTTTGTTTCTCATGGATCCACACTTGTATCTAGTGGCCATGATATATGCATCAATTATACTTATGTATTGTATCATCATTATATCCTCGTGGAGGTCATGTTCCACTATTTGAACATGCACATTTATTCCAAGGATGAGATTGTCTAACATTTTCCTTTCTTTCAGGTACTTCATTTGATCCTACGATTCTTGGTTTCTCTAGTTTTCTCAACACCATAACCCAACTGTTCATTATTTATAATGTATTTCATCCATCGTATTCCCCTTTGACCTCATACATTAGGGTGCATCTGTTATATCCAAATTTGGCACTTCTCCATCCATGACGACACTTGCATGTTTTGCTCTCATTACGACACTTCATGAGACTATAGTGGGTCACACAAAAGGACACTGTGGCTAGAATATACATATTTTTTAATTTAGTAGTATTAAATTACCTCTTTCATGGTCCACTGAATAGTTAGGAAACTTATGAACAAGTTTGGAGACCAAAACTTCTTTTGAAAAGCCCCAGAAAAGGCAGTTTTTCCTCATTTTTTCACATACACTCTAGTGGCACATGTTTCACCTGCATATTTACTGCATACATGTTGGTGTCACATGGTTCACCTACATGTTACATTCCCTTACTCCCTTTTTCACTAGCCTTTACCTCAAAAAATACCAAAAAATATATAACATCTCGAAAAAAGGGGTGGTTTGGTTGGTTTTGGAACCATCTCCTTAGTTGTAACTACTTCCTCCCCAACCCTATCTTCTTCTTTTGATACATAAGAGAGGGAGAGGGACCATAAATGGGACACACTAATCCTATTGTAATGTTATGCTGGAGGAATTTGGACTCACATCCCCCTCACTTGTGTCCTAGATGCTTATAAACCCGGATGCATTGCTTGGAGGTTGGGATTCTTGGAGGAGAGAAGCAAGAGATTCATAATTGAAGGTTTCATGAGGTGCATTGATTGAATGAAGGTATTATGTACTTAATTCATTCATTAATAAATATTAGACAGTCTTCCCTTTTCAAATCGTCTTTTTCATATATATCTCAGTTTTGGTTACTTATTGATGTTTATTATATCAACATTTCATGTTCTTTTGAATATCAATTTTATATTTGTAGTCAAATTGGTTTGAGCAAGGTTTGAATTATTTTTGCAGGTTCCTCCATTGGAGAGAAAGAGGAGGAATCAAGGAGAGGATTGGATCAACCTTCTATTGTAAGGTACACATCCTCTTAAACCTTGAACTTTTGCTTAAATATTGTATTTGCGGAACTTTGAATGTCTATCTTTCACCCCAGTACATTGGTGGCCTCGCCCCGGCCATAAGAAAACTTTCCCTAACAAGACATGGTAACTAATTATTGGTGAAAATTTATTTCTTCATATAATTGGTTGAGAGTGGGATGCACTACATTTATACATTGAAAATAATATTTATTGGACGAAGGCATGGATTGAAAGGTGTATACAATATTATGGTAGGTTATCATGGGAAGGGGTGGATATATTGGTTAAAGGAGCTCATCATAATGAATATACCAATCTCACGCAGAGGGAAATTGATTTAACATATGGTTTAAAAGATAAACGGGAAAGCATATTCACCCATACTATTCAGTTATGTTTTATTATATTAATGTGTATGGTGTTTTTTTTTTCTTCAGATACTTTCCAAGTATAAATATGTTTATTAATTAAAAATACATTTTTTACGTGTCTGGCATATTGTAGTTGAAAGGACACAAGGATATGTGGTGCAATGGATGTAAAATTTTCATGATAAAGTTGGATGAAAAGAAGAAAACTTCTAATTGTGGGATAACTGCATTTTCCTAGGTCACTAATTTTTTCTCTAGAAGTGACAAAAATCCAGAAGTATATGAAAATAAACACTATGGGTATTTGGATGATATGCTTGAGTGTGACTTTAAATCCTTCAAAATAGTTATATTCAACATCAAATGATACAGGTTACGAATGATTGAATTGATCCTGAGAGAACTATTATTTAGTATGCTAATGGATTTACCATGGTTAATACAAGGATAGTTGTGCTTAGAACAAATCCCTATGTTCTTCCAAGCCAATGTGAACAGGTCTTTTACTAAGAGGTTCCAAGTAAAGTGGGTTGGTCATATGTTCTTAGATATCATCCAAGAGGAAGTATGGTAAAGTATAATGTACTAGAAGAATATGATATTGAGGGAGAATATAATACATAAGAGTAGGTTGATGTTCTAGGTGAAGAATTAGAAGAAGTTGAACTAGATGTGGGAGACAATGTTCTCAATGATGATATTGATGATGGTATTATCGAAAATGACATTGATGATTATGATATGGTTTCCAATCCTTTCAATGTCAATTTTGAACCAGATGATACAAATGTGGATATGGTTGAAGAAGAAGATAAATTATATTGAGATGTATTATTTATGTCATCATCATCTTCGTCATTGTCATCATCGGCATTGTCGTCTTCATCATAATCATTTTTATCGTCATCGTCATCATTGTCATCATCATCATCATCATCTTCTCCATCATCATCATAGTAATCATCATCGTCATCCTCTTTTCATCATCATCATTTTCATCAGCATCGTCATAATCTTCATCATCACCAACATAAGATGACGAAGATGATACAGATGTGGAGTTAGCTTAATAAGAAGGAAAATGATATTGAATGTATGATTTATGACATCATCATCATCATCATCAATGTCATCATCATCATCATCATCAATGTCATCATAACCATCATCATCATCATCATCATCATCATCGTGATCATCATATTCATCACCGTCATCATCATTGTCATCACCTTCATCATCATCGTCATCTTCATCATCAATATCATCATCAAAATCATCATCAACGTCATATTCTTTTTCATCTTTGTCATCATCAACATCAACATAATCATTATCATCATCGCCGTCGTCGTCATCATAATCATCATCATCACCACCACCATCGTAAACATCATCGTCGTATTCATCATCATCATTGTCATCAACATCATCACCAACATCATCATCATATTTGTCATCATCATCATCGTCGTCGTCATCTTCATCGTCAACATCATCATCATTTCCATCTGCACCATTGTAATCATTGTCGTTGTCGTCGTCATTGTCGTCATCATCATCATCATCATCATCATCATCATCCTCATCATCATTATCATTGTCATCATCATCATTTTCATTTTATTCATCATCATCATAGTCATCATCAACATCATCATCATACTCATCACCTTTTTCACCTTCATCATCATCAACAACATCATCATTGTCGTCGTTGTCGTCATCATCATCATTGCCATCATCTTCGTTGTCATATTTTTCATTGACATCATTGTCATTGTTTATTTCATCGGCGTCATCATCGTCATCGTCATTGTCGTCATCATCATCATCATCATCATCATCATCATAAACATCATAATCATCATCGACATCATCATTATCGTCATCATCATCGTCGCCGTCATCATCATCACCATCTTTGTCATCATCACCATCATCTCATCATCTTTGTTGTCATCATCATCATCATCATAATCATCATGATCTTTGTCATCATTAGCATCATCAACATCATCATTGTCGTCATCTACGCCATTCTCATCATCATCGTCATCATTGTCATCGTCATCCTCATCATCGTCATCGTCATCATCGTCATCGTCACCATCATCATCATCATCATCATCGTCGTCATCATGATCTTTGTCATCATATTTTTCATTGACGTCATCGTCATCATCATAATCATCATCATCACCATCATCATAATTGTAATCATCATCATCGTCATTATCATCATCGTCGTCATCGTCATCTTTGTCACCTTCGTAATCATCAACAAAAACATCGTCATCGTTGTTATCATCATTATCATCACCCTTGCATCAAAGTCGTCATCATCACCATCATAATCATCATCGTCGTCATCGTCGTCATCAACATCTTTGTCATCCTCGTCATCATCATCGTCGTCATCGTCATCACCATCATCATCATCATCATCATAATCTTCATCATCGATGTCATCACCAACATCAACATCATCATTTTCATCATTTTTTTCATCATCATTGTCATAATAACAATTATAGGAGCTATAAGGGTTAGAATTTAAGGGTGATAAAGATATAGAAGTTATAAGGGTTTTTAGGGTTGAAGGTTATAGAGGTTAGGGGTGTTAAGGTTATAGTTATGATGGTGTATGGTGTCAAGGTAATGTATTATAGCGGTTAGATATGATTAGGGTTCTATGGATGTTAAAAGATATAAGGATCATGATTTATGGATAGGAATTTCAATGTCCATGAGTTATAGGGATTAAGTGTTTGGAGTTATAATAGTAAGGGTTTTATTCTAATGATTAATGGTTATAGGGGTTGGGGGTGATATGGACTAATTGTCAAGAGTTAACATGATTAGAGATTATAGGACTTACGATTACGGGTTATAGGGACTTGGGTTTTAGGGTTATTAGGGATATCATATATAAGGGTTATGGGTTTTATGTTTCAAGGGTGATTGATTATAGGGGTTAGGTTTTATAATTGCCGGGGTGAAAAAAATGTTAGAATAATTTTAGGGTTTATAAAGTGTACACTTATATACATTACTTGGGTTGGAATTTACAAGGGTTGGGAGATAAGGGTAACATATTATCGAGATTATATTTTAAGGTTTTTTAATTCAATTACAAAACATAAAACAAATAAAAAAGAAAACATAAAACAAATAAAAAGAAAAAAGAAAACATAAAACATAAAACAAATAAAAAACAAAACATCATACAACCTGCATGCCCACACTCAACAAAAGAACAATATTCAAACACCACGTATGCCCAAAATCCCTTGACTCTATAGAGGACAAAGATCGGTGCCCAAAGGAGACAAAGGAGACAGGTTCCCAGAGGAGACAAAAGAGACTGGTTCCCAGAGGACACAAAGGAGACCCATGTGCACAGAGGAGATAGGGGAGACCCATAGAGATCTGTAAACCCTATGTGCATAGGAGATAGAGGACACCCGCAGAGATGTATTTGGTAAGTCCATTGGTATGATTGTTTGTTTCTTCAATTTCTTCTCTTGTCTTTCGAAATACTCCAATACTACCTTGTGAAGACAAAATATATGCGGAATTAGGCCCTACCCACATTCCTATGTAGCTAGACTCCAACAAATACTCTCTATGCTTTGAAATTGCGATCACAAGTATTCCTCCAAGCAAGCCCCTTCATGTTTTTTCTAAGAAATCTACCATTTTATTAATGGGTGTTATTTAATTCATGCAATAATATCTTGAGTTCCTTCTCCATTTACAAAACCCTACTGTTTGTTATTCCTACCTGCCATTGCATCTCAAGCTTGAGGTTTGAAAATGAATTTTTGGTACAAAAGTTTCTCGGAAAAATGTGTATGAATTTAAAAAATGTATAACATTTGGATTATTCATAGAATCCTAGGCAACAAATTGTTTGGCTTCAGAAATTGTGATGTTAAAGTTTTGTAAATAAATTGAAATGGTTTTGAATGGTTTCAATGATTTTGAATGGTGCTAAATTACATGTTGGGTTTTCTTAGTTTATCATAATAGAAATCTATGCATTTTCTCAATGTATCCTCTTTATATTCATAAAAATTGTTGACCATGCAACAATTTAGTATGTGCATATGAACCCTTTTCAAAATGTGTGGTGAATGTGATTGAGTTTCATTTACTTGAGATCACCTTTCTTATTGTCATCTATAGAATAAAAAAAGAAAATATATTACTAACTTAGTCGAAGAACATGCAGAACATCCATTGGAAATTGAGTTATAGACCAAAAGAAATAAGCATCAACACGTTTCTTTTGATCAAAAATTTCAAGTCCATGTAAAAACACCAGTGTTCCATTACAATTGCTCAATTAGTTTGAAAACAAATTGTCTATTTTCGAAGTGTGAAATATATGTTCACATATCATTGTGAATATAGCTCATAGAGTAGGATTTTACAACTAATTCCATTTATATATGCAAATATGCATTTAGAAAATATAGATAGCTTGTATATTGAATAATACAAATAGCTTAGAAATGCATTTTGTATTGTAAAAACAAAACAAAATATTCTATGTGAGTTTTTGGTTTTCTATATCAACACCATTAAATTCAATGTCAACCCTAGATTTGTGTAGCATACCCAATTACCCTCGGTGATCATTTGGGGAAAACGGGGCAAATTTTTTCTTTTTTAGCTTAATAGAGATAAGAAAACCCCAATCAATACACAAATCCCAAATTTTCCTAACTGTACATTGCAAATCATATTTATGCATCATAAGGTGTAATCAATGACATTAGAGCAAAGTCATCAAACTAATAACATGAATATTTAGGAAATTAAATCCATATAAGAAATACAATAAATCTCTTTGATGCCTATCTACATGTGAAGAGTTTTCTCTAATAACAACCTGTCATTTAAAAACTTACATGCAACAAGTAAAATGTTAAATTGCACCCTTAGTCAACCATTCCTTCCCATATAATATACATGCAATATGGTTAGTTAATCAATAACCATGTACAAATTAAAAAAACATCGAAGATTATGCTATTATTTACCAATATGTACACTTGGTGTAATGATCTCTACTGAAAGGAACACATGCTGTAATATTTTCATATTGACATACCATCTATCCATTGATGAAAAAATCATGGAAGCTAACATACTTAACTACCAACTCTTCAGCATAAACTTCGGAAATTCTAAAGGTATAATCGATTACATGGAAGATTGTTCAAATCAAGTAATATTTAAACAATCTCATACATCATGAAAGATTCGAAGCCAAGGTCCTGACCAACCATTGTTGATGACATATTATATACATATGACCAACCATTGTTGATGACATATTATATACATATGCGGCAACATTCAATTTGAGTTTCACGAACACATTATCAAATATAAGCATGCACATATTATCAACATAAATCATTGTCTTTATAGAAGAGTATATTGTGTCAATACCACCATAACAATCAATGTTAGTTACTTGACCAAGCCTTCAATGAGGATCGTAGCAAGATTACATCAATTCTCAATTTTAAGTTCAATTCATTTAGAGAGAAAATCGTTCACATAACAATCATTTCCAAGCAATGTTGAAATATGGTAGGAATGAGGAAATATCACAACGAGCCATTAATGTGTTTTCGCGTCTACATGTATCATTCATTATGCAATACAATCATATTATATACAGTTACAAAACTATAATAATGGCACCTTCTTGGCATCATTATCATCGTATGTCAAACATGAGTGAATAATATTATGACGATGAATAAAAAATGTTTCGAGAAATTAATCCCTAGTGGATTTTGGGTGTAACCACCACACATTGAATACCCTAAAAGGAAACTCTCACTAATCAAGCAGAAACTAAGTTTACAACAATTTTGCAAGCAAACTTCTTTTCAAATAGAAAAAAAGAAAGTTTAAAAAGTGACCTAAAAAGGGGTCCAATGTCTGATGTAGTTTTTCCACACTCGTGTTGCTTTAATCTTCTCTACAATTATTCAAGTTTCAATCTGAAACAAAGAAAGATCAAAGAAACAAATAGTCACTGCTACAACAGATAATCTATAAACCAATTGCTAATTAAAATATCCAAATTGGAAGAACATAAATATTTAAAGATGAAATCTTGAATTGGACAAGAAAGAGAGTTCTTTTATATTAATGAACAACAAGTTACAACTAAAATGCTTTCACCTGATTTCTGTTGTTGGCACCATTCTGAAACTAGAAATATGAGATCCTCCAACCCAAGTACTTCACACACTCATTCCAAATTCACTCTGAAATATATACCCAAAATAATTACTACAATTCTTTGGTATAATAAGGCCTTCCAATGGTGACTAAAAATCAAGTTTCGGATAGGGGAATAGGGTTTTTTTTACAGACTAGGGAATAGGGTTTCAAATCTGATTGAATTCCAAAACATGAGGTTTCTCTCTCTTATATTGAATGTATGATTTTTCCTCTCCTATGCCTCTTTTATATTGATGGGGAGGTATTTAGGGATGTTAAGAGATGGTTATTTATGGGAATGGGAAGTTGGGGAACGGAAAGAACCGTCATTTTCCCATAAAATAACTTTACTTTTTAATTGTTACAATCACACAGGAAGGTATGTGGGATAGACACTAGTAGTTCATGTGGACGTGGGTTGGCCATACATAGGTAGCGTACCTCTTGAAAACCCTAGTTTGTTTAGAGATATTTCCAAGTATAGATGTTGTTTTCATATGATTAAGGATTAGGGAATTCTACAAAAGAGGAATAGTTGTAAGATTGACCATCATAACTTCTATGGGAACAATGTGGAAAAAGACGCTATAATAGATTCCTCCTAATGTGTGAGTTCATAGGGGTAAACGATGGCCGAAATACATTATAATTCTTCCAGAGGTGAGTGGAGAAGTGGCCCATGTGGAATCTCCCTGAAAACCAGTCGTAGGCAGAACCTACAACGAACCAAGTCAGAACTACTCTTTTTGAGGCGGGCATACCCATGATCAGAAGATACAAAAGTATAGTTGTTGATCAAATACAATATAGATCACTAAGATATATATAAGCAATGATCATGGCCATAAATATACTAAGTGGATCCATGTAAAAAAATATATCATAGCCACAAAGATAAAAAGTGGATCTATGTCTAAAATTATATCACAGCCACGCAAATACAAAGTGGATATGTGTCTCAGAATCAAATGAAGATCTCTAGAAATAAGATTGAATAAAGCAATCCCCATAAGAATCAGTGCCAAGATGTGGGTAAAAGGAAATCCAATGAAACTCTAGTCATAGAAAAATGATGTGTTGTTATATATGGACTCGAGGTATTCAAACCAACCGACATTGGTACGAGTCTAAACTATGTGAATAGATGTCCTAAAGTCGAACATAGTAAGACACCGTGTGATTACCGGTTATTTATGTAAACCTTTAACACACATGATCCAACTCACCGATGATGATAATGAGTGGCAAGGTGCCTAGTAAAATAAAACAAGTGTGAATAGATGTATTAACGTTGAACACTTGTAGATTCTAACAATTAGGGGACATTGGTGTATTCCCACAATTTCAAGCGAGGAAAATTGACACTAATTATTTCAATCTCCAAGGTACCAAGAGCTGGAAGTTGGCATAAATATGAAAAGCGCAAGCAAATGGCATGTAATGCATTACAACTTAACTATTATACCATGGATTTTTATCAATCCTGGGTTGGTTGGTGCTCACCGGTGTTTTAAATTTTAGAGAATCTAAAAAAACCTAAATATGACTCTAAGGGTATTCTTTTTCGTAAATTTAGTCTCCTATGCTCGAAAAAACATAAAATGATACTTGGGAGAACTCTTCTAGCCAAAATTGACTAGAGTATTCATTTTTCATAACATAGTCCGCTTGGTATGGAAAAGGGGTAAACTTATACCATGTGGAAATTCCTTCAAATACTTTAGCGAGCGTGAACGAGAACAAGATCGCTTGTCAATATTTTCATTTTTATAAGAGTGAGAAAATATCTTAACAAAAACTCTAAAATGGGAGTCCCCCTACGGGACAAGGCTAACATAAATATGAGAAGGAAATAATGTAGTGCCAATGCAAAGTAAGGCAATACTACGATGGGACTCTTGAATCCTAAAAAATAAAGCAACATGAGCATCAATGGCATACAGGATCAAATCTAGGATGCCCATGGGATGGGTAGTCTCTAAATGCGATATTACGACATATAATTTTTAAAAGAAGGCTAATTGTCTCAAGTTCACAAAAATAACCTAGGGCATTTTGAAACCGAGGGACAGGATACAAAATGCATAATGGTGGAATCCCTACCCTATATGCAAGTTAAGAAACCATATACCTGTTGAAGACACTATCACCATGAAAAACTATACCTCCCTGGATGAAGAATGCACCAATATAGCCCTAAAACACATTTAATTAGTTCATTTTACAAAATGAAATATAAATTTTAGAAAAGTGGGTAGTAAAAAAGTCATAAAAATAGGGTAAAAATAACTTTTTACCATTTTATTTGTAAAACATTTCAAAACTTGGCGAATTTGGACAAATACTACCTCGATCCTACATGGACGATTGCAAGAGCTACATGCCACCATTCTATGAACCGTTAGTGCCAGCTAGGAGGTATCACCTTACTCTTTCCATTCATACCATTTTTTGTGCATTTCCTTTTCATTTTTTAGGATTTTAAGGAGTCCCTAATTGTTCATGACTAGGTACATGGGCTACAGAAGCACAGATCGAATGGACGTGAGTGTATCTTCAGTAGCTCATGTACATGTGTGCGAGTGGGGTTTTTTATAAAAAGGGCTCAATTTTTTTGGTTTTTTGGACGGGATGCCACTTGAATGGAGAGAGAGGGACCATGAAGCCATCGATGGCCACGTCCTAGAGGACAAAAAGGATCTTGAATCTATATGTTAATGTGGATTAAAGAATTTTTTGAACTACACAATATGCGGGCTCAACTAAGACTTCTTGAGATGCTTGTGGAATATTGGGATGTGGATGTTGACTGTTTTATCCTAGATGGTCATCCTCTAAGAATAGAGGTATATGATATCTATTTTATCACTAGTTTGTCCCACCAAGGTGAATTATCTAGCTTCAAATCTCGAAGTGTTGGTCGGATGACTACCGATGAGTGTATGGTCGTGTATTGTGTCCCTAGTGCACAAAAGAGCGGCTGACAAATTCTCATTTAAGACATAGACAACCTTAGCATGAAGGTTATTCTTCTTACCATTGGTAAAATCCAGGGATCAACTTCATTACACCAGGCATACAAGGTCCATATGTTTTATGCGGTGAGATGCATGGAACCCACAGTGTTTGACTAGTGCACTTGCTTGTTGGGATGTCTAAAACCCCAACTATTTGGTGTTAGACAGGGGAAGTTACAGATTTTCGATTTCAGTAGTATCCTCTACAGTTTCTTTTTTGAGAGACTACCAAGGTTGAGGCCACGAGTACCAGTGTACTCTCATGCACTCCACGTTCTTTGCATGGGTCAGTGGACAGGACTTACGCTACAACTTGGAGGTGGGCATATATCTACCCCATTTGACGATGACTGCTTTGCTTGGTGGGCATGTCATATTATTACCATCGACAATTACCCCTATGTTGGGATCAACTTTAGTCGAGACCCATACATGGTGGTACATCTAGGTAGCGCACTTGGTGTCATTGGTAAGTCTCATTTTAGTATTTTCAAATCTATTTCATTTTTACGGTTTTGTTATAAATTGAAAAAAAATACATATTTTTGGAGTGGAAACCAACATATCCTTATGATAATCATAGATGTTGGATTAGATCGACCAGTAGGATTCCCCCACTTCCAATGGAGGACACGGGAGGGGGAAGATCCTGATAATGTGGGGAAATTGGATAATGTCCAGAACAACTTGAGCAGTCTGATGGATGGGGCCCCAATGACCAATGTAGAGGACATGTCACAGAGACTTCAGCGAAATATAGTAGGGGTACTAGGAACCTTGGTCTGGTACTTCCAGAAAGTTGTCACATTAGTTTTGTACTACCATATGGGTCAAGATTTAGGTGACCCATAGGATTTTTATGATTGTATTACCATGAGGCTAGGATAGCCTATTTTTGGAAATGTTTTGGATCCACATTTTGTGATGTATAAACTTTTTATATTTTTTGAGACTTATATATTTGTCTATATATCGACGTAGTTTTTGTTTTGGCAAAATTTTATTTAGATTGTCTTATGAACATGAATTTTATGTACATGTTGATTTTAATATGTTTATAAATGAAACAAATTCCAATTGAGGATATAATTAGCATATGCATCAGTAATTAAATTTTGGTTTCTTGAGACATGATTGTGTGTGATGTAAATAAGCTGGCATTCAAGGAAACGTACTCTTAAAAACTGACGAAGTAACACAGGATCACGGACTCGATACTTGTCATTAAGTTGTAAAACGATCAATTGAGAGTCAAGAAGGACTTTGAGACATAATATGTCATGTGACAAATCATATCGAAGTAACTCGATTAGGCGTTGTATTCATCCATATTGTTGGTTACTGGTACTAAACAAGCACCTCCTGAAAATCCTAATTGACCAATGGGAGAGTAAATCACCCATGTAGATGAATCGATGTTACGAGTATGGAAACTAGCACAATCTATGAATCCTAGAAATATCTCATTCAACATATGAAAACATAAACAACCATCCTACAAAATTCTTACTGAAACAAGAAACTATACAACTATATACATGAAAAACTACATGAACTAAGCATAATACTTCTTCAGGTAGAGCCCATTTCTAGGCTCAGGAAGCTTATTCCCTTCATAATCAGTCAGCTCATAAGCACATTTCTTCGAGACATTAGAGACGATATACGGACCGAGCCACATTGACTTGAACTTACCTACTCCTAGGGAGTCTTTATCATGATCCTAGAGCAAGACAAGATCTCCTTCCAAGAAAACTCTTGGACGAAAAACTTTATCATATTGACTCTTAACCCATTTCTTATGCACTTAATTCATTGTGGAAGCATCACGATGATGTTCATCGATATGTTCCAAGTGAACTAAGAGTTCCTCCAAAGCTAAATTATCAGGAAACAACTAGACAACTAAATTTAACGATGGTATTTCACATTTAATCGGGAGAATTCCTACGACTCCATGAAAGAGCTAAAAACGAGAGAAAATCGTAGCAGTTTTAACAGTCATTCTGTAAGCCCATAAAGAAATATATAACATGATATGCCAATTGGACCTACTCGCATTCACGGTCCTCTCTAGCATGGTTTTCAAAGTTTTGTTGATGGATTCAACCTGACCATTAGCTTGGGGATAAAAAGACGAGGAATGTTCTTGTTTTAACCCCAACATAGTGGCCAACTTGGTCATCATATTATTTTGAAAATGTCTACCATGCTCAGTGACTAGTTCACGTAGAATACCAAAACATGTAATAATCTTATTAAATGCAAAATCAGCTACAGTTTCCTCGTCCTTGCTATAATTAGGCATAGCCTCTGCTCATTTAGTAAAATAGTCAACGGCTACTCTAATATAATGGTGACCCCCAACTAAATTTGGGTTGTAGGTCATAAAATCAACCCCCCAATTAGTGAAGGGACTAACCGTAATAATAGGAAACAATAGAGTTGGGTGTGCACGCATATTTTTTGTGGAAATTTGACAAGCATGACACTTTTTTACCACTTCTATAGAATCCTTAAATATTTTCAGCCAAAAGTAACTAGCACATAGGATTTTTTGGGCAGTTGTCAGGCCATAAAGATGACCTCAACATGCTCCACTGTGAGAGTCATTTAACATGGACTCATCTTCTTTGTGAGTTAAGAAACATTGTAAAATTGAATTGACCCCATGACAATACAAAGTATCACCTACAATGAGATAATTATTTACATTATGTTGGAGGTGTCATCGCTCTTCTCGTGAAAAATACTAAGGACACTTCAAAGT
Organism: Larix kaempferi; assembly: GCA_027924585.1. Classification (NCBI taxonomy): domain Eukaryota; kingdom Viridiplantae; phylum Streptophyta; class Pinopsida; order Pinales; family Pinaceae; genus Larix; species Larix kaempferi. Next base: position 12,142,328 of record BSBM01001331.1, on the reverse strand, counting down.
TTGGAGATATACCAAATGTATCCATACCAAGGATTAGATGAAAATATGATAAATGTGTGTTCCTCAAGGAATGAATCATACTCAATGTCATCACACTCTTTACTAGGGAACAATGAAATGAGCTCAGCAAAGGCCAAATACTTCTTAGACTTAGTAGATTGAAACTCCAAGTCAAATTCTTGTAAAATCACAATCCATTTATTGAATTTCCCCCTGATTATTCATCGGGTAATAACATACTGAAATGGATTGAGATCCACAACTATGGTGGTATTACGCAGAAAAATATGGTGTCGGAGTCTCTGAACTACAAAAACAACAGCAGCAACTAACTTCTAAATGTGGGAATAATTCAGTTCGGGTCTAGCCAAAGCATGGATGAGATAATAGATGACATGTTCCTGGGAACTTTCATGTTCCTGAACTAAAACTACACCAATAGTGGAATCAAATACGTCAAGATATATCAGAAAATCTTTTGTGTAATCTGGTGTGCTGAGTAACGTGTCTGTCATAAGAGCTTTCTTAAGAGCATCGAAATAATATTGGGTAGCTTCATCCCATATAAATGGGACCCCTTCCTCCAGTAAGTGCATAAGACCCTTTGTGATCCTGGCGTAATTTACAATAAAGCATCAAAGAAAGTTGGCTTTTCCTTGGAGACTTTGAAGCTAGCGAACATTTGTAGGAGGAGGTAAATTAACAATGGCTTACATATTCAACAAGTCCACCATGATTCCCTTGTTTGAAACAATAAAACCTAAGAGTCATCTAGACTCTATGCAGAAAGTGCACTTACTAGGATTCAAGCAAATATTATAGTTCCTGCATTGTTCGAATACAATCCAGAAATGATCAGGATGGTCCCACCTCTTATGAGAATGGGCGACTAGATCATCGAGATAAGATTCAACAATATTTTTAATATCATGGAAATAAAAAGACATGGCTCGTTGAAATGTAGCTACAACATTTTTTAGGCCAAACAACATCTTCTTGTGAGCAAAAGTACCCCAAGGACAAATAAATGTAGTTTTATGTTGGTCCTCAGGTTTGATCTGAATTTGGTTCTACCAAGATAATCCATCCATGAAGGTAAATACCTCACTTCCATCACACTCATCAGTAATCTAGTCAATGAATGAAGTAGGGAAGTTATCCTTGGGACAAGCGTTGTTCAGATCTCTAAAATCCATACACACTCGAATATTGCCAGGTTTTTTGTCTACCGGAACAAGATTGGATACACATTTTGTCAACTAAATAGGGTAAATGAAACGTGCCTTGAGAAGTTTTTCAACTTCATCTTTAATGGAAGCCACTTTCCTAGGGTTAATACTGGGATCAATGCCTAACATCTCCCCATATGACCAAGAAAAGACATCACGGAATTCCTTGAAAAGTTCAGTATAAATATGAATCTATCCAGGTGAACAATTTTCTCCTATGTAAACATTTTCCATGACATTCGGGTTCTTATAAATGTTGATAGGAATTGTTTTTGAAATATTGTCCATATTCCCCTTGGCATAAATACCCTATTGAGACAAATGGTTTAATGCTTGACCATCATATCTAGTTAAAGAAACATGAAACTCTCCATTCTCTATCCTATCCAAAGTTGGAAGAAAATATGAGCGATGATCCATATCTTCCCAAGGCTTTCTCGACCCTATTAAAGCTTCCATGATGTCCTCATCAGAAAGAATTATGTCAAATTCGATGAGGTCATATATATAACATTCTTGAATTGTTGAAGGAATTTTGTTTATTAAAGAAGAGAGTGGTCTCTTTTCGGAGAACAGACTCCCCATTGTATTTGTTTCTTAATCATTATACCTCTGCATAGAGAGGGAAGGACGGTTCTTTATATATATATAACTAAAGTAAGTAGGATCATCATAGTGGAGACCGCTCCTCTTGCAAATCAAAAGAATAATAATAAATATAAAAGTAAATGCAAATGATATTAAAAATGGGGTCGACTACTCCTTTTTTATCAACAGGAAAATGTAGTGTCATTGGATTCAGTCCTCTCATAGAGGTCGCCTCTCTCTCCACGGAGAAAACATAGTGAAAATGAGGTTGGTCCTCTCATATAGGCCACCCCTCTTTCCATAAAGAAAATGTTGTCTTTCCACACGGAAAAACACACTCAATAATGGAGAGAGATCCTTCATTAGAATCCCTAGCAAAATGTATTCTCCTTTCTTTGTTTTTCTTTTATTATATATATATATAACTGTTTCCCACTCTTATTATAAATGGCTTTCCATTGGCCTTTATTTTTAAGGCGCTTTCCCCTTTTACTTAATATATTTATGCAATGGAAATTTGAATTAATTAATTAAATTGCTTCTCTAAGGAAATCGAATAGCAATTTAGCTCTCTCTCTCATCATAGGATTTTAATGATATTTCGTCATAATAAGTTCATAATAATAATAGTGACTTGCTTCACATGTTCCGCTTGTAATCATAATTATTAGCTTTATGCTAGTAAGCGGATGGTCTCGTAATAGTAATAGCTTGATTTAATCTTATAGCAAACGAGAATTGATTCGCCTTCTCACGCGAAAAATGTGTTGTCTCGCAATGCTCATAGATTAATAGAGAGATCATATTCATACTTATTTCCTTTATGCTTCTAAGCAAGTAATATCAAGTCATTTTACTTTTGGCAATCAAAAGGCACCCTCATGACACCCAATCATCACTAATTGGTTATTAAGGCTTCAATATCCTCTAACCTCTTTCTCTAATGGATATTGTTACCCCTTCGATTTCTTTGCCTTGTACATTTGGGCATAGTTTTTTTTTTCATTATGTCTGCATTTACAATTTACATCATATACATGACATCACCATGCTATATCTAGTGCATGGTTCTATTACAAAATCAAAATACTATTTAAATGTCGTCGTATTCATTGGAAAAGCATTTTCCTTGAGCTCCATGCCATGAACCAATATGTAAGTACGTTTACATCAATTATAATTAATTACAATATTAGGGGTTAAGAGTGAGGGATATTACATCCTATCCTCCTTAAATCAAGACCATGCTTAGTATTCCCAGTATTTCTCGATTTAATAAACTTTCCTTTAATCATCAGCAACTTACACACCGCAACAGTTCCTTTATTCATGTATCTGTTTCCTTGGCTATATTTTTTAGGAAAGATACATTTCTGATGTATCCTTGAGATATCTTTAAGAATTTTTTGTTCAATATTACCTATTGCTTTCAACAAAAACACACAAGAATTTATCCAAATTGTAATGAAACATATACAATATGTGGTCATCTTAAATCAAAAGAAGAAAGAATAATAAAATATAAGTGTTTTTAATGAGTTACTTATCTCCAGGATTACCATCCTACCCTCTTAATATTGTTGTAGCAATTTGCTTTCATAGATTTCATTGGATGACTAGCGTCATCCTTTTGTCTTTACCTTATAGTGACAATTTCGTATAGTCGGCTTTACTCTTGAAGCTTTAACTTGATATACTCGATATCCTAGTTCAAGAAGTTAGCTCATAAATATACATTTCCAAGTGAATGGCCCCAAGGAATCACAGCCTATCATTGCATTTAACTTGTTTTTGGATTGGCCTTACATTGCTAACATCATAAAATATGCACATATCATAAGCACAAATTATAATTAAAAACCTGAATACCTTAGTATTCCTTTTTATGATACATTGAAATTTTCTCCTTCAATTAATGTGCTTCTCACTAAGAAAGCATACCCAATTTGATAATATATACAACGTTATCTAATCAAGCCAAATGATTTTCAAACACATACCTATTGTCATGGTTGTACTTCTCTGAAGTATTTCTCAAGTGTGCATGTAGGAGCATTCAACTTATCTTGAAGTTCACACACATAGTGTTCACATGTGCATGTCTCAACCAACACGAGAATGGTAACCTTTATTAGCTACATTGTTCTCAGTCATACATACTTTTGATCATGTTCAGGGTGTTCAAGTATCAATTTATTTCCTTTTGACTTAAGTTTTAAGTTTTAGTATCAACAAACACACCCAATCCAAGTTAATGCATCGCACCCTTCAGGTACTCTCGGAATTCAATTTATGGAATCTATGTCTTTGATACAATCCATCCAAGAGTCCTCAATGGTTCCAAGTATACAACAATATTACTCATGATTTGATGCATAAAAACAGTAAACTCATATCTCAGCACATGGGCCAATGCTCAACACAATTTAGTGCACTCTATGGCCATAGAGATTTTTTTTTATGAACAAGACTTAACTTGGACCATTAGGTCATGTGCTCACACAAATACCCATTAGCATTCATGTTCCCAATGGGATGTCTCAGTTTAATGTCTTACTGTAATGTCTGGTGTAGTGTCTTGGTGTAGTGTAATGTCTGGGTGTAGTGTCTTGGTATAGTGCAATGTCTCGATGTAATGTTTCTGTAGGATGAGAGTTTTCATTTGCTTATTTACTTATTCATTATCAAATCAATATGATTCCTCCAAGTTGGGGTCCACATTTCCCACCCCACACAACACCAGGAAGGTACTCCCTTCTCTAGGAAATATTCAATGTGTACGTAGAAATATCACCCAAACCCTGGTTATCTTTATTTATTCATTCCCTTCATCTTGGTATATTTGTTTCTTACAGAAACTAGAGTATTAGGTATTCACCATTGCACTTCTCTTTTCCAACCAAAGAACCTTGGCCTTCACTATCAAGTCCTTCTACCCGCAACTTAAAAGATAGTCAAAACATATTATCAATATGTGTAAACAATCCTTTTCCCGGATATGCTTACTTACACTTGTTTTCAGCTATCCATCACCTCAATTGCCTTCCATTCATTGAAATTCACAAGTATATCCTACATAATTACATCATCATTCCATGCATTTATCTTGATACAAATCATCTGGGACTTTTATTATAGTTCGCATTTCCATAATCAAAGTTTTCAATCATTGATTTTCTTACTCGTCATGTAAGAAGACATCATACATGTGCATTTCTAACACAATCTCATAATATACTCAATGTGTGTGTATCACTCATCTTAAGGTAATTTAATTTCACATGTTCATACTCGGATTAGCATTCCTCCTTGGTTTTATAGCTACTAACAAGGATACAAGTAACTTTATAACATACCTTTCTTGAGAACATCTTTCTCATCTTGTATCAAAATACCTTTATCTACACATAGTAAATATACATGTCATTATGACAAGAAATTTCACAAATCAATTTTTTATCAATGATTAGTACTTCTTTCAACACATGTCAAAGTATACAATTGCAACATCATAATTTTCAGTCACCACATCGTGTAATAAAAATTAGTTTCTATGCATGTACATGCTACTAGCACTCTTGCAATGTAATCAATATGTGCTAATTAGTGAAATATTAAATTTACAGGTCTATTCCCTTGTCATACTATTCTGAAAAAAAGTATGTCCAACATAAACATGTCATCTATATTACCTTTCTCCAAGTGTAATGTATTTATTGATTTTTTTACCGATTTAGTTAACATATAATCAAATTTTAACAACGATTTAGTTACCTCTTTCAAACCAATCATTGTGTCATACCATATGTTACCTGGTCAACCCCCTTAGTCAATCCCATGAGTCTTACTATATTTCTCCATTAGCTTTACCAACTAGCAGTCATTGATCTCTATTTGTCCTCAGATGTAATACCATTCGCTCATGCTATCTCTTCTTCTAGAAAACAATAGAGGAATGATCATATCAATCATTAATTTAGACTTTTCATATTTACGATCATCTCAACATTATGTGTTAATCATGAAACAATACAAGCATTTACTTGCTCAAGCTTTCCTATATGCATTTTTTAATATCCTCATTTTGACCCTTAGGACATATTTGGCTTTCAATGTAAATATTGTACACATGCGATGTATGTTTCCTTAGCGTGGAGCTCAATGCCAAGGCCCATCTAGTGGATGCTTGGTTTTTATGTAACAGGAAAGTATTAGACATTTTTTTTATCCATGTGCTATTAAGACATGGGACCTTGTAAATTATGTAAATGTTAATATTGCAATAAAATACCAAAGAAAATGGATATGGAGGAAACTAATAAGATGGGGCCATGCGTATCCACTAGGGAGAGGTGAGGGTGTTTTGGGATTGGACCACAGACTTCCATATGTCATCTTTAGAACCCCTTTGGCCTTCCTTGCTGACATTTAATTCTGCTACAGAAGGCAGTTGAAGAAATTGTTCATGAAGTCGATGGAGTGTGGGAAAACCCCAAAAATTCGAATGGCAAAGTATGGGGCTCTTTTTTCCTTGACTCACAAGTCACTCTACCCCTGGGAATTCATATTCCCTAATCCCCATTCCATTACGCAGGGAGCAGGGATTTTTACACGTATAACAAAGGGTCGAGCAGTGAAAAAGAAGGAAAATCGTGATTCTGGTAAGAACCCCGATTCAGAGTGTCGAATCCACCCAGAAATTCGTGTGGGAAGCTTAATCCAACAGGGGATCCGTCGGCCTTAACTAGGGAAATTTTTAGGGGCTAAATTTCACCAATTGGCTATTTTTGGGGATTTTTTTCAAAAAATAAATTCGCTATTTGGTGATTTTTAGTCTCTAATATCACCTATATTTACATAAAATATGTTTTTTATCATAATATTCGCTAAAATTTATAAGTTTTAGGACTAATCGTATGTTTCATATTTAATATTCACCTACCTATCTAAAGATATGTTTTCTCAATCCAAAATAATCGCCTAGAATACTACACTTAAGTATACTATTAAAATCCTTAAAAAATACCTTGGCCTGAACCCTAGGGCAGATTTGCAGCGTGTGAGATACTTAGAAACCCGTGAGAATACCCTGTGTTTATAATCGAGAACCCAGCTACAGGATAGAGTCACTTGGTCAAATAATTTGAGAAAACCCAAGAGGGAGTGACAGATGGTATCAGAGAAATAGGACAGAAGGTAAGGTTGTTTGATCAACCAAGTGAAGGCTAGAGTCTCAAGGATCCAGCAACTTGGACCTTTCTATGCCCACCCTGAAGAGCATTGGAGGGAAGGTACGGCCTGAGGGACTATGTAGCAGTGAAGGGGATACTTCCTTGTGTTGGGTGTGGTAGGTGTTGTGGGTGCGAAGATTGTCTGAGTGTGAATTGAGAGGCATGTAGCTCTGTGGTTTATCTCACTGGCTTAGCATCCTCCTCCATTGTTCCTTAAATCCTTGATAAACCCAATTGTGTGTTGGCTTCGCATGTTTGTTGTATGAAGCCATGGATGTGAGTGATCATGTTTATCCCTCCTTAGTGGATACACATCCCAGCTCGAGGGTGGTCTCTCAGCTGAAAGAGTATAGGCTGGACAAAGACCTATGGTTGAGTGGAACATTGCTCTCACATAGCTAGTTGCTTAGACATTTCATCTTATGAGATAAGTGTTCTCTATGGTTGTCAATGATGCTACTTCGTATGTTGTGTTCATTTGTTATTTCAATTTAATTGGAATGGAATGAGCATATGGAATTAACCAATAGGAAGTCTGTGTATAATCCTAAACATGAGGCTGGTGCATTTTTTGTTAGTTTCATCATTTTTCTTATGTTAAGTATGATGTTATGATGTTAACCATGTATGTTGTAGATGCATTAACTAGATTTAATTTCACTATGTATGTCTATTATGCATTGCACAAATCCTTAGCAGGTTTTCACTTCATAAAATGAGCTTGGGGGAGGAATTAGACACCCCCTTATGTGTTCATGAACCCTCTGTGGTCAGATGGAGTGAGGGGCCTTGGTAGAGTGATTTCAGGGATTTTGACAATGGGTAAAGAGGTTTTGATGGACTTAGGGGCATCATTTTAGTTGGAAAAGTGGCAGGCTCAGATTCCTCATGTATGGAAATGGATCACACCATTTCATAGAGCTCTCCGAGAGATTTCCAATGGTGCCGAGTTTTCCCAAAATGGAATTGGGATGAGAAAGTTATGAGCCAAAGAAGTTGGGCAGTTGGGATTCCGACTTTCCAATTCTGCAATGCAAATTGCGGATTACGGAAGTCGGAAGGGTGATTCTATGGAGTTATGCATGGTGGTTCCGACTTCCAAATCCCGTAATGTGGATTTCAGATTGCGGAAGTCCGAAGATTAAATTTTCTAGAGATGTGAAATGGTGGTTCCGACTTTCAACTTCTGCAAGGCAGATTGCGATTTGCGGAAGTCGGAGAAGAAACTTTTCCAGATTGGTGAATTTGGGGTTCCCAACTTTCGACTTCTGCATTGCGGGTTGCGGATTGGAGAATTCAGAGGAGTGATTCAACGAGGTGGAATATTTGGCATTCTGACTTTCCGAATCCCGCATGGCAGATTGCAGATTGCAGAATCCAGGGAGGTGTTCTTCGACGTCGTGTAATTGGTGTTCTGACTTCCAACTTCTGATTTCGGATTGCGGATTACGAAATTACGGACCAAATCCATTGCGGTTGTGTGAAAAGGAAGAGTTACGGATAATTTTTGGAAGCAAAAAAATATCAGGTTGGTCCCCCATCACTCTCAAGGACACCGAGGGGATCAAGGATGTGAAAAAGTGGTATCAGATCCCAAGGTTGCAGCACTGGGGCTGCTTGGGCCAAAGTAGAAGTCATAATAGTTTTATGAATTATTCCATGAGTTATTTCTGTTAAAAATGGGTGTTTTATGTTTTATATGATGTCTAATAAATGATTCTATAATGCACAGTGCTTGCAACTAATAGCATTTGAATAGTGTAGTAGAGAACAGTAGGCAAGGGAAAAGGAATCCCCAAAGAAAAATGGTGGCCATGAATGATGCCTAGGATCCTTATGAGCATGATGAATATGTGCTAGGATAAAATGTGCAAGTAGATCATGTTGAGACTGAATCCAATGGGAGAAGGGAGAAAATAACTCCACAGAATTTAGTTGAAACCATGATCATCTTTAATGAAAGGTTGATGAAGGCTCAAGAAGAAAAGAATCAGCTCAATGCTATTATTTTTGCAGATCCTCACTGATATGCAACAGAGGGTAAACCTTGGGTCCAACCCAAGAAATGTAGGAAAAGAAGGAAGGGGTGAAGAGAGTCGCTCTAGAGGTCATTCTAGGAAGAGGAATCCAAGCCCAAGAAAGAGTACAGTGATCAAAAATCATAGCACTCCCTCCTCGATATCTTCTTACAGCCGGTCATGTGACTCAAGAGGCCCTCGAAGAAGCCCGAGGCATACTTCTAGAAGATTTGAAGGGAGAAGGAAATGAAAAGGAATACCACAGGGAGAATTTAGGAAGGCAAGGCCTCCCACATTTGATGGAGAAGATAAGACTGGCCAAAAGGAAAAGGCATGGCTTCTTGGGATGAATAAATATTTCAGGATTCATGACTACTCAAGAAATTAAAAGGCCAGAATTTCCATTTACAATCTAAATCGGAGAGCTTCAATTTGGTGGGAGCACCTCATGCAGGTGAAAGGGATCAGTGAAAGGAGGATTAGCTAGGAGAGATTTAACAGGTATTTCAAGGAAAAATACCTATCATTTAGGTATTATGACAATGAGAGGAAAGAATTCAATGAACTGAGGTTGGGAAAGAAATATATGGAAGAGCATGTCCATAATTTTTTGGAATTGTTGAGTTATGTGGACTATATCAAGGATGAGAGGGTTGAGATCCGGTGTTTCCTTGGGAGTCTACCTCAAAATTTCAGATATAGGATTGATTTTGTTAATCCACCAAATCTTGATGAAGCCATTAGGATGGCGATGCATTTCTTTGAGCAGGGAAAAGTAAAATCAGAGGTCCGCCCAGCATGAAAAGGAAAGCTAAATGGGAGGTTTGATCAAAGGAAAAGTGGATTTAAGACACCAATCAAAATTCAGCCAAGAATTTTTCCACGGGGTCGGCAAGCAAGAAGTGGAAATAAGCCAACAATTGTAGCAGAAAAAGCACCAATATGGCCACTTCAGTGTTGGGGATGTGGAGGAAACAACGTGCTTAAAGAGTGTCCACATCGAAGGGAGAATCCTCGGAGCTTGCACCACTTAAAAGGAGCAGCTACAGTGGAGGATATGGCTAGGGAAACGCCTCAAATCTATGCAGCGTTGGATGATCATCAGGATGACCATTAGTCAGCAGTGGTGGAAGTTGAAGGTAATATTGCTAAGTAATCCATTTCTGTTTTGATTGACCCAGGATTTACTCATAGTTATGTTTCTCCAAAAGTGGTTGAAGGTTGTTCTCTTAGAAAGATGAAGCACAGTGAATCTTGACTAGTTCAATTAGCCACAGGGACCAAGAGAAAAGTGAGTGAAGTAGTGATGGAGTTCCCCATGGAGTTGAATGGATTCCTCACAAAAGTAAATTTGAATGTCTTACCATTAGGATCTTATGATGCCCTAATAGGTATGGATTGGTTGGAAAGGAATAGATCCAAGATAGATTGCTATGAAAAGGTACTTGAATGCACTGATGAAGAGGGTAGACCCATATTGGTAAGGGGAATTCCCAAGCAAGTCTTAGTAAGATAGATTTCATCCTTACAGTTGAAATTTTTTTATAAGAAGGGTTTCCAATTATATGCAATGCATATATCAAATTCATCAGAAGACAGAGGCCCAAGGATAGAATAATTCCATTTGTTGCAAGAGTTCAAAGATGTGTTTCCAAATGAAGTGCTCGGACTACCACCAAAGAGAGATATTGATTTTACCATCGATCTTGTTCTAGGAGAAGCACCAATTTCCAAATATCCTTATAGAATGAGCACACCTGAATTGGTAGAGTTAAAGATGCAACTACAGGAATTAATGGGAAAGAAGTATATCAGACCTAGCGTATATCCTTGGGGAGAACCGGTGTTATTTGTCAAGAAAAAGGATGGGACTTTAAGGATGTGTATTGATTACAGGCAGCTAAACAAAGTGACAGTCAAGAATAAGTACCCATTTCCCATGATTGATGATTTGTTTGATCAAATGAAGGAATCTAGAGTGTTTTCAAAGATTGACTTAAGGTTTGGCTATCATCAAGTGAGGATAAAAGAAGAAGACATTCACAAGACATCTTTCAGGACAAGATATGGTCATTATGAGTTTATAGTGGTGCCATTTGGTCTTACCAATGCACCTGCTACATTCATGTGTCTCATCAATAGTGTCTTCAGCAAGTATTTGGATAAGTTTGTGATAGTGCTCTTGGATGACATTCTTGTTTATTCAAGGAATGAAGAAGAGCATGATGAGCATCTAAGAATGGTGTTGCAAGTTCTTAGAGAATACCAACTGTATGCAAAGCTGAGCAAGTGTGATTTATATCAAATGAAGGTACAATACTTGGGTCATGTCATCTCAGAAGAGGGAATTGCAGTGGATCCAGAGAATTTTGAAGCCATAATGGATTGGCCTACTCCAAAGAATGTTTCAGATGTTATATCTTTTATGGGTCTTGCAGGCTATTATAGAAGGTTCATTGAAGGATTCTCCAAGATAGCTCACCCAATTACATCATTGCAGAGGAAGACTGTTAAGTTTGTATGGTCTGAAAAATGTGAGAGAAGCTTTTAGTAGTTAAAGAAGTTGCTTACCAACGCCCCTATTTTGAATATTGCAGATCCAAGGAAGGATTTTGTAGTGTGCACAGATGTTTTCATTGAAGGGCTAGGTGGAGTGCTCATGTAAGAAGTATTTTTTATTTGCTATGAGTCAAGGAAATTAAAAGAGCATGAAAAGAATTATTCCATGCATGATTTATAACTAGCATCCATAGTACATTCTCTCAAGATGTGGAGACATTATTTGTTGGGGAGAAGTTTCGAGCTTAGGACAGACCACATAAGCTTGAAGTATTTGTTTGAATAGCCAAACTTGAATGCTAGGCAATCTAGGTGGATGGAATTTCTCCGTGAATTTGATTTTGAAATTAAGCATGTGAAAGGGAAAGAGAATAAGGTTGCAGATGCTCTCAGTGGAAAGTTTCATGTTGCAGCATTAAGTATGTGCAAATCAGATTTGAAGGCAAGATTTATTGAATCCCAAACCAATGATGGGACTTACCTTCAAATTAAATAACATCTGCAACAGGGAAATATAGATGAAAAGGGTGCAGGATATCAGCTTGGTGAAGATGGTATTCTTCTATATCAAGGTACTATACTGTATATTCCAAAATGTGCATATTTAAAGAAGCTTGTGATGGATGAAATAAATCAAATACCATACTCTAGACATCCAAGATATCAGAAGACAATAATAGCAATAAGAAAGCATTACTTTTGGCATGGGATGAAGAAGGACATAGCAAAATACATTTCTAGGTATCAGAAATTCCAACAAGTCAAGGTAGAACAACAACATCCAGCAGGATTATTGCAACCTTTTCCCATTCCGGAATGGAAGTGGGAAGTAATTTCTATGGATTTTATAACAGGTTTCCCAATGACAGTGAGGAAGCATGATTAAATTATGGTAGTGGTGGAAAAGCTATCAAAGGTAGCTCACTTTATTCCAGACAAGTCCACTCATAAGACAAGTGACATAGCCAATATTTTCATGAAGGAGATATTCAGATTGCATGGATTTCCCAAAGCAATAATTTCAGGTCGAGATGTAATGTTCACATCCAATTTTTGGAAGGGAACGTTTGAGGAGTTGGGGACTCAGTTGAAATTTAGTACAACATATCATCCTCAAACAGATGGTCAAACTGAGAGGGTGAATCAGGTTCTTGAAGACATGTTGAGAATGTATGTGATGGACAAACCATACAAGTGGGGGGACTACCTACACTTTGTAGAATTTGCATACAATAATGGACATCATGCATCATTTGGGATGAGTCCTTTCGAGGTATTGTATGGAAAAGGATGCATGACTCCAAAGAATTTTGATAGTTCAGTGAACAGGGTAGTGCTTGGACCAGATATGATCAAGGAAATGGAACAAGAAATTGTTAAAATGAGGAAGAATTTAAAGGCAACTCAGGACAGGCAGAAGAGTTATGTAAATTCAAAAAGAGTGCATAAGGAATTTAAGATTGGATTTCATGTTTATTTCCTTAAGAGTGAAGCCAAGGAAAAGTTCCTTAAATTTGGGGATTTGTGCCAAGTTGGCACCAAAATATTGTGGTACATTTGAAGTCCTTGATAGGATAGGACCAATTGCATATAGAATTGCATTGACTGCTAACATGAAAGTTCATAATGTTTTCCATGTTCCTTTTCTTAAGAAATATGTACATGATCGTAATCACATAATTGAGTGGAATGTGATGCAGGTGGAACCAGAAGGAGAGTTCCAAGTGGATCTTATGCGCATCCTCGACAACAAGGTCACATTGCTCCATAACAGAGCTATCGGATAGGTGAAGGTGCAATGGAAGCACCTTAGTCCCGATGAGGCTACATGGGAGCTGGAGGATGCCATGAGAGAGGCATTCCCATTTTTGTTCAGTTTTGAGAACACCGAGTACGGTGTTGTTCTAAGGGGGAGGGAAATATAATATCCCCATTTTGACCCTTAGGACATATTGGCTTTCAATGTAAATATTGTACACATGTGATGTATGTTTCAGTAGCGTGGAGCTCAAGGCCAATTCCCAGCTAGTGGATGCTTGGTTTTTATGTAACAGACAAGTATTATACATTCTGTTATCCATTTTCTATTAATCCATGGGACCTTGTAAATGATTTAAATGTTAATATTGCAATAAAATACCAAATAAACTAGCTATGGATGCAACTAATAATAGGGGGGCATGTGTATCCACTGGGAGAGGTGAGGGGGTTGTGGTATTCGACCACAGACTACCGTATGTCATATTTAGAACCCCTTTGAACTTCCTTGCTAACATTTAATTATGTTGCAGAAGATGGTTGAAGAAACTGTTCATGAAGTCAATGGAGTATGGGAAAACCGCAAAATTTTGGATGGTAGTGTATGGGGCTCTATTTTCCTTGACCCACAAGTCACTCTACCCCTGGGAATTTCTATTCCTTGATACCCATTCCATTACGAAGGGGGTAGGGATTTTTGGACGCGAAACAGAGGGCCAAGCAGTGAAAAAGAAGGAAATCGCGACTCTGGGAAGAACCCCGATTCGGAGTGTCGAATCTGCCCAGAAATTCATGTGGTAAGCTTAATCTAGTAGGGGATCCATCGGCTTGAAACCTAGGGAATATTTGCAGCGTGTGAGATACTCAGAAACCCGTGAGAAGACCCTGTGTTGATATCCGAGAACCCAGTTGCGGGATAGAGTCGCTTGGTCAAATAATTTGAGAAAACCCAAGCGGGAGTGGTAGATGGTATCATAGAAATAGGGCAGAGGGTAGGGTTGTTTGATCATCCCAGTGAAGGATAGAGTCTCAAGGATCCAGTAGCTTGGACCTTTCTATTCCCACCCTGAAGAGCACTAGAGGGAACGTATGACTTGAGGGACTGTGTAGCAGTGAAGGGAATACTTCCTTGTGTTGGGTGTGGTAGGTATTGTGGGTGCCAAGACTATCTGAGTGTGAATTGAGAGGCATGTAGCTCTGTGGTTGAGCTCATTGGATTATCATCCTCCTCCATTGTTCCTTAAATGCTTGATAAACCAAACTGTGTATTGGCTTAGCATGTTTGTTGTGTGAAGCCATGGCTATGAGTGAGCTTGTTTATCCCTCCTTAGTGGATACACAACCCAGCTCGGGGGTGGTCTCTCTATTGAAAGAGTATAGGCTGGACAGAGACCTATGGTTGGGTGGAACATTTCTCTCACATAGCCAGTTACTTGGACAATTCATCTTATGAGATAAGTGTTCTATGTGGTTCTCGATGATGTTATTTCCTATGTTGTGTCCATTTGTTATTTCAAGTTAATTGGAATGGAATAAGCATATGGAATTAACCAATAGGAAGTTTGTGTATAAGCCTGAACATGGGGCTGGTGCATTTGTTGTTAGTTTCATCATTTTTCTTATGTTAAGTATGATGTTATGTTGTTAACCCTGTATGATGTAGATGCATTAACTAGATTTAATTTCATTATGTATGTCTATTATGCATTGTACCCATCCTTATCAGGTTTTCACTTCATAAAATGATCTTGGGGGAGGAATTAGACACCCCCTAATGTGTTCATGCCCCCTCTGTGGTCATATGGAGTGAGGGGACTTAGAAAGGTGATTCCAGGGCTTTTGAAAGTGGGGTAAAGAGGTTTTGATGGACTTCGGGGTAGATTTTTGGTTGGAAAAGTGGCAGGGTCAGATTCCTCAAGTGTGGAAGAGATCACACCATTGCATAGAGCTCATCGAGAGTTTTCAAACGATACGACTTTTCCCAAAATGGACTTGGGTTGAGAAAGTTATGAGCCAGAGAAGTTGTGCAGTTGGGCTTCCGATATTCTAAATCCACAATGCGGATTGCGGAAGTCAGAAGGGTGATTCTATGGAGTTATGTGCGGTGGTTCTGACTTCCAACTCCCGCAATGCGGATTGTGAAAGTCGGAAAATTAAATTTTCTGGATTTGTGAAATGGTGGTTCCGACTTCCGACTTCTGCAAGGAGGATTGCAAATTGTGGAAGTCAAAGAGGTAAATTTTCCGGATTGGGGAATTCGGGGTTCCCCAATTCCAACTTACACATCGCGGGTTTCGGATTATGGAAGTCGGAGGCGTGATTCGACAAGTTGTAATATTTGGCATTCCAACTTTTTGAATCCCGCATTGAGGATTGCGGATTGAGGAAGTCGGGGAGGTGTTCTTCGACGCCGTGTATTGGTGTTTCGACTTCCGACTTCCGATTATGGATTGTGGATTGCGGAATTGTGGACCGAAGCCATTGCGGAAGGCAGAGTTACGGATAAGTTTTGGAAGAAAAAAAAATATCAATTTGTTCCCCCATCACTCTAAAGGATACCGAGGGGATCGGGGATGTGACACATTTCCTCACAATAGTATATCATTATCATATAGACACATTCATTCATTCCTTTATTGCATAAATATTCCATAATCATATCTATACTTATCATAATGTAATAACATGGAGAAAATAAAATTTTAATTGTGTTTCCTTTCCTCAGAACTTCCTTTATATTGAGGTAACTTGTTTTAGTCTGTTATCATTTATTCCCACAAAACATTAGTGGTGATAAAAAAAAATTAAGCGTCAATCTACAACCATTCTTATACATTTTTTTGTTTAATATGACTTAAGGTAAGGAGAAAGAACTCTCCTGAGCATTGTTTCATTAATTACATCTTTTGCATGTCTGAAAGATTAATTTACATGTGTTTTGCCTTAGTGTTGGCCCATATAATTAAGGCCTGGTGTTGTAGCTCTGCTCTAGTACCAATTTGTAACATACCCATTTACCCTCAATGATCATTTGATGGAAAATGGGAAAAAAAAATCTTTTAGTGCTTAATCAGGATAAGAACACCCTTCGCGTCAATAGACAAAGCCCAAAGTTTTCTAACTATAAATTGAAAATAATATCTCTGCAGAATAAGGTATAATCAGTATTAACCATTAGAGAAAATTCACCAAACTATTAGAATGACTTTTCAGGAAATTAAAGCCATATAAGAAATTAATACAATAAATTTATTTGATGCTTGTCTGCATGTGAAGAGTCTGCTCTAATAACAAACCATCATTTAACAACTTACATGCAACAAGTAAAATGTTAAACTATACACTTAGTCAACCATGCCTTTCCATATAATATACTTGCGATATGGTTGATTAATCAATATCCATGTACAAATTATAACAACATCAAATATTATGTTATTATTTACTAGTATGTGCACCTAGTCTAATGATCTCTATTGAAAGGAACATATGCCATAGAGTTCACATATTGACATACCATCTATCCATTGATGACAAAATCATGGAAGGTAACATACTTAACTACCAACTCTTCAACATAAACTTCAAAACTTCTGAAGGCATAATCGATTACATAAAATATTGTTCAAATTAAGTAATATTTAACGAGTCTCACACATCACATAATATGCCAACCCTGTTGGTTGTGGAGCCAGATCTTCCAGTCTCATAGATGATGATTCAGCCGTGTCTGTACCCCAGGTTTGGTTATGATCCCGGCCCGATGCTCAAGGGATCCGGGGGGGGTCGACCCCCCCTGGCTGGGGGGTGCGGGGGCTAGTGGGCCCCCGCTGAGGGTTCAGGGGAAACGCCCCCGAAAAAGGGGGTTTGGGGGTTTTCGCCACCAGTTTTCGAGCCCATGGTTTTGGGTAACCCATGGTATTTTCCCATTGTATTTCCCTTATAAAAGAAAGACATTGTAACATAGCTAGGGTTAAAGATGTATTAGGTTTTATGCATTGTAAATATCTCTGAGATCGAAAGAGAGAGACTGTGAGACAGTGAAGAGGAAGTGCAGCGGCTATGCTACAGGTTGTATCCCTTCACTTTGTTGGACGGAATAATAATAAGGATTGGCAACTTCAGTGTGGACGTAGCCCATGTTGGGGTGAACCACGATATATCTGTGTCTCTCTTGTAATGTGTGTGTGATTATATTTGCATTTCTATTTATTGTTATTGCTCTGCGATCCTTTTTTTCTAACAATTGGTATCAAATCCAAAGGTCTATTTGGCAGATAAACCCACAGGAAACTAGGGTTTCTGGTTCGAGAGGGAGAAATGGTGGAAGAAGGAAAGTTTAAGGTCAATAAGTTTAACGACCAAAACTTCCAGTTATGGAAGATGCAAATGGAGGACTATATGTACCAGAAGGATCTATTCCTACAGTTGGGAGGAAGAACAAAGGAGCCGACGGCCATGAAGGACGAAGAATGGGAGGTTCTTGACAGAAAGGCTCTGGGAACAATACAGTTGAGCCTGGCTTCATCGGTGTCTTTCAATATCTCAAAAGAAACGACAACGGAGGGTTTGATGAGTGCACCGGGTAAGCTGTATGAAAAACCCTCGACCTCCAACAAGGTATTTCTAATGAAGCGCTTATTTAATATGAAGATGTCTGAAGGTGGATCTGTTACTGATCATTTAAATGAGTTTAATATGGTTACAAATCAACTAAGTTATGTAAGTGTGAACTTTGATGATGAGGTTAGGGCTCTTCTAATCTTGTGTTCATTTCTAGAAAGCTGGAATAGCTTGGTCATGGTTATAAGTAACTTTGTCTCTGGTTCAAACACCTTGAAATTTGATGATGTTATTGGTGTTATTCTTAGCGAGGAAATGCGAAGAAAAAGCACAGATGAGACATCAGGTAATGCGTTGACCATGGAGAGCAGGGGAAGACAAAAGGAGAGAGGAAAGAGCCAAGGTAATCGTGGCAAGTCTAAAACGGGCAGATCCAAGTCCAGACTGGGAAAAATAGAGTGCTGGAACTGTGGAAAGAAAGGTCATCTGAAGAAAGACTATAGATCTCTAAAGAAGAAAGGAGATGCACAGAAGGAAACTACCTAGGAAGCAAATGTAGCAGGTGATGTGTTACAAGATGCTTTGATTCTTGCATTAGATCATACTAGTGATTATTGGGTAGTAGATTCATGAGCTTCATGTCATGCTACACCCCATAGGAAATACTTTCATGAGTATGTGCCTGGCGATTTTGGGCATGTTTTATTGGGTGATGATGAGCCATGTAAAATTGTTGGAATGGGTAAGGTATGGATAAAAGTTAAGAATGGAACTGACTGGCTATTGAAAGATTCTAGGCATATTCCTGCTATGAAAAGAAATCTGATCTCAACAGGGCAGTTGGGAGATGGTGGCTATCTATCTACATTTGGAGAAAAGTGGTGGAAGATCACTAAAGGATAAATGGTGATAGCAAAAGGAGGCAGGATAGGTACGTTGTATTTATGTCCTCATAATACTGACCATTCTATCTCTTTAGCTTCCACGGGAACAGATACAGCATTGTGGCATCATAGGCTTGGCCACATGAGTGAGAAGGGGATGCAGATTCTCCACTCAATGAAGTTCCTATCAGATTTGAAGCAGGTAAGTTTGGAATTCTGTGAAAACTGTGTTTATGGAAAACAAAAGAGAGTCAGATTTCTCAGGGTTGGGAAACAGAAGAAGAATGAAAAGTTAGAGCTAGTGCATACAAATGTATGGGGACTGGATCAGGTACAATATCTTGATGGCTCTCATTATTATGTTACATTTATTGATGATGCAACTAGAAAAACTTGGGTTTATTGCATTAGACAGAAGTCTGATGTGTTTTCTACTTTTAAGAAGTGGAAATCTTTGGTTGAGAATGAGACACGGAAAAGGTTGAAGTGTCTCAGATCTGATAATGGAGGTGAGTACTGTGGCAAGGAGTTTGATAGTTACTGTTCATACCATGGGATTCATAGAGAGAAGACAGTCCCAGAAACACCACAAGAAAATAGTGTGTCAGAAAGGATGAACAGAACGATCATGGAGCATGCAAGGTGTATGAGATTGCATGCAGGGTTGCCCTTACAGTTTTGGGTGGATGTTGTAAATATTGTTGTTTATTTAATAAACAGAGGACCTTCAAGTGCTTTGGATGGTGGTATTCTAGAGGAGGCATGGACAGATAAAAAGGTAAACTAATCATTTCTGAGAACGTTTGGTTGTGAAGCATTTGTCCATATTGATAAAGAAAATAGAACAAAGCTTGAAGCTAAATCCAAGAAATGTACCTTTATTGGATATGGGGTTGATGAATTTGGTTATCGCTTATGGGATTATGAAAATAACAAAATCATCAGGAGTAGAGATGTGATATTCAATGAAAAGGTCATGTATAAAGATCAGTTGCAGGGAAAGAAACAGGAAAAGGAAACCACAGAGTACACAGTACTTGATGAAATTCAAGAAAATGAAGTTCCAAAGGTGCCAGAAAATCAAGAACAACAGCAAGTACCTGAAACTCCTGCAACTAAAAGAAGATCTACCAGGTTAAGTAGACTCCCTGAATGATACTCTCCTTCAATGTATTATTTGGTAATGACTGATGTTGGTGAACCAGCATGTTATGAAGAAGCAATGCAGATGGAAACTAGAAAGAAGTGGGAGCAAGGCATGAATGAGGAGATGGACTCATTGGTAGGAAACCAGACTTAGGATCTGGTTCACTTGCTTGCTGGTAAAAGAGCATTGCAGAACAAATGGATTTACAAGTTGAAGGAAGAAGAAGGAGGCAAGAAGCGGTACAAGGCCAGACTTATTGTAAAGGGGTTTGCATAGAAGAAAGGTACAGATTTTGATGAAATATTTTCTCCTGTTGTTAAGATGACTTCAATTAGGACTATCTTAAGTCTAGTGGCGGTAGAAATTTGCATCTTGAACAGTTAGATGTAAAAACAGCCTTTCTCCATGGATATTTGGAGGAAGAGATATATATGCAGCAGCCACAAGGGTATGAAGTCAAAGATAAGGAGAATTTCGTGTGCAGGTTGAAAAAGAGCTTGTATGGTTTGAAGCAAGCTCCAAGGCAGTGGTATTTAAAATTTGCCAGGTTTATGATAGAACAAGGTTATAGTAGATGTCATTCTGACCACTGTGTTTATTTCAAGAAGCTAGACAATGAAAGATACATTATCTTGTTATTGTATGTGGATGACATGCTTGTTGTAGGGTCTAACATGCATGATATAAATGTACTCAAAGGGAAGATAGCTAATTCATTTGCGATGAAGGATTTGGGTGCTGCAAATCAAATCCTTGGTATGAGAATAACAAGAGACAGGAAAAATCACAAATTGACATTGTCTCAGAGCGAGTACATACAAAAGGTGTTGGAGAGGTTCAGAATGGAGAATGAAAAACCAGTAAGTACACCTTTGGCCAACCATTTCAGTATAAGTAAGGAAATGTGTCCCAAGACACAGGAAGAGACATATTACATGTCCAAGATTCCCTATCAATCAGCAATTGGCAGCTTGATGTATGCCATGGTGTGCACAAGACCAGATATTGCACAAGCAGTGGGAGTTGTGAGCAGATATATGAACAATCCAAGTAAAGAACATTGGAAGGCAGTACATTGGATTCTCAAGTATTTGAGAGGTACCACCACTCAGGCATTATGTTTTGGAGGTTCAGACACTATTCTACAGGGATATGTTGATGCAGATATGGCAGGTGATAAGGATAGCAGGAGGAGCACCACATGGTATGTGTTTACTGTAGGTGGAACAGCAGTAAGTTGGATTTAGAGACTGCAGAAGGTTGTTGCACTTTCAACAACAGAAGCAGAGTATGTTGTTGTTACAGAGGCTAGTAAAGAGATGATTTAGTTGTAGAGGTTTATGGAGGAAGTGGGTAAGAAGCAAAAGGATAGCAGGTTGTATAATGACAGCCAGAGTGCCATTCATCTTACAAAGAACTCAGCATTCCATTCCAGGACTAAACATATACAGCTCAAGTACCATTTCATACGCTTTGTTCTGGAAGATGAACTGTTGAAGCTGAAAAAGATACATACTAGCCAGAATCCTGCAGACATGTTCACAAAGGTAGTGACTAGAGAGAAACTGAGTTCCTGCTCGGTTTCAGTTGGCCTTCTAGCATGAAGGTGAAGATAAGAAAGTTGCCAAGTCCAAGGTCCAGCAAGTACAGTAGCGGTGGAGTTGTTGTGATCAGTCTCCAAGTGGGATATTGTTGGTTGTGGAGCCAGATCTTCTAGTCTCATAGATGATGATTCAGCCGTGTCCATACCTCAGGTTTGGTTATGATCCCGGCTCGATGCTCAGGGGGTCCGGGGGGGGTCGACTCCCCCCTCGACTGGGGGGCACGGGGGGCAGCAGGGCCTCGCTAGGGGTTCGGGGGAAGCACCCCTGAAAAAGGTGGTTTGAGGAAAAATCCCTTGAGAAGCGGGTTCAGGGGCGTAGCCCCCGAGGAAAATTTTTGGGGTTGTTTTCGCCACCAGTTTTCGAGCCCGTGGTTTTGGGTAACCCATGGTATTTTCCCATTATATTTCCCTTATAAAAGAAAGACATTGTAACACGGTTAGGGTTAATGATGTATTAGGTTTTATGCATTGTAAAGATCTCTGAGATCGAAAGAGAGAGACTGTGAGATAGTGAAGAGGAAGTGCAGCGGCTGTGTTGCAGGTTGTATCCCTTCACTTTGCTGGACGAAATAATAATAAGGACTGGAAACTTCAGTGTGGACGTAGCCCATGTTGGGGTGAGCCACAATATATCTATGTCTCTCTTGTAATGTGTGTGTGATTATATTTGCATTTATGTTTATTGTTATTGCTCTGCGATCCTGTTTTTCTAACAAACCCAATGTCCTAACCAACCATTCTTGATCACATATTATATAAATATACAGCAACATTCAGTTTGATTTTGACGAACACATCATCAAATATAAGCATGCACATATTATCGACATAACTCATAGTCTTTCTAGAATATTATATTGTCTCAATCCTGCCATGAAAATCAGTGTTAGTTACCCAACCGACGCTTCAATGAGAATTGCAGCAAGATTACATCAATTCTCAATTTTAAGCTCAATTCATATAGAGAGTAAATATTTCACATAGCAATCCTCTGAACAATATTGAAATTTGGGTAGCAACGAGGCAATATCATAGCAGGCCCTTAATATGTTTTTTTGTCTACATGTACTAGTCATTATGCAATGCAACCTATTCTTTACATTTACAAAACTATAATAATGACACCTTCTTAGCATCACTATCATCCTACATCAAACATGAATGAAGAAATTTATCATGACAAATAAAGAACATTCATACATTATCAATTAATTTAACATATCTATCTTTGGCATTATTATCATCATGTGACTTCCAATTAGATAACTCAACATGAATGAATAATAATATCACCATGGAATAGAGAAATTTATACATTTAATACATAATCAAACAACAAAAACACAACAAATAATGAATACTTATCTTGAATGAAATTTCCTGGGCAACTTAATGTGCAAGTGCAACGTTCCTCCCAACCATAGGCACTATGTCCAACATATATTGTTTCTTCTGAGAGGCCACCCCCAATATGGGAAATGATACCACTAGGGTGAAGGAACAGTAGAAATATTTCACCGAGATTTCTCATTGTTACCTACGACCACCATTTGTATTATCCAATGAATAGAGACCAAGTGTTAGTTATAACGGTTAACTCATAGAAACGTTAAATCAATAAGGCTTGGATCTCATTAGAGGCAATAAATACGCTCGTCCTTTACTTTATGGTCTATTTCTCAATAAAGAAATGCAAATATTCGCTCTCAACAAACAAAAAATGGGGCCCGACTCAAATCATAGGGATTGGATCCTAAAATTTTAGGGCTCGGCTCCCCATAGAAATCAAAAATCTATTTTCATGTGTTTTGGAAAATACCCATATTGACAGTTTTTGTCAAATTCTAGCTATAGGTACTTTTCTGATCAAATTACATAAACATATGAATCACCAATTAAGAATTTAAATTTGTAGAATTGTTCCCTTTTGGATAATATTTCCAACTACTATAAGTATGCTCAATTCTGAATTCGGAGCACAAAGTTACAGTCCTTCAAAATTGTCAAATTGGCCCAAATTCTGCTCTTTTTCTATACGTGCATTTAACCCCAAAGGCCAACTTCAGATACCTATAGAATACCACTTATAAAGAAATAGAACAACTTCTGTATTGGATTAGATAATACATATGATGAGGATTACTCAACAATCTTCAACTCTCTGATCTAATGCTCCAGTCACCTGCTATAAAATTCTGAAATTGACTGCTTTTGTCTTTTTTTTCAACTTTCTTTAGACTTAAAATTTTTCAGTTTTGTAGCATCCACTCTCATTCCAAAACATAAAAAATTATATACTGCTCCAATGGTCATTGTTAAACTCCAAACCGGTTGTTAAACTCCAAACCCAAATTTGTTGATTTAAAAAAAAAATATATGGGGTCAAGGGGGCTTGCCCCCTTGCGGCCTCCCTGCGTCGCTGCATGGAAGTTCGAGGGAAGCACCCTCTTTTTTTTTAGTAAATAAATCAATTTCGTGCAATATGGCACATAAAAAAATGGTTGATTTTTCTTACCTGGTGAGGTCCTAACGTGGCCTGACATGTGCTCGTCGATGTGTCTGACAGGTCCTACCTGTCACCCTGTGGTTTCGTTATGTCACCTTCTTCAACCTCCAAGTCACCACACTTCGTGCCTTGGGCAGGAGCACATCGATGGTTTTCCCCTTTAACAAAATCGATAACACGTCTCCGCGATAACCGTTTTGCAAAATATCCTTGGGGAGGCATTGCCAATCAAAACGTGACATGCACCCTAGGCGATTTGGGCTCAACGCGTCACTCATCCCAAATTAATCGACGTGCATGTTTCCAAAATGCTATGAGCTATGAACTTTGATATCCCTCATTAACCAATGGTTAGATCTTTCTCCGCCCACTATTTACCATGGTGCAAATTTCCCATGCGTTGTGAGCCACAATCGTTGATCTACCCCACCATCCAACGGTTATATCTTTGCCCACCTTCACAATCCATTATGGAAAACCTCCTATGCCTGGGTCTGATGTGTCCAGTCCACATCATAACTCTGGCTCATGTCGCTCTTCCACATCCGCCATCCATGTGGCATGGGTGGGTCCAACTTAGAAATTTCCTAAAATTTTAAAATTTCGGATTTGTATGAAATTTTAATTTAGACTATTCCAAGGTTATGTTTGGACCCCTTATCCATCTTTTAACACAACACGTTTTCATAAAGACGTTTTCTGATTTATTCGTGTAACTGTGCATTTCCATCACATACAACTTCGGTGTTGCAACAAGAAGCTATGACACCACTTTGTAATGTCCCCATCACCCATTTCTGGCCAGCAGAAGGGGACATTGACTAAATCAAGGCCTCTAAATTTCACCTCATAACCACAATTACAAATTTATACAGCTAAAATGCATGTGCAGATATGAAATTAAAAACACACAACGGAAATAGACTTGATCCACACACACATAACATGTAATTCCAGGCATAATTATCACAGACGTATAAATTAAATCATTGCACATCAGATACAAAAGAATACTTATCTTTAAACAAAGAAGATGTAAGAAACTGGATGTGTAAGATCGATTTTCCACTGAGCCGTAGGCACTCTATCCATCATATACGCTTTCTGTTAAGAGGCCATCCCCAAGCTATGTAATGTACCAAACAGATCTGATGATAAACTAACTTACTCCCTTACAAGACTTAAGATAAAACAATGAAACTAGTGACTTGACTGGTTGTAGGAAGGAAATTTCAAACAAATCTAGAAGGGATCAGGATCATTCTAGATAATATCTCCTTTACACAATATACTAGTACCATTCATGTTTCAAACATCAGCTAGGATGAAGTCTACTCCAAGGCTCCTGGCCACCCTAGCATATGCAAACTAGATCTTCAAGTGAGCACTACCTGAGAACCAATGGTGAAGTATTTTGAATTAGGAAGGATTGAAAACATTAAATGAAATTTAAATATCAATTTATTTTCACTCCATAAAGTTTGAATAATTTCTGAGGAGGTTTCACAAACAAACAAGTAAAATTGTCTCCCAGGATTGCACAACTAGTTTAACTTCAGGGTTTTCCAAACACTAGGTGAAGGTTTCAAATTATTGGTTTACATGATAAATGATAACAACAACTAAAATAATTCAATTTGGAGTTATAAATATTCATGTATCAATCAAACATTGAAAACTAGCTCTTTTTCATGGCATTCTAGACCAGGTGCAAGAAATCAATATGGAAATCGGACTTCTCTTTATTAGAATTGCATAATGGACTTTAGAGGTTCAATATTAAATTAATTAAATCCATCATAATCTGAAGTACATATCATATAATTCTCAAGAAATAAATACATAAGAAATAGGATTCTCCATCCTAGAAAGACTAGAAATCATTAGAATTCTGAATGGAAGGCTCTCTAATCTCTGCAACAACATTGAATTTCACTGGATCAGACTTCAGAACCTGATATAAACTCAATGATGAATATTTGATTTCATCATCCTCTCAGAAGAAGCAATGGCACATCTCCAAGCTTGGACTAGGGGCACGTCTCCCAAGTCAAAGAGGAAAAATTGCACTCAATTCAATTCTCAAACTGTCAAAAGATGGGAAAGTGGTGCGCACTCCTTATTTTAGATATTTGAGGTGGATTGTTGAGCATTTAACCTAGGCTAATGCAACCTCATGGAGTGGATAAGGATATCTTTCTTTCAAGATTTACTTTTATGCTTTGCTTTTTGCTTTTGCTTTATCCTTCTTTTACTTTTTTATCTTGATTTTTTGCTTGCATTCTTTAAACAAGACACATGGAAAACATTGTGAATTTTACTTCCTGGAGGCAATTCTAGCTCATATGCCACTTCACCGATCTTCCTTAGGATTTTGTATGGACCATAGAACCTTGGTTTGAGCTTCTTATCCCCCTTAGACTTCAATTAGTATTGTCTATAGGGCTGCAACCTCAAATATTCCATATATTCTACTTGGAAGGTTCGCTCCACTCTTTTCCTATCTGCGTTCACCTTTTGTCTATTATGTGCTACTAGCAAGTTGTCCTCGAGAGTCTTGAGTATGTATTGACTCTCTTGGAGCCAATCCTTTTCTTTATGTTTCTTTCCATCACCAAATATCAGGTAATCAAAATTGGGTGCATCATATCTATATAGGGCCTTGAATGGTGACATTCCAATTGATAGATGAAAAGTGGTGCTATAACAAAACTCTCCTATATGAAGCCAAATAGTCCAAGTCTCTTGTTGGCCAGTAACATAGTTTCTAAGGTACCCTTCGAACCACTGGTTCACTCTCTCTATTTGACCATCGTTCTTGTGATGGTAGCTTTTACTCATGTCCAAACTTCTTTTTTTTTTTTCCTTGGAAAAAGTTAGTAATTTTATTTCATGAAATGAACAAAATTACATTCTGCACATGTAATAGGATCACTAAGATCCCTACATTTTCACAGATTATTTTCCCATATCAACATCATATTTGATGTCCCATATATCATACAATCATAACGGCTATCCATACAAGCCACTTTTATCCCAATTCAGATAAACATAAACAGTGAACGCTGGTCTCATAATTCATTACTGTGTATACGACTGTCCCTACAGCCAACATATTCCAAATTATCATATAATCCGATAGTTGTCTATCGCTGGTTCAATCAAAACTGCGGTTGCTTTCCATCGATGAGAGTGTCCATCGCCGGTCAACAAATGCAGAGAGAAATAGATCCGTCGCTTGTCACCTATGACTGAGCTATTGCTCTATTCTGTGCCTCAATATCTTCGTGAAATGGACTGTGATAATAGCTGTAGATGCCCTCAGGTGAGTTTATAGTGATCCTCCAAGTGCCAAATGGTAAGTGCTGCTGCGTCGCGTCCTTGGAAAGCAGATCGGCAATCCCATTCCTCTACCTGTAGACATGTGTAAATGTTATTTGATAAAATGACTGCTTTATCCGGATCACCTCCTCCAGGATAGGTAAGAGTATCATCACATTGCAATGCGTGATCTCCTTTGCCCATTCTATAACTAACATGGAGTCACCAAAAATCTGTAGTGATAGACATCCTTGTTCAAGTGCGAATAACATCAGCAGCCTAAGAGACATTAGTTCAGCATAGTTATTGGATACCCTCCCCAATCCAGCCACCAGATGAAATTAATGAGACTCTGTTTTGAATAGAACACCCCCCCTCTCCACATTCCGATTGATGGTCAATTGAAGCACCATCAAAAAAAGCCCACGGCATTGTTTTGTCAATCAATTCCACACACACAGGTTGCGTTCTAATCACAGGGGCAGGTGCCTTGTAGTGTAGGGTAATAGCCACGATTTGTGCCACTACACTCTCCAATGGAACCCTGCAATCTTGAAAGATAATCTTATTCCTGGTAATCCAGATGCCCCAGGCATAAATACAAGGGAAAGCCCGGATGGTTGATGTCTGATTTGATGTCCACCACAATTGGAACGCCTCAAGAACACTCGCACCCTTCCACCCCACATTGAGATCCAGTTATAAGCAGGCTTCAGCCCAAACTGCCTGAGAATATCGACAATGTACAAAAAGATGAGAACTAGTCTCTTCGGCTTCACTACATAGTGGACAGAACCCCGGACCCTGTATGAATCGTTTTTGTAGAATGTCCCAGGTAGGGGCCCTTTGTTCCAGAATAGCCTAGAAGAGTAGTTTTGTTTTACCTGGACACTTTAGCTTCCACAGATATTTCCACCACCATACCAATCCCCTGTTATGTTCTACCACATTCAACTGGATATATCCATTCTTTGGGGTATATATTCCAGAGGGATGATGGTCCCAAATAAGTTCATCCACCCTATCGGTCAGTCGAATATTTGATATTCTTAAGTGCCGAAGATAATCCACCCAAGCCCCATGCATATCACCAGGGATCTCAAGTTGATGTGCAGTGTTCCATCCCTGATGCCAAAGTGTAGATGTTCTCGGATCTGCAATATCAGCCAAGAAATGATAACCCCTTGCTGCCAATATATTCCTCAATTCCACAAGAAGGACATGTCCTCCCCTACAGCCAACCCATGGGTCCAGTCCTATACGAATAAGTCTCCCATTTCCAATCCTCCACACTAATCCAGATCCTACCAAATGGAAATGCTGCACCACCGCTTTCCAAACCACGGAGCAATTTGCCCCCGGCCTAATCCAATCGAGTAGTGTAAGAGGGGCAATATATTTATGATATACCACTCGTGTCCAGAGGCTCTGTGTGTGTATAAGTCGCCATGCCACCTTGGCCCCCAAGGCTTTAGCGAACAGAAATATATTCTTTAACCCCCATCCTCCCAGGGCTTTTGGAACCGCAATTTTTTCCCATCTGACCCACACCAACGCTCGTTTGTCACACTTACCCTTCCATAGAAAAGAAAAACACAACCGACGTATCTGTTCCAATACTCCTTTGGGAATCCAAGCTAGAGACAGCCAATACACCGGGATTGCTTCCAAAACTGATTTAATCAGAACCAGCCTCCCAACCCGTGAGAGCCATTTGTGACTCCAACCATGTAGTCGCTATTCTAATTTAGCTAATAACCAGTACCAATCAGCCTTCAGATAAGCATTTGATTCAAGTGAAAGCCAATGTACTTTAATCCGTCATCAATATCCAAAGTCCTGTAAGGTAGTCTGAGTGCCAAACAGTGAATCTCCTGCTCGGTTAAATGCGAACAAGTGATTGATGACTTGTCAACATTCACTAACATACCCGCAGCTACTTGCACTAAATTGAGACCTTCAACCACTTTATCAATATCCTGTCTGGTGCCATCACAAAATATCAGAATGTCATCAACAAATAGGAGATGTGAGATATACAGTACCTGAGAAATGGTTATGCCACGAAAGGAACCATCAGCTTTTGCTTTCAGTATAAAACGACTGAGTCCTTCAGCAACAAGGAGAAATAGCAGCGGAGAAAGGGGACATCCCTGTCGTAGACCCCTTCCTGCATGGAAGAATGGACTAGCAGAGCCATTGATCAGTACAGCAAAGCTCACCGTAGTGATACAGGCCATAATCCATCTGATAAATTCGTAGCAGAAACCCAGGTGAGTTAGAAGCATTCGGAGATAGAGCCAACTAACTCTGTCAAATGCTTTTGAGAGCTCAATCTTGATCACAGCACCCTTCTGTTTCTGCACTTTCAGTGTGTGTAATCCTTCCTGGGAAACACCGATGGCCTCATGTATTTGTCGACCTTCCAAGAAGCCAAATTGCTCACAAGAGATATGCTGAGACAAATATTCTTGAGTCTCCTCACCATAACTTTAGAGATGATCTTATAGATACAGTTGCAGAGAGAGATAGGTCTGAATTCATCAAAGTATTCAGGCTTGTCAGCTTTTGGAATAAGAGCAATAAAGGTCGAGTTAAATGGACCATGTACAAACCTAGCCTTTCACGATTCTTCCACCACATTCAATAATTCTTCCCCGAAGATGTCATAGAATCCCAAGAAGAATTCAATAGGCCAGCCATCTGGCCCAGGGCTTTTATCTTTCTGAAATGAATGCATTACCTGCAAGAGCTCATTCGGCAATACTTCCTCCATCAACAGTCTATTTTCTTCCTCCCCCACAAAATGAGGGAAAAGCTGAGTCACCCGTAATACCTCAGCAATAGAGGCCCCAGGTTGTGCAGTGAATAAATCTCCAAAGTGTCTAACACCCAACTCCACCAATCCATCAAAACTGGAGACCCGTTCCCCTTCAGCAGAAGATAGTTCCCAGATAGAGTTAGTGGATTTTCTCCCTTTTGCATATGCTTGAAAAAAATTTGTGTTCTCATCACCGCTCTGTAGCCAAATCGCCCTACTTTTCATTCTCCACATCTCTTCATGCTCACACAGAAGCACATTCCTGCGTCTTTCCCATTCCATCAACTCACCTTTCTGTTGATCATCCAAATAGCCCATTCCCGGACAATGAAGCAGTTTATCTATATTCAACTCAGCAGCCTGCAGATTATGTTCATCACGAACCCGTTTTTCATGTGCCCATAGGATAGTGGCCTCTTTAATTCGCTGAAGATTATGCTGAAAGTGTTCACCCGCATACTCTGATGAATCTAAAGGTCGATGAACCCACAGTTTCTGAACCATGTTATGAAAATCCTCCTCCTTCAGCCAGCTAGGATTGAATTTGAAAGGACTTGGGGGTTTTTTACTTCTGCCTCTTAACTCCAGAAATATGGGGCAGTGATCAGATACCCCACCTGACCCTACCCACTGCCTGACGACATCAACCCCCAATACCAATACATCAGCCACCAAAAACCTATCCAGACTTTTAGCCACCCTTTGTTCCCCAGCTCGCTTATTACACCAAGTTGGAGTTAACTTAGTAGGTAGTATGTCTAGTAGATCCTTCCTAGCGAAGGCTTGAATGAAAAAAATTTCCAAAGTATCCGGTGCAGCCCGAGGCCCCCACACTTCAGAAGACCCCAGAGAGAGATTTAAATCCCCTCCCAGAATCACATCTCTACCTTCAAAAATATTCATACTTAACAAGGAATCCCAGAATCCAACCCTATTAGAATAAGGCCCGTAGATATTGAGAACCGTGATCAACCTACCAATCTCAGCATCTCAAACTTCCAAACCAATACCAGAAGAGATTCCCCAAGAACAGTCATATCTACAGCTCTTCACCTTCCACCCCGAGGCCAGCCCTCCAGAACGCCCCCGAGCATCCACTCCTACAAACTTCCATCCTGGAAGCAAAGTTTCTAAAGTCTGAACAACATCCATACTGCCACCCAAAGTTTCCTGCAACAGTAATACATCCGGTTGATTTAAGTCCACCAACCTCCTAAGAGACGATTTTTTAATGGGACTCGCCAACCCGCGACAGTTAAAGGACATGATTCTCATTAGAGACCCCCATCCAGGGATTTCTCGGCTCTAAGTGCCCACTCTATGGAATATTGTGTGCCCATCACTAAGTCAACCTTAGCCCGATCCTGTGCCTTTGACAAGAGGGATTTTCGTCCCCAAGCCCTACCCCCAATACTAAGAGCCAAATCAAGAAGTCCCTTCCCCCCCGATCCGTCAACAGTTATCTCCCTATTTCTAAGAGCGTAGCGGATACTACGTCCCTCAGAACAGCTGGAGTGTTTGGTGGATACCATGGGCGGCGTGGATACACAGTCCTCATCAGACATCAAACAATTTGCAATAGTACACTGTATATCGGTACTTGCTAGTGGAGGAGGCCCATGACTACCCCCCCCAAATCAGCAGAGACAACTAAAAAGGAATCAACAGGTGAAATGTAGTGAGACATACCCTGGGGATTCACAGAAGATCCCCCTCGTATAATGGGCAACTCCCTTATCTCGTTGGTGTAGGCCCGCGTCATAGAAGTCGCTGAAATAGAGGCCCCCACATCAACCGAATCTGCATATCCAAAAGTCTCCAAGTCAAAGTTCACCGATGGAGGCAGAGTTTCCCCAGCACCATGAATCCCACGATCAGATGATACCCCAGTATCAGAGTGCTCTCCACGGGCAATAGCAGGCCCACGACCTTCACCCCTCACCATCTGAGGATTCACCTTCAACAATGGGTCAGCACGATCAGCAGCTCCTTCCCCGACCAATGGCTTACAAGCCCGAAACGATAAGGGGCAGCTGGCTACCAAATGTCCATGATCGTGGCAGCGGTGGCACCTAAACGGCACCCCCACATAATCCAGAAGTTGAACAAAGTCCCCATCCTTGGATTGTACGTTAATCTCAGCAGAGAGCCCCTGCCGAAGGTCGATTTTGAACAAGATCATTGCCACCGTGTATTTTCCAGTCTCATGGTGGGATTGATCTGAACACACATAATCCCCAAGAAAGTTTCCAATCTCAGCAAACCGGGTTTCATTCCAAAGATGCATGGGGAATCCAGGAAGATTCACCCACAACGGTTCTGCATCTATTTTTTCCGATTTTGAGTCGAAAAAGGGAGTCCATCTTTTCAGAATGATAGGGACGCCCAACATCGACCAGTGTCGTCTTAAGACTTTATCAACCTACCCTTTGTTCGGTAGAATAAAAGAAAACCAACCCTTCGTCATCACCCGTATCTCAGGGGCAGAAGACACTAAATCCTTCCACTGTTCAGCCGCCCAACGCTGAAGGAAACCGTGACCAAATCGTCTTCCCCGAACATGTCCTACCACAGCGATGTGTGTGAAATCCTCCGCTTCTTCCATCGTAACATCCACCCCCAGCACCAACTAATCCGGCCTCTTCCTATCTTTAACCCGTTTCGCAAAAGATTTATGAGAATCATCCTTCGCAGAAACCCCGGATCGATGTATAGTCTCCCTAGCAGAGGTAGGTAATTCAAAAAAATGCCCATCCCTGTCCCTCGCTACCTCGGGCCCAGAAAAAGCCCCTGACCCATCCACCTCCGCAATGTCAACTCCAGCAGCAGCATTCCCATTGGCATGTGCCCTGTCAAAGGTGTAAGCCACCTCCTCCTCCATTCCACCCCAGACATGCCCACAGTACAGCCAGTTCACCAATCCCTGGAACCAAAAACAGCCAGATCACCTTTCCCTGGCCCCAGACAAGCATCCACAGCACGAACAGAGCAGTATCTCAGAATAAAAAACCAAGATCAACAGTGGATCGGCCCCCATGCCACAAATCACTCCATCAGCAAGCTTCACCACGAACTCCTCCAAGAAGGATACAAGATCGACCACCAGCATGCCCCAGCTAATACTCCACACAACCCCAAAATCCAATAAACTGTATCGCACAGCTTCAAATCAAATGTCCAAGTGACAGCATGGTGGCACCTTCAAAACAGGTTCAACATGGTCCGTTGCTTCCTGTATCGAAACCAGTAGAATTTGGTATCAGATCCAAGCAAGGGTATCTCAATACCCATATCCTTCAATATGAAATGGGTGTAATAATTTGATAGAATATTGACTGCGTTTCCTCTCCACCGTATCCCAATTCTACAGGAAGTCTGTCATCTAACTTCAACTTGCAGGTAAAATGGAGCTCGCAACCATTAACAACCAAGGCCAGTACTCTCTCAGCACTTCAAAGAGATCCCCCACACATCCTCCTGCGCGCGCAAAGGCCCTCCGAGCCCGATCCAAGGAGAGGGAGCTCTTCACGAGCTCAGATAATGCCTGCACAATTCAAGATCCTCACCACAGTTCTGAAACAGTTCTTGGAGCAATTCAAGATTCCAAGTTCTTGGAGCCATTTTTCCCTCTTCAAAACCTCATGTTTGTCCCTTTCAGATAGTGTTACATGGTATTTCCTCTAATACCAAATGATACAATAAAACGCTCATGTCCAAACTTGTTCCCACCAACTTGAACAATTCTTGCCAGAAATTGCTAGTGAACTCGCTATCTCTATCATTGATGATAGACTTGGGCATGCCATAAAGTTTGAAGAATTCTTTGATGAAAATTTTAGCCACTTGGTTGGATGCAATATTAGTTGTGACAACAAATAAATGTGCATACTTGGTTAGTCTATCAAGCACAACAAAAATATTGTCTTTACCTTGGCTTTTGGGGAGTCCGGTGATGAAATCCATCAATACACTTGCCCATTTCTGCTCGAGGATAGGAAGGGATTGTAGGAGTCCATATGGATGTGTGTGTTCTAATTTTTTTTCCTGGCATGCCACACATTCTCTAACATACTCCATCACTTCCTTCTTTAGGCCCTTCCAAGATAACATTTCCCTCACTTTCCTGTATGTCTTCACAAACCCCGGATGTCCTGCTAGGGACACGTCATGGGAAACCTCTAGGATCTTATTTTTTAATGAGGATTATGGAACCAATAAATACTATCCTTGTGATATATGAAATCATTAAAGATATTGTAAGCATCATCATGAATTATTCCATCAAATAAATCACAAGCAAACTGATTCTTTGCATACTCTATTCATAGTTGTTCCTTCTAGTCATCATGAAACTTCATCAATGCAAGTATTGGTTTCCTAGAGAGAGCATCAGCTACATTATTTATCTTACCCTTCTTGTATTCAATTTCAAAGTCGAAATATTGGACATTAATTACCAACTTCTATTGCCTATCATTAAACTCCTTTTGTGATAGAATTGTCTCAAGCTATTATGATAAGTTTTGATGATGAACTTACCCCCCACAAGATATTGCCTGAACTTGAATAGTGCATGTGTGATAGCTAGCATATCCTTTTCATAAACTGAGTATAGCCTCTCATGGGGCTACAAATTTCTACTTTCAAAGGCTATGGGATGCTTTTTTTGCATCAAGACAGCTCCAATCCCACTTTCTGAGGCATCACATTCAATAAAAAAAGGTTGAGAAAAATATGGAAGTGCAAGAACAGGACAACTACTCATTACCTCTTTCATTCTCTTGAATTCTTTTTAAGACTCCTCCGACCAACTAAAGGCTCCTTTCTTAGTGATATCTGTCAATGGGGATGATAACTTTGAAAATAATTTGACAAAATTTCGGTAATATGTACACAAACCAATGAACCCTCTCAACTCATTAATCTTTTGTAGGCTTGGCCAATCCAGAATTGCTTGGATCTTCTCAATGTGAACCTTAACTCCTTTCCCAATCACATGACCAAGATATAAAATATCAATCATTCCAAATTCACATTTAGACAATTTAGCATAAAATATTGATCTACCAAGATAGTTAGCACAATGTCCAAATGATCCTCCCAAGTCCTACTTTAAATCAGAATATCAACAAAGAAAACAAGAACAAACTTACGGAAATGCTTGTTAAACATTATGTTCATGCAAGACTGAAAGGTTGTTGGTGCATTAGTTAGGCCAAAAGGCATAACTAAAAACTCAAAGTGTCCATAATGACATCGGAAGGTGTAAGGATCCTCCAACAATTAAATGATGAGAATGCACGATATATCATAAATAAAAGAACACAGAATGGATTTATTGATTGTGGGCCACTTCGAGATGGAAACCCTTTGAGCAAGCTCAATTCAAATAACTAGTGGATGCCTTCATTGGCCTCAACACATACTTATATACTAAGTTTATGGGTCCAATACTATGGATCAATACCATGGAACATATAATACTATGGGATAATATAATATACTAACAAAGTAAAGAGAAGGGTTGACATGGGTTCCTAACATCCCCTCCCCCTTAGAAAATGTTTTTCCTCAAAGATTTAGATGTGTAAATTGTTGTTGAATCTGAAGAAGTGGTTCCCATGTAGCATCCTCTGGTTGCAGTCCATGCCACTAAATTAATACCTCTATCATGGATCGAGAGTGAAGCTGACGAGTGCGCCTAGTGAGGTTGGCCTCCGGATCCAAAATGATGGATCCTTCACTATCCAGTTCTGGTAAAACAATTTGGGAACTGATGTTGGTGCCAAGAACTTTCTTTAGAAAAGAGACATGAAATACTGGATGAATGCATGAAGAAGGAGGAAGTTCCAATTTATAAGCAACAGATCCAATATTCTGAGGAACCTTATATGGCCTATAGAAATTTGGAGCTAGCTTATGATTCCCTTTGATTTTCAGGTAGGATTTCTTGTAATGCTGTAGACAAAGAAAAACCATATCACCTACTTGAAAAGTGCGCTCAGAACGATGTTGATCGGCTTGTTGTTTCATTCAATTTTTTGCCATGTGAAGATTGTCCTGCAAAATGCGAAGAATCTGATATCAGGTTCGAATAACCATGTCAACTTCCTGAACTGGTGAACTGTTGGGGGTGTATGGAAGAAGCATTGGTGGTTCCTGACCATAGACTGCTTCACATGGATTCATTTTAGATGCAGTGTGGTAGTAGGTATTGTACCACCATTCAGCTAGAGCGAGCCACTTTTCCCACTGATCTTGTTGTTTGGAGGTGAAGCAATGAAGAGAAGTGTCCAAACATTTGTTGATAACTTTAGTCTGACCATATGTTTATGGGTGATACCCTGAACTCATCTTCACTTTGGTGCCAGTGTGGCAAAATAGTTCTGTCCAAAAATGACTGGTGAAATTTGCGTCGCGATCTGAGACAATGGAAGAAGTGATTCCATGAAGATAGAAGATGTGGTCTAGGAAAATATGTGCGACTGAGGAGGCGGTATAGGGATGGACTATATTTGGAGAGCATATCAACCAAAACCAAAATCATTGTCTTCCCTCTAGATTTAGGGATCCCTTCAATGAAATCCATAGAAATATCTGTCCAAATCCATGTAGGGATGGGAAAGGGTTCAAGCAATCCTGGAAGGAGTGTCATTTCACCCTTGTTGCGCTGGAAGGTATCACATTTAACCACCATATATTGAATTGTCCTTTCCATTCGCTTCCAAAATAAGTTACGGCATTCCCACTCATATGGTTTGAGGAACCCAGAGTGCCCTTCCGATGGAGAAGAATGGAGTTCATAAAAGACAACATGTTGAAGATCTGTGGTCTGGGGAAGCACCAAACGACCCTTGTATCTCAGGGAAGCACCATCCCAAGAGTAATGTGGTACAACACAAGGGTTTTTGGAAAACCGTTGGATTATTTGAGATAATGAGGATTCATTGACATAGCCCTGCTAAACAGATTGCAACAGGCATAGAAATAGCTGAAAGAGAAACTTGGTCATCAAATGTGTGAGAAAGAGCATCCACCATAAGATTGTGCTTACCCTTCTTGTAAGTGATCTCATAGTCATAACTCACGAGTTTTATAACCCATTTCTTTTGTGCTAGGGAGGAGACCTGTTGTGCCAGGAAATATTTCCGTCTCTAGTGATCAGTCTTGATGCAAAAATGATTCCCTAATAAGTATGGCCGCCACTTTTGTATTGCATGCAAAATAGCCATCATTTCCTTCTCATATGTAGAGGTGACTAAATTCTTACCAGAAAGGGCCTTGATGGTGAACGCAAGGTAATGTTCATCTTGAAGGAGAACAAAACCAAGTCCATTGTCGCAAGCATCACTCTCAAGAGTGAAGGGCTTGTAAAAATCGAGCATAGCTAGAACAGGTGTAGTACACATAGCTTGTTTCAGTTTGTCAAATGCACACTCAATAGCATGTTTCCATGTCAAATAATCATTTTCAAGAGAGAGGTTAATGGAGCTGCAATCTTCCCATAATCCTTGAAAAACTTGCGGTAGTAACCAGTCAATCCCATTGGTTCAGCAAAGACACATGCATATCCATCCAAAATTTGTTGTAGATTCAAAGGAGTAGTGGAGACCGTTGAAGGTTGCATCTGAATGGAATGGAGCTGAGCGATGACACCATGTGAATTATTCTTAAGGATATTTTCCAGGCGATGTGAACTGATGATGTTGAGAAACCCTTGTTGTAATCCCTTCAATGTGTGTTTTTTCCCGTTGACTGAAAACCTCATCCAAATTTCAGCAAAATCCCATAAGATGGGTCCAAGTGTGCGTAACCATTGGGCACCCAAAACCACATCACATCTTCCTAAGGGTAAGTCAAACATTTCAGAGCCCAAGTTATAATCTCCAATAGAGATACGCACATTGCAACACTTCCCCTTGCAAGGTAAGGTGCCCCCATTGGAAATCATGACTTCAAAGCTGGAGCAAGGATGGACAAAACAATCAGCCTGTTTGGTGCTCCGAGGGTCAATGAAGTTATGAGTGCTACCAGAATTAATGAGTATTATAAGAGGGAGCTTCTTGAAGTAACCCTTGACCCGCATTGTT
The DNA here is from genome assembly GCA_027924585.1 of Larix kaempferi. Lineage (NCBI taxonomy): Eukaryota > Viridiplantae > Streptophyta > Pinopsida > Pinales > Pinaceae > Larix > Larix kaempferi. Next base: position 12,104,007 of record BSBM01001331.1, on the reverse strand, counting down.
TGTGGGGTGGTGACTCCGGATAAAGCATGGAGAGATATATCTTGACGGTCATCCTGAGAAGCAGGTTCAATAGGTGGCTGCTGAATGTCAACCCGATCATCTACTATATCTTGAGCTTCTTCACAAATTTCAGTTACAGGCGGAGAATCCACATCAAAGAGATAGAGCTTTTTCTCAACACATCTATGTCCCCAAGTGAATTTCTCATCACAATTATAACAAAGCCCTTTTTCTTGAGGTGCCCGCATCTCTGCTTCAGACAAATGTTTGATAGGAGTTGCTCTAGGAGTTGGCGTGATGGGAGGTCTTTGGGAAACCATATTTTTTAATGGAACAAAAGTGGATTTTGAGTGTTTTTTTGTTATGATCTTGTCCTTCTCCAAATTAGACAACCCTAGTACTTCCATCATTGTGATGGGACAGAACATTTTAACCTCAGATCGGATTGCATCTTTCATACCACTAACAAAACAACTCATGTATAATTCATCAGACAATCCTTCTGTGTGATTGCCTAGTTTCTCAAATTATGTCTGATACTCTCTCACAGTGACAATTTGGTAAAGTTTAGTGAGTGCTCCTTTGAAGTCATCAAAAGCACTAGGACCAAATCGTTGCAAAAGGAGTTGGCAAAAATCTGTCCATTTTAGCTCTGTAGTCTATACAAAAGTGCATGGTGCCATCTTTTTTCTTGACAAGGACTACAGAAGATGCAAAATGGATTGATCTTGGTCGGATGAACTCCAATTCAAACTATTCTTTGATGGTTCTCTCTATCTCATCCTTGAATATTTTTGGATGCTTGTAAGGATGGACTTTGATAGGTGATGTGCCTATTGTTAGAAAAACAGGATCGCGGAGCAATAACAATAAACAAGATGCAAATATAAATCACATAAACACAATACAAGAGAGACACCAATATAACGTGGTTCACCCAAGATGGGATACGTCTGCATAGAAATTGTCATTCCTTATTATTATACCATCCCAAAAAAATGAAGGGATAAAACCCGCAGCAGATCCACCGCAATTTCCTCTTCACTCTCTTACAGTCTCTCTTAAAGAATCATAGATATCTTTACAATGCTACAATACAGAACCATATTAAAATTACTTTCTTTTAAAGAGGGATTACCATGGGAAAATACTATGGAACATCCAATACCATGGGCCCATAAATCACCCATTATTAACCAATTCATGACTATGAAACTACAACATTTTACAAGGCATTTTTTATGAAATTTTCGCTATAGCGGCACTGCCCCCAAACTCTCGCCAAGGGGGGATCCTAAATGAAGTTGTCTCCCCTCCTAGAAGCCCTATGAAGACTATATTTCTCCCACAAAACCCCCTATCATGGGATGGGATCCAGACACTGTTGAAACACGACCTTTGAATAAGGAAGATCAAGCTCCACAACCAACAATATCCCACTTGGAGACTGATCACAGCAAATCCGTCGCTTCTGCACTTGCTAGACTATGCTCTAAACCTTGGACCTGGCTAATTTCTCATCTTCACATTCATGCTTGAAGGCCAACTGAAACTGAGTAGGAACTCAGTTTCTCTCTGGTTACTACCTTTTTCAAGATGTCTGCAGGATTCTAGCTAGTGTGTATCTTTTCCAGCTTCAACAATTCATCTTCCATAACAGACCATATGAAATGGTACTTGAGATGTATCTGTTTAGTATTAGAATGGGAGGTTGAGTTCTTTGCAATATGAATGGAACTCTGGTTGTAACTCTACAACCTTCTATTCTCCTGCTTCTTACCCAATTCCTCCATGAACCTCTGTAACCAAATCATCTCTTTACTAGCCTTTGTAGCAACAACATTGAAGCGAACAAATATTCGCTCATACAATAATATTCACCAAAAGAGTTGGTAAACCATATCATCCATAATAATAATATATTTGTATTGATTATAGGATAGATAAAAGATCATTACAATGGTCTATAACCCGCCAATTAAATGAGGCTTGGGAATTGTGAATGAAAGGTCATGCCCTTTCATCTTTAAGTACAATTAATTATGTATATTATTAATTATTTATTGTTATGTTCATAGCAAACATCTCAGCTTCCATTGTTGAAAGTTCAACAACCTTTTGTAGCTTTGAAATCCAAATTAATGATGTTCCACCTATAGTAAAGACATACCCTATGGTGCTCCTCCTACTATCTTTATCACCTGACATATCTGTATCAGCATATCCCTGTAGAAAAATGTATGAAACTCCAAAACATAACACATGAGTAGTAGTACCTCTCAAATACCTGAGAATACACAGTACTGCCTTCCAATGTTCTTTACCTGGATTGTTCATATACCTCCTCACAACTCCCACTTCATGTGCAATATCTGGTCTTGTGCACACCATGGCGTACATCAAGCTACCAACTATTAATGAATAGGGAACCCTGGACATGTAATATATCTCTTCATGTGTCTTGGGACACATCTCCTTACTTAGCTTGAAATGGATGGAAAAAGGTGTACTAAGAAGTTTTTCATTCTACATTCTAAACCTCCCTAACACATTTTGTATGTACTCACCCTGAGACAATGTCAATTTGTGATTTTTTCTTTCTCTTGTTATTCTCATGCCAAGGATTTTCTTTGCAACACCCAAATCCTTTCATCACAAATGAATTAAATAACTTTCTTTTGAGCACATTTATATCATGCATGTTAGACCCTGCAACAAGCATCTCATCCGCGTATAATAACAAGATAATATATATTCCATTATCTATCCTCTTGAAATAAACACAGTGGTTAGAATAACATCTACTATAACCTTGGTCTGTCATAAACATATCAAATTTCAAAAACCACTACCTTGGAGCTTGTTTCAAACCATACAAGCTCTTCTTCAACCTGCATACCGAAATTATCCTTCCCTTTGACCTCATACTCATGTGGCTACTGCATATAGATATCTTCCTCCAAATCCCCATGGAGAAAGGTTTTTTTTACATCTAATTGTTCAATATGCAAATCTTCTACCGCCACTAGACTAAAAATAGTTCTAATTGAAATCATTTTAACAACAGGAGAAAATATTTCAGCAAAATCTATACCCTTCTTCTGTGCAAACCCCTTTGCAACAAGTCTGGCCTTGTACCACTTCTTTCCTCCATCTTCATCCTTCAACCTGTAAACCCATTTATTTTGGAATGCTTTTATTCTGCAATGCTCTTTTACCTGCAGGAAAATTATCCAAATCCCACGTTTGGTTTCTTACCAATGAGTCCATCTCCTCGTTCATGCCTTACTCCCACTTCTTTCTAGTTTCCACCTGAATTGCTTCTTCATAACATTCTAGTTCACTAGAATTAGTCATCAATAAATAATACAGTGAAGGAGAGAATCGTTTAGGGGGTCTACCTAACTTGGTATATCTTCTAACACTTGCAGGAGTTTGAGGTACATGTTGTTGTTCTTGATTTTTCGGCAACTTCAGAACTTCATTTTCTTTGATTTCATCAAGCACTGCGTACTTTGTGTTTTCCTTTTCTTGTTTCTTTCCCTGAAACTGATATTTATACATGACCTTTTCATTGCATGCCACATCTATACTTCTAATGATTTTGTTATTTTCATAATCCCATAAGCGATAACCAAAATCATCAACCCCATATCCAATAAAGGTACATGTCTTGGATTTAGCCTCAAGCTTTATTCTATTTTCTTTATCAATATGGACAAATGCTTCACAACCAAAAGTTCTCATAAATTAGTAGTTTACCTCCTTACATGTCCATGCCTCCTCTGGAATACCACCATCCAAATAACTTGAAGGCCCTATGTTTATTAAGTAAACAACAGTATCTACAACATTTTACCAAAACTGTAAGGGAAACCCTGCATGCAATCTCAAACACCTTGCACACTCCATGATTGTTTTTTTCATCCTTTCTGACACACCATTTTCTTGTGGTGTTCCTAGGACTATCTTCTCTCCATGAATCCCATGGTATGAATAATAAATATCAAACTCCTTGCCGCAGTACTCACCTCCATTATCAAATCTAAGACACTTCAACCTTTTTCCTGTCTCATTCTCAACCAAAGCTTTCCATTTCTTAAAAATAGCAAAAACATCATATTTATGTTGAATGCAATAAAATTAAGTTTTTCTAGTTGCATCATCAATAAAAGTAACATAATAACGGGATCCACCAAGATATTGTACCTGATACAGTCCCCATGCATCTGTATGTACAAGCTCTAAATTTTCACTCTTCTTCTATTTCCCAACCCTGGGAATGTGAATCTCTTATTTTTTCCATCAACACAGTTCTCACAGAATTCCAAACTTACTTGCTTCAGATCTGGCAGCAAATTCCTTGAGTGGATAATCTGCATCCGCTTCTCACTCCTGTGTCCAATCCTATGATGCCACAATGTTGTATATGTTCCTTTGGAAGCTAAAGAGATAGAACAGACAGTATTATGAGGACATAAATACAGTGTACCTATCATATTTCTATTTTCTATCATCATTGATCCTTTAGTGATCTTCCACCATGTTTCTCCAAATGTAGATAAACATCCACAATCTCCCAACTTCCCCGTTGAGATCATATTTATTTTTATGGCAGGAATATGCATTACATCTTGCAGCAACCATTCACCATTCTTTAAATTTATACATACCTTACCCATTCCAACAATTTTACATGGTTCATCATCACCCAATAAAACATGTCCAAAATCGCCGAGAACATAATCATGAAAGAATTTCCTATGGAGTGTAGCATGACATGAAGCCCTTGAATCTACTACCGAGTAATCACTAGTATTATCTAATGCAAGAATAAAAGCATCCTGTAACACTTCACCTGCTACATTGGCTTCCTTAGTAGTCTCATGTTATCTGTCTCCTTTCTTCTTTAGAGATCTGGAATCTTTCTTCAAATGTCCTTTCTTTCCATAGTTCCAACATTCTATATTTCCTAGTATGGACTTGGATCTTCTCTTCCTAGTCTTTCTACGATTACCTGGGCTCTTTCCTCTCTCCATTTGTCTTCCCCTACTCTCCATGTTCAATGCATTACCTGATGTCTCACATGTGTTTTTCCTTCGCATTTCCTCGCTAAGAATAACACCAACAACATCATCAAATTTCAAATTGTTTGAACTAGATACAAGTTATGTACAACCATGACCAAGTCGTTCCAGCTTTCTGGCAATAAAAACACGATTAGAAGAGCCCTAACCTCATCATCAAAGTTCACATTTACAGAACTTAGCCTTTTGTAACCGTATTAAATTCATAAATGATCAGCAACAGATCTACCTTCTGACATATTCATATTAAATAAACACTTCATTAGAAATACATTATTGGAGGCCGAGGGTTTTTCATACAACTTACCCAATGCGCTCATCATACCCTCCATCGTCTTTTCTTTTTAAATATTGAAATCCACCGATGAATCCAAGCATTTTTGTATTGCTCCCAGTTCCTTTATGTCAAGAACCTCCCATTCTTCGTCCTTCGTAGTCTTCAATTGTTTTGATTTTCCTCCCAATAGTAGGAATAGATCCTTCTGGTACAGATAGTCCTCCATTTTCATCTTCCATAACTGGTAGTTTTCGCAGTTAAATTTATCGACCTTCAACTTTCCTTCTTCCTCCATTTCTCCCACTCGAACTATGAACCTTTCTTTCCTATGAGTGTATATGCCAAATAGACATTTGGATCTGATACCAATTGTTAGAAAAACAGAATTGCATAGCAATAGCAATAAACAAGATGCAAATACAAATCACATAAACACAATACAAGAGAGACACAAATATAATGTGGTTCACCCAAGATGGGCTACGTCCACACAGAAATTGCTAGTCCTTATTATTATACCATCTAGCAAAATGAATGGATACAACCCACAGTAGATCCATTGAAATTTCCTCTTCACTCTCTCACATTCTCTCTTACACAATCATAGATATCTTTACAATGCTACAATACACATATGTATTACAATGCCTTCCTTTTAAAGAGGGATTACCATGGTTATATGATTCATTTATGTCGATTTAAGTTCACTAGTAAGCAGCAATTGGGCTGCCAAACTAATCTATGCAGATAAAAAGAAAATAAACAATAGTAGTGTGGCTAAACTAGACTCTGCCGTGTAGACCGCGTGGGTTAATTCAAAACATACACACTGTAGCGCATGTAATACACTAACCTTCCGCACGGGTGCAATGGGAGATGTAGCGTGGGTCTGACACTGGTAACCTATGCTATGTGCGTGACTGTCCAAGTCAATTTCGCGCTATCAGTGCAGCAAAGACGTCGAAAACCGTGCAGCTACAGAAAAATAAATGGGGCCAAATTCTGGAAGCAAGAGGTGGAATACCTGATCTCCTGCAAGTGAAAAATACCCATAATTAGCTACTTAGCATGAAACAACCTAGTTTAAAAAGAAATGAACAAAAATAAGTATGGTCGCCATTAGAACTGTTACGGAAAAAATTGCACAAGTTCACTCTTCCACTTGGTGAGGGGCTAAGCCTTGTAGATTGCTGCAAGATCTCAGTCCTTGGAGCCCCTTTTGGTGGTTGGTGGTATTCCTCCAAGTGATTCTGCAAGATATTGTTAGTGTAGTTCACACTCAAACATGAAAATATTAATAAAAAAAATGAAATAGATGGGGGGAGAATGCAAACTTCAACAACAACCAAAGATATGCTAAACCACTCTTGTATTTCCCAATGGAATAGATTTACAACACTTAGGAGGTGAAGGCTTCAAGGAAATCCAACAATCTCCCTTAGGGAGGCCTTTCTTTTCCAAACTAAATGCTAAGTAGGTGGAAGAACAATGGAGAGAAACACTTTCCCCTTGATGGTAGGTGGCAAGCAAACTTGGGAATGCTCACAATGGTAGGAAATGGTGGGTTATGAGGAAGCTCCAAATCAAATCCAACAGCATAACCTTGCTCTAATTTCTCTCTACCAAATTCATGCCAATGGATTCCTTTTATAGGCCAAGAGGTGGACATCAAACAACCAAATCCAAATGTGAATTCTCCTCCTTCATGAACTAGTTCCAAGGTACACAAGGGGGGTTGATTAATGCCCCCAAGTGTGTGAGGAGCCGAATTCTGATCCTTGGGGAGGATTGATTCTTTAATGCGTCATTGGGCGTTTTGATAGTAGTGTGGCTATCGAAGGAAAAGCCACGCGGGTGTAGCACAGGCATTGTTCAGGTAACCTACGCTATAGCGCGGGTCAATTGTGTAATACTTGCGCTACCATTTGTTTTGACTGTTTCTTTGCACTTGTAGACTCATGTTGTGTTTTAGATCTATTGAGGATGCCTGTGGTGATATGTATTATTTATGTTGATGACGATTTATTGGATGGATCGCCAAAATGTCGCATATGTGCTACTTTTAGGCATTAACAGCGACCATAGTCTGGAATGTAAACTTTTCTTGGTAGTCGTATTAGCATGAAAATGCCCACCTATTAGACCATAATGTGCTTCTTCAATGATAGCATCTCGTTCATGTTACAATGTGCATTGACAAAGTATGTCATCGGGACCTAGCTTATAGAGATACCCATTAACTAATGTATAAGGGTTTTCCTTCATTGCTAAAATATTCTTCATCTTCTTTGAAGTTCCTTGTGGCGCTTGTCCTTCCTGTAAAAATTCTGCTATGTCTAATAGTTAAGTTGGCATAGACTCGACTCTAAATAGGTAGGCATCAAGGAGTTCATCCTCTATTCTGACTAAGACTTCACTAGTTTCTATGCGGGATATGTGTTCACTCCCACATTCGACTTACCTAATCAGGCTAGTATTTCAAATTCAAATTCAAATTCTTGGCATAAAAGAATCCATCGACATATCCGACTGTGATGCAATGGTTTATTTACTATATATTTACTGCTTGGTGATTTGTGAAGAATATGAACGAGTTAGCCAATAAGTAGGGTCGATATTTTTGTAGTGTGAAGATCATGCCTAACCCTTCACATTTATTAATTGCGTAGTTTCTTTTCTACTTTGTTTAATTTTTGGCTAACGTATGTGTTAGGATATTCCAACCCGTTGTCTCCTAGCTAAGTGAATATTGCACCTACTGGAAAATGCTACACATCGATGTGGACATGAAATTTATTTAACCAATTAAGAAATATGAGTATTGGAGCTTCTACCAGTTTTCTTTTGAGCATCTCAAACAATTCTTCGCATTCCGGGGTCCACTTGAATTCAATATTTAGTGCATCCTTCAGTCCAAAGGGCGTGATATTGAATGCAAATGATCCAAATTCACAGAAAAAAATCTGCATACATTAGTTTGGCAGCCCAATTTTGCAATGTCTTTTTAGTTGATTTATTTTCTACGTCTGAATGTTCCTTGAGTTTCTTTTACTACGCTGTGACTAATTTTGTTACCTTTTCTGACATCATGTCCCTTGCCACGACAACCAAATATTTGGCGCATTTTTCCACCTATCATCGAGCTCGGTAATAAACTGATATGACAATTAGTTCGTGTGGAAACTTTGACATGTCACATTCCTACTAGAACCTTTTGGGAAACATCATTCAAGTCGCATGGAACAATGAATTAGATTTTTGCTTCTTGTACTTTTCCCCAAATTCATTAACTCGTGCATTTACTTTTGGCGAATCCAAAACCAGCTTCAGATCGTGCGGACTTGAATGCGATTTACTACACATCTCTTCAACTTAATTTCACACACACAAAAACTACCATCCAATTCTATAATAGAGTTGTGAAATGCCTAGTTCATCACCTTTATTCTTCTGCCATATTTCCCTACATCGCATTGCCTCCTGGTATTTCATCTTCTGGTCATGGCTTCCCTCTTCAAGAATTTCAATGATTCTCTTGACAGTGTGCGCCTTGTTTTCCAGCCGCATCAATTTGAGTTTACTCGTCTGAGTGTCGGCATTGGTATTTGGAAGGGCCAAATGAGGGATTCTGAATTCACTCATGTGTACGCTCAGTTGCAGGTGAACCACAGCCACGTGGAAGGATTGACCTTGAATCCAACTTCTAAGTGTAACAAGTTGGTTCCAATAGATTTGGAGCTTCCTCTCGCACAGCAATTCGACGCGGAGCTAGATCTTGAATTACAACTTTGAATTACTATGTGATTCTCAATTTTGCCTGATACAGCTTCAATTGTTTTATTGAACTCGCCTTTTTGGTCTCGACATGAATTCTCTTTTGATGTTCAGTTATGTTCTCAGCAACAGACGACTCATGCATTTTGTAAAAGCACAGATTTTGAATATAATACAATATATGTTTATGTGTCTATATCTCTACGCAGACTCGTGCTTACTTTTCAATACTATTTTTTTGTACTTTTCCTTTATTTTATCACATGCAAGTCTTCAACCTAACTCGGCAACTAACTGAATATATATATATACACACATATCTTTGCTCATCTACAATACTGAATATATTTTCTGCAACAATCCAACTTAACACATATAACCTTTTGCAACATTAATCATTTATGCGACAGACATCTTCAAACTATAACCTTCACTAACATACTCCTTCAATTCCTAAGATGCATCGTGTTGAATTCAAGGGTCTCACTCAATCTCTTGGAGATCAGCAAGAGGGGCACAAATTGCTTGTTGCTTTGGATGTACGTGGATTCTCAGCCTCTTCTGCGCATTTTTGAGGAGATTTCCTTACCCAAGTTTTCATGACCACACTTCTATTCTGATTCTATGCTTGGATGCTTCCATATTTATCCTTGTATTGTGATTTCTTTTGCACAACATTTTCTTTAGGACAGTTTACTATTCTTCGACAAGTGTAGCCTTATGTCCAAATCCATCACATGCACAACATCTCACAATTTGGAAATACTTTGCAATATGACCAACGCAATTACACCTTGCGCACTTCATTTTATTGATCCTTTTGTGGTTAGTATAATGAAAACGAGTTGTAATCATTGAAGGAATTGTCATACCTGAATAAATTCAATTGACTTGGACATTGTTCATTGTCACAGACCTTCCTAGATGTTATTTCATAACCAAGTCCAGACTTGTCTTATGGTGATCTTTGAACGTTCAGAATATTATTTAGAATAGATGTGTTTCCTTTGAATTTATTCAACACTTATTCTTCAGATTCAACCTTTTCACTACCAGAATGTGTGCAAATCGGAGTATCACTTGTGATGTGATCTTGAACTTGTTTCTTTCCTTTTATCTCTATCAATTTATTTTCTAAGCGATATATCTCCCTATCCTTCAACTCAAGTTGACTTGTCAGAATCTTATTTTTATGCGCTAATTCTTCCAGAGAAGTCTTGATTATGAATTTTTTCTTCTTCAAGTATTTTGATCTTCTCAACTGCGTTGTTCAGTTGTTTCTCATAATCCATCATCTTTTCCCATACTTGTTTATCATGAGATTCTTTAACCTATTTTGCTTTATTGACCTGTTCTTCAGACTTCGACAGTTGGTCCTATAAGAGTTTACTATTATTTCTTGACTTCTTTAATTCATACAGGGAACTGATCAATTCACCTTCCCAATAAACTTTTGCAGCTTCTTCTTCTTTAGATTGACTGTTAGATTTAACTTTTGTGACAGGATTTGGAGGTGTACTGAAGGACCCACTAAAGAAGTACTTATCCAGTGATCCTAGTTTGCTTTGTGCAACTGGTGTATTCTTCTTGATTGATGAACAACTCTTCTTCTTTTCATCGCCGCTTTATTCTTCCACAAAGGCCATGAATAGTACCTCTTTTGGCTTGATGTCGCAGTCACTTCATTTGGATGCATTGTTATCTTCCTCCGCATACAAACTCTTTCTCTGTTTTGGAATTTTCTTTTTCTTTTTAGTTTTGTGTTGAGTACGCGTAGTTATTTGTTCATGAAAGATGGATTCCTCTTCACTGTCTCTATCTCCATCTTCCCTGTAAGGACACTTAGAAGCAAAATGGCCTATTCCTCCACATTTGGAACATTTGAAAGGCAATTTTTTTTGTACTTACCACATCCTATTTTCATCTTTCTTACAAAGTTTAACTCCTCTTCATATGATTCATTACAAGAGTCCTTTTCATGCTCATGTTTATCCTTTCCAGTGGATTTAAAGGCCACTTCCTTTCTGATGGGATTTTCTTTTTCAGTTCTCATCTCATATGCAGTAAAGATCCCTTGAAGCTCGTCCTCTTCAGCTCTTCAAGATTGGCTTTATCTTCTAGCACAGATACCTTTGCATCAAATATTGAAGGTAGAGTTATCAGTATCTTCTGTACAATTGACTCTTCTTCTAGAGTAACTCCAAGACTCTTGATAGAATTAACTATCTCATCAAATTGCAAGAAGTAAGAGGCAGTATTCTCTTCATATTTCATTTTCAAGGATTCAAATAACCTAGAGTAATTCGGTAGCTTTGCATTCTTTACTTTCTCGTCACCTTCATAGACACTTATGAGCTTATCCCATACATCTTTGGCTGAGGCGCAATGCATGACCTTAATAAATTCAATGTCTATTAACCCACATAGTAGTGTGTTTCTGGATCTTGCATTGCACTCATATAGTCTCTTCTCAATCGGGTCAGCTGGTACAACTGTCGGGACATTGAAACCATCCATAATGGACTTCTAGACATCAACTCCGAGAGATTGCAAATATACTTCCATCCTGGCCTTCCAGAAAGTATAGTTGGTGTCTTCAAACCTTGGTTCTCTATTAGTGGAGATACCTTCTTGTTTTTCCATAACTGCGCACAGATCTATCTTGCAATTGTTAAGTTGTTACTAAAGACACATGCTCTAGTACCAATTGTTGGAATCTATTTAATACTGAGAGGGGGGTGAATCAGTATTAGCGCTGTTATGAACAACTTTTAACTTCTTAACTGATTATTCTTGATCTTTAATTATGCATCCACCATAAAACATTCAACATATCATGAGCACAATACACAGAACACACTGAATTTTTACGTGGAAACCCAAATGGGAGAAAACCATGGAATGCTCTCTTATAATAAAAGATTGCATTCAAGGAAGCACCAGCTGGAAAGAGGCTACAACCCCCTACTCCTTGCCCCATCCTATCGCCCTGATATATAATAATAAGATATTTCTCTGCTGAAATTTTGATACGTGCACACTTTAGATATTTTGATATTCATTATGTTGTGCACACCTTCTATATGATGTAATATTGTTGTCACTGTGCTACATACATCACTTGAATTCACTTCAACCAACGTTGCACTTCATTTTTTGTGTGCAACTAATCAAATTATGCAGTATGTACCACGGTTTAATATTCCATTCGGCTACTACGCATCTACAATTTCAACTGATACTGCACATCTACTGATAAACTAATGCTCTGACTTAGCGCACCAGTATTTTATGGAACTGCGTACCTTCAATGATATTTCCGTTCTATCTTGGTGCAACAGTATTCAGATAATCTACAAACTTTTTGCATCATATGATTTGTCCTTTATGTTTAATGCACTTGTCTCAGATCATCCTCATCATAATGCACTTCCTTCATTGTGCAACAATTATGTCTTAGTGCATCTGATGGACTACCTTACTTCGCACACATCAACTCAATATTTGTGCATCAGATAAACTTCTTCATTATGTGCATCACAAGATATACTACATATATGTTTGTGTGCTTCTTTCTTAGAACATTTGTGACCGTCTACTTGTTGTTTATGATACTGTCATTCAGTCCTCATGCACTTGCACATCTTCTGTAATTCTTACTTTATGTCTTAACGCAACTGTCATTGATTCATAGCATCATTCTGTGCACCGTCAGTTATTCCATTCATTTGCTTGTGTGCACTTGGATCTTTGCTAGGTCATGTTGTTTTGTTTCCACAAGCCCTTGATGCCTCAAATATTATAATCTTGATAATTTGTATCTTCTAGCTTTCCTCTTACAAGATCTTCATCCTTGCTCTCTAGCTTACTTCAGATCTCCAACTTGCTTCTTATTTATACTTGTTCTGCACGGATTGTATGTCCACAAGTTGGTTGTGGTGTCCTTTCTTCTTTTCTTTGTTGTTCATGCTTTCGCCACTTGTCATGTTATGTGTTGTTAAGGTGTCATCTCTTGTGGGTCTTGCGCATACATGGTCCTCTCTTTAGTGGTACTTTCACCCTTGCGGTGTGGTCTTGTGCCCTTGATTTACCATTGATTGTGGGACTTTATCACTTGACATCTTCAACTGCTACATACTTATTAGTACTTGTGCACACTTTCGGGATTTTCATAATTGCTCGACCATTTCTTGTTCCAAGTTGCTTGTGCACTCCCAAACCTTGTCCAATCAACTATTTGGCTTGCTTGCACACTCCTGAACTTTTGTCCAACCAACTCTTTAGCTTTTACCTTAAGGGACTATGACTAGGTGGACTTGAGACTTACGCATGTACCACATGTACTGGAAGTATTCCTTATGTACTTCTTCAAACTGGATATGCTTGATGTACCTATGGATATACTTCTTTACACTGGATTCCATGTATTTCTTCAAACTTGCTTGCATATACTTCTTCAAAATGTCTTTCATGTACTTATTTAAACTAGCAAAGGAATATTGAATCCTCTTTGACATTAGTTGACATCAATGACAACCAAATTTCAACAATGTGGATCTTGTTAGTAGACCCTTGCAACTCCTCCAAGATCACCAATTGTTCATTAAACGTTCCAAATGTGCTTTGGGGGATTTTGAAGTCAAATAATTGGGCCACGTTGTCAAGCAAGAAGAGATGTGAATGGATCCAAAGAATTTTGTGACTATGTAGTAAAGGCCACACCCCAAGACCCTAAAGAGATTATGTGGTTTCTTAGGACATATGGGCTAGTACATGTTGGCACCCCAACAAATTCCCCTTTATTTTTAAAAATCAAGGGGCCCCCCATGTAAATTTTGTAAATATTTTGTTTTGGTTTTCTTTTATCTTATCTTCCTTGCTTTGATAGGTGGTTGATTGGCTTTCATTGAATAAGGATCTGGTGATGTAGATATCTTTGTTGCTAGCGTCTTTTGGCCCTTTAGTTGATGAACAACACCTACTTAGTCTTACATGAGATTATTTGAGCTAATTATATCATTCGGTTTAGCTTGGTTGGTTTTATATGATGCTTCGACAATTATAACAAATTTTGGTTTGTCGGTGTATTTGTGAATTAACGATCATTTTGATCAATCATAATTAATTAACTAAAAGCTCAATTGTAATAATTTGGATTTACGTCTTGAAAGAGTTTATATCAAATAATGGGACCATGCTCTTACTTCTGAATTTGAATGATCCATTGACTTTTGCAATCCTTTAACATTTGATTAAAATTCTTACCTTTCATGTAATTGATATTTGATGATTTGCTTTATCTTTACTGCATTGGGCTTCTGGCCTCGTGATGATTTAATGATGCTTCCATCTCCTTATTTGAGATTATTCATGGTACTTATTTCATTTTGGCTTGGTTGAATTATCTTAATCCTTTTATAGTCTTTCAATACTTTTCGATTCTTAAATGTATAAATGAATAATTGTATACTTTGATGGATTTTAATAATTCAATTAAGTACTCAATTTTATACGTTCAATCATCGTCTTACAAATTTGCATTTTAAAGAAATAGAACTTTAACCTTGGTTTAAATTTTGAAAGGATCATTGAATGTTACTAGCCTTAAATTTTTTATGAAACTTGGTCCTTTTGTGAGATGTTATAATTTTAGGACAAAGTTTAAATAATTTACGTAAGGCTTATTTTTATAATTCTATTATATCCTAAAGAACATGTTTGGAAACTATGGAAGGAGTCAATGATTCTCATTCATGAAGTGAAGTATTATTTTGCACAAAAAATAATTAACTCTCCTTGTTGATAAACTAATTTTGATTCTTATTTAGATGGCTTATTAATGTCTATATATATGGAAATATTTATTTTCTTTCAGTCATCTAATTCCGATCTACAAGTAATATAGTGTTTATGCAACATCTTTTGAAAATTCAATATTTGTTAATTATTATTATTCACTATTCAAAGACAATGTTAATGATTTATTTATTTAATTGGTTTTGATATAATAAACATAAGGCACTATTTGCAATTTTAATGCATAATAGTTGCATGGAAACCCTAATTTGTTGTTGTTGTCAGGTGAAGGATGAAATTAAAAAACGGATCGCGCACCTGTCAAAGAGATGTTTTTGCGTGGAGGATTGTGAGCAAACCATGAGGAATTATCTCAAACGGTTGAAAACCCACTTCCCAAATGAGCTCCTTTAGCCCTTATTGTAGGCAGTTTTGGAAATCTCTCAACAATTTGGGAGAAAAATGTGGCCGAACAGAGGTGAATTTTCCAGAAATTTATTGCGGTCGGTTTGGCATCCAGTTGAACGAACCGGACACCTGGGGATTTGATGCTATCCTTCCCACTGCTCTTCACTTCTATAAATTTGACCTCAGAAGTCTGAGAGAAGGAGGAGGGTCTCTAGAGACCAGAGGATGAATTTTATTTTCTCTGTATTTTCTTTTGTAAAGTTTCTTTCAAAAAAGTCAGCATGGAAGCACTCCCAACCAGCAGTTGGTAGATTAATATGTTTATGAATAAATGATGCTCCAGATGTATTTGCAGAACTGTTTTGTAAGATTTGTACAAGTTTTCTTTCACAGAGCAATGGAAATTGACTGTTTATATTTGGTTATCATTATTTCTCAAGGAAATTAAGTAAATTGTCGGAACTTAGTTTTTTGGTACGCTTACTTTTCTTAAGATCATAATCTCTTGAAATTTATTCTGGAAATTATGATTAATTTATCATTTGATCTATTGACAGAAAATTGATTTAGATTTGCATAACTTAAAGCTTCTAACAATTTTCATGATCCTACTCTGTTAATTGGCAGGATCTTTGAAGTTATTTAAATATGTCATATTTTTTATTGTAGAATTTCTTCTCAATTTAAAATTATTACATGTTTAATTTATGTGTGCAAATTGAGTCAATGTTAGTTTCAATCATGCTCCTGATCAGGATAGGTTAGATCTAGTAAATAGAATTTGCATCATAAGTTAGTTATATATTGCATATTAGTTATATTACATATTTAGGGTTTTAATTGCATGTTTCAGAACTCATATCATTAAACATTGAGACTCTCCTTAGGAGAGCAAAACATAGATTAGATATAGCCAACAAGCTTTGATTTAATAGTTGCTAAATAAAAATTTCATTTTAAATAGATTAATATACCCTGTAGATTAATAAGTAGTTTTAACTTAGTAGTTTTCATTAGAATTTAGTTTAACTTTTAAATTTGTTAATTAGTTTAGGACACCCTTTTTCTAATTTTAAATAGTAAGATTCTCCTTAAGAGAGTGAAACTTAGATGGTAGCTGGACCATAACTTGCGAGAATTAGCCATACCAAACATACCGGGGGCTGCTTTAAGCGCCTTGTGTGGGTTAGTTCTCCTTAGTTGGCCTTGGTCATAAAATCTGGCTAGAAGTACACAAAGTTTGTGAATAATGATGGGAAAATTGTTGCACACTCAACAACCCTACTAAAAATGAATGCCTATGTATGGAACAAGGTTGTTGAGAAAGACTTTTTTAGCTTTAAAGGAATCCATATGCACTACACCCATCTTAGTAGTGCTTGATTTCACTAAGAATTTTGTCTTAGAATGTGATGCATTGAGTAGAGGTCTTAGAGTTGTGTTGATGCAAGAAGGGCACTCCTTAGTATTCTCTAATAAGCAATTGTGTGATAAAAATTTGGGCAAATCCACCTATGAGAAATAGATGGTGTCCATCCTCCATGCAGTTGATACTTGGAGCCCATATCTCATCAAGAAGTGCTTCTAGATCAAGATCATTCATCATAGATTGATTTATTTTCTAGAACAAAGGTTATAATCATCCCTGGAGTAGCACAAGTTAGTATTAAGATGATTGGGTATGATTATGAGATCATATATAAAGAAAGGCAAAGACGATGTAGTGGTTGATGTTTTATTCTAGAAAAAAGAGGAGGATCTCTATTTTCCTTATCCTTACATGTACCCAATTGGCTCATCTAAGCCCATGTATGAATGGCATTGTGGTTCATCTCATCCAAAGTATTCAAGAGGATCCCAATTCCCTAAGGGATATATATGGCAGTAAGATACCTTGAAGTATAAAGGGTGCATTTTGTGGTACAAAATTCATCTTTAAAATAAGGGATCTTATAGGAGTTGGAGTCATCTCCTACTGCGGATCACTTTGGATTTCAAAAAACCTACAAACAATCTAGGCATTCTTTCTTTTGGGAAGGCATGAAAACAAACATACGATATTTTCTGGTTGCATGTGGCGCTTGTCAAAAGAACGAGGGTGGAGTATTTATTATTTTATGTCATATCGCAACCATTTATACCCTCCATGGTTGCCTAAGTTTTCATGGATGGATTTTAAAGTTACATGGCATTCCCACTTCCATTATGTTAGACTGATATCCCACAATCACTAGGAAATTCCGGTAGTAGTTTTTTAAACTCAAAGGTACACAACTGAAATTAGCATTGTTAATCACATGCAAACTAATGGTCAAACAAAAGTGGTCAAGAAGTGCTTGGAGACCTATTTGAAATTATCTTCTTCAGAAAGGAAACACCAATGGGTATATTGGTAACCCTTGCAAAAGGGTTGTGCGGTGCCACTTATCATGGTGGTACCAAAATGACACCATATGAAGAGGCTATGACCAACAAACCCTCCTAGTGGCTTCATATTTACCAAATACATCCAAAGTTCAAGAGGTGGATTGCATGCTTCACACCAAAGAAGCTAATCTCCGCACATTTAAGGAAATTTGGTTATACTGCTCAAAATATAATGAAGCAACAATCTTACCAGGATCACTATGAGCATTCTTTTATAGAATGGCATCATGTGTTTCTTCTCCTTCAACCTTATAAAAAGACATCTTTTAAAGACAAAAGCCACCAAATGCTCACACCAAAATTGTGTGAAACTTATCAAATCCTAGAGTGCATTGAAGAAGTTGCCTAGAAATTGGCTCTTCCAACCCACTCCAAGATACATCTAATATTTCATGTGTCCTATTTGAAGAAGGTTGTGGGATTGAATTGCACGATGCAAACTAGTGTGTCATTAGTTGATGAAGAATGGTCAATTTTGCTATAGCTAGATGTAGCATTGGCCACCAAAAAACATTGACTACTCTAGTGCATAGTCCAAGAAGTACTTATCCAATGGAAAGATATGCAACCAAATGATGTCATATGGGAACCAACAACAATTTCCATATCTCTAACCTTGAGGACAATGTTTCTTTTGAAGGGGGAGGGCATGTTAAGGTCTTACCATAGCCTCTTTACTTTGGGGGTACTTAGGAGTCCATGAATAATGTACAATGTCACTTTCTTTGAATAAGGTCCCTTAGATAGATACTAATTACTTGATGTAAAAGGGTTCTCTTTATTAAATAAGGTTCACTAGGTGGTCAATACGCATTAATATGTGACTACAAGTAATTAGATTTTTGTTATATAAAACTAGAAGGCTATGTAATGTTTTGTTTGTATTATTACTATTTAATTGGAGCTTTTCTCATAAAAGGTTGATCCTCAAAAAGCTCATAAACATTGCTCTTTCTTTCAAAAAGCTCATCAACATTGCTCTTTCTTTTAAAAATCATTAATGCAAAAGTTCTATTTTATAGGATTAATCTCATTGTCTTTAGTATATCTTCCTTCAATATTGATATTTCTCAAAATATTTTATTTGTTATTCAATTTTAAAAATTAAAAATCAGTATACACAATAATCATACTTTATAATACATTTCATTTATTAACATTAAATATTATTTTCAATTATTTAAAAATAAATTTATATAAACATTTTAATTTTAATTTTATATATATATATAAAGAATTATCATCCTTACATAAAATAATAAATGAAATCATCCTCTTTGCATAACACACTCTCTAGTTTATAATATTACAAATCATCGCATATGATTTTAATTTAAGTGTTTTAAACTTAATTTAAAAATATATAATATATTTAATAATAATATAACATTTATGTAAAAAAAAAAAAAAAATATATATATATATATATATATATATATATATATATAATATCACATGATAAGTAATATCTTTACACCTTAAATCTTATATATAATACACTTAATAATAATATAACATTCATTCATACACTCAATAATAATATAACATTCATTCATGTGACGATATATATAATATCATTGGAATCTGTCAGTGATTTATTTGTTAATTGTTGATTTGGGAAGGATATTTAGGATATTGTTGGTGAAGATTTATATATAAAAGATATATGGGATGTTAGAGAATTTGGTTTTTGTTTTCTTAATATCATTGGAATTTGTCAGTCATTTATTTGTTAATTGTTGATTTGGGAAGGATATCTGGGATATTGTTTGAGAAGATTTATATATAAAAGATGTATGGGATGTTAGAGAATTTGGTTTTTGTCTTCTTAATTGGTACAGGAGTGTAAAGTCACATTTTCTATTATCAATCATTGTGTCATGGGTGATATGGTATGCTAGAAACTGTGCTACATTCAAAGGCAAAGTTCTTGAAGTTAAGGATTGTGGGATAATTGTTATGAAGATGGCACAAATCTATAATAATGATAAGATGAAGATTGGTTATAATCGGATCAGTTTGTTCTCTTTCACTGTTAATCAGCCAGTACTTTTTTTTGATGGGGCAGCTCAGCATGGTTTGTGTGCAGCAAGTGGTGTGATTTTTTAAACAAAGATCACTATTTTACACTTCGACTAAATTGTGGATCTTGGACAAACATGAAGGCGAAATTGCTGGCCTTGTGGTGTGTATTGAAGAATGCTAATGTATTTGGTCTTGTGGACTTAAAGGTTTATGGTGATTCTCGGGTTACAATTAAGTGGGCTTCCAGGGAGTACAGCTTACATGTTTTGGCTCTTAGACATTGGTGCTGGCGCACTAGGGCTGAGATTGACAAATGTGAGAAAATCACATTTGAACATATTTATAGAGAACATAATGATTTGGCAGATAAGTTATCCAAGCAAGCTTTCGATGGAATCGAAGGATATCTTATTTGGGAAGAATGGTATGAGCAAAATGTATTGGAAAATGGGTCTCATTACTTTTTGGGGGATTGTTGAGATTGATTAGTCTTATTTTGATGTTTGACTGTTAAATCACAGAACTATCCTGGATTTTTGTTATTTTGTACGAGCCTGCATGCTTTGGTTTTGAAGGAAAGTCTTGAGAATATAAGACTTGATATATCTTTGTACTATTTGATTCTAAAGAATAGCAATAGTATGTTTTTTTCCTCTGAAAAAAAAATATATAATATCACATGATATTTTATTTTTTATATGTAGAATTGAACGTATGCATCCATATTCTTACTATGATTTGGATTCATTAATAATAATATAACATCCATTCATGTGACGATATATATAATATCACATGATAATTTATTTTATTTGTATGTGTGGTCGAACGTATACATCCATATTCTTACTATGATTTGGATGGTTTATTGTTTATGAAAAATCCATTATTATACATTTCAACTATGACTTTGTGAACATTGTGACTTTGTCAACATTGATCATGTTTTCCATATCATATCTCATATATATATTTAAATTTAAATTTATTTTAAAAATATATTTATAATTATAAAAATATTAACATTTATATAACCAATTTATAATAATATAACAATCTAAAACATTCATGTCACTATATTTACAGATATATAATATTACATCATAAGGGATTCTTTATACCTTAAATCTCCTTGTATGCAGGCTATACTTAGACATTATATTTTGATAGAACATTGTTTATGAACACATTGAAGTGCGGTCTATTTATATTTTAAGATAAATAAATTTCAATATATACATATTTATAATAAAGGAAATGAAAATATTTGGAAGATTAAATAATTATTGATTATTTAACAAAGTTTTTAAATAGCAATATATTATTTACAAGTTTGGAATGAAGAGTCGAAATTATTTAACTTTATGTTCCCTTGTATCAAATATATAGTAAATAATAATATGTAGTGGAGCTTTATGGAGCCAATAGTAGATTATCTCTTGGATGAGTTTTGTGGAGCCAAGTTCTTTACAAAATTGGATCTTTGCTCATGCTACCACCAAATAAGGTGAATAAGGCCGACATCCCTAAGAGAGTATTCCACACACATGAATGACATTATGAGTATTTAGTAATTCCATTTTGACTTTGTAATGCTCCGTACACTTTTTAGAACTTCATGAACAAGATATTTTGCCCTTTCTTATGATCTACCTTGACCTAAAGCGAAACGTGGAACTCCCATTGGGAGCTTGTTGATAGAACCTTGCAACTCCTCCAAGACCACCAAATGTGGTTTTGTGGCATTAGAGGTTGAATATTGAAGGTCACATTGTTAGTTGAGATGGGTGCAAGTGGATCCTAAGAAGGTTATGGTTATGCAAGATTGGCCACATCGTAATAAGACCTTGAAGAGCTTGTGTGGTTTCTTAATATTTATGAGCTACTACACAAAGTTTGTGAAGAATTATGGGAAAATCGATGCCCCCTTAATATCCCTAATAAAAAGGAATGTCTTTATATGGAACAGGGTTGTTGAGCAAGCCTTTTTAGTTTTAAAGGGAGCCATTTGCAAAGACACCCATCTTAACAATGCATAATTTTACTAAGACTTGTGTCTTAGAATGTAATACATTGAACAAAGGTATTAGAGATATGTTGATGCAAGAAGGGTGCCCCTAAACATTCACCAATAAGTATTTGTGCAGTATAAATTTGGGAAAATACACCTATGAGAAAGAGATGATGGCCACCATCCATGTAGTTGATACTTGGCACCCATATTTCATCAGCAGGGACTTCCAAATAAAGACCGATCATCATTGTTGGAAGTATTTTTTGAACAAAGATTATCATACCTTGAGAAACACAAGTGGGCATCTAAGATGCTTGGTTATGATTATGAGATCATATATAAGAAAGGAAAAGAGGATCTGATGGTTGATGCTTTATCGCATAAATATGAGAAATGATCTATCTCTGCCTTATCCTTACCCATAGTCGATTGGCTCATTGAATCCCATCATGAAACATTTGCATATTGTTCAACACATCCAAAGGTTTTATGAGAATTCCAATTCCCCCTAAGGGATATACATGGCAAAAGACACCTTGAAGTATAAAGGATGAATTCTTTTGGTGCAAAATTCTACGTTAAAACAATGAGTCTTATAGGAGTTGCATTCAATTCCTATTATGGGTCATTCTTGCATTTAGAAAAAACTATGAACAAGCTAAACATTATTTATTTTGGGAAGGCATTGAAACATGCATACAATATTTTAAAGCTACATGTAACGCTTGTTAGAGGAAGAAAGGTGGGACGGTGAAAACTCACAGGGAATCACAACCACTATTGATACTAGACACTATCTAGAGTGACATTTCCATATGATTTTATAGTGATACTTCCAAAAGAAGGAAAAAATATCATCATGAAGGTAATTGACCTCCTTTTCAAATATGTTCACTTTTGTTCCCTATCACGCCCATTAATATCCTCCACAATTGCCCAAATTTTCATGGATCATATTTTTAAGTTACATGGCATGCCCACTTCCATTGTGTCAGATCAAGATCCCACATTCACCAACAAATTTAGTAACATGCTTATTTAATATTAAACATACACAATTCAAAATTTGCACTATTTATCATCCTCAAACTCATGGTCAAACAAAAGTGATCAGCAAGTTCTTGGAAACCTATTTGAGATGCTTTGTTTCAAGAAGGCAGCACCAATGGTTATAGTGGATACACTTTGCAAAATGGTCGTACAATACCACTTATCATGGCACTACCAAAACAACACCATATGAAGTTGTGCATGGCCAACAACCCTTATTAGTGGCTTCATATTTACCAGGTGCTGCTCCAAGGTTCAAAAAGTGGATTGCATGCTTCACACTAGAAAATCCAATTTTCACACACTTAAAGACAATTTGGTTGTAGCTTAAAATGAATGAAGCAACAAACTGACCAACATTGCTCATAGCATTCTTTTACAGAAGGGGATAGGCTGTTTCTTTTCCTTCAACCCTAAAAACAAACATCTCTCGAATACAAAAGACACTAGAAGGTCACACCGAAAGTATATATACCTTATCAGACACTCGGGCACTTCAAACAAGTTTCCTACAAATTGGCTCTCCTATCCACTCCAAGATACATAAACTCTTTCATGTATCTTGTTTAAGGAAGGTAGCATGGATCAATTGCAGTGTGCAAACTAGCTTGTTGGAACTTGGTGAAGAAGGGTCTATTTAGCTATAGCCAAAATCAATATTAGCCATGAGAGAATGTTAACTACTCTAGCTCACAATCCAATAGGTACTAATCCAGTGGAAAGATATACAACTAGAAGATGCCACATGGGAACCAACAACAATTTTACACCAGTTTCCACATTTCCAACGTTGAGGACAATGTTGTTTTTGAATGGGCGGGATAGGTTAAAGTCCTACCCTAACCTCCCTACTTTAGGAGTTAGTCAATTCATGTGCAAGGCCACTTTATTTGAATGAGGCCAATTAGTTAGTTAACCTTGATGTGAAAGGATTGTCTTTATTAAATAAGATCCACTAGGTCATTGATACACATTAGTAATGACACCACAAGTAGTTAGAGTTTTGTTACATCTAGAGCTAGAAAGCTATTTAATATTTTTTCAACATTATTGTTATAATTGGAGATTTGCTTATAAGAGGTTGCACCCTCAAAGAGGCCCATCAACATTCTTCTATGTTTTGGAAATCATTCATAAAAAGGTTTTATTTCATAATATTCATATTATTATCTTGTGTATTTGTTCTTTTACATTGGTATTTCTCAAAATATCTTGTTTGTGATTTAATTTTAAGGGTTAAGGGTCACTATACACATTGATCATGCTTCATAACGCATTTCACGAGTTAACATTAGATGGTATTTTTCATTACTTAAGGAAATGTTTGCGAAGGTATGTGAATATATATGTATGTAAAATAAAAATAAAAATATAATAATAAATAAAACATGTTAACACCCAAAAATTGTTCATCAAGCTCATCCCCCTAGTCACATAAACCATTTATCCATTTTTCCTACATTTTTGGCCTCCCAAAACCCAAAAATACCTAAGTTGGTAACCAAATAGGCAAAAAATCAATTATTTCCCTAAAAAATAATTAAATTCCTTCAAAAAAGTCAAAATCCCCAAAAAATAAAATAAAATAAAAAAGAAATGGGGGAAATTATTCAAAATAAAGGAAAAAGGAGGGAAAACGCAAAATACCACAAACCAATACTAGTGGTTTCCCAATACCATGGGACAATACTCCACCACCCAAAATTGTTATAAAAAGGTGATGGAGGCCCCCTATTTCACATGATTCACTCTTCCTACCATTATTCTGCCAAAATCACTATTGAACCCTATCCTCCACATTTAAGCTTATGTTCACATAGTTGGGCTTAGCCACCACCTTGAGCATTTGGAGGAGAATCGGAGACACTGGAGACTCAGAGCACCACCATCTCTATAGCTACAAGGGCCCCCAGCATCTACTCACCACTTTGAGGTAAAAAAAAACATTGTAAATCTATTTTACATAATACAAATGAAAAAATCATTCTTTTATTCATAACCCTCGTTTACTGAATGTTTCATGAAATGGATGCTTAATGCTTAGTTTAGTTTCATTTTTATTGTTGTAAATTCCTCATATTTTTACTTTATGTTATTTCCATTTGCATGCACACACCCATATTCACGAATTGTTACTAAGTAGCTCACAACTCTTAGTAAGTGCATTTATGCACTAGCTGGTGTGAAAACGCTAACTACAAAACAATTTATATTTCCTTACATAACATACTTTCAAATTAATAATATTAAAAATAAGTTCTTCAAACCTAATCACATAACATAAATGTTTTAAACTCAATTTAAAATATATAACATAATTATAATAATATAGCATTCATGTCATGCGATATATATATATATATGAGGGAGCGATGGACATCTGCGGCGCGTCAGCGAGAGGACCGGAGGTCAAAGGATGAAGGAGTGATCTATGAGGGAGATGGAACAGTAGAACCCTCCCCTCTCCCTTTTCAATCTTTTTTCCCTGTACTTGTGTTGGATAGGATCCACGTGTTCCTTTAGAATTTTGTTGCTCACGTCATTCTCAAACCTCCAAGCAAAGACGTGTATCGGTGACACAGGATGGAATTGGACGAGGTATATTATGACAACCCTTCTTATGAGGGACCCATATTTTCCAAGGTTGATGAAATTAAGTGCGTGAGAGAGTCATTAGAAGATTTGACGGATCACTCGTTGATCCGTACTTTAAATTATGAACAGAATTCATTATACATCCAAGGAAATAATTGAACCGGTACATCGAAGATTGGACCAGAGAAATGTCAGGACGTAAGAAAGGTGCCAAAACAAAAAAGGAGTTGGCCTCCTAGTGGTTGGCAGTGAGATTGGTATTGAGGAGGTTCCAGCATACTTGAGTTATGCACTGGTAGGTAGATTTTGTGGTAAGTTTGTTGGATAATCATCCTTGTGTAACTCAATGGAGACGAATTGAAAAGAAGTTATTGATCAACTGCCAACCGTTCATATTATGTCACGAGGTTGGATCCTGTTCAGACTCCACTCCGAACTAGATAAACAGATATTATTGAATCGAAGTAGGAGATGGGGTCCTTCAGGGCTAATCTTAAAATAATGGCAAGTTGACTTCGACGCTAAGAGGGATCCATTGAACGTTCCAATGATGTTTTGGAAAAAATAGATTTTGGAAGTGATTGGAGGGAAGTTAGGACGCTTTATAGCCTTGGAGGAGAACTAGGAGATCAAGGTTGATAGAAGATGCGCTAAAATTCTGGTAGAAATGGATCTTCATGATGGTTTGTATGAATAAATAAAGATTGAAATGAATGGGAGCATCTGGAATCAACGATTCGATTATTGGAAAATACAGTTTTGGTGTTTTGGTTGCAGAAAGGTTGGACATTTGGCTCGAGATGTCTATCACCCTCCCCTATTCACTGGCGAAAAAAAGTATGGGTTAAAAAACAATCAAAAGAATCAAACCTCACAGTGAATGTAATGGGAAAGAGACAATAGATCCCGCTAAATTCATATAGCGAGGATGGCCGGCAGCTGGAGAACGTGCACAAGGGAGAGACTGGCGCAATTATTGAGGAATCATCTTCCTGCTCCGGTAAGCTTGTCAATTCCATTCCCCCCTATGTTATTCCTTTTTCTGGTACTACTGTCGTCGTAGACAAGCCTAGTCCTTCTTGGATCCCTAACCCTATTCCAAGTACGACCCCTAACATGGTACAGGCAAAGGAAGGACCGATTATTCCCTCTCCCGTCAATACAATAAAGTTAGATTCCCCCAATCCACCAATAACCAAGGTATATAACACTAGGGCTAGGGTAGATTCCTTGGAAAGAAATGATGGAGTGGTTACCGAAGGTTTGAATGTAGACCCAGCACCAAATATTACCCTGGGTAGAAAGTCACAGTTATTGAAAGCAAAGAAGCAAGCAGTCTTGGATATAAAAGCTGGAAAGCGGTCTACAATCAATGGGGCCCTTAGAGAAGGAAAATCCCTCCCAAGGGTTACTTGATGTTGTGTCTATCTTTCAATGCAAGGGGGTTAGGGCCCCCCCCAAACAAAATTCCCTCAAAAGGATGATAAACACCTTGAACCCATCTATTATCCTTATCTAGGAAACTGTGATTGGAGGTATAAAGGCCCAGGAGATCCTTGGGCATTAGCTAAAATATTGGTCCTTCGATTTCTTGGATGCGAATGGACACTCAGGAGGTTTATTATCAACTTGGAGCCCATAATTAGTGAAACTTTCAACGATCAAGTATGAATCAGTTCTGAAGTTATTTCTGGAAGATAAATCCATGGGAGTAACTTTTACCATTCTAAATGTGTATGGTCCCTTCATAAATTGACAAGCTTTCTGGGAAAACTTCTCTACAAAAGGGATCTGAGAGTCACAAAATTTGATCCTGGGAGGTGATCTTAATCTCATAGTTTCAAAAAGAGAAGTATGGGGGAAGTCGGCAAGGCCAGATTCGCTCAACAAATTTTTTAGTGTCTTTTTTTAATCCAAAGGCCTTCTCTATGTCCATCCTCGTAATATTGAGCCCACTTGGAGGAATAGGAGGAACGGGGAAAGAGAAATATCGAAAAGGCTGGATAGATTTTTTATTTCAGAGAACCTCCTTGCAGGACAGTTAACTATTTCTTCATGGGTTGAGGAAAGAGGTTTATCCAATCATCGTCCTATCTTACTATCCATCACACTCCAGGATAGGAATTCGAGCGCCCCGTTCAAGTTCAACCCCGTATGGTTAAAGGAAGAAGGATATCAGAATTTGATCAAGGGTATATGGGTACCAGTGAGGACAAACCCACGGGGCTCATGTATGAAACAAATGGTGGATAATCTAGCCAATGTAAAAAATGCTTCCAAAGATTGGGAAAAAACATTTCAAGCAAATCAACAAGATTAATTAAAGGGGGTGGAAGCAGGTATTTCATAGGTTTACAAAAAGAACTCCACCAAATTATTTTCCGAAGAGGAGGTGGAGAGGCTAAATAGTTACGAAGTCAAGCAAACATAACTCCTAGCAAGAGAAGAACTATTGTGGAGACTCAAGAGCAGAGCAGTCTGGATATCAGAAGGGGATAATAACACCAAATTTTTCCACCGTTATGCATCTCACAGAAGAAATGTCAATACTATTATTGAAATACAGAATGAGCAAGGCTCTAAGATTACTTCTTTCAAGGATAAGGTTGAGGTGGGGGTTACTTATTTCAATTATTTATTTGAGGAACATGAGGGGTGTCGTATACAATAAATGTTTCAAGTCCTAATACTCTTTCCAAGATCAGTAACAGAGGAAACGAATGATTCTCTAACAAAGGAAGTAACGGAGGAAGAACTCAACTGGATAGTACATTCCTTTCAAAAAGGGAAAAGCCCAAGTCCATATGGCTTCTCCATGGAGTTCTTCCAAGGCTTTTATGAAATCCTAAAGAACGATTTGTTGATGGTAGTCTAGGAATCACATCATTTTGGAAAGGTATTGGGAGTTATAAATTCAACCTTTCTAACCCTAATACCAAAACAGTAGAAACCTATGACCTTTGTTGATTTTAGACCAATTTCATGTTGCAATGTGGTCTACAAGATAATATCCAAAGTAATTTCTCAACAACTAAAGCCAATTTTAAGTGAGATCATCTCAGAGGAACAATTTGGCTTTATGTTCAACTACCAAATCCATGATGCAGTATCAATAGCCCAGGAGGCAATTCATACAATCAATACAAATAAGTTCAGTGCCTTTGCTTTAAAATTAGACATATTCAAGGCCTATGACAAGGTTAATTGGATGTTCCTTTGTCTCTTTCTTATCCAAGTCAACTTTTTATTAGACTTGGTAAATTGGATTATGGGTTGTGTAAATTCAACCTCTTTTGTGATCCTCATTAATGGTTCTCCATCCCCCTTCTTTCGATCGACGAGAGGATTGAGACAAGGGTGCCCTCTATCTCCCTTCCTTTTCCTATTCATAGCTGAAAGCACAGAGCAAACTAATGCAGTAGGCAAAAAGATCAAGGTATTATAAAGGATTAGGGGTATATGATTCTGCGAATCTGAGTCACATTTTGTTTGTAGATGATGTACTTATGTTAGGTGAAGGAACGATGGATAATTTGGAATTGATTTCCTAGATTTTATCCCTCTACAAAAAAAGCCACAGGAATGGAAATCAATGTAGAAAAATCAAACTTTTTTTTTCAATAGAATCCCAGAAGGCACACAACAGAGAGTGGTAAATGTGATGGCTTACCCATCAAATCCTTTTTTCGAAGGTTTCAAGTCTTTAGGTTTTTTCCTAAAACCAAATTCCTATTCCTTTAAGGATTGGTTGTGGATGTACAAGAATGTGGAAGCATGAATTTCTTGTTGGGAAAACATGTTCCTATCAAGAGGTGCTCATTTAACTCTACTTAAGGCTGTTCGCCAAAGTATCCTTGTGTATTGGGATCCTATAGCTTATATCCCAAAAGGAATTTTAGTCAAGATTCGAAAGAAGTGCTTCTCCTTTCTTTGGACAACTAGTAAACAGAAAGAAGGGATTCCACTGGTGAAATGGTCTACAATTGCAAACCTAAAAGAGCTGGGTGGTTGGGGGATAAAGAACCCACTTTTATTTAGTCAATCCCTACCTACAAAATTGTTATGGAGGTTAGCTCAAAACTCAGAATCCCTGTGGTACAAATCTTTAATCTCCAAATACTGCCCCAACTCTTCAATAGTAGAATGGTTCATATGCAGAGACAAATCTCATAAGGCAGGATAAGTAGGTTGGAAAGCATTAGTCCTCTCCTTTTCTCTTATTAGAAATTGGATAGCTTGGATAATTGGGAATGGAAGGAATGTGCGCATAGGGAAAGACCCATGGGTTGGAGCAGGGGAGGGTTATAAACTCTCTGTTAGTGCACTAACTAAAATTAAAAATTCCAACATTACTATGCTTGTTGATGCAAAGATTGATTCTACACAAGACAGTATTCAAAGTAACTAGAAATCTACATAAGATCTGGGGTTATATGGAGAGGAAGCCAATGAATGGGAAAGTTTCATAAACAACCTAATATTGAACTTCGTCGATCTGGATGAAAATGAAACAGATAAGCTAGTCTGGAAGAAGAACAACACAACAAGGGACTTCTCAGCAAAATTGGGATATGAAGCTTATGCCATCAACGTGTTTTCAGTTGAAAAGAAATGGTGGTGGTCGACCTTATGGAAGACCGCAGGGCCACTAAAAGTGAAAAATGTGGCTTTCCTTAAGCGACAAGATACTCAAATGGGAAAATTTGCTTATGCGAGGTTGGGATGGCCCAAGTTGGTGTGCTTTATGCCAAGTATGTTGTGAAACCTCTTCTCATTTATTTACCTCGTGTGCTTATGCAGTGGCAGTATGGAGCGTTGCTACAAAGGAATTGAGCAATTTAGATATCTCGATGGAACCATCTTTGGAGCTTTGCTGTCAAAAATGGTGGAAGAACCCTTTGGTACGTTATTATGATGCTTTTCCATCCCTTTTCGTTTATGGTCTCTGGTGGTGAGGAACTCTACAATTTTCCAAGATCAGAGAGCCCCTATAGAAGTCACCTCGGTGTTAATTGTGCAGTGGTCAAAAGAACATAAAAAGAAGAAAAATAGAAAAAGCCTTGTATTCTTATTCATCCAAGCTTCGACAAGAGAACTCCTTGGGCATATTTTGATGGAGCAATCCAAGGAGATCCGCCTTTAGAAGGTTCTAGAGGAATTATCTATCTCTTAGAGGAGGTAAAGATAAGCATTCAGTATGGTCCATGTCACTGCACTAATAGCAAGGCTGAGCTGGCATCCCTCTGGTCAATCCTCCACACAACGCTGGGTCGTAATATTAATAATTTTCAAGTCTTTGGATATTCGAAGATGGCAATTGAATGGGAAAATAAAAAGATGCAAATCAAGGCCCCACATTTACAGCCACTACTGAATCAAATTCAAAGACAATTAGAGCAATTTTTCTCTATTACTTTCAACCATGTATATCGTGAGTTAAATGAAGAGGTAGACGTGCTATCAAAAATTCCTTACTTTTAGCTCTGGGCTTGATGAGGGTGGAAGAGCGGAGGATTCAGCCCTTTCCCTAATCAATTTCACCAAAGTTAATTCAAAGACAGTTTGCGGATTTTGAAGCATAACGCAGCCTTTGTTTGTTTTAGAGAATATGAAGCTATTCAGTAAGCCTACAGAGCAGCTAAAGGGAACATCTGAAGCAGATCACTTTCAGAAGATGAATGAATTTGATCTGGAAACCTAGATGCAATAATATCAGAGGTAGCACAACTAATGCTTATCTGTTGATTTTGAAAGATCAAACAGCGACAATTGTGGACTACATTTTGTATTATATCCTGATAAGTAATATTTGAATTGGTTCCAAATGATAACTCACAAAGAAACCACACTTGAAGTTGAATTTTGGAATTTTGAGGTTGTATGAATGTATAAAGATTCGAGTTTTTTTTGTGGAAAGCAATGAATGTAAGTCCTTTTAGGACAGTTTATGATCATTCTTCTTGAATGATTGATATTTTCCATATGGAATGTGTGTGTGTGCAGGCGCGCGCATTTCACTTATTAACATTAAAATAGTATTATTTATATATAATGTTTTAGGATGCATTTTACTTATTAAGGTTAAATAAAAAAGTTCATTATTTAAAAAATATAAATAATATTTTCCAGTATTTAAAGATAAATTTTTATAAATATTTTATATATATATTATGATTTATGATGCATTTTACTCATTAATATTCAAATAATATTTTTCATTATTTAAAAAAAATTAAAAATATTATATGAAAGATTTTTTTCAAAGAAAAAAAAAACAAAAAACATATTTTTTCCACATAAAAAAACATATGTTAAATGTTATATGAAGAAAAGAAAAAAAGTATATATATATATATAATTATAATAATAATAATAAATGAAGTTAAACTCCTTGCATTACGCACTCTCAACTTTTATAATATTAAGAATAAAGTCTTCCAACCTAATCGCATAGAATTTAAATATTTTAATTTCAATTTAAAAATATCTAATATATTTTTAATAATATAACATTTTTTTTCAGTGGAAAAATCATCTTCCTGCTATTCTGAAGGAATCAAGGAAAGCTAGTCAATACATAGGGGCTCAACAAGAGCATCATGTCACTTACAAGAATTGAACCTAGGTGGAGAGGGTAACAATCATTCCTCCCGACCACCCAAGCTACATCCAATGGACTCATATAATATTATAATATAACATTCATGTCGCCAAATCTATAAATATATAATATTACATAATAAGTGACAATTCTTCACTCCTTAAATCTTTTTGTATATGTGGATTAAATGTAGACATCCATATTCTATACTATGACTTCCATATTCTGTACTATGATATGATTTTGATTGATTATTGTTTATGAAAACTTTTTATATCCTATCTTATGGTTTGGATTGATTATTGTGTATGAAAACTTCATATTCTATGGTTTTGATTGATTATTGTTTTTGGAAATATGGAAAATTTGAATCATATCCTTTTATCAAAGAATTATAAACTTGTACTAGGGCATAATACAACTCCAAGTATGGTTTATTGTACAAATTATTTCAAGGAGATTTGTTTTAGACTTAAATAGTTTGTTTATTTACTTAAGAGCACACTTTCTAGCATACATTACAATCAAAAGATAAACTTAAGACAAATCTCCATTACAAAGTCCACCAATCCATTGGATTGGTACAATCCATATAAGGATGACCACTTTTAATTTTAAATTATATTTACTTTATTAATATATAGATAAGTAAAGTGTTTTGTTGTGAATTGTCCATCCATGTGACAAACTAATGAATTGTTGTGAATTGCCCGTCCATTACCAACTAATTATGGTTCTACCAAGGGTCGACATGGATCAAATCCATTTAGGTGCAAATCTTTTCTAGAATGCAAAACTTGAGTAAAGGTTGCACTTCAAGAAATTTGATCGATCTCTACGCTCGGTAGAGCCATAGTTAAGATATATATAATTCCTTGAACAAAGAATATGGTTCAAATTTTCCATGCTTCCAAGCTGCTGCCTCGTTATCCTTCATGAAATTCCTTATTTTTATCACAAAAATAAGGAATTTCGCGAAGGATAAAGAGGTGGAAGCTTGGAAGCATGGAAAATTTGAACCATATTCTTTGTTCAGGGAATTATAAATGTGTACCAAGACATTATACACCTCTAACTATGTTTTTTTGTACAAATTAATTCAAAGGATTTTTGTTTTGAAATGAAATAGATAAATTTTATTTACTTAAGAGTACACTTTCTAGTAAACTTTATTAATATATACATACTTAAAGTTTTTTATTGTGAATTGTTCCAAAGTAGAATGCTTTAAATAAAGATATATATAAAGAGCTAAGTCATTTGTTGAATTAGTGTTATTTAGTTATTTAAGTTTGATTTTGATTATATAGAAAAGAGAAAAAGAGGTGAAATTTCCTAGGCTTCAAATGAAATGAATTTTAAATTAAAAATTGATATACATTTATATAAATTTGTTTTGCAATTTAGTTAATTTAAATTTGAATTGGACATTTTTTTTTAATTTATCTTTTTAATATTTTTTTTTAGAGTCCATTTATAACATACGTGACACATCTCACTCTTTTGGGTTGTAAAAAAGGCCTCTCGACCCAATAATATTACATGATAAGTGAGTCTTTATACCAACATTCATATAACCATTATATCTATAAATATATAATATTACATGATAAGTGATTCGGTATGCCTTAAATCTCCTAGTATGTAGGTTACGCTTAGACATCTATATTCTTACTATGATTATATTTTGGTTTATCATTGTTTATGAAAAGTTTGAATTGTTATCCATTTATATTTTACGATAATTAAATTTCAATGTACACATTATTTTAGTAAAAGAAACGATAACTTTGATGACTAAATAATTCAATTATCCAACAAAGTCTTTGAATAGCAATATATTATCTACAATTTTGGAAGGAAGAATCATCAACATATCACCATTATTTAACATTTTGTCCTCTTGGAAGAATAATAATATGTAATGAAGCTTCATGGAACCATGCATAGATTATCTCTTGGTTGAACTTCATGGAGGCAAGTTCTTTACTAAATTGGGCATTCACTCACACTATCATCAAATAAGGATGAATAAGATGGACATCCCCAAGAGAGTGTTCCACACAGATGAAGGTCATTATGAGTTTTCAGTGATTTCATTTTGACTTTGTAATGCTCCATCCACTTTTTAGAACCTCGTGAACAAAATATTTCGGCCCTTCCTATGCAATTTTGTGTGTGTATTCTTTGATGATACCTTAATCTATAGTGAAACATGGGACTCCCATTTGGAGCTTGTTGATAGAGCATTATAAATCCTCCAAGAACACCAATTCTTCCTTAAACATTCCAAATGTGTTTTTGTGGTTTTAGAGGTCAGATATTGAAGGTCACATTGTTAGTAAGGAGGGGTGCAAGTGGATCCTAAGAAAGTTGTGGCTATATGGGATTGGCCACACCCTAAAACCTTGAAGAACTTTTGTGGTTTCTGAGGACTTACGGGCTACTACACTAAGTTTGTGGAGCATTATGGGAAAATCGATGCACCTTTAACATCCTTGATAGTATTTGTATACAACAAGTCTATCAAGTGAGCCTTTTTAGCTTTGATGGAAGCCATGTGCACTACACCTTTCTTAGCAGTGCATGATTTCACTAAGACTTTTTGTTAAAATGCAATACATATAATAGAGGTCTCAGAGCTATGTTGATGCAAGAACGGTGCCCCTTAACATTCACCAATAAGTAGTTATGTGGTAAAAATTTGGGAAAATACACATATGAGAAAGAGATGACAATCATCTTCCATGTAGTTGATACTCAACACCCATATCTCATAGGGAGGCACTCCCAAATCAAGACTTCCCACATCATAGTTTGAAGTATTTTCTAAATAGAGGTTATCATCCCTCAAGAAACACAACTGTGTATCTAAAATGCTTGGGTATGATTATGAGATCATATGTAAGAAAGGCAAAGAGGATGTGATGGTTGATGTTTTATTGCAAAAATATGAGGAAGGATCTATCTTTGCCTTATCCTTACATGTAGTTGATTGGCTCGTTAAACCCCATCAAGAATCACGAACAGTTGACACTATTGTTCAACTCATCTAAAGGCTTCAGAAGAATCCCGATTTTCGTAAGGGATATGCATGGAAAAAAGATACCTTGAAGTATAAAGGGTGTTTTTTTTTGGTACAAAATTATGCATTAAAACAACAACTCTTATAGGAGTTGCATTCATCTCCTACTACAGCTCACTCTGGCATTCAAAAAACCTATTAATGAGCTAAACACTCTTTCTTTCGGGAATGCATGAAAACTAATATACAAGATTTTGTAGCTACATGTGATGCTTGTTAGAGGAAGAAGGGTGGTATAGTGAAGACTCAAGAAAATTGTTGTTAATTTTTTATCTTTTATTTAGAAATGCAATAGTACTTGAAATCAAATAACAATGATACACATAAACAATCACATTCGACATATGAATTTACACTGGGGAAACCCTCTATGACTTGAAGGAGAAAATCCCAGCAAAACCTTCCTTAGTATATTGATAGATAGTAGAGAATGTATTTTACATCAAGCACCCCCAGTGCAATTACAAAGCAAGAGAAAGATAAAGATAAAGAAGAGAGACTTGGAATAATATCTCGCACAAAGATAAGTGCATTGCATTCAAGGGAGAAGAGAATTCACCTCACATTGAATTCATCAATCCTGTATAACATATTTATATATTCTTCACGTGCATCGGCTTCTATTTTTATCTTTTGACTTCATGATGAACTTGCCCTCCATCTGGATGTATCAATCTTACATGAAGAAGAGCGCCCCACTTCTCATGCAGTGCATTAACTCACCAAACTGAGTCTTAGGATGAACTCGCCCCTTAACTGAAAGCTTGGCCACTTAGTTAGGTGGCTAACTTAAGTGTTGTCATGCAAGTGTCGCAACTCAAGTGTTGTCTTTTAGTTTAACATAAGACTATGTTGTCATTTAGTTTAACATAAGTGTCATGATGCAATAACACTTAGTTAACTAGACCTTCTTTGTTATCACTTAGTTAACTCTCTTAACTGATTCTTTCTTGTTAACATCATTGTAGAGATCAATTCGAGCTCTCCTTTGATTTACTAAAGTCTTCATTGAAGTTTAACCATTTGAATTCTCTCTTAATTAATTCTTTTATGTGCAATTCAAATTATCTCATATCTTATCACATCTTATATTTATCTCTTGTCTTATTTGCATAGTCCACATGTTCCAACTTAATTATCATATCAAATATACTAAGGATGTTTTCCCAATGATGTGATCATATTGTCCTATTATCGTTCCAAGTGGTTATATGCTAAAGTAATTCACTTTAGGGGTGGCCAATCCCCAGGAGAGACTTAATAGCTCAACCATGGTTAGTAATGCATCACACACCATACATGGAAAGCATCACCTCAACACATAAGGCACCACCTGAACACATGAGGATCTGTCTTGACACACAAGACCTTAGCCTTGACTAGCAAGATTGTACAACATCATCACTTTGACATACAAAGCACTTTTCTCAACACATGAAGCTTAACCATTCTTGAGTTCAACTCAAGATTCTTCTCCAATTTTCCTGAGACCAACTTAGGCTCCTATAAGGCACTACCTTGACACACGCGGCTCAATCTTGACACACAAGATTGACCTGGAGAATGACTTATGATGTTGTAACTTTAACAATTACAACCACTATCGATACTAGCCACTATTTAGACCTACATTTCCATTGATTTTATAGTGAACTTCCCAAAAGTAGGAAAGCAATTGATCATCGTGGTGGTAATCGAACTCCTTTCCAAATATGTTCACTTTTTCACCCTATTGCACCCATTCATTCCCTCCACAATTGTCCAAGTTTTCATGGATCAAATTTTTAAGTTACATGGCATGCCCACTTCCATTGTGTAAAATCAAGATACCACGTTCACCAAAGAATTATAACATGGTTATTTAATCTTAAACATACAGAAGTGGTCAACAAGTGCTTGAAAGCCTATTTGAGATGCTTTGCTTTAGAAAGGCATCACCAATGGTTATAGTGGCTACACTTTGCAGAATAGTGGTACAATACTACTCATCATGGCACTACCAAAATGACACCATATGAAGTTGTGTATGGCCAACAACCCTTATTAGTGGCTTCATATTTACTAGGTGTATCCAAGTTTCAAAAAGTGGATTGCACGCTTCACAGTAGAAAATCCAATTTTCACACACTTAAGACTAGACAATTTGGTTGTAGCTTAAAAATGAATTAAGCAACAAACTAACCAATATCGCTCAAAGAATTTGTTTGCAAAAGAAGATCAAGTGTTTTTTTGTCTTCAACCTTATAAACAAACATCTCTCAAAGAGAAAAGAAACTAGAAGATCACACCAAAATT
This sequence comes from Larix kaempferi, assembly GCA_027924585.1. Taxonomy (NCBI): domain Eukaryota; kingdom Viridiplantae; phylum Streptophyta; class Pinopsida; order Pinales; family Pinaceae; genus Larix; species Larix kaempferi. The sequence continues at coordinate 12,066,573 of BSBM01001331.1, read as the reverse complement.
CTATAGACCTTATTAGATCTTCTAGTGCTTCAAACATGTGGCCTATAAATTGGCTCTTTCAATGCACTCCAAGATACATCCACTCTTTCATGTGTCTTGTTTAATGAAGGTAGCATCGATTGAATTGCAATGTGCAAACTAACTTATTGGAACTTAATGAAGAATGGGTCCATTTAGCTACATCAAAAAGTAGTATTCGCCACGAGAGAATGTTGAATACTTTAGCCCACAATCCAAGAAGTACTCATCTAGTGGAAAGATATGAAACTAGAAGATGCCACATGGGAACCAACAACAATTTTACAATAGTTTCCACATCTCCAGTTTCTTGAGGACAATATTGATTTTGAAAGTGGGGCATGTTAAACTCCTACCCGAACCTCCCTACTTTAGGAGTTAGTCAATTGATGTATAAGGCCACTTTCTTGGAAAGGTCAATTATATAGTCAATAATTACTTAATGTAAAAGGATTGTCTTTATTAAATAAGACAAGACCCATTAGGTGGTTGATACATATTAGTAATGACACTATAAGTAGTTAGAGTTTTGTTATTTCTAGAGTTAGAAGGCTACATAATGTTTTGCATGTATTGTTATAATTGGACCTTTGCTTAAGAGATTGATTGTGGAGGCCCATGAACACTGCTCTCTTTTGGAAATCATTAATAAAAAGGTCCTATTTCGTAAGATTAATATCAAGGCAGCGTAAGAAATACATCCCACTCAGATCCTGAAATTAGATTGGAATTTATCCTGGAATTTAATGAACATCAGGGCAACGTAAGAAATACATCCCACTCAGTATGCTATGCACACTGGAATTCATGGTTCACAATGAATCCTCTGGTACAAACATCCTATTCATTCAGCAGGGTTATGAATGGAGTAAACTCGTATTCGATCTTTGTTCTAGGACCTTCTTCTTCTGGTGAGATGCTTGAGAAAAGCGATGGAAGTATCAAAACTATTATATGGATTTATAATCAGTGGGAAGTTGGTGAACCTGGAAGATTCTCAAAGTTTCTCTTGAGGAATTTGCTTTTCAGGCCATCGCATTTGGATCAGTTCCTTGGTGAGAATTGGAGTATAGTCTCGAACAGGAGCAGTAGATGCTTAGCTGAGTTTCCCTGGTGGAATTTGTCTCCAAGATCATCGCATTTTGTTCAGTTTCTTGGGGCAAATTGGAGTATAGGTTTGAATAGGAGCTCTAAATGTTTAGAGGGAAGCTCTGAAAGTGGTCGGAGTTTCCTCACTATAGAAGAACTCCTTCCTCTCTGCTAGAGTATCTGTCAATCTTGTGGCAATCTTTGGAGAAACCTGCAACAGCCTGAAGATCAGTCTTGGGACCATCGTGTCGAAGGATCGAAGACGAGCGAGCAATCACAGGTCGACTAGGGTGGAAGTAAGATTTCAACTTGGCCTGGAAAATTGATATTAAACTTGAGAATTTCGAGCTTGAGCTTCTTCACGTCACAGTTATAAGCAGTGTGTTTTATGCCTTGAGGAAAGTAGACTCTGTCAATCTGAGTTTTAATTCATCTTTGAACCCATGTGAAAGTCGTATAAAAGTCTACTGTGTTTCCTTTGCTGCACCCAATTCGGAATGGCATCTCCTCCAGGAAATCGAGACTTCATTGAGCGCAGGGATGAGATCCCTCAGGATGACTAAAAATTTACAGTAAAGAAAGAGACTCATCATAATTCAAAAAATGGCGAAAACAGTGGGAGATCTGATACGCCCGTGATCAACTAATTGCCAAAACAAAATATGATCTCCTTCATGCTCAAATAAATCATATGAGATACAAGTTGATCACGGGATAATCCAGGATAAACATAATTAAAACTTTTTCTTCAAACCTAATCACTCCTAATTAACTTTTTTTGTTTTCAACTCAATGTTAAAATATGTAACATAATTATAATAATATAATATTCATGTAATGCTATCTACAAATATATAACCCTCCTCCATGAAAAGTGATAATTCTTTATACTTTAAATCTCCTTTTATATAAGATTAAATTGAGATATTCATATTTTATTATGATTTTAAATCATTATTATTTATAAAATCACTGTAATATGGTGTCATTTAAATATTTTTTTATATAAAATTAAATTTAAAAATATATAACATTGCGTGAAAAGTGATAAAAAAAATTTCAACCAGAAACTTAACATTACACTTAAAATAAAAAAAAGTAAAGAAACATTACAAAGACACTTAACCAAAACAGTAATTGATTACTAGTAAGCTTCAAGTCTGAAATGCTTCCTGACATACAAGCTAAACCAATAGAATAATCTAAAAAAACATGGGCTACTACTCATATAATGAGCTAAAATGTAGACAGGTTTAGTAAATAACACAGGAGTTTGAAGATTTCAGCGAGAAGTTCAACAATTCTTTATAATGTTTATTACTTAAAATTGATAATTCTTTATAGGTTAAATCTCTTTTTTTATATATTATTAAATTTAAAGATGAGAAGTTGTAATCTGTTATAAATAGAAAGTCAAGTATTCAAGCCCACTGAATTATGATAAGAAAATCATCATGTATCTTGATGGAATCTAATCCAAAAATATTTGCAACTTTACAAAGTACCCATAAAATCACAACTTCAGCCTTGGTGTTAGTTCCTATGTGCCACATAAAATCACAACTTCAGCCTTGGTGTTAGTTCCTATGTGCCACAAATGTCATACTAAAATTATTATTTATGAAAATTTTGTATTATGGTGTTATTTAAATCTCCTTTTATATAAAATTAAATTTAAACACATGTCCTATTATGATTTTAAAAAATTATTATTTATTCATCACTATTTTAACGTAAATCAAGTTTAATATATAATATAATATATAAATAGTTTGACATATAATATGATATATATTTATATATTTGTAATGATTTTAAACAGTTATTACTTATAAATCCTTTGACATGTCATGGCCATTTTAATTAAGTAAATATATAATATATATTTACAGTGATTATAACTTTTAACATATTTTTAAATATATTATTAATTATTTTTTAAACCATATTGTAATTTAAAATTTATTTTAAAAATATGAAATATAATAAATATCCAAGTATACCATAATATTATATAATAAATAACAGGGTTGGCAGGTGCGGGGGGGTCTATTCGATCCCGAAGGAAACAAAAAGACTAATTACGCTTGGTGTCTTGGCAGACAAACGAACAATGAAGCGGAGTGGCTTGCACTAATCCAAGGCCTAACTATCGTCAAGGAAAACAATATCCAGAGTGTCCTAGTTATTGGAGACTCCTTGCTAGTTATCAAGAAAGCCCGAGCTCTCCTCAAGAAGTACCACACCCCAACTTCTAAATTTCACTCTCTCTTCCTCATGTTGGCAAAAAACGTGGCCTCCATCTCCCTCTACCACATCCCGAGGCGCAACAACTACATGGGAAACACCTTGGCAAATCTTGGATCCAATTTAAATTGTGGTATTCTAAATTGCAACGGCAACCTCCTTAAGGCCTAGGTGCCATAGTTTATGTCTTGTCTCATGGCATTAAATGCAAACCATCGTCCAACGAGCCACCTCAACCTCGATCATGTAAGTTTTAAACCTTAACAGTGAAGTACAAACTTATATGATTCTTAAGCATTAACAGAAAATACACAATGGCACACACATTACACAGAGATTTTCACCTGGAAACCCTTAACTAGGAAAAAACCAGCAAAACTTAAAGCCGCACTACTCCTTTTGTTATTATGTTTATTTAACCATGTACAATACAATAAATGGTATTCCGCAACATCTAAAACCCTAATTCGTTTACCCGAATTTAGGTTACAACCCTAATCCCTTTTACCGGGATTAGATAGAGTACAATGGGTCGAAAATCGCGAAAAAGCAAAAAAGCAACCCAAAAAATTACTAGTGCCGTGGGGATCGTGTTGTACACGTAGCGACCATGTGAAGAGATATAACATACCCAACAGATCAGTGGCGAAATCTTCAACAAATCCTTTCTCCACCTACCTTGCCCTTCCGACGGCGTTTGCAGACTGTACGCATCTGGCTCACATGCGAGGCATTATGGGGAGCAGGCAGAAGACGTGACTTGGGCTATATGAACCTCAGGGGTGGCAAACAAAGCACCACCTTCTTCCTTCGCTTCTAGCTTTTGTTGTCACTCTGCTTGTAGAAAACAAAACACAAAATGGATTGCGGTAACAGTGGCTTGAATTCAAGGGTTTGCCCTCCGGAGTTGAAGTGCAAGCGTTGCAAGACTAACATTGGGCAAAAGAGATACCCTCCTGTCGTCGAGGAAACGCAGAGTCCAGGGAGTGGTGAAACAGAAATTCTTCATCCCTCCCGACCTCCTATGAAGCATGTTCGTCGTAATGAAGATAATGGACAAACCTGGAATCACCAGGCGGTGGGAATGCGAGGACAAAATACAATTCCGGTTCAAAATGGTTTCATGTTCGATAGTGGTTGCTTCTGGCGTCCCATTGAGGTTGAAAAACTCCAAAATTCCGGGGGACTTCATTTTCAAAACACCCTGCAGGATGGGTTGCAGCAATATGGTAGTCAGAGAGCCAAAACAAGTGAAGTCGGGAAAGAGTGGAAGGTGGTAGGCGACAGTTTGGGGCTCGTCCATCTGGACTCCCCGGTTGGCAGGGAAAGTCCCCCTCCTGGGGTACTCTCTCATCTTCAGGACATAGAATCCCAAGTTAATTGGCTTCGGGGGGGAAATTCAGAGCTCAAGAAAGCACTCTCACACCTCTCTCAAATCACTAGCTCGAAAGCCAACAACACTAACAGCAAAAATAAAGAATTGTATGAGAAGCTTGGGGGAAAGATTGACTCTCTGCATAGCTGTCTGAGAATCGTAGAAGCAAAGGTAGATTGCATCCGGAGCAGCAAAGAAAATAGCCCAGCTGCGATCACAGAGCTGAAAGACAAGGAGGATTCTGAAGCTGGCAGCAAGAAGAAGAATCGTCACTCAAAAATCCTCTAAGCACTGGTCAAACAGCAAGTTTTTTTTCTCTTCTGTAGATGTGTTTCATATTTCCAGTAGCGGCATGTATAACTTAATGTAGTTAGTTTATGTTCTGTCATGTCAGCTTAAGAATTTACTGTTAATTTTGAACTTAAGAAGACTGTTTGGAGGTGCCTATTTCCCTCATTTTTGTGGTTACAGTGTCCCCACATTGATGTAGCTCCTCTTTACTTTTAATACAAATATATATCCATTTCTGTTAAAAAAAAATATTACATAATAAATAATAAATATATAAGTATGTCATAATATTACATAATAATAAATATATAAGTATACCATAATATTATATAATAATAAATGATATATGATTGATGATTTTTATAGTATTTTTTATTTTTGTATGGAGAATAGTGAAGTGTTTTATAATTTATTATGGGGAAATGTTGACACATTATCTAACTTTTACAAAAATAAAAAATAAAATTGAAAATTCATATTAATTCATAAAATTAAAAATTAAAATCAAATAAAAAATCCATGATGACTTGTAATATAAAAAAATTAAAACCATTATAATCCATCCTACCATAATTTTATTTAAATATATATATTATTATTTTGACTTTAGATTTAATTTATTTGAAAATATTATATTATAATTTTATATATATTTTAATATAGATAAATTTAAAGATATATATTATTTATAAATAATAGATTAGTTATTCAATAAAATTTGAAAAACATAAATAAATTTAAATATATATGTTATCTATAAAATAAAATAAAAATTAATTCAATTATTTAACACAATTTCCAAATAATAATATACTAAATATAACCACTGGCATATTTCAAAATTATTAAATTTCTCGTCTTTTTTACTTACTAAACATATGGTGAAGAATAACCATCTATGTATTTCAAAATTATTAAATTTTTCATCATTTTTACCAAACATATGGTGAAGATTAGTATGCATCCTATTGAGTGACTTGCCTATCCATTCTTTTTTAAGTTATTCAATAGAACATTTTGAGATGTTGAATATGATCTAACACAAAGTTATTTGATTAGAGCTCTTGTTATAGTGTTGTAATCATAAAAGAGAAATTTAAGGGAATCTTTGAATTTTTTTTAATTTTAAAGTGATGATCCAAATTAATAAATAAAATAACAATTTCATAGTTTAGTTAGTAAATCACTTTTAAGAGCAATTGAGATTTACTATTGAAAATAACTGAAATAATTATAAAAATCCAATAACCCAATAATAATTCAATGAGAAAACATTTCCACACAACTTATCATTTCCCACTTTTCATTTTCAGGAGAATCCTTCCCATCTCCTATTTTCCCATTTGTATCTTTTATGGGGTGTTACTATGTGTAGCAATGTTTAAAGTGAAGCACTATACTATCATACAAATGGTCCAAGAACCATAGTAAGAAGGATAGGAGGAAAGGAGTGGAGTTGCTACTCAATTTTTAAAAGAATTAAAACTTCAAACAAACAAACAAAAACTTTTAAATCACTTACTATATATTGTTTAATGTTTCTCCTACCATAATTTTTTAGGTTGTATCTTATTTGAATCTCAAATGTGTGTTACAACTAGAAAACCAATGTAAGAAAAAATCTAACTATAAAATCAAGAAACAAATTGAAATATTAAAAAAAAGAAAGTGGATGAAATACACTACATGTGCAAAGGCGAGGCTTACTACAAGAGTTGAAGATTCAACAAGAGATGAAGCTCCCACCTCACCCTACATTGTGAGGATCCTCCATGTGAAATCACTGGGTCTCCAAAACAATGTAAGATATATACAAGAAACTAGATATGTTGAAACAATAAAACAAAGATGTCACCAAACAATGATAATTTGAGTTTTCCTTCTATGGTAAAGTGTTATTCCTACTATTTTTGTGCCAATGGCCCCTGGTGGAGAGAGATTAAAAAGGATCCAAAGAAACCCTAGAGGAAAACTCTAGACCCAAGCCAACCAAATTTACAAGAGGAAGGAACCAATCCAAATGGGAGAGACATGGTGAGGGAAAGTCTCCAATCTAGGAGGGGTGATGTAGTAAATCCAAATAGAACAAGAACTTGAGAGAAAGGTGATGGAGCTTGAGTAAAAAATAAAAAATACGGCAAAGATACAAAATGCTTTTCAATGAAGAATTTGGAACCTAAAACTATATGACAGAGGACCACATATGGCAATCTATGGTACGACAAACAGTTTTTAATGGTAGGTCAAACTTCACAACTACTCATCTTCGTGTTTATTGAGTCATCCTTGAATCTTAAGCCAAACCATGAGCTTTTCACTAGAAAAGTGCTTTTTGGCCATTAGTCCATGGGAACAAACGTGTATGTGCTTATACAGCCTGTAAATGGCATGCCATAGAGCTAAAAAGAAAATCATTTATAATTTTTTAGCCCTTATTGCATTAACCAATAGAAATGAGGATGTTAGGAATTTCAAAAATGCATATCATATTGAAGCAATATATAAAATATTTACAAGTCTTATTGCAACCCAATGACTAAACACAAATATAAACAATAAATATGACCACCCCATCAATGTATATCATTACAAGAAAAGAAAACCCGATTTCATATATATTTGAAGCAATATACACACAATAGTTACAATTATCATAATAGTTACAAGTATCATTGCAACCCAATGACTGAAAACAAATATATTGATAGAATACCCACAAATCATGCATAGTGGAAATGAAATAGCTTTTATTTAACATGGCACAGTGCAGGTCGGAATGGGAATAGTTAGATTTTGGCAGTCAATCATACCCAGTAAAAAGGCACTCTTATGTCCATATATATATGTACATACATTATTAGTAGTGTCAAATCTCACATCGAGATTATCCCCACCAGTACTTGATAGATGGTCGGGCCATTATGTCCGGTTGAAGTACTTTGTAAAAGCAAAGAGAGGCCATTCCAAACTTAGTATGGATTTCACTCAAACCATGCCAAATACTTTGCTTGTTTGTTGCATGTACCATCAACAACCTCAACGTCAAAATAGTTGCCCCCACACCATTGCTTGTGATTAAGACCGGTCACTCATCCATCATATCATAATAGCTTCAACACCACCGACAAACAAGCCTGCCGGCATTCAGATCCAAGCCTTCGCCTTTGATAGCAACTTGCTACCATGCCATCTAACACCAAGCCTCCTTTTTCAAACCATAAAATTCCATCTATTAAACCCAAAAAAATCATCTGCTTCCTTGTACATTATGTTCCCAGCTCACGTGTCCTCTTGATCCCGATCTGGTGGTCCATGGAAAAAAGTTGATCACAAAAAGAGGTTGCCTCGTATATTCTTTATTCAAAACTGTTTGAAAAACTGGAAAACGCCAATTTTGGAATTCAGCAAAGCAAAAAATCTAAAAAAAATTTGAAGCTTAGATTAGTTTAAAGCCTCAAAGTTATGGAGGAACTATGCCACTGAAACTTTGATCGCTGGCCAATGTCTTGTTTGTGGGTTGAAATGAATATCCAGGAAATGCACACACTCCTGGCATAAGGCGGGTATTTAAATTGTGATTTCACATTATGTAAATTTAAACACTGTTTTTTGAGATTTTGAAAATTTCTTTAAAATTTTACTGGATTACTCAAAATCGTATCGAAATATAAGAAAAACTGAAATCATCCGAAATTTAAACTACACACCTGGTTTATAATGATAATCATCTACTGATCAAGGGCGTGTGATAACAGGCACTCAAATCGTCCCGGTATTTTGGCGACGGAAAATTTTCCAATGAGGCACAGTTCCACCAATTTTAGTTATTTTTTTAGAATTTCGACGATCTGGGTCATCTTAAAATGGACCAAAACCCCTAGAGGCACAGTTCCATGGCATAATTCCGCAGTGAATGGGGTGCAACTACAACTTCATCTAGGGAACAAATCCCAAAAAAACAGGGCGATTTGAGTGGCAGTTATCCCACCCCCTTATCAGGACAGGAAGACTATCAAGGATCCAGTCAAAGTCAGGTCCCGCATGGATCCCCCCACCAAGAAACAGAATCGTTCACTTATGTCTCCTATGTTTTAATTATTACTGCAAAACGAGCCATATCGTCCTTCCTTGATCCCCAAGTCCGCCACTCCTGAATGAAAGGGCATCTATGATTACGCCACTTTTCTACACATCACCACGTAAAGAAAGAAAAAAACAATAGGAGGATGGAAGGTTGGATAATTATTCAGATTCTCTCTCACTTTCGGACCTACAATATTGATTTATTCAACCCAGTGTTGTATTATATATATCTAGTCTTCATTTCAAAAGTGATTAATATACAGACTTTTTTTGCCAAAATTTCAACATCCAAGAGCGTTTCCGTATATTCTCAAATGTGTTTGATGATTCATTCCCCCTTTATCATGGTATTGGTTATCCTGAATAATGCATTCTCAAAAAGGTTCCTCTTTTCCATGGTATTGCTTATCATGAATGATGCATTCTCAAAAAGGAAATATGTGGTTGAAAAATTTTCAGCTCAAAAACTACTGTGCAGGTTTTAATCAACTCACTGTTTGCTAACGTCAGCATAGATTCACTAAAATTCTGCATGGCGTTCTATTCTATTCTATGCATGTACAACAAACATCACCATGGATTTCAAACTCTCGTAAACAACAGTGGCCCTTGCTGTTTGGGCTACAGCGTAGTTGCCAAGTTTGGCCATATACGTTGTTTGAGTAAGGAACTTCAGCCAAATTACTGGGCTTTACTTTGGATTCATCTCAGCAAAATCCCACCAGGACTCGATATGTACAATGGCGTTAATTTAATGTCTCTCTAACTCATCGCCATCCCTTCCTTTATGCAGACAATAACTACCAAGCTGTGCGGCTTTAATAGTAATATCTCTTGGGATATACACCCTCTGATCTGAGACATTCCAATATGATAGTATATATTTATTTTACAAGGAAAACCTCACTGAAATTCCCTCTTCAGCAGTGGATAACCCCCGAGGGACTCGTACCAGATTTGAACCTCTAACCATTAGCCTATCCTTCAGTAACATGTAGTGCAGGATGGCTAAACTGAATAAGCTAACCCTTAGATCTTCGAATCTGACAATATATATCCCGTGATATATAGCTATTAATATATCACTACTCGGTGGTTATTGTCCCCCCTTAATGTCCCCCAATCCCTAATCAAACCTAATATAAATCCCACACAATGGGTTCCGACCCTTGTCCTTCAAAAAACCTCTTCCATCTTATTATAGCTTGGCCAGCCATAGGGCTTGCTTATATATGCTTTTCACTGTGCAGTACATGCAGGGCTTTTGCCGGGCAATTCACCCAACAACCTTTTGTTTGCATATATTTTTTATTATTATTATTTTGTATATAGAGAAGGGGAAGAGCACACAGTGGAGTGGGTGGATATGAGCATATCGTCGATATCTACACTTCCACAATTCTCTGTACCACGTTTTCTTCACACAAATTTTATCCTTAACGTAAACCTGGTAACTCGGGAATTCAAATTTGAATTCAAACCTAGTAACAATGCATTACTACGTTCATCATCGAAATAATGAATTTTTAGTTGTAAACATGCTTTTATTGCACAGCTAATCGTATCCTTAGTGTCCTGTTCATATTATTGTCACCAAATAGTAATTTTAGCCTTCAATCCACCAACACAAACACGAGTAGGCTGAAGAATTGGGATGGACAAAAAACAGCTGTTGCCCCTCCCTGATGCTACAGTTTCTGTTCATTTGCCTTACATAAACCAAATATATATGGGATGACATAACATGACTAGAATTTGAACATGTATGGTGTATGGAAATAATACATCACTTGAATCTAGAGACCTGTCGCACCACCTATCATCATCTCGATTCGAGCAGCTCTATATCATCACGGAGAGTATTTTCCATGACTCGCAGCATTTCATTAAATCTTGCATCTAGTTTTCAAAGTTATGCATGCCTATCATATCCCTCCCTGGTCATTTTATTTACACTAGTATATCTTTAGTTTTGCATGTTCCAAAGTTATAAATGCACCTCTGAGTTGTCACTTTCATTCTTTCCATCAGGAGAGAATTGCATCAGAAACACAAGAACATGTGTCATAGTATCTTTTGATTAAGGAAACATGTCCAACTCCACACGTAAATGGAGTTCCATAGAGGCAAGACACTTATTTTCTTCTCAAAAGCAATGAAAATTCAGTACAGAACGTTCGTTATGCCATATAGGTGGTTTTTACCCTTACGAGGAGATGGTTATTAATTCCCTTCTCGGCCCAAGCAAGTCAACCCAAAATTTTCAAGCAAATATGATAAATATATACATATTCTATAGAGGTTTAATTGACAAAGCTTAGTGATATCAAATACTGTCGTTAATTATTTACCAGCATTTATCCTTGATTTGAAATTTAATCCTAAATGAGGTTAAAGCTGGAGAACAATAACAGTCCAAATTAGACAAGCAACCATTCTGCTTCATCTGGGGACAAGAAGCAACATCATAAAAATATGAAAGATCCAAGCATTGTTATGTGTCTGAAATTCTTGTTGATTACCAAAGTTGAAGAAAGCCATTGCTCTAATTGGGCCTTATTTTCTTGATGAAGCATCGTTTAATAGTGAATAAGATATGACGTGTCTATTGGGTATCATAATCATATCTAGTGATTACAAATCTCAGCAAGCATGTCTATTGAGGTATCTTAATCATCTCTTGCCATTACAATCTCAGCAAGCAGTTAAGTTAATTGTCATTTGAGATAATTTTTTTCGGAAGAAAAACTTTGCAGAGAAATCCAAGGGATGCTACCCCACACTCATGAATGGCATCCCTAATAAAACCCATTGGCATATAGACTAATGTGTATAACCCATGGGGATTTGAAGTAGGCACCTGCTGGCACATAACTAACCAAATGCCCAACAACATCGGCAGCAACCAGTTGAGCTGACCCCTGAGCTCTTGAGATCCTATTTATAGTAAAAAACAAATGCCATAGAAATCACAAAATTCAAAGAGAGATTACTAAGATGATTAATCAAGACCAAACTACATATAACATATTTGCTTAGTAGCAACCACAAAATAATGGTGGCACCAAATATCTTTTAGCCGATTCCATATTAGTACACTATTATAATCCCAGCCTACGTGTTTTCTGTTATCTATTATTATAATCCCAATACCTGAACCATCAATATTGTCTCGACAATGATGTACACTCACAACAGAATCTTATTTCTCCAAGAACTTCTTCCAATCTGTTTTGGACCTTTGGTACTCTCATAGAAAGGCAGGATGGAATCATTATGTGCAATACATACAAATCACATATATCATCAATCAAAATGCCATTTTCCTCTACCTTTCTTTTAATATGTCACATGTGCAATCAATGGTTATGAAAAGACAATACGACTAGTTTTGCAATGCACCATAAAAACAAAATTTAAAATTATGTTCCGATATTGGCCATAGCAAAAAGGTAAGTTAGAGATGAGAGTTATACACATTTAAGGAACACCTTTGAAGAGAAGCGACAGCTAATTACCTCCAAACAACAGAACAGTCAAAAAAAATTACACAGCCGAAGATGCCAAAGCTACAACATTTAGCATTTGCTTGAAATCATTTACATTACATTCCATGGCATTTTCCCTGAACAAAATATCAAAACCTCTGCTAACAATTTAGTATAAGAAGAAATGCTCCTGGCAAGATGATACCACTATTGATGGTAGATATATGATCAGATAAATCATAAATCATATTTTGTATCGCACAAGGTAGCACAAGCTTGTTTTTTTTTCCTTCCATTTTCTTTTAGATTCTGCTCTTCAAGTGTTACCTTGAATGTAATTCTGAACCTTGATTGCTTGCAGCTGGATTTGAATTGACAGTTCCATTATCCAGAGGTCTTATACCCCATTTGCCCTCTGATTCTAGAGGCTCAATCACTTGAATGCCTCCATCAGTCAAGCCAACAGCAAACTGATTAGGTTCTGATGGATGTGCAGCAACCACAAGCGGATAGACATTGCCACTGCACATATAAACCAACAAAAATCCATTAGATAATTTTGCTCTTATGGAAATGCCATTGAAGTTTTCGATTTTGCTGTGAGATATCTAAGCTGCTAACCTGCTGAAGCCTGTCTGTATATATATGGAAGGTGCAATGCGGCAATGTGGTCTCAAGCTTTCTGAATCAAATACTCCAACAGCACCATCCATGAAACTAGCATAGATTAGAAGGCTGTCACATGAGTATGTTGCATTTGAAATTGGTGCAGACAGTGAATCATGGGGTGTCCACTGCAATGCAGACAGCAATCATGCATCATTTTATCAGCTCTTTAGTGTCCCTAGCAATCTTTCTGTTATAACATGATACAAAAATCAATATTGCTATCCAGCGATAAAAAGTAAGAAACAATGAACACTTATCTAAGTTTTACTGTATATGATTGCTCATGTTATAAAACGTTACATCAAAAACTCAGGCTTACAAGGCACAAGCGATCCAATTTAGACGCATTATAAATAGCAAGCTGGCTCTCATGCACAACCAACAAGTGAACTTGATCATTGTGGAACAATACTCTAGTATCTCCATCAACCGGAGATGGTCTTGCTGCCTGCAACTGAATAGACTTTGAGTTTCGCTTATCCCATCCATCTATACCCCATACACAAAGCTGCATACAGAGATTGATATGTGAAGTTACTGGAAGGTTATACTTCAATACGTTACCCAAATGCAAATAAGAAGACAAAACATGGATATTTCTATCAAGTATAGGATGTACACCTGAGCATCAACCCCAGAAGATACCAAAACATTGAGAGAATGAGAAAATGCCAGACCAGTGATTCTCTTCTGGTGGCCCTTCAGCTTTGTTTTCACCTACAATCAGGCAATTGAAGGGATCATTACGTTTTGCAGAATCAACTTATCCAGATTGTCAACATAGTAACGAGGACTAGATAGAATTTGTAATTTAATTTATTGCAGCACCTCATCAACTCGGACATTGTATATCTGAATTGTTGAATCATCCATTCCAATAGCAATGATATTATTATCTTGAGGATGGAAAGCAAGAAAGGTTGCTGCAGGTGGGGGTGGCATAAATGTTGTCATGACCTGCAAAGAACTAGGTGTCAATGGTCTGAAAATCTCTCATGAAGCTCATTAAAATAAAATAAACTTCAAACATAAAACTGCTTAAGTTTATATTAAAGGACATGTTCAAAGCCTCAAGAAAGAACTAGAGTTTAAAAGCAGCCATAATTTGCTAACACCATGGCAACCTATATGGATGAATATCTTCTTCAATATGTGATAAATTTGGAATCATACACAGTAAAATTATAGTTTAAAATTAGCATGATGAAGCATATTAACCCAAGATACAAGACACCTATTCATGCTGTAAAAAATCATTTCACCTTAAATGTCATCATGTTGAATAGGGACACCTTCCCACCAGAAGCAGACATAACATAAGAATCATTCTTTGACAAGGCTATGCATGAGACTGCTTCTTCTGGATTTGTATCACTCATATCATTTGTCATAAGGATTCCACTTGCTGGCTGCCACAGTTGCGGTGCAATATTTGCTGTGGCCTGAAAAATGAATTGCCAACTTTCAAACGCTTGCAAATGCTTATTGAAAGCAGAATTCTAAAACTGAAATCAAACACTAGGTTAGGACACTTTTAGAACTGCACCTTGCCAGATGGATTGCGATCATTACGCAACCATTTCCAAAGCTTGTGAACAGCATTGGAGGAAAGAGCTAGGACAGCGACCCCTGAATTCGTGTATATTAATCTGACTACCTGTAAAACACATGTAATGTTATATCCTGATTCAAGCACAAAATCCTTATAAGATACAGAAAATAAGGTCAATGGCTATGTTATGTCCTTGTTTTTCTGGGTATAAAAGAGATCATGCGCACAACTTGCCTTTCCAGTAGGCAGCGTATCTGGCAACCTAAGAGACCTACACTGGGTGATATCAGTGATCTCTGCCAACTTCAAGTTCTTGCTCTTATCTACAGCCTCATCAAGGAGCCTAGGTTTCACATCTGCTGTCCGGCTGCTGTCAAGACTATTCTGTATACACAGTCCAACAATTGGTTGATGGTTTTGAAGTTATTTTATTAAAGAATGCTAAAATAAACCCCAGATTGAAAAGCAGAGTGGTTCCAATAGATTGAAAAGGAGAATCTGTTGTAACAATTAAAGCCCAATTTTCTTATATATTAGTTTGGTCCAATTGCCAAAATTCAAATATTCAATCCTTCAAGTGGAATGATTCTTACGATGGTTGAAATTGAAATTGATACAGCAGGAGGAGCCCTTTCTGACCGTTCTATCGGACCAGGAAGTGAGGCAGCTGTGTTTACCATAGCAGCCATGGCATTTGTTGTTGGAGCCTACAAAAAGGGAAGTAGTACTGAGATCCAGAAGTTTGGGTAGACACAAGTTCAATTTAAAGGGAGGGCAGTGTACTACCTTTGTTGCCACCACCTCCGGTGGTATCCTTGTCCCCTCAAAAACCCTATTCTCAAGCATACGAAGCAGACGGACTCCATCAACATTTGCTAAAATCTTGATCCCGTTATCATTTGTAGTCACAGCAAGTAAGGACCCTTCCTTGTTGAAACGGAGGCGAGGGCTTGCCTGCAAAATTCAAAAATACACAATCCAGATCACATATAACTAATCTAAAATAGATACAAATCAGATTTTCAGATCTGATATTTGATCATAATCAGAATAGAAAATATCTTCTTACCGGCAAACAACCATCAACATCAGTTGTCGTCAAAATGTTGATATTATCCATGTCCCAAAACTTAATTTGAAATTCATCACCAGCTGCCAAAAACCTGTTTCTAGTTGTATCAAACTGCACAACTCCTAAGGACCGTTTTCGGAATCCAGAATATGTTCGCTTGATTGCCCCTTCACTCTCATTCCACTCAACCAAGTACGAATCACCTTCTTTGCTTGTTCCACATGAGAAGAGCCTAATCCCAGAATGAATTAAAGAAGCATCCTTAGTACTCTACCAATGACATAGAAATTAACATTATATTAAATATTCATCATGAAAAACATGAGTTTAGAAAACTAAATCATACCGCATTCCATCGGCACTGTAAGTCATTGTAGTACACCAACGCCCAGGGGCATCATAATTAACTCTAGATCCCAGTAGATCATAGAGCCAAGCTTTGATCTTTCCATCAATAGCCGTGGAGAAAATGAACTGCCATCAACCACAGGCAATTACAAGATAAAGTGCACAATACAATTGCATGCATAGAATAGCCCCCAACAAAATACAAGCATGGACTAGTACCCAAAGAAAGAAACCCTCCAACATTACAGGGAGGCTACTCAAAAAATATATTGATAGGTTTCTTATCATGTTACTTAGATCATAAAGGACCTGGATATTCTCCTTATGATGAGGGCACACTGAAAATACAGGTGCTTCATGACCTTCAAATGTGTACTGCTTGGTGCCAGTTACAGTATCCCACACCTGCTCAGGTCACTGAACACTTGTGAGACCAATCTACCACATCTGAAAACATCTGTATGGTGACCTTTCAATAAGAAATTGTTTTTGACAGTACTAGTTGCCCAGTATAGCATTACGAATTCAAACTTATACCTTGATAGCTTTATCATCTCCACAAGTGATAACACAGAGCTGCTTGTTGTTCGGGTGAGAAAAAGCAATATCATTCACACCGCCAACATGGGCATCAATCTGTATCAAAAATTAAAAAAGGAAAAGGAAAAATTCATATGTTGGACACTACAGTTAAAGACCACAACAAAAGCCAAGTGGGTTGTGAAGCCAGGGTGTGAACCTCTAGATGTTGCCTCAACTCTCCACCACCACCAGCATATGAATATAAGTGGACAATATGCTTGGAAAATGCAGCTCCTACAAGCAATAAAAGGCCAAGACTAAAACGACTGGCCAAACTCAGTGACACTTTTAAGGCTAATAGTATCAAACTTTCCTAGGTATGCATTAAAAATGTACATGTAATCTGCAACTTCAAGGATGAATAATATGACACCCACAGACAATGTGGAATCACATACCAAGCAGTGTCCCATCTGGGCTCCAAATACATCGATTTACAGAGAGGCCTGGATCTTTGACAAGAGCTGCCTAACAAGACATGAAAGCAAGTGTACATAAGCTTTAGTCAGAGCCCTCCCAGTTATCAAGTATTCCAGACTCTAAGGCAGAAAAAGGCACCAAGAAGCCAAATGGCCAGAAAGTATGCTTCTAGAACAAATTTTTATAACTAATAAATAAAAGAACACAATCCCATAAAAGAGATGTGCATACCTGCAGTGGCATTGAGCAAGCTGAGATATCCCATACACTAAAGGTTCTGAGAACCAATCTTTCCCGTGAACCCACATCCCAAATTCCAATATCACCAACATTCGTTCCAACTGGCACATAAGCCCAGTGCTCAAGTTTTAGCTAATGAGACACTTTTGACATACACATAAATCAATGTACACGCCCAAAATAATGAATATAGGGGCCACACCAAATAAAATATTTCAGAGATTAGATAAATCACCTAGCAGTATTGTTTGCTGCAGTGGGTGAAAATCCATGCTCATAACATTTGAACCCTGATTAAAGGTTCTTGAAACTATTTTAGGAATTTCCTGCAGGTACATGCTGGGAGGATGGATTGGAGCAGTGTAGGGTGCCTACAATTACATGAAGAAGATGAAAATAAGCCTAGTGAAATTTTGGAAGAAAAGCCCGATACCCTTAAAACACTGCTGAAACCCATTAAGCAATTCTGTGTGTGTGTGCATGTGCACTAACATACAGTTGAGTTATCTCCACAACACCTCCAACATTACTCATTGAAACTAGTTTAACAAAAGACTCGCAACCAGCAGAAGCTATCAAGCAACATTCAATCATTACATCAAATATTACCAATACAAATGTAACCAACAAGGTTAGAATGTTAGTCAAGACACAACTAGAGCCAAGGAAGCCTCAGAGGAAAACAATTTATGCATCAGATTCCAATACTTGTTGAACCCCTTCATTACCCAGAAACAAATTCAGAAAGGATGCTATCACAAAACTTAAATTGTTGCATCCTGTGTCCATACCTCATCAGCTTGACCGGGACGAATGCGTTTCACAAGATGTTCAGAATCTGCAGATTGATAATCCAATCCAGGATTACTATTGGTGGGTGGAGTCCTTGGGTGTTTTAGCAAAGCAGCTGAAGTCATTTAACAGAAAACCAATTAATATTTTACATTCTATTTAATATTGGCATGCTCATCATCTTTGAGAAAGATGCTATTTTTTCTCATCACTCTTCCTGGGAAAAACCTACTGTCAAGCATGTTACCACATATGTAAGCCAAAATATGGAACATAATCTACTACACAAAATATAGTTGTCTCAGTTTACCTGGATGTGGTTGTGAAACAAGAGGAGATGGTGCAGCAGCCACTACTGAATGTGGGGCCTGCGGAATAGAATTCACCATCCATCCTGCAAGGGCACTTGGATGAGTAGCTGAAGGTTGGAATGGCTGCAATCAAAATTTTATAAAGCATGTTAGCTTGACAGTAACTCTGCAATATGGCTGACTGCAAACTAAACTGATGGTTTATTCCAGGGCAAAGAAGTTTATCAACAGAGTAAATCATTTTCAAGTTATAGGAATTAATTTTTGAACTAATCAAGTTATGACTTACAATATGTGCACCAACAGTAGGAAATGCGCCCCCTTTTGACAGTGCACCAACAAGAGAACTATTTACAGGAGGAGGAGTTCGAGCTCCATTTGAAGGCACACATGCATGGTCAACAAATAGAGTCTTGATATCAGGATTGGCTCGAGGGTTTTTGCAAAGCTGGTGCTGCCAATTAAGGCTGAAAAACATTCAGAAGATATTTTACAGTCTGTATTAGATATAATCAATATCCTTTTGAAAAATATAGCATTTCAAATTTTCAACTGTATTTACTTTCCTTCAATGGTAGCCTTTGGCCCCTGTAAGAGTTTGGACGTCATCCATCAAAATCAAAACCATACAAAGTAAAGAAACTCCCGAATAATCCTCCCGAACACCCCAAATAGAATCTCAGAAGAAACAGTTAGAAACCAGAATGATTCAACACACAAGACAAGATGACGAAAATTATCCACCCTTCAGAAATTCCGACCAGAACTTTTAAGTGACGTATTGGGCAGGTTGAACCGTGTCAATTATTCTGACCAGAACTATTAAGTGACAAGCTGGGCAGGTTGGAACCATGTAATTTACATGGTTCCAACCTGCCCAGCTTGTCACTTAATAATTACATGGTTCCAACCTGCCCAGCTTGTCACTTAATAATGACATGGTTCCAACCTGCCCAGCTTGTCACTTAATAGTTCTGGTTCCAACCTGCCCAGCTTGTCACTTAATAGTTCTGGTTCCAATCCTGTCCCTTCAAGGTTCCAGACAGGATTTGTGAGGGGTGGATAATTTTGCCAGACAAGATAGCCTACTAGACCTTTGATTTATTAACGTTCTGAGCCGCGAAGCTTTTAGACCAGGAAATGCCAACTTGTCTCGAAATAGAGGGTTAGCTTCAATCAGCTTTTTGAGTTCCAGCAACATAATATTCCGAGCCGACTTTGTATCTCCATATTTAGAAAGCTGTTCATTTTCTCTGCAAGTATAACCAATCAAGGTCTCAGGACTTCTCACAGACAAAAACACCACAAGGAGGCAAGGCATTGACTTGTATTTGAGTTAAAAGTCCTCTTTAGTCATGTTTCAGGAAGAAAAATTGGCATTTTGCATGGCTGATAAGTTGCCAGGCAAGTTCATGTAAAATAACAGACTACTTCTCAGTTAAATTAAAAAAGCAATAAAAGAGGAGAGGCAACCAGTTGCATGGACCTGAAGTTATCCAGAGTGAGAAGCTGTGTGATCTCTTTGTAAAGTTCCTCGTTGAAAGAAGAGAATACTTTGAGATCCTTCACCAGTATTTCCACAGCTTTTGCTCGATCTTGCCTGGGTAATATAACCCAACAGCAATCAGAACTGACCCATCCAACAACATTCACATGACAACCAACAAAATTCTAATTCCTACAGTTGTTCTACAGGAGGAGGACACGACTTACTTGTCCAAAGCTTCAAGATATTTCTGCTTCCTAATCTCAAAGAAGATTTTCATGGAATATCGATTGTCATCAACCTTTGTGAAACCAGACAGATACCGCTCCACTTCATCCCACTCTCCGGCCTGGACTTGATCTTCAAAATATTTCATGTTGAAGTAAAACCCAGATTCTTGCTCTAGTCTGCAGCATCCATTTAAAAATTGGTATGAAAAATGTCTCTAACCAACAACTTGCAAGTTTGAGCTTCAAAAACTTCGGACACATTATTCAGATGCCAGGTATTGAAAATAATAGCAAACAAACATCTCTATCAATCCAACCTCCTCTTCAAAAGATAACAGCAAAGAAAAGCATAGATTTCTATTCAGTTAATTGACATTAGCTTCAAAACAATGCATTTTACTGCTGGAAAATTAGCAAAGTGTGATATATCCTTTTACCATCTAATTGTAGGTACAGGGTAGAAGACATGAGAAAAGCTTAGAAACCCATACAGATTTTGTTACAAAATGAGCGAAGACTTGGTTAATGATTGATTACTTACTTATGGACTGTTTCTTTGAACTTCTCCTCATCCAGAAACTGCAAGATCAGGAACACAAGCTCCCTGCTCAGGGACGACATCGACCCTGCTTCCCCAACTCGCTCCAGCGTTAAGATCTTGGGAGTGAATCCCCTTCCTTCTTAACTAGTTTTATCACAAGCAATATTATATCAAGCTTGTCTGTGGCCAAACAACAGGAAATGCAGTCTGCCCACAAAGGCAACTACAATTGATGCGGTGCAAATCCTTCCCCTTACAGCGGGCATTCTGAGAGACTGAGACTGTCAAGTTGTGGGCGATTCTGCTGCGATCCGCAAGGACCCTATTTATTCATGAATTCCTATGCAAGAAGAGGACAGAAATGGTGCACTGCTGTCATCAGCACTGCTTAGCGCAGAAGAACCTCATTGTAACCAAGGGAATGCTAAAAGACAGTCAGCTTTGGTAGGGAAATGCAGGGAGACTAATACAAAATGTGAGCAGTGTGCACTGTAGAATAGACTAACATAACACTAGTACTACTTAGTATACCATTCCCGAGAATGGAATGGAAAACGGAGGTGGGAACGTAAAACACTAAAATATCAATACCCTCAACTGAATTACATCAGAATCGGCAGTAACTGACTGCCCAACCAGCTAAACAGAAACAGAATTACAGATTCATTTCATCAAATGACCAAGCCGCTGGGGTTTCAGGCTAAAGCAAAGCAACCCATCGACAGGCTCGCAGCTGATTTATTAGATTATGTACGATGATTCGTTAGATATCCATGTGCAATCACAGAAATCCAAGGACTGATTCTGATTCTTCATGTTACTGATGCACTTTGGCGTGTTCCTGTGAGACCGCTGAACATAAATTAATACCCAAATCCTGTTTGACAAATACCGATATCTTGCCCTCAAAAATCCCACGCCATCCTGTTTTCTACCATTGATAATAGATGCAGGGTAGGCCTCACTCACTACTGGTAATCTCAAAGGACAAATCCAACTCAAACTCTCAAATTTTCATACCAAAGCGCGCACAATGCTGTCTACCTTGCAGATTGAGGGTATGCGAAACGAATCTGCAGATGTTCATTCGACAAGGTCGAAAGCTGCCTCCACCATTATTTTCTGTGCTTTCGAGGTTCCCACATTCGTAAACGTAGAACTGATTTCCAGCGCAAATGTCATTAATAACAACAACACCCATCATCCATCCAAATCCAATTCCAAATTCCATTAATTGATTGAAGTCAAACAGAATCGTAAGAAACTGATATTGAGGAATTCCCGATGAGATTACCGAGCGATGGGCCATCCCATGTCAAGGACCGATCTCCGATCTTCCACATCATAAAACTAGACAAAGCTGTCAACTTTGCACGTTCGTTCGTTCATTCATCCGTGTGTGGAGGGATGGAGTGAGTGATTGAAAGGAAAGGAAATTGCCCGTATCGAGCAGAAGCAACATCACCATAGCCAATCCGGTCTTCCAAGGTGTTTCTATGCAAAAATGGAAATTTTACTCATCCTATGCATCAATCTATGATGTGCACCCTGCTTTTGCCATAAGGAGAGGTGTACGATTTACCTTTCATTTAAACGTCAGTAGTACATTTCTCCATCACTTCCATGCTTAACAAAGCCATGGATGACAACAAACATAACATACTTGAAGAAGTTGGTACAAACTCATTAATAATCAGTATCGTGCATCACATGATTTGTGTTCCATCTATTGTGTGTGTTTTTCTTTTAAGTGAGTGTATAATGGATAAATTCATCACTGTACGGAGTATGTATATCTTGGGATCCACTCACTCATCTTAACAAGAAATTTTTTGGGATGAAAATACTTTATTTATGAACGGGCTGAAATGGTTAAAGGGTTAATGATTTAATACTTTTTCATTTTTTTTATCTTATTTTGATGATTTAATCTTTTTCCATCTTCTTATTCTACATTGATTTTGCTGACTATCACTTTTATGATTCCACTTTTCCACATAACTCTTTTGTTTCTTGTTATTATCTTCCATCTTTGCTGCACCTACCACATCATCACATCTCCATCATCATATGCACTACCAGGGTAGCACTCCTTTTATGTTTTGGATGACTGCAAACCTCTTTCTCCATTCCATGATTTGAATTTCATAACCTTTCTCATTATTAAAATAAGGGATCTATAGCTCATTGTAGTGAAAGAGAAGGTGTATCATGCTCATTCAACATGCTTCGTTGTTGTAAATTAATTGGGATCATTATCAACCTTTTATGTTTATGTGGATGAATGTAGTTCATTATCGACCTACTCGTTTCTTTGAGGAGCTTTGTTCCTCTAAATGAATTTGAAGAAGGATAGTAGCAAAAGACAAAAAGACACCCATTTCTCCTTCGCATTTGACCAGTTGGTTCCTTTGGAGTGTGTTCATTGTTGTTATGTCGACGATGCATGTTGCTTCCCTTGAAACTATGGTCATGGCAAATCCATTTGAAGTTGTGGGGTTTATGCATGAGAGGGGATAAGTGACACTCATTTGATCATTTAAGAATGTAAATAATGAATTATGCATTTCCCCCATAATATTTGGATGCGCCATTGTCTATTGATTGTTGACTTGACATTAGCGGTAATGAATATGAATGTCATCCTAGAGTTAGATCAAATATGATAAACTAGTATACAAGGTAGATAGTTGAACATTTAAATGTTGTGAGCATATTATGCCCAATGTGGTAAATACCTTACTTGACTACTTAATGACCCGGATATGAACTATGAATATTGATACAAAGGCATGTATTAGCAGTGGATATGTTTGTGAGCATAACCTTGTAGACTTATTCCAAAATAAGAGTAGATGAGCAATGCCAACTTTGGTATACATAAGGGGCACTAAGAACCAGTCATTGAAAACTCATCTAGCCCAATGATTAGACTTCTTGTATTTATTAGTTTGCATAGAAGACTGCAAAAATGAAATACAATAATCTGCAAGTGAATACAAAGCCCCAAACAACATTAATACCAAATATCAACACAAGACATTGTGTTTGGGCACACTTTTCTTGTGCTTTTCCTGTAGCTTGTTTAGCCTTGATTACAATATCAAATCCATCACCAACTAATGACAAGTTGTCTAGAAAACCTTTCTCGATTGTGTTGTTTGAAGAGATGAACAATTATATCAATTTGGATCTATGGTGTACCCACTATGTGTGTTTGAGCATGGAATTGCTCTTATGAAGTTTGCAAAACTCGTTCATCTCTTAAAGGAAAAATATTTTGATTAATCCCTTGTAGCTTTGGTTAGGATGTTCAGAGGTTTTGCAATGGCGGGAACTTATTAAGTATTCATTGACATTTATGTCATTATTCCCTTATGCATTCTTATGCAAAGTGGATCTTGATCATGGTGCAACTTATTAAGTATTCCTTAGCATTTATGTATCATTATCCTCTTATGCCTTCTTATGCAAAGTGGATCTTGGTCAATTTCTAATTGCTAGTTAATTATGAACTACTATATTGTTAAATTGAACGATATTCAAGATGTCTTGCATCATTACATCCACAAGAAAAATGACTCCATTACCTAAAGTAGGATTCCATGTGCATCTATGAATATATCATTCAACAATGGGACGCCATGAAGGAAATAAAACCAATAAAATTACTTGAAAGTCAAAACTGTTGTAGAATGTGTTTTCCCTTCACTAGCAAGTTTTTTTAAAACAAACATGAGGGACCACTTAGTATGGTTTATTCAAAAATTCCTAATATTTAAAGTTTATCAAATATCCTTCCTATTTCTAGAACCCCTCATAGTAAATCCCCTAGTAATGAATAACCCATTTACTGATTATTGAGGTACCTAGAGGTTATAGACCCTAGGATTGAGAAACTCCACGCTTCCCTTTTGGATAAGGAGAAAGCGCATGTTGACAAAGTTGAGCTAATATGAAATTATCAAAGGAAGGAAAATCCTTAGTTATCATGGTTTCAAGAAATGATCATAGAAATAAACAAGATTTCCTTTTCTTTTGGGCCACATTTCTTAACATTCATAGATTTCAAACAAAAGGAGAAAAATAGTATCTATCAATCAAAGGATTTAATGAGTACGTCATATCTAGCACTATCACAGTGATTAGTATACACCAATTTTTATGGATGTAATCACTAAAATTCGTGTTTACGCTCAATACATAATCATAACTAATGGAAAAGATACTAAAACATTAACACAATTATGGAACTTTTCTTATGGGTTATTTTGGGACTACCGAAATATGCTTGAATGCATGCTCATCTTTCTCCTTTTTTTCTCTAGGTTATTAATCAAATGCCTACCATATGAAAAATCATCTCCATTGATTTAGCTAGTATACTCTACCTCTCCCCCATTCTCATCATTTTTCTTGTCCATTGAACACCTTCATCAAACAGGACCTTCAAAATATTGTTGTTCGTATATAGGCATAGGGTTTTTACACCTCGTGGTTTGAGTTTATTTACTTGTATGGATTTTATGGAATAATGTTGAAAGTGTTGAGTCAATATTTTGTTATTACTTGTAATGTCTTCAAAGTGCAATGCGAGTTGTACTTAATAACTACTTTGATTTGCAATTTTCATTGTTGAAATCATTGTGTTGGGATTATTGAAATTTTGTATTTAAGATTGGTCAAATTTTTTGTAAGGAATAATATTGAAAATGTCAAGTCGAGATTTTGTTACTTTGAGAATGTACAATATGAGTTGTAGTTGATGGTTGATTTGATTTGTTCAGATTCTCATTTGTGCTCTATATTCTGTCGAATCCAACCAGAGATAGAAGCTTTTCATAGTCTGGTTCCTATCCACATTCTCCGACACAATAATCAAATCGCAAATCATCAAGCCAATTTGGGTATAAGAGATGCACCAAGGACTCTGAGTGTAAATGGGCATCCCTCCCTGAATAACAACCCACACAGGGACAACAACCATGATCCAAGTATGGGCATCAATCACGATCTACTTATGGTGCAACACTCCAAGGATGCCAAGCCACGTCGTAACTCTAAGGAAGGGAAGTGGGGCAAGTGTTATTGGATGCTTTTGGGGCTCCGTCACCACTTGATCTTGAAGAAGTTGCCTCGAGAAGAAAAGTCTCTCTGACCCAGTTATTTATAAATGCATTGTTTTTGTATTTTGATTTTAGGAGTGTTTTATAGACTCGACTCTACTATGGGAACTCCTTTGTAATTTCGTCCTTGCCTATGCTAGTAATTGACCTTCTTGATAACACAATTAGTCATTAGCCTGTCTTAACAATTTTTTTTGTAAGGCTCATACCCATGGAGTTTTGAACCAGTGACCTTACGCAAGGAGCGCCTAAACAGTACACCCATTCATTGTCTATTCTACGCCCCATGGGCAATACAAGGTGTAGTTAAGAATTACTTTGGTTTGCATTTTGTATATATCAATATTAGTCAAATTTATGTAAGGAATAATGTTGGAAATGTTGAGTTGGGCTTATGTTACTTGTAATGCCTTCAAAAAAATGTCCATTATGAGTTGTAGTTAAGGATTGCTTTGATTTTCATTCTCCATTGCCAAAAATCCCGTGTTAAATGATTGTTGAAATTTTGAATTTAAGATTGGCCAAATTTCTACAATGAATACCATTGAAAATGTGGAGTCGAGATTCCATTGCTTGTAATGTCTTTAAGAAATGTTTTACAGTATGATTTGTAGTTAATGATTGAATTAATTTGCATTGATTCTTCATTATCGAAATTTGTATGTTTTTTTTGGTAAATAAAAATTATATTACTGCTAAAACAACAAATACATAACGATTCTTACAGAGTCTTTAGAGCCTTATATTTCCTGGCCATTCTCAACCAAACAAGAAGAGAATCAGAGACAGATTGTTCAAAATGTCTACCCAAAAAACCTTGATACAGATTACCCACAGAACTACAAAGAGTGATAACTAAAAAGACCATACTACGAAGACCACAACGGGATACAAAAAGAAACAGCTAACCCCGACTCAAACAGGGTTTGTGGAACCAGTTCCTCTGCTACAACCGTCCATGTTCTGTTGCTTCCCCTTTTCATCTGTCTTCGCTTTCTCAACTTCCGACGGTGTCTCCCTGGAATTATGCTTACTCTTGCGGCTAGTTCCATGTGCTCCACCACTTCCATGCCTAGATAGTAAAAGGACACAACCAGGTTAGATGCAATCGCATCAATTTTGACATGCATTAACCGACAATCATCATTGTGCGCCTTCCACGAAATAACAGGTTCCTCATCACCCTGGTGCTTGTTTAAAGTGTCCATAATAACATGTGCCAACATGTTTTTCATAACCCAATATACCATAATCATTCGATCATAGGAAGAAGCTCTACCTGCAGTAGTACCTGGGTCGACCACCCACTCCTTAACCTCTCGACGAAGGTCCTCCATAGGGATAGTCTACACCGTATCCCACAGCTCCTTCTCCACAGAGTTGATATCATCCCGAATCAGCGGAGGGATGCGCTCTCGAAAGAAAATAGCAACCTCCTGGGCCCTGATTTGTTTTTTTCCTGAGTAACCCGTCCCTGTCTAGCGCCCAACTTTTCAGTCTCCTCCCCTTTTCCCCTCTGCCCCTCAGCACCTGGATCTTTCAAAACATCATGGCTCAAACAACGCTTAGGATCTGTCACACACAACCAAAAACAATCTGGTGGCCGAACAAAAGAAAACCAATCACTATTCAGCTCCTAGGCAACCCTACCACCCACACAGAGAAAGAACACACCCGGGAAGTGAAGAATGTGAATGAAATTGCAAGAGACTCCGTCGGCATCTAAATCCCAGAACTTCATTATGAGGGTGACAGTAATACTGCAATCAACCTCCGTCAGGTACCAATCTGCGTGCGTGGAGCAAAGCTTCCCACTAAGCAAAATTAAGATGATGCTGATGGCTGGAACGGGAGATTGATACAGATCCTGCATTCTGATCTTCGCATGCCTAGACCTGTACTCTCTTATACTCATATTGGGTATCAAAGTGGGGGCAAATATCATTCCTCACATGATTGCACTTGGTGACAAGGCTCCCCAATAACTACTTCCAACCGCCTCCTGTCACCATCATGGATGGGTTGGGATCCTACTGCCATCTGTCTACTTTTTCTATGTCTGAATTTTCCAGGTGACGGCAATTCATGACCCAATTCTCATTACGCAAATCCATCATGGTTCCAACAGTGAGGGCCCCACCCCCAGCAACACCCTGGTTAGCAAGCAGGTCTGCCACCTTATTCGCCTCCCGTTTTACATGGGAGAAAGATATGGCATTATGATTGGCTATAAGGGTCCTCAGGTGTTCCATCCTGTCTAGAATACGCTAGCTAGATGAAATCTTCTCCGAGGATTGGCCGCTTAATAGTTTCTTCGCCATCTGGATTATGATCTGGAAATATCCCTCCAACACAACCGAAAACCAAGCTTCTTTGATCGCGAAGTGAATGCCCTGAATTAGACCCTCCAATTCTACCGAATTGTTAGAGTCTATGCCAATAAAACCGAAAAAAATCTTGAGGATGATGCCAGAAGCATCCCTACAGACTCCTCCAAACCCTGCAACCCCCGGATTTCCACGAGAGGCTCCATCGAAGTTAATTTTAAAACCTGGATAAAGAGGAGGCGACCAGAAAATTGGGCTGCATGGACAACACACCCTATATCTCCTCCAGAGACCATCCAAATCAGCTTTTCCTAGTCCCCATCTTACAGCGATGCGAAGTTCCCCCTCCGATAGGTCTTTGTCCTTATCATCCCATTGGGAGCTTCTTATCGTTTCTTGCATATTATTGACTAGTTTCCTCCAAACCTCCTCTTCCCTGTGCTTCTTGTCCCTGAAAATACGTTCATTTCTCTCCTTCCACACAGTCCATATAACCATCCCTGGAAGCATCTGCCATAGAGTCCCAATAATCAGATTCTTAAAGGCGTTAATGTTCCATTCTTTGAGGGTTTGATCCGGGTGACCTCTAACCCGATCGCTTCTCCTAAAGATCAAAGCACCTCTGTCCCATATTGAAGAAGTAAAAGGACAATCATCCAGCAAGTGGCACAAAGTTTCTTCCAAGTTGAGGCAGAGGTTGCAACGAGATGGCCCTAGGATTCCTCGTTTCCTAAGATTTTCGCTTGTCAGAATTCTCCTCCAAACCACTAGCCTGTAGAAGACTGTTATTTTTGGCAAGAGGTTCATCCCCCATATCTTTTTCCAGGTGTTATGCTCCCCATCCTCACGTTTAGTCTGAATATCATAAGCCTCCTTGATACTGAAAAATGCCTTTCTATTTGTACCCCCACCTCAGCTTGTCAAGACCAAAATTGACCCCAATGAACCACTCCTGGAGAGTGGTCTCAAAAGCACGAAGGTTCTCTTCAGTGGTTAGACCTTCCCACCAGCTATAGTCCAACCATTTTCTATGCCCCTCCTGCACGAGATCCTCCAAGTAGTAGCAAACTTTGAGTTTTCCTTCCACCATCCCTCTAATCCTGATTTCCTGCCAACGGGGGTCATCCCCCAGTTTAGGGAGCTGATTCCAAGAGTCTTCCCAAAAGTTGGCTAAAGCCCCATCATGGATTTCCCAGAAGCTATGGTTTTGGACTAGCTTTCACCCAGAATAGGCTTTTATCCAAATGTGAGATCCATTTCTCTCCTCATTGTATCTGATCAATTTCCCCAAGAGTCTATCCCTGGCATATTTAGAGTATCATAGACGTGCCCAAGGATTCGAACTATGGTTACACCACCTCCACCAGATCTTTGAGCCATAAACTTCACTTAAAACCTCAAGGTCTCTGATTCCAAGACCTCCTTTTCCTTAGGTCTGCAAAAATTTTCCCAGCCAACCAAGGCAAATTTAGACTTTGTTTCCCTGCCTCCCCATAGAAATTTTCTCCGAATGCAGCGAATTTCCCGAAGAATAGCCTTAAGGGTGGAGAGCATCGAAAAGAGGTAGACCGGCATGGATTGGAGAACAATTTTGACCAAAATCAGGCAGCTAGGAAGGTTTAGTGGCCGAAGGGTCCAGCTGTCCAACATTCTCCGCATTCTGTCAATCAAATCTTGCCACGAAACCTTTCGAATAGTTCCTTCAGAAAGAGGAACACCCAGATACTTGGATGGGAAAGATCCCCGAGAGAAACCCCATATCCTCAAAATGTTACGTGGGGTGGTTCCAACAGTGTTAAAGAAAAACACTTGAGATTTATCCAGATTTACTTCGAGCCCCGAAGCCTTAGCAAAAAGCACTAAACGTTTTTTAAAGGCTCGAGCCTCTTGGACTGAAGGGTGCCCCATTGACATAGTGTCATCCACAAATTGCTGATGCGTTTGCTTGTCCATACCATCATGAAGTTGAAGGCCACAGATCCCTCCTTCAGCTGCTTAAGTCTGCAAAAGTTTGCTCAGACCTTCAGCCATTAAAATAAAGAGGAATGGGGATAGAGGATCTCCTTGACGAATACCCTGGGAGACCTTCAAAAGTTTGGTTGGCGCTCCATTGAGCAAGATAGAAAAAAAGGGGGTAGAAACCAGATTCATAATCCAATCACCCAATTCCTGTCAAAACCAAAGGCTTCTAAGATACATCGCATGTACTGCCAGCTGATTTTGTTGTAAGTTTTTGCTATGTCTAATTTCACTAGCATGCTCGGTTTCTTTGTGACCTTCAAGGAATGAATGGTTTCTTGAACCAGAATAATACCATCCACAATTTGTCTGCCTTCAACAAAGCCCAACTGCTCCGAACTGATAAGGATAGGGAGAAGAGGCTTAAGCCTATTGGCTATGACCTTAGTGATGATCTTATAGATAACATTACAGAGGGATATTGGTCTAAACTTACCAGGGGTGTCCGCTCCTTCCTCCTTCGGGATGAGGGATAAGAAAGTAGCATTAAATGCCTTTAAGACCCCACGACAACCACGCGATTCTTCCACAATCTGAAGAACCTCCTACTTGATCAAATCCCAAAAGAAATGGAATAAATTGATGGTGAACCTGTTAGGACCAGGGGCTTTCCCCAGGGCCATCTGATTCATCGATTCCTCAACTTCATACATAGATACAGGTTTTCCAAGCATTTCATTATGCTTACTGGAGACTAGCCTAAGGATAAGGCTAGTGATTCTGGCAATATCATGGCCTTGATCAACCTGATCCTCTTTTAAGACAACTTCAAAGTGGTGGATTAAATCCTCCTCGGTTTCTCCTCTAGTCTCAACCTGGCCTCCATTGTTTTTTCTGAGCTTGAATATTTTAAACCTACGACGGTTTTGAACAACAGTATTGTGGAAGAATTTGGTGTTCTTCTCCCCTTCTTGGAGCCATTGGTTTCGAGATTTTTGCTTCCAATAAATCTTTTCTTGCCTCTCCCACACTTCAAGCTACTCAAAAAGATTTTGCTCCTGCTCACGTAACCCCTCATCCCATCCCTCATCCATACCTTTTCGATGGATAAGCTCTAAGTCCTCAATCATTTTTTTCTTATCCTGGAATATATTGCCAAAGGCTTCCCTAATTCCAGGTTCGAATCTTGGATTTCAGAGCCTTGAGTTTATGCTGGAATTGATACATTCCATATCCTGTAGGGGGGACTAGCTCCTGCCACCACTGTCCCACCAAATCTTTGAAGCCTTTATGTTCCAACCAGAATTGTTCAAATCTAAACAGTCTATTTAAAAAGGCATTCGACCAATCCCAATGAAGACATATGGGCCAATCGTCAGATCCCACCGTCGGATGGACACTGGCGTTGACCTCCCCCATTCCACGAGCAATGTCTTTAGTAGCTAAAAATCTATCAAGTCTTGAAGCTACCAAATGAGTACCTCCAAGTTTATTATTCCAGGTAAACCACCCATTTCCTGTTTCAACGTCAATGAAAGGACTATGACTCAAGAGATCCCTAAAGTGTTCTTGGAAACTGTCCAGAGCCCTTCTACCACCCGTTTTCTCATTCAGGTAGATAATTAGGTTAAAGTCCCCTCCCACAATCCACGAACCATTTCCTTCCTACTCCGATAGCCAGGACAAGAAACGTAAGAATGCCTCCTTGTGGGTGAAGGCACTCAGGCCATAGACATTCACTAGCATTCCTTTAGCCCCCGAATCTAAGACTGAAAACTCTGACATCAGGGAAAACTTATTAGCCTGCCAATTAGAAAAGCAGATAGAATGTGGCTTCCAGAGAACCGCCAGACCCCCAACCATTCCATTGGCATCAGTCGTCATTACCTTACAACCTCTCCAAATCTTTTGCCCCAGTCTCTCCATTGTTTCTGAGTTACATTTTGTTTCCTGCATAAATAAAACATCGAGCTTTTCCTGCTTCACCTTTCTCACTAAGGTTTTGAGTTTCCGTGGATGATTGCACCCCCGGATGTTCCAAGACACTATCTTCATTGGGAAACTTTGTTAACCTCAGAAAAGGCCACCCTAATTGTCGGATACTGGCTAGATTAAATGAGTTTAACTCCCACCTCTGCTATTCTATGTTTGTTCATCTTCCTCCCACGCTTCAGATCCTCCACTAGGGATTTCCTTTTATTCCCATATTGGGGGTCAGACGCTATACCCAATTGTTGGTTGGATTTAGATTTGACAATTGCTTCCTGGAGAAGTTCCAATTGCCGGTGAGATACATACCCCTTCCCCTTTTTCTCATGTTCTTTCTCAATCACATCCAGATCTAGTTCTCCCAGATCCATTTCTTCATTGCCATCCTCCTCCATAGAAGCAGATTGGTCTTCGAGAATCTTCTCTTGGTTCAAGGCTACCTCAGAACCCACAACCGAATTCTCCAGAGGATCCTTCTCCTTCCTACTCACCTCGTCATCTTCATCGATCTCCTCCAATATTTGAAAAGGGTTTTTGCTTGTAGTCCCTTTGTCCATCTTTTCCTTCCCTTTCCTCTGCTAATCCCCATATCTATTCTTTTTTTTATTCTGAACTTGAGTAAAACCCTCCTTATCCTTATCTCCTTCATGTTCTGCACTGGTTGGGGATTTAGACTGAGCCAACAGAGGGCAGTTTCTGCCAAAATGTCTTTATTCGTGACATAGTCTACACCTAAAGGGGAGCTTCTCATAGTTAATCGGTTGGATCCATTCCTCATCCTCCCAGTTCAGACTAATAGCTTCTGGAAGGTCCTTTGAAAGACCCATGTAAACACAGATCCGAGCACAAGCAATATACCTCTGTTGTTTTGTCTACTCCACTACTTTGACAAATTCCCCCAACGTGTTACCAATATCTTGCAAGATTTCCAAATCCCAGTATTCATAGGGGAGGGAAAAGATCCTGATCCAAACTGGGGCAACTCTCATATCCTCCGTCTCTGGATTGAATCTTTCTTTCCAAGGCACGAGGTACAAACCAACAGAAAAGAAAAAATAGGGTCCTCCCTCAAGCACCGTGTCTCTATCTTCCTGATTAAAGAAAATAATGGTAAAGAAACCCTTGGCCCCTAGGTGGAGATCATAATGGCCTTTTGTATTCCAGTTTCTCTTGATCCACCGGACCAAGTCTCGCTCCCGAGGCCAAATCTCCACAAATTTGCCAATTAAAGCCTTTTCTTTCCAAAGTTCTACCTTCTCGCGAATTTTCCCAAATCGGATTTGAATGGCTGGAATGGCTGGGGTATTTGGGTGGCAACCCCCTGGGCCCATCCTCTGTTTG
Organism: Larix kaempferi; assembly: GCA_027924585.1. Classification (NCBI taxonomy): domain Eukaryota; kingdom Viridiplantae; phylum Streptophyta; class Pinopsida; order Pinales; family Pinaceae; genus Larix; species Larix kaempferi. Next base: position 12,032,997 of record BSBM01001331.1, on the reverse strand, counting down.
GAGCCTTTCTCCGCTCCACCCGCCTCGCCCATCTCTGCGTCACCTGACATACCCTCAAACGTTAGTATCTGGGGTGGCATCCATTACAGCCGCAGGGGATACGACCCCTACTGCAGGAAACCCAAAAAAGACAAAACCCTAGCCCCCTGCAGTGAATCAATCCTTCCGCTCCCAACCCGTTGTATCTCTTCAAATCAATTGGTCACCATTTCTTCTTTTGATCTTTAAAAGTTAAAACCAGCCTCAAAATTTGTATGTTGGTGATTGTTGAAATTTTGAATTTAATACTAGTAAAGTTTTATAAAGAATAGTGTTGAAAATTTCAAGTCGAAATTATATTACTTGTAATGTCTTTAATGAATGTCCAATACGAGTTTCCATTGATGATTGCTTTCATTTACATCTTTCATTGCTGAAATTTTTGTGTTGGCAATTGTTGAAATTTGAATTTAAGACTGTTCAAATTTTTGCAACGAATAATGTTGAAAATGTCAAGTCAATATTTTGTTACTTGTAATGTCTTCATGGAATGTGTAGCCGGAGTTGTCATCAATGATTTCTATTATTTGCATTTTCATTGCCAAAATCCTTGTGACAACGAGTGTTGAAATTTGAATTTAAGATTGGTCGAATTTCTGTAATGAATAGTGTTGAAAATATTGAGTCAAGATTCCACTACTTGTAATGTCTCCATAGAATATCCAACCAGAGTTGTAGTTAACAATTTCTCTAGTTCACATTCTTCATTGTTGAAACTCTTGTGCTAGTGGTTGTTGAAATTTGGAATTTAACGCTACTCAAATATTTGCAAGGAATAGTGTTGAAAATGTTGAGTCAGAATTTTGTTACTAGTAATGTCTTCATGGAATGTGCCCTTGTAGTTGTACTTAATGATTTCTCTTATTTGCATTATTCATTATCGAAATTATTATGACAAGTATTGAAATTTTGAATTTAACATTGCTCAAACTTTAATTTTTACCAAAATAATAGGCCATTGTTATTATGGATTATCATTTTGATGATTAATTATATTTTATCATTAGACTGGGAAATATGAATGTTAAAATTTGCAATTCCAGAGTGTTGAAATTGTTGATTATTGTTTGTCTCTAAAATTTCAAAGGCTCATAAGTCTATTGACAATGATACATTTGAGAAAAGGAAAAAAAACAAATAGAAACAATTATCATTTTTTGGCCCTTAAATGTATGGGATTTTTTAGGGCCATTGGATAACTCTTTAACTAACATAGAGATCAAATGCACTAATGGCCACTAGTCATATTATGGACCAGAGTGTGCAACACAATCAGTTATGTTATAATGCCACAACACACAGTGGAAAGAGATCACCAAAGAAAATAGTATGTTAAGGCATATTGCAGACAATCTCAATGTGGGGAGTTATATGACTCTACCATTTAGTCACAAACAAACATCGAGGTAAGAAGTTTGTTTTAGTTTTATATTTGTTTATGGTTTTATGTCTATCCAATGACAAATATTTAATGTGTTATATGGGTTCAATTGCCTTCAAATTTAAGCATTAGCCTGGACACACTTACAAAAATCAACTCTAAAAAAAATCATTAGATCAAGAGTTGATGGATGAAGTCAAGGAAAGAAAAGTTAGTTGCATAAAAGAATTGGGAGTTGTTTTGTACTATGTTTGGGGAGGAGGTAGTTCCTAAGTGGACATCCAATATTGTGAATGATAATTTGGTCCACTACACTTTCATTTGTTTTTGGTTTATCATTTGTTCTTTATAAAGTTTTAAATTTTCATAATCTTTAACATACGTGAAAATCATTGGAGGAAGAGAACAAGAAAAGCAATAACCAAGCATTGTCATTAGCTGAGGAAGTAAGTGTGTGTCCGTGTCTTTTAATTTATATTGCAATGCCCCTCTGTACTGATCTTGTGAAATTATTTTGTATGCACAATATGGAACGATTCCCCATGTACTTACCCAATTAAAGACATGCTATGAACAATTTATTGGCCCTTTGATAACTATTGAGGAGGTAATTATGTGTGTTTATCTAAATCCGTTGTTTTGTTTTTAAAGAGGAATCTATGGTGGTGATTGTGTTCTTGACAATTTCGAACCCTAAAGCAGGTCCATTGTCAGGAGAGGATTTCTTTGAAAGCTTCACGTTGTTTTGTATTTACGGATACAATCTCCAATATTGTAGTCAATAGTCATTTTTTTTAATTTGGCATACAAACAATGCTGACAATGTCACACACAACAAAGACCACATGTTGTGTGTGTCTGCGCGTGCACGCACGCATCATTGGCCATTCACTAATCACTAAGGAGGTAATTTTGTGAGTTTGTCTCTATATAATAGTTTGTATTGTCAAATATACTCTGAAATTTTATATGGTCAATAGACATTATTAATTTGAAATAAAATTTGGCGCAAACCATATCAAAAGGATGCACATAAGAAAGATAGTTTGTGAAATACTTGTTGATGTTGTGATAAACACTACGGAGGTAATTGTGTGTGTGTGTGTTACAATGCCCATTTGATCTAATAGTGTTTTTTTTAAACAAGAACAAGTATATTTTTGTATTATAAAGAGTTGTAGTTGTACTGGTCAACATTGTAATACAAAATGAATGTTGTATTTGTGTTCAAAAACCAACAATTCATTCAAACAAAAAGAGTCCAAAAAGAGATGGATATCCATCATAGAGGATTTCATAGAATTGCTACAAATATAAAATTGAAAGAAATTTTTTTAAAAATTAAAGTTTTACAAAACATAATACTAGAATTTAGTAGAAAGAGAGCTTGGTGAGTGCCTCTTCTTGGCCTACATTAGCATGTTGCAATCCTTGGTTTTCCAGGTCCATGTCTTCAAGCATTCGGTGAACAATTTCCTCATCTTTTAGTTCCCTAGGTGTACAACCCAAATACATTATGTAATGTCCCTGACCCTTATCTAAGGTTAAGGGTGCTAATATTAAGTTAAGTTTAAGCGCAACATATTGAGACTAAATATAATTATCAAACCCTTCAAATAATCCAACTCTTGATTATAAAGTCAAATTATTTGTTAAAGTTGCGATATTTAATTAATTACTTAATTAAGATAATTACGACACTTAATTAAGTTTAATTACCAAATATCATAATCGCATCAAAACATGGTTAAAGAATAATATTTATCATCCTTAGTGAGATTAAGGTCCCAAAACCCATTCATGCATTATAAAGTGTTGAAAGCACAATTGTTAATTAATTAAATATTGTTGTTATCAGTTTTTCCACAAACTAAGTAAATTTATGGTGTTGTTATGTGTGTGCTATTGGTTAGGTTGAACAATAATAAATAACACATCAAGACACATCTGTAGGCCATAACCTATAGCCACATCACATTCAAGCAAAACAAAAGGCACCAGCTGCAATGACATCCCACAAAATCAACTCCCGATGGTTGTCCCTTACAACCACTTTTCATTAATAAATTTCAGATTGTATGGCTGCCTCCCTCCAACCATCAATCAATATTACATTCAGATTACATTATTCAAACTCAGATCTGCAAACAAGATCAGATTCATGCACAGAACATTTCCAATCTAACGACTGGTGTGCTCATCTTGGCACCGGAAAATCCGTCGAACCAAAACATGCATATCTTGGTCATCCGGAAAGCTTTTTTGATGAAGAAAAAGGCGATCCTTAATGAAAACGTTGCTCCACACGCAATGGAACAAGTCTCATGAATTAGAAATTGGAAAAAATGGGCAAACCAGAACCTATGGTTGTGCCCCTCCCAATATCATCGAGCCAAAACTACAAATTTTTTAATAAGAGAAAGAAGAATAGAAGGAAGGTAAGGAGCGTAGCAACATATTATATGAAATTCATCCTTCCTGCATATAGAACCTGACATTCAATACATGAACATGTAGACAACCAATTCAACCACTATTGCACATATACCAAATAAAATAATGTAATAGAAACGAAACATAAGAGATATATTTATCTCAAAATAAGGGCAACTGCATGCAACATGACAACTTTCCTCCCAGCCATAGACACAAACAAACCTTCCTCGCTTGAATAGGCCATCCCCGAGCTGAGACCATGGATCCACGAGTAGAGACACACTTAGTCTAGCAACTCTCGTAACTACCTCTTCCGAGAACCACAATGCTTCCCACTACTACTTTCCTGTCTGTCTCCACTGCCTATGGGAAGTGACTCCTCTCACCACCCATTTCTTGGCTTCCTGTGCGAGAACCTAGACTACTAGAGTGATATAATGGAAGCAAAGGAAAATGACTAGACTACCTCTAAGTCTCAACACTCTCTCCACACACTCTCAATTCTAACAATATTCCCAACATGGTGAGATAACACAAGACAAGTGATCCAAGGCTCAATATTAGCTTCAAGAAGGAGAGAGTACATGTATAAATAGCTTAAGGAGGGAAATTCAAACCCAAGGTGGCCAACTAGAATGGATTTGAGTTTAGTTGGGCTTCATCATGGAAACATGACTAAAATTAGTGGAGTGGTGGCCTAGTTAGGAGATTCCCTTTCTCATATTAGAACCATGAGGAGGAGTTACCAAAAACCAAGTAGTGGAGCCATGAAGAACACAAGGAGGTGCACTAATGCATATGGGGGGGTTATAAAACATGAAGTAGGGAGAATTTGGTGAGAGAGGGGATCCAATAGGGTCATAAATATCATGTAAGCACAAAAATAGGGATGAATGGAGGAGTGGGGCACACTTATGGAGGTGGAGGCACAAATCGAGGAGGTGGAAGCTAAATTCTAGCTTACAACTCCTAGAATCTAGAAGGAGGGCTCATAAATGACAAAAACACATAAATAGGAGGGAATTTCTCCCAAGGAGGGTGCACTAGGAAAGAAGGGCCCACTAATGTATGTATAAGGTGCAATGATAATTCCATAGTTCATAAAATTGAAAATGGGTTCTGTTGTATAATGTTTGGGTGACCAACACTATTAAAGTCACCAAGGCACAAAATGAACTAGGATGGACAACTACAATCCAACAACAAGCTATAAGGTGCTAGGGATGTCCCCCATTCCCCCTCACTCTGTGATATCCATGGTTTCCCGTACTCTTTTAGTTGCCTTTGCTCAGCCAGTTGTTTATTTAATTAAATAGAAACAATCATTCAAAGAGAACAATAATGACAATAACAACAACAACAACATTAACAATTGATAATAATTCCAAAGTCCATAATCACATCATCAAACAAATGAGCATAAGTCCATAGTCATATTAACAAATAGAACATAATTCTAGGGCTTAGCAATCGGGGTATTACACATTATGAGATTAGAGGCTACTAATTATGAACCCTTGTTGAGATTATAAACTATATTGCTAAGCAAAGAATGCTCTACTTCCAATGCTTATTTTTAATTTTTTTTCTATGAGTGTATTCACTACCACCACATTCTAAGAGATGCATTGGTGTGTATTATTGTGAATTGTGGTTATCACTAAAAAAATTGAATTCTTGTTGTCACTGATGTAATCTTCATCTCGATACGAAATCCTATGAATTTCATACATGTTCCTTCAATAGTTCCCATGGCACCTAGGATAGTCCATGATGTTATTCCTCTAGAGCTCTAAATACACCTAGTGTTGCAAGCATTAGTCTATATAGGACATGTAGCCTTGAGAAAAATGTTGTGCCAATTGAACCAATCCCAAACAATAGAGACAAAGATGGGACCACTAAACGAAAGACAACGACCCAAAAGATTATTAAACCATCATGCCTCAAACAACTAACAGATCCCATAAACAATAAAACCCAAGTGTGAAGGGAACTGGCCAAACCAATAGAAAGAAAGAAAAAAATGCTAAAATTTATTCAAGATACTAGAACTAACATGAATCTAAGAGCACCGAAACTTGAATCTTCAATAAGCTGAGACAACAATGCAAATTTGGAGGAACTTACCTTTGATTCCAATGGTGTCGACGAAGCCCACCAAGACAAACCAACTCTCCAACACCCACATCAAACTTCTTTATCCCATTTACAAGCCTGTAAATAGACCTTTCCAATTCAAAATGAGGATAGGGGAATACTCTTGGCATGTGTAGTGTCGTACTATGAGTTCCCTCAACTTCGATCACCTTTATATGATTGCATTCAAGGGGTTTGAATGCCCTTCTACATGTCATGTTATATGATTTCCATTAAATCAATTGTTAGCATATACTCCATTGTTGTGGTTAAAATCTTAGGGGATATGATCACCCCCGCCCACTTTTAAAAAAAAACTTCATTTAGTCCCAAAGCATGATTGGTTTGGATATCCACTTGGTTATTAAGCTCTTGTATGAGATTATAGAACAAAATCTCCTCAAAATGAGATGCTTCTACTTTTATTTTGGCTATTACAAGAGCTAGAGTGCCTTCATGTGACAAGTTTTATTTGTTATTTAATTTGATGATTGTAGTAGAATCCCCAATTATTATGAGGAATATAATGCAAGCTAAGTCAATAAGTTTGATCCCTTGAAGAAGGGAATAATATTCAACCTTATTATCAGTATCTATTCCAAGGCACCATTCATAGCCCAATTCCAATTTTCCTCCATAATCAAGGATGATCCCTCGCACCTGCCACCCCTAGGTTCCCTTTTGAGGCCCCATAACAAAAAATGTTTATATTGAAGTTTTTTCCACTGTAAAAAATCCTCCTCATCCATTATGATCTGCCAAGAGGGATGAAGGGAGGGTTGTGTATATGTTAATTTAGACTGAGTGTTTTCTCCCACATGAAGGTCTGTTATCTAATTCATTTCCTTACTATTAAGAAAATATACATGATGAGCTCTTATACCTCTTGTTTGAATTTGTTCCACTATTAAGTTCTAAGATTTGATATCAACGATCCTTTGAGTGACACATTCCTGCTCAAATATCGCTTCTTTACGAGCTAACCAAATTTTCCAGTAGATGTATTTTAGCATTGCAATCCATGCCCATTCGAGTGTAGGTTTATTTTGGAAGGACCCTCTGTACATCTTGTGCCAAAGGGTAAACGTGTGTTTATATGTTTTTGGAATTGGAATTACGTGGCTAAGTTTTTTTAAGGTGAGTTTCCAAACTTGTTTTGTATATATACACTTGAAAAAAATATGGCATTGGCTTTCCCTGTTTACTTCACACAAGGCACAATGAGAGGGCCATTGAATCCCATGTTTTTTGGGATTTTAAAATGTCATTAATTTTCCATGAATCAAGATCCAACATAAATCATTTACTTCTAGGAACCCATACCCATGCCATACATGCTTCCATATATTAGATTTCCAAGGAAGAGGAAGTGATAGAAATTGTTCTTGATATTTGAGTTTGACATGTGTAATATTTTCCCCCATCCTATGTTGCCTAGTAGGGACCAATCAATTGGACTGCAACCTTTTAGGAAAGAGAGTAGAATGTGAGCCATTTGTGCTAATATGTCAAGGGGTGAGAGACACCATCCATTCCAATGCATGCTATCCTCAACCCAAACAAAGATATCAACTAGAGTTGTGATCCCTTGGCAATCCATCCTTGATTTTAGAGGAAGTTCATCCTTATTTTCTAGAGGAGGGTTCCCCATTATGCTATATGTCCAAATTTTGACCAACTTTCCATTTCCTAATATCCAGGTGAGTTTAGATTGAATTAGGGGCACCACATATTTTCATAGTTTCTAGATACGCAATCTTTTTTTCTAGTGATCAATTTGTCTATACATCTCTTATGGTTGCCTTGAAAAGACTCGTCTTCCACCAATCAAAGTTACCTGAAATTATCTCCATATTATCTTGGCTCCCATTGTGAAGTTCATTAGCTTGGGATCCTTCATATCAAGAACACCTCTATATTGGGGAGATCTAACAATATGTCAATTAACTAAATGAAATTTCTTTTGATTTGGTTTCTCCCCTTGCCAAAGAAATTATTGAATATCTTGTGTTGTTTTTTTGCATGATGCTGAGAGGGGATAACATGGAAAAACATTGATAAATGGGAACATATGATAAAATACACTTAATAAGAATAATATACCATGCCATATTCAATAATGGTGATCCTCACTGCTAAACTTTGGTCTTTATTTTGTTGATTATGCCTTGCCAAGTGGATACTATAGGATTGTTGAGAGGAATAGGCATTCTAAGATACCTAAATTTAGCCGATGTTTCTACGTTAGGAAATTGCATGGTCCTAGAGATGGAACAAAGGAGAAGAGGGTTGGGGTCCCAACCAAAATTTTGGATTTTTCCATTGTTTGTCACCTCCCTGATGCATTGAGGAAGTGATCCAAATTACTTTTAAACCTCTTAATGATAAATGTGGATGCTGCTCCTAGTAGAAGAGTTTATAGAAAAAACTATGAGTGGTTAATTGCTTTGATTCCTCTGGAAAATCTAATTCCATGAATATTGTTGAAGTTTTGTTCAAACTCCAATTTTTTGATCAACACCTTGACCGTGATAATGTATAAAAGGGAGGAGAGGGAAACCCTATTTTAGATCCCTATTATTGAAATAATAAGTGGACCTCTCATTTGTAATATACTTAAACCCATAAATTCAAAGCAAAGAGAGAAAAACACAAGAGATAATAGATAAAACTAGATAAAAAATACTGTGTATGAAAGATATTCAAAATAGAGAACTATGTTCACTTGCTTCTTTAAGGGGGAAACCTCCAAGATCAAAGCTACAAATACAATAACAATTCTTGACAAAACATTATATATCTTACTACTCTATATATAGTGCTTCAATAGCCAAATCCCTAACTACTTGTGGTTCCGCTATTAATGAGAGAAACCATCTAGTTGGCCTTTATTTGATCAACAAGCCCCTTTTACACTAAGACACTACCCACTAACTATATAATGGGACTTATAGCCTTGTAAATTGATAAAGTAGGAGGGTTAGGATAGGAACCTAACATGCCCTTCCCCTTCAAAAGCATCATTGTCTTGAATGTCAGGGATGGAGAAATTGTTGCGAAAGGGATAACAGTTCCCAAGTAGCATCTTTTGGTTGCATATCCATCCACTTGATTAAAACTTTATGTATTGTGCGTTGGTGTAGCTGACACTCCCGTGTGGCCAAAAATGATTTGGTATGGATCCAAATGGAGTCTTCTACATTGAGTCTTGTTAACGTAGTTTGAACTTGAGAATTTCAACCCGTAACCTTATTCAAACAAGACACATGAAATACTATGTGTATCTTGGAGTGCTCTTGGAGCATTGATTTATAAGCCACTTGACTATGTGTTGAACAATATGATATGGGGAATTTTGGTGAAGGGGATGCTAGTGAATGTTGGGATCCTCCTAAAATCGCTTGATGGGTTGAGAGCATTCGTGAGTCATTCTTGTTGTGCTTCTTCTAACCATTCATGTGCCTGACAAAGCATCTTCCACAACATGTTATTTTCCCTTTTTGTAGATGACATCGTAATCATATCCAAGTATCTTGCTGACCCATTTATGTTTATCTAGGGATGAAAACCTTTGTTCCAAAAAATATTGTTGATTATGGTGATCCATCTTGATCTGGAAACATTTCCCTATGAGATATTATTGCCATGTGTCAAATACATGTAGGATGGCCATCATTTCTTCCTCATAGGTAAACTTGCCTAATTTTTCGTCACACAACTTCTTACTGGTGAATGCTAAGGGTTGTCCATCTTGTAATAAGAGTACACCCAACCCTTTTCCAGAAGAATCACATTCCATTACACAAGTCTGCATAAAATTAGTCATGGTTAAGAACGAGGTGGTGCACATGGATTGATTTAAAATTGAGAAGGATTGTTTAATGTACATCCTACTACAAATGACTCATGCCTTCAGTAGCTCTTGAATTATCTTTTCAATTTCATTAGTTTGTGTAAACATGTGCCTATACAGTCGTACATTTGGTGGTTGACTACTAGGAATCAAGGGAATATCATGTTCTCCTTTGGATGAGGGCTTTCATGTACCCGGTGACCTCACGGTGCCTTTGGGGCCACGAGGTACTATTCTCCTGAATGAATTCGCCTCTGGCATGCAATTTCATTTTTCTATTGATTTGAATTAAACATTTACAATGGAAATAATTATATGTAGAATCACTCATAAAACATATATAAAAGCTATATATGTTATTTCGACAAAAATACAATCACCATTGCCATTAATTCAGTTCCCTTAAATCATTTGATAGCAGTAATTGATACAAACAGAAATAAATACCATTAATTTATACACAGATGTAGACTTATATGAAAATATAACCGACTTATTGCAAACCAAGGATGTTTCTCCTAGCCATAGGCTCTATCAAGCAATATCTTTCTTTGATAGAGCCACCCCCTATATTGAGATACTAATCCACAAGAAGGTACTGATTTTTCCCGCTAACACAATTCTCATCCGTTGTTCTCCGGTATGATTCCCATCTACAGTACGAGTTTCATGGTACAGGTGATTGTGATTTGGTCCTTGGTGGTTAAGATCTGACAACAGATGATGCCTCAATCATGAGAGATAATGAATGAACAAATGTACTAGTTCTCCATAATTATATGCATGTGGAGTATTAGCCAAGTGATACTCAGGGTGATATGAACTAGACACTTGGCATACATGGGGTTGAAGACCTTTTTACCTTCTAATCCCAGGCTCAGGATAATTAACCCAAGATTATCATTAATGAACTTTAATAAAGAGAGGTTAATAAGACATAGGATAAAATGAATAAATAAAGGTAGTGAATTAAATGCTAAGTCACTAGGGTCATCTCCCTTCTAACCCCCCTCTCACTCCCCTTCTAACCCCCCTCTCACTCCCCTTCTTGTGGAATAATAACCCCCCATCTCTTCTTCATCCTTTAGTATGCAGTAGTCATGGTTTTTATATTAATTTTGTAATGTAGATAGTTACATCATTTTGGCCACATTGGACCATTCATGTCTGGCTTTTATCCATTTCCATCATATTTCATATTTACATTTTGGGGTCACGGGGTGCTACATTCCCCTCCCCCTTAATTTATGCACTATCCTTGGTGCATCATTAACACTATATATATAATGACATGATTTAACATGTATTTATACATGTTAATATCTTGGTGCATGCGATCCTTTAGTTCTCAGGTTGCTTCCTCAGGCACATTTGCCACAGTATTCTTGGTCCTTGTACTTTGGTATAGTTGTTGGCTATCTCATCCTCAATGCACTAACATTAATCGTCCACTACCTTAGTTTCCTTTCCATGCTTGGCACATCCATATATACATATATCAAATCATTAAGACGTAGTATGCGTGTTACAATCCTTCTTATGAGATAGTCATAAATTCCATAGTAATTTTCCAATAACAAAATGTAAGAACATATATTCATTTCATCAAATAGGTATGGAAATCTCTATCCAATACTTATCTGCATTCATAATTGTTTTCTTTCACAAGGTTTCCATGAGAAAGAATTCAACTCACTTCTCCTCTTGACACACCCTATATCGTTGTCCCAATCCATAGCACTCCTCCCCCACCAACCTATACAACACAAGGAATGGGGCTCTCTTCTCTAAGTTAATAGTCCCTTGAGATCCCTCCTCTGAGTTAACAGTACCTTGGGTTTGTTACGTCGATTCCCTTGTAGTGCTTGAGCATAGGTTGACCAAGTAATCTTTGTTCCATGACTCCAAATATCATGAATCACTCATAGCATATTCATTAGATTTTCCTCTTCTCTGCAGTCAAACATCCTCTAGGATTATGCACCCCCTTCCTTGAGTTAACAGTCCCTCGGGTGATCCATCATTCACCAAGGATTTCTTGCACAAGAAGAGTACAAATTTAGGGTTCTCGTGTCCTTCCAATGCCCTTTTTCCCAAGCTTTTCAACTTACAATTGCTACCATGGGCTCATGATAAGTAGATTCACCATCCACCTATGTCATAAACATAAACATACATGTATTAAGAATCATACTTTTATGTATCAAATAATATTGGAAATCATTATCTTCGCATTTAAATTCCTAATAATAACATGAGTTCTACACATAATGCTTTGTTTTCAATGGAAAGAACAATAATCCATGTCTTCGTTATGGCTAACTTTTACTGGTATATCCAATACATCTCCTTCTTTTACACAAGTCTATTCTCTAGAAAAATCATTCTTTTAGTCCATCCCATGTGACTACTTTTTCATGTATTCCTTTCACTGCATTCACAACAACTATTGAAATAATCTTAGAATCGTGCCTTACCAATAATTTCATCATTTAAGGTGTTACAATGAAATATGGCTTAACATGCATTCTCATAATGCATTCAACTTATATGCCCACATGGGTGTACATGTAATCACTAGATTTATAACTTCTAATAATTCACACACACACAGTTAATGCACTCTCTCATCTATTGATGAACACCAGATCAAATTCACGAACTTTGATTTGCCTTGGTTATTTTACTCATAACCAACACACACATAGAATGTTATTTAATTTCACATTAATCCATTCTAAATTCCAATTAGTCATATAGGTATAAGACTTCCTATCTCTACCACATCATTTACCATGGAGTAACATTAGATTAAATGCGTTCAAACATCATATGCATACTAATTCTTTATACTACAATACAAATGAAGGGACTCTTGCCCAATCCCATTTTTCTAATACTTGTACAATTGGAATAAATAAATTCATTACCTGCACACATGCCCTCAACACCTTTGATGTTACCTTTTAAGTTGGCCTCTTGTAAGAAATTGCACCATACTTTCACCAACCTGTTGATCATAGATTTATTATCCTATTATTTTATCAGAAGGTTATGTGTCATATCCAACCATGCCATCAACATCTTCCATGTCCTTATCTCTTCTTCATAGGGCAGGCCGCTACTTCTTTTACACCACTTGGGATTCCTAATCCGCCGTTTTACTTGATTCTACTTATGGATTTTTTTCCACTCACATAATGGATCATTAGCTATGATTTCCACCAGGTAGCAATTTCATAACATACATAAACAATTGCACTTACTACTTAAATAGACATATAATTATTGGAATCGATTTAATACTGAGAGGGGGGGTGAATAAGTATTAGCGCAGTTATCAATAGTTTTTAACTTCTTTAACATATTAGCCTTTACTTAATCTTTATCTTCAATTATGCATCAATAAATAAACATCCACACATATATTCACCAACATAAAGAACATATAACACACATGATTTTTACATGGAAACCCAAACAGGAGAAAACCACAGAATGTTTCTTTATAATGAGAAAGAATACATTCAATGAAGTACCAACTTCATGTGTTTACTAGCACCAACTGGAAGGAGGCACCAACCCCTTGGTTTTACAGGATCCAGCATGAAGGAAGCTACAAATCCCTATTTTTCTCCACCACCAACTAGAAGGAGGTGCCGACCATGTGTCTCCTTGTTGTTTTACGGTCACCAACCTGAAGGAAGCTCCAAATCCCTGTCTCCTTGCCCTGTCCGACCACCCTGATGTCCAATGTATGATTTTGTTGGACTTCAACCTCATGTACCCTTCTGATATTTTGATAATAAGTCTGTTGTGCGCTACCTTCATATGCAATCAATACTCTGTCACTGAGCTGCATACATCACTTAACTTCTCATTTTTCTCAAATCACACTTCTGCTGATAATTTACTTCATGTTCTGTGTGCTCGCTGATACTGAAGTCAGCGTCACTTATTATCTCATCGTTCTGCTAATTGCGTGACTGCAATGACCAATTGATACTATGCTTTCAATTGATAGTTTGTTGTTTTGAAATAAAGCACTAGTAATCATATGGAACTACACACTTATTGATGGGTCTGTTCTGTTTAAGTGCTATAGTCTCCTAGACAATATGCGACGTCCTATGCATCAAATGATTCATCTATTTCATTTAACGCACTTGTATCAGATCATCTACATCATGATGCGCACGCTAGATCCTACTGCTATTCTGTCGTTGCGCATTAGATGGTCTTCTCAACTTCGCACACTTTCACTTCTGTTCATATGCATCAACAAGACATCTACGCATTATGTGATAAACTTCGATTTTATCTCTACGCTTTTGTCTTTACAACATCTGTGACTAAAGGCTTGTTGACTGTAATGCTATCTGAATGGGTTTCCGGTACTACAAAATAAGGGTGATAGAGGCCTTGGAAATCATAAAGCACCCAAAAAACCCGAATAGAGATGGGGGGCTTGAAATAAGCGAGAGATGGCTTCCCCTAATCAATAAGGAAGGTAATGGTTAGAACCAGGTATGTTTTGCAAGCACCATTTTTCTCGTCAATTTCACTAACCTAGCCTTCGTCTTGTCTTCATTGATAATGATAAAGGTATTAGCCTAGATTTCCAATTATAATGATTATTACCTTTAGTATATTTGATTATGAAATTATTAATAATTATTTCAACAAAAATTATTCCTTGAATGTTAGTGATTTAATGATATTATCACTATTAGGGTTAAGAAAATCAATAATATCATTTTATTAAACATTCATGAATGAATTTTGACTATAGAATTATTAATAAAAAAATTATCCTTGATTGTTATTATCACCATATGATTATTATTTTATCACCATATGATTTTTATCACCACATGATTATTTGGCCAATTATGATTATTTTAATGATGATTAATTCTTTAATATCCTTACAAAAATAAATAATCTACGGTTATCCTCACTGTTATTACCTGATAAACACTTGGCCAAATATGATGCATAACAATGATTACTTCTAAAGGATTATCTATAATGGTTATCAATTAAAGGATTAATAATAACATTCATGGATAAATAATCTAAAATGAAATTATTAATAATTACTATGGAATTATTAATAAAATTTGTATCCTTGAATGCTATTATCACCATATGATTATTATTATTTATCACCATATGTTTATTTGGCCAAGTATGATTATTTTAATGATTAATTCTTTAATATCCTTACAAAAGATTAATAATAAATAATCTACAAATTTATTAAGATTATTACCTTTGATTATGATAAACATTTGGCCAATTATGATGCATAATATTGATCACTTCTAAAGGATTATTTATAATGATTATCAATTAAAAGATTAATAATAACATTCATGGATAAATAATCTAAAAGTATTAATAATATTTTGTAATAATCATTCCGAGAAGATGAAAGGTTAGAATGGGAAAAGACCGGGCATCCCTAACTATTTATAGGCCTGGCTAGCAACTCTCCTACACATATTCAGTCCTGAAGATGAATCCAGCTTAGGATTCGAAACATCGACGACAACTAAAATGCCGACCATGGATCGGAAGAGATACCTGTGATGATTTCCAGCTTTTGGAAAGACTACGAATTAAAATCTAGAAAGGAGTTGCTGATCTGACTTTCTTGAAGAGATGTAGAAATAACGGTGTGATCCCCAGGTTTGCTGCGGTGAATCACCACCTCAATAACAAGAGAAACGATGGAGTATTCACCTGGCTCAGCCTTACCCTAATACGTGGAGAAATCAGATGGGTAAGATCATTGTTAGACGACTGCTCCAGAAAAGCATTGAACCTCCACTTGAAGCTGTCGAGCATGATAAGACCAGACACCTGGAACATCATGGATTCCTGCGCTGCTATCAAGGCCAAGAAGGAAGGACGTGAAGTGGTCATAAGACATAACAAGATAGTAACCATAACCAGAATAATCAGAACAAGGAAAACATGTTGGTAGTTAATCTATCCAATACGCAGCTGGACAGAGGGACACTGAACCTCTTGAAGAAAGGCTTGGGCTTTTCCCCAGCCCCCAAATGTGTCCCTCTCGAAAGCATTATTTGTTGTGTGGAGGATAGCATCCAGACGCTATCGGAGGAAGACAAGGAAGACGTGAGACTAGACTGCGCGGGGATCCTGAAAAGAGCCAAGCTTCCGAAAGATAACCTGACCATTGATGAGCGTGAAGCCCTCAGAAACCTGAGAAAGAATGAGGAAATCGTAGTACTCAAAGCATATAATGGAGGGGACATGATAGTGATGAACCGAGAAGACTACAATAGGAAGATGCTAGAACACCTGGAAACCAGTGGGAGCTATAAAAACTATCTGGCAATCCAATCTCAAGGGTTACGAAGGAGGTGAAAAAAGCCATTGAACATTCCAACTTAGAAGAAATAATTAAGAAATGCCTCATGCCGTACAATGATATCACGCCCAAAATTTATGGCCTACCTAATATTCACAAGGACGGGGTTCCTCTCAGACCAATCGTGAATACAATTGGTTCCCCAAACTACCAACTCGCCAAATATGTAGCCAATTTATTAAGCCCACTGGTGGGGAAAATAGACTCGTTCATCAAAGACTCCAGGGATTTCATTAGGATCATCAAGGAGGAAAAAATAGATTCTCATGACTTACTAATAAGCTTTGATGTTGTGGGTCTGTTCACCAAAATCCCCCTCAACGAAGCAGTGCAGATATTATTTGAAGTAACGGATCCAGGAACTGTGAAGCTAGCATAAGTATGCCTTCGATCCACTTTCTTCAGCTTTAGAGGTGATTTCTATGAACAAACCAGCGGAGTAGCAATGGGGTCCCCTTTGTCCCCAATTGTGGCAACCCTCTTTATGGAACATTTTGAAAAGAAGGCCCTCCACGCGTTCCCCCTAAAACCCGCAAGATGGAAAAGGTATGTGGATGATACCAATGTGAGATGGCCCCATGGGATCAATGAGTTGAACAAATTTCATGAGCATCTCAACCAACTTTCAGAAGACATAAAGTTCACCATGGAAATTGAAGAGAATGGGAGCATCCCCTTCCTCGATGTGCTAATTAAGAAAAATAATGATGGAACCCTCAGCCATGGTGTCTACAGAAAGAAAACCCACTCATAAAACTACCTTCACGCTCACTCACACCACCACCCTTCTCAGAAATTTGGGGTAATCAACACCTTAGCCATGAGAAATTTCCGCATATCTGACAAGGAACAACTAGGAAAAGAGAAGGACCATTTGACCTCTATCTTTAAAGGCATGGGATACAAGAATAGGGACATATATAAGGCTTAGAAAAAAGCAGAAAACTGGACTCAACATAAGAAGGAGAGAAAGACATGGAAGGCCTTCCTCTCGTACATCTAGGGAGTAACGGACACAATTACAAGGGTACTAGGGAGGAAAGACGTTTGGACATCCTTCAGGCCAATGGAAACCATTAGGCAGAAAATGAGGCCTGTGAAAGATAAGATTGATTGGTGTCAATATAAGGGGGTGTATAAGGTAGATTGTTCTTGTGGAATGAGCTATATAGGGGAGACAGGTTGGTCCTTTCAAATAAGGTTGAAGGAACATGGAGATGACATAAGAAAAGAAAGGACGAATACCTCCGCGCTAGCGGAGCATTCTCACAAAAAAAGCACCATGTTTGCCTGGAGAACACGAAGATGCTCGCAGTTGAGGACCACTACTACAAAAGAAGGGTGAGAGAGGCCTTGGAAATCATAAAGCACCCAAAAAATTTGAATAGAGATGGGGGGATTGAAATAAGCGAGAGATGGCTGCCCCTAATCAATAAGGAAGGTAATGGTTAGAACCCGGTATGTTTTGCAAGCACCATTTTTCTCGTCAATTTCACTAACCTAGCCTCCATCTTGTCTTCATTGATAATGATAAAGGTATTAGCCTAGATTTCCAATTATAATGATTATTACCTTTAGTATATTTGATTATGAAATTATTAATATTTATTTCTACAAAATGTATTCCTTGAATGTTAGCGATTTAATGATATTATCACTATTAGGGTTAAGAAAATTAATAATATCATTTTATTAAACATTCATGAATGAATTTTGACTATAGAATTATTAATAAATTTTTTATCCTTGATTGTTATTATCACCATATGATTATTATTTTATCACCACATGATTATTTGGCCAATTATGATTATTTTAATGATGATTAATTCTTTAATATCCTTACAAAAATAAATAATCTACGGTTATCCTCAATGTTATTACCTGATAAACACTTGGCCAAATATGATGCATAACAATGATTACTTCTAAAGGATTATCTATAATGGTTATCAATTAAAAGATTAATAATAACATTCATGGATAAATAATCTAAAATGAAATTATTAATAATTACTATGGAATTATTAATCAAATTTGTATCCTTGAATGTTATTATCACCATATGATTATTATTATTTATCACCATATGTTTATTTGGCCAAGTATGATTATTTTAATGATTAATTCTTTAATATCCTTACAAAAGATTAATAATAAATAATCTATGAATTTATTAAGATTATTACCTTTGATTATGATAAACATTTGGCCAATTATGATGCATAATATTGATCACTTCTAAAGGATTATTTATAATGATTATCAATTAAAAGATTAATAATAACATTCATGGATAAATAATCTAAAATTATTAATAATATTTTGTAATAATCATTCCGAGAAGATGAAAGGTTAGAATGGGAAAAGACCGGGCATCCCTAACTATTTATAGGCCTGGTTAGCAACTCTCCTACACATATTCAGTCCTGAAGATGAATCCAGCTTAGGATTCGAAATGTCGATGACAACTAAAATGCCGACCATGGATTATCTGGAAACCCATTCGAAATCTACAAACCACGGAAACCTAAAATCCTGTAATGCTATCCTTCGAAACATCAAGCACTTGCGCATACTTCAGTAATTATTCCTTTCAATACTTGTGTATCCATCACAAATCTATAACATCTTTTTGTGCACCATCAAAACTTCATTCAGCTGCATGTGCACATTCGGATCCTTGCTAGATCATATTGTTCTATCCCCGATCCCTTTGATGCCCCGAAGACTGAAATTCAACAAACACTTGAAGCTCTTATGCTCTCGCCATCAAGCTTACATCAATTCTCCAACTTGCATCTCTATTTATACATGTCCTGCACGGATTGTATGTTCACAAGTTAGTCATGGCATCCCTTCTTCCATACTTCACGGATTGTGCATATGCCACGTTTCCTTTTCTATGATGTTGATGTGTCATCTGTTAGGTGTCAAGCACCTTTATGATCCACAACATAATGGAACTTTATGCCTTGGTGGTATACCTTTGCGCCTTTGATGTACCATAGCCTTTGAGGTATTTGCGCATTCATACTCTTTATCTTAATGAGACTATAACCTTTGTTGTACCATCCCTTATGGGTATTTCACCCTTGCAATATTAATTCTTTGTGGATTCTGTGCATATTCCAACTTCTACTTGGTGGGATTATGACCTTTGCATTGTCATTGCTTGTGAAACTTGTGCACCTGTTGTACCGTCGGCTGTAGAATTTTCTCATAGACTTGCTTCAGCCGCTGTACCTTTCTAGGAACTTGTGCACGCTCCACAAACTAAAAGCATCTTCTAATTGGCTAGGCTTATGTGCTTTCATGATTGTCCAACCATTTGTTGGTTCTTACTGCATGCGCACTTCCGACCATTAACCAATCAATGCTTAGACTTGCTTGCACACTTGTACCATTTGTTCAACCAACTCCTTGGTTGCTTGTGTACATGTACCACTGTCCAACTAACACCTTGGTTGCTTGTGCACCTGTACCACTGTCTAACTAACTCCTTTGATTGCTACAACGAGAGAGTACGACTTGGTGGACTTGATATCTGTGCAAGGACCACATGCAGAAGGATACATTACTTGCGTTCTTCTTTGAAATGGATTTGCATGATGCATCTTCCTTATGTATTTATTTGTCACGTTCCCTCCCATCGATCCAACGCAAGGGAGAAGACATGACACTAAATTAGGTTGTTTCTACTTCTTATCCCCATGTTAATTAGCACATTCTTACAAATAGAATGCATGTGTGTGCAGATGCATGATTGAATTTGACATAGCGGAACAACATTATACTACACATCTAGCATGCATTCAACATATTCATGATAGTCATCAAATAAAGACATTACAGAATTAACACAATAGAGTACTTATCTTGAAACAAAGTAGTCCCGAGCAACTAGCTATGCAACTGCAACGTTCCACCTAACCATAGGCTAGTTGTGCTCATCAATCTCTCAACACAATTGCCACCCCTGAGTTGGGCATGATTTCTATAAGGAAAAAGGGAACAACAGACTCACACATAGCCAAATACACACCAAAATCAGCCAAGCCAATCCACAGTTGGGTTTATCAGGTTGCTAAGGCAATGTAAGGGAATGAATTGCTAAGCTAGTGAGCTCAACCACAGAGCTATGGATATCTCTACAATATCTATCTAGATTGGTACCCACAATACCTACACACCCAACACAAGGAAGTATTCCCTTCATTGCTACACAGTCCCTCAAGCCATACCCTCTGTCACATACCCACCCATCATACCAGCATGGGAGAGAACATGAAACTAAATCCGGACCTTTAGCCCCATACTTAGTAAACAAACATTCATATAAAATGAAGATGGACATATGGAAATGCATAAATATTTGGAAAACACAGCAGAATTAAATTCTATTACACATCCATCATACATTCAAGATATTCATGTCATTCATCAATTAAAACAATACAGAATTAGCACATGAGAGTACTTATCTTGAAACAAAGTAGTCCCTAAGCAACCAGCTATGCATCTGCAACGTTCTACCCAACCATAGGCCAGTTGTGCTTATCAACCTCTTGATACAACTGCCACCCCCCGAGCTGGGCTTGATTTCTACAAGGAAGAAGGGAACAACAGACTCACACATAGCCAAAATACACCAAAATCAGCCAAGCCAATCAGCAGTTGGGTTTATCATGCTGCTAGGAGATGGAAAAGGAAGAATTGCTAAGCTAGTGAGCTCAACCACAGAGCTATTTATGCCCTCTACAAGATCTATCCAGCTTGGTTCCCCACAATGCCTACACACCTGATTCAAGGAAGTATTCCCTTCACTGCTACACAGTCCCTTAGGCCATACCTTCCAATTCAGTGTTGTTCAAGGTGTGCTTAAAAGAGTAGCCAACCCTTTTGATCTTCTTGAGAGGTTATTTTCCCCACTAGGTTTATCAAGCCAATTCTGTCCACTACCACTCCAAATTTCTTGCTCACAGGTTCAAACCAAAACAGGGATGCACATAACAACAGAAATCACAATTGCTGGGCATGAAGAAAACGTTTCTACAGTGGAATGCCCAAAATGGGGTTTCTATCAGTTTCAGAAAAAACGTGAGCAACCAAAAACGGAATGGCAATTTGGGAATCAACCCTGGGGAAGCAAAATCATTTCCAGAAAACGTTTATGGGAATTCAAGGGACAAAAAAGGCCTCCATAAGCCCCAAAATCGTGGCTCCCTTCCTCCCAGCCATTGTGCACAACAAAAACAAGTTCCCACGCATGGAAAATGCAGGAAAAATGGTGAAAAATGTGATGGGGAAATCCCAGCTAGCTCAGACTGCGTGAGAGGGCAAAGGCCATGGGTGAAAGATGGCTTTGGGTATCATTTCATGGGTGTTTTCTTTCCCAAGAAGCAAAAATATGAATTTCCAGGTTGATGGCTTGCCCATGCACGAAATTGGCTTCCATACCTCTCCATTCCCAAGGCATTAACTGCCTCAACCAACTCTTGGAAGAATTAAATGATTGGATGCATAACCCAAGATGGGTAGTTGGTGGTTTATGGGTTTTCTCATTGACACATGGATTAACACCATTGGCTCAAGGGTTTGAATAATTTCCCTCCCTATTCCTTATAAAAATCATGCCCCCATTTCTTTATTGCATTGCATAGCTAGTTATGGGTATTTCATTAAAATTCGTATTTACATGATGTGTTAATTTACATTGTGCCTGTCTAGCACAAGAACCATACGCACCGATTTTAATTGCTGATATATAAAATGATAAATCAATGGCGGGGCCTTGGCCTTGAGCTCCTCACCATGATTTAATAACTATATTTACATCATTTACAATTTTAATGCCATAGGGTCAAAATGGGGACGTGACATTCCCCTCCCCTTACATTAGCACTGTCCTCAGTGCTCATCAAAATTGAACAAAAATAGATATGCCACTTTCATGGCATCCTTCAGCTCCCATGTAGCCTCATCGGGACCGTAGTGCTTCCATTGCACCTTTACCTATCCGATGGCTCGGTTCCAGAGCAATGTTACCCTCTTGTCTAGGATGCGCAAGGGATCGGTTTGAACTCTCCCTCGGGTTCCACCTGGATCACATCCTAATTAATCACATGGTTAGGATCATGTACATATTTCTTAAGCAAAGAGACATGAAAAACATTATGAGCTCTAGTGCTAGCAGGCAATGCAAGTCTATCTGCAACTGGCCCTATTCTTTCAAGCACTTCAAATGGCCCACAATATCTAGGTGATAGCTTGGAACAACTCCCAAGCTTCAAGGAATCCTTCCTTGGTCTCACTCTAAGATACACATGATCCCCAACACTGAATTCCCTATGCACCCTATGCTTATCTGCATAGCTTTTGTGTCTATCTTGGGCTGCTTTTAAATTCTGCTTGATCTTTGCAACCTCTTGCTCCATTTCCTTAAGCAATTCTGGCCCAAGTACAATTCTGTTGACGAGATTGTCCCAAGTCACTGGTGTCCTACACCTTCTGCCGTATAGAACCTCATATGGACTCATTCCCATTGATTCTTGTTGCCCATTGTTATATGCAAACTTGTAATACCCCCAATTCGACCCTTAGGATATATTAGCCTTTAATATAAATAGTGTGTACATGTGATGTATGTTTTCCTAGCGTGGAGCTCAAGGCCAAGGCCCCGCTAGTGAAAGCCGAATTTTATTTAAAGGGCAAGTATTTGATATTTTGATACCATGTGCTCTTAAGCCATGGAAATTGTAATAGGATGTAAATAAACATCATGCAATATAAGATTCCAAGACTGGCTATGGAGGCAACGGATGAGAAGGGGCCACGTGTATCCACTAGGGAGTGGTGAGGGGGCTATGGGAGTGAACCATAGGTTGCCATATGTCATTATGAGAACCCTTTGACTTCCCTAGAGGACATTTAATGCATGTTGTAAGAGAGTGGTTGAAGAATTAAGTCAATGACTTTGATGGAGTATGGGCAGCCCTGAAATTCGTATGGGTAGGTATGGGCTCTTTTGACTTGTCCCACAAGTCACTCTACATCTTGGGGGTTGCTCCATCCTTATCCCCATTCCATTGTGGAAGTATGGGACATTATTCTCCATCCAAAACGAGCTCCCAACAGTGAGAAAACCGAAAATCGCGACTGTGAGAGAACCCACGTTTTGGGAAGCCAAAAACGTCCTGATTTGGTATTGGACAGTGAAATCCAATGGGGGATCCTTTGGTAGGAACCTTGGGACGAATTTGGGAGCAATAGCTACCCCAAAAGCCATGGGAAAACCCAGTTTTAATTGCCCAGAAAATCAGTGACGGATTTGGGTGGTTTGTGACAGATTTGTGAGAAATCCGAGTGTGGATGTTCGAATGGAGGCTGGGATCATTTGAGTCTAGCTTGATGTGTACCTAGCTCTGGGATTGAGCTTAGTGGACTAGCATCCCTCTCCATTTCCCATTGCATGCTTGAAAAAACCCAACTGTGTGTTGGCTTAGCATGGTTGTCTGAGCGAAATCCTGACTGTGAGGGAGCCATCTAGTTCCTCCTTAGTGGATACACAGCCCAACTCGGGGATGATCTCTCAGCTGAAAGAATACAGGCTGGACAGAGATCTATGGTTGGGTGGAACGTTGCTCTCACGTAGCCAGTCGTTGGATATCGCGTTGCAAGATAAGTGCTCTCCGTGACTTTAATTTGGTTATATATATATCTGGGTTCTGCAATGTGTTATTTGAATGATTATTCTTCAAGTTAATGAAATTGAAATGAAGTCTGTGCATGGCATACGAATGAGAATGGGTCTCGTTATGTTGAATCATTCTCTGCTGTGGTAAATATGTTATGCAATTACGGTCTGTTTGTGTGCTTGCTAGTATGTTCATCCGCTGTGTTTATATTGAAACGAATCTGCATATAGAAGTTTTAAAATGTTAGTTATTTATGTGCAAAAATATTGGGGCTAAGTTTACCAAAAGCCCGGTATGTTGTTAATGTTTCCTTCCCTGTTGTCTTATGGAGAAGGGGACATTACAAAACTCTACCAGGTGTAGATAATCCTCCCACTTGGATGGTTTGTCCATTACATACATACGGAGCATGTCTTCAAGCACATGATTTACTCTTTCCATTTGCCCATCTGTTTGAGGATGGTATGCGATACTAAAGTTCAACTGTGTACCCAAATTTGCAAAGAGACTTTTCCAAAAATTGGAAGTGAACTTGGTATCCCTGTCAGAAATTATTGGCTTAGGCAACCCATGTAATCTGAAAATTTCCTTCATGAAAATATTTGCAATGGCATCGGCTCTGTGCGTGGACTTAACCGGTATAAAATGTGCTGCCTTTGTTAACTTTTCCACCACAACCATGATGGAATCATGTTGTCTCATAGTCATTGACAATCCTGTAATAAAATCCATGGAAATTACTTCCCATTTCCATTATGGAATTGGCATTGGGTGCAATAAACCTGCTGGGTGTTGGTGTTCAACCTTCACCTGCTGACATGTCATGCACTTATAAATGTATTCAACAACATCTTTCTTCATCCCTGGCCAGAGATAATATTTTCTCGCTATAGCAATAGTCTTTTGATATCCGGGGTGACCGGAGTATGGAGCTTTATGGATTTCATCCATGACAATCCTCCTCAAATCTGCCACATTTGGAATATAGGCCCTATTCTTATAGGTAAGAAGTCCGTCTTCTTCCAAATGATAGCCTTCATACTTCTTTTCAAGGTTTTGTTGCTACAATTTGTCCTTTATCTGCACATACACTTCATCCTCAGCAATATGGTTAACAATCTGCTGTCTCAAATCTGGTTGGCAAGTACTAAGCGCTGCCACATGCATTTCATGTACTTTCCTGCTGAGTGCATCTGCTACCTTATTTTCTTTCCCTTTTATGTGTTTGATCTCAAAATCAAATTCACACAAAAATTCCAACCATCTAGCTTGCCTAGCATTTAAAGTTGGCTGATCGAACAAGTATTTCAGATCACAATGGTTTGTCCTTAGCTCAAATTTCTTGCCCATTAAGTAATGCCTCCACATCTTTAAAGCATGTACTATGGTTGCAAGTTCTAAATCATGTGTAGCATAGTTTTTCTCGTTCTCCTTCAACTTCCTCGACTCATAGCATACCACGTGGTTGTCTTGCATAAGGACTCCTCCAATTCCTTGATTGCATGCATCGGTACATACCACAAAGTATTTTTCTGGGTCTGCAATTTACAAAATTGATGCACTCGTAAGAAGATTCTTCAACTGTTGGAAACTTTCTTCACATCTTGGTGACCATTCAAACTTTATTCCCTTCTTTTGCAAAGAAGTGATCGGGTTTGTGACCTTGGAGAATCCTTCAATAAACCTCCTGTAGTAACCATATGCACAAGAACCATACGCACTGATTTTAATTGCTGATACATAAAACGATAAATCAATGGCGGGGCCTTGGCCTTGAGCTCCTCACCATGATTTAATAACGATATTTACATCATTTACAATTTTAATGCCACAGGGTCAAAATGGGGACGTGACACCCTCCATTCTAGTGCTCTTTAGGATGTGCATAGAAGAGTCTCCAAGGCCCTTTTGATCTTTCTGTGAGGTTACTCTCTTCAATAGGTTTTTCAAGCCAATACTAATCCTCTTACACTCCTATTCCTTACTCACAAGTTCAAACCAAAACAGGGATGCACATAACAACAAAACACAAGCGTTGGGTATGAAGAAAAACGTTTTGACTGTGGGATTCCCAAAATGGGGTTTCCATGAGTTTCCAAAATTGTGGGCACCCAAAAACAAACTAATAGAGGAGGAGTAAACCCTTGGAGAGAAAAATCGATTTCACCACACATTTTTGGGCATTCAAGGGGCATAAATGACCTCTATAAACCCCCAAATAGTGTCTCTCTTCCTCCCATCCAGTCTGCAACACAAAAACAAATTCCCAGCTATGGAAAATGAAGGGAAAAGATGGAAAACATGAAGGAAAATGCACCAGCTAGCTCCGACTACGTGAGGGAGCAAAGACCATGGGTGAATAATGGCTTGAGCCCAATTTCATGGGTGTTTTCTTGTCATAGAATCCAAAATACGATTTCCCAAATTGATGGCTTGCCCATACACGAAATTGGGCAGCCATACCTCTCCATTTCCAATGCATTAACTACCTCAACCAACTCTTGGAAGAATTAAATGATTGGGTGCATAAGTTAAAATGGGTAGTTGAGGGTTTATGGGTTCTCTCATTGACATTTGGCTTAACACTGCTGGCTCAAAGGTTTGAATATTTTCCCTCCCTATCCCTTGTACAAATCATGCCCCCATCTCTTGTTGCATTGCATAGCTAGTTGTGGGTATTTCATTAAAATTCATATTTACATGATGCCTTAATTTCTATTGTGCGTGGCTAGCACGAGAACCATATGCATTGATTTTTAATTGTCGATACATAAAACACTAAATCGATGGTGGGTCCTTCGCCTTGAGCTCCTCACCATGATTTAATAACGATATTTACATCATTTACAGTTTTAATGCAATACGGTCAAAATCAGGATATTACATTCCCCTCCCCCTTAAATTAGCACTGTCCTCAATGCTCTTCAAAATTGAACAAAAATGGATATGCCACTCTCATGGCATCCTCTAGCTCCCATGTAGCCTCATCGGGACCGTAGTGCTTCCATTGCACCTTTACTTGTCTGAAGGCTCGGTTCCGGAGCAATGTTAGCTTCTTGTCTAAGATGCACAATGGCTCGGTTTGGAACTCTCCGTCGGGATCCACCTGGATCACATCCCAATTAATCACATGGTTAGGATCATGTACATATTTCTTAAGCAAAGATACATGAAAAAAATTATGAGCTCTAGTGCTAGCAGGAAATGCAAGTCTATATTCAACTGGTCCTATTCTTTCAAGCACTTCAAATGGTCCACAATATCTAGGTGATAGCTTGGCACAACTCCCAAGATTCAAGGAACCCTTCCTTGGCCTCACTCTAAGATAAACATGATCCCCAACAATGAATTCCCTATGCACTCTATGCTTATCTGCATAGGTTTTCTGTCTATCTTGGTCTGCTTTTAAATTCCGCCTGATCTTTGCAACCTCTTGTTCCATTTCCTTAAGCAATTATGGCCCAAGTACAATTATGCTCACTGGATTATCCCAAGTCACCGGTGTCCTGCACCTTCAACCATACAAAAACTCATATGGATTCATGCCCAATGGTGTTTGCTGCCTGTTGTTATATGCAAACTCTACTAAGTGTAGATAATCCTCCCACTTAGATGGTTTGTCCATTACATACATGCGAAGCATGTCTTCAAGTACATGATTTACTCTTTTTGTTTTCCCATCTGTTTGAGGATGGTATGCAGTACTAAAGTTCAGCTGCATACCCAAATCTACGAAAAGACCTTTCCAAAAATTTGAAGTGAACCTTGTATCCCTGTCAGAAATTATTGCCTTAGGCAATCCATGCAATCTGAAAATTTCCTTCATGAAAATATTTTCAATGGCATCGACTTTATATGTGGACTTAACTGGTATAAAATGTGTTTCCTTTGTTAACTTGTCCACCAAAACCATGATGGAGTCATGTTGTCTCACAGTCATTGGAAACCCTGTAATAAAATCCATGGAAATTATTTCCCATTTCCATTCTGGAATTGGTAATGGATGTATTAAACCTGCTGGGTGTTGGTGTTCAACCTTCACCTGCTGACATTTCATGCACTTAGAAATGTATTCAACAATGTCCTTCTTCATCCCAGGCCAGAAATATTGTTTTATTGCTATAGCAATTGTTTTCTGATATCCTGGGTGACCAGAGTCTGGAGCTTTATGGATTTCATTCATAACAGTCCTCCTCAAATCTACCACATTTGGAATATAGATTCTATTCTTATAAGTAAGAAGTTCGTCTCCTTCCAAATGATATACTTCATACTTCTTTTCAAGGTCTTGCTGTTGCAATTTGTCCTTTATCTGCAAATACACTCCATCCTCAACAATATGGTTAACAATCTGCTGCCTCAATTCTGGTTAGAAAGTACTAAGGGATGCCACTTGCATTTCATGTACTTTCCTGCTGAGTGCATCATCCACCTTGTTTTCTTTCCCTTTTATGTATTTGATTTCAAAATCAAATTCACACAAAAATTCCAACCATCTAGCTTGCCTAGCATTTAAAGTTGGCTACTCAAACAAGTATTTCAAACTACAATGGTCTGTTCTTAGCTCAGATTTCATGCCCATTAAGTAATGCCTCTACATCTTTAAAGCATATACTATGGCTGCAAGTTCTAAATCATGAGTAGCATAGTTCTTCTCATGCTCCTTCAACTTTCTTCACTCATAACATACCACATGGTTGTCTTGCATAAGAACTCCTTTAAGTCCTTGATTGCATGCATCGTTACACACCACAAAGTCTTTTTCTGGGTTTGCAATTTTCAAAATTGGTGTACTCGTAAGAAGATTCTTCAACCATTGGAAGCTTTCCTCACGTCTTGGTGCCCATTCAAACTTTATCCCCTTCTTTTGCAAAGAAGTGATTGAATGTGCGACGTTGGAGAATCCTTCAATGAACCTCCTATAGTACCTAGCAAGTCCCATAAATGATCTCACATCTGTCACATTCTTTGGAGTTGGCCAATTCATAATGGCTTCAATATTTTCGGGGTCCACGGATATTTCTTCGCCTGAGATAATGTGACCCAAATAATGAATTTTATCTTTATAAAAGTCACATTTGCTCAACTGTGCCGTACAACTTATTCTCCCTTAGCAATTCCAATGCCATTCTCAAATGTTCTTCATGCTCTTCTTCATTCTTAGAATAAATAAGAATGTTGTCTAGGAAAACAAGAACAAACTTGTCCAAATACTTGCTAAAAACACTATTCATGAGACACATGAATGTAGCTGGTGCATTTGTGAGACCAAATGGTACCACCACAAACTCATAGTGTCCATACCTTGTTCTAAAGGCGGTCTTATGAATATCTTTCTCTTTGATTCTTACCTGATGGTAACCAGAACTTAAGTCAATTTTTTAAAATACCTTTGCATCTCTCATTTGATCAAAGAGATCATCAATTCTAGGCAATGGGTATTTGTTCTTCACAATGACTTTGTTCAACTACTTGTAGTTAATACATAACCGGAGTGTTCCATCTTTCTTTTTCACAAATAGAACAGGTGCTCCCCATGGGGACACGCTTGGACTGATATATTTCTTTTCCAACAACTCTTGTAACTCCATTTTCAATTCTATCAATTCTAGTATACTCATCATGTAGGGTGTCTTGGACACTGGTGCAGCTCCCAACACAAGGTCAATTGTAAAATCGATGTCTTTCTTTGGAGGAAGTCTTGGAATCTCATCAGGAAAAATATCCCTGAATTCTTGCAATACATGATAGTCCTACAACTTAGGAGTTTCATTTTCCATTGCCTCCAAAACATGCGCTGCATACAATTGACAACCCTTCCTACAGAACTTCTTCAGCTGCATGGGTGAAACCTGTCTAACAGAAATCACCTTTGGAATGCCTTTTACAACCCTTGGGTTTCCTTCTTCATCCATGCATTCAAATGTCTTATTGTAACATTCAAGTTTAACCTTGTGTGATTCTAACCAATCCATTCCAATGAGAATATCATAGGAACCTAGTGAAAAAATATTCATATTTGCATAAGTGAATAGCCCATCCATCTCTAATGGACATTTCTCTACAATTTCACTAACTTTTCTCTTGGTTCCAGTGGCTAGTTGAATTAACCATGATTTACTACGGTTTAATTTCTTAAAAGCACAAATCTCAACAATTTTAGGAGTGATATATGTGAAATTATATGTCACAACATATCTAAAGAGCTGATGATACCTCACAAAGAAAGAATGAGCATAAAATTTGAAGAAGAGTGAAAACTGCAGTAAAAAAGAGCAGAAGAATAATAATGCAGCAGAACTCAGATAGGAGCATAATAATGTCACACTAATTAATTATAAGTATAATGAACAATTATAATACAATGGAGAGAATTCAAATCATGCAGGAGAATTCGAACCTCAATTGGTCTAACATAGGGATTATCATCAGTAGAGTGCTCCAGAAGACTCAAAGTCAACTGAAATGAACCTAAACTCATCTAACTGAAGTCACAATTAGTTAACTGACTAAAGACGGTGCAACAGTGAGTCTTTCATGCATGACAGTCAGAAAAAGGGCGCATGAGGCCACAATCAGTGACATCCGGAGCTCTAACCCCCCATAAGAGTCAGATAACTCAGGTGGACTGGATTGAAACACTCAGTAGATTCCTATAAAATAGGGAACTGACTAAAGTGGTCCTAAAATGATGCATGCAGGGTTCAGAAGGTGGTAGATGGAGCCTGGATGACATATGCACAACACTAGGGGGCAAATGACATCATCAACAACTAGAAAAAATGAATAATGCTAGGTAGGACAAGGATGGAGTATTGAAATATCCTAACACCCCCCCTTAATCCATACTTTTGCATCCTGGGTCCTGGATATTAAGACCAAAGGTCACCCACACAATCAAATAGACTGAAACACACCAAAATATTAATTGCTCCAAACTCAAGTAGGTGTGATGCTTGATCATATGTCTGGAGGTATCTTCCTCTTGGGAAGAAGTGGATCATGCTCCAAAAACATGTGCTTGTATTCTCCTTTAGTGGATGCAAGCGAATATGGAGGCTTTCTGAACTTGCTCTTCAAACCGAACATGGTGAGAACAAATCGAAAAAATATGAAGATCATCTCGGAACCTGTAATTCGAACCAGCTGAGGTAGGATCAACTCCAGGAATGTGTAGATAGTTCTTTGATATATCCTTTGAACTAACATAGGTGAGATCATAACCAAATGAACTATGAAATGATGGTGGTGACTTGGACTTCAATTAGCTCCAAGAATTGATAGATGGTTTCTTGTGATCTCCTTTGAACCAACATGGATGTGATAAAAACCAAAATCACCAAAATATGCCCGAGACTTGAACCCAAGCGAATGGTAGTGCCATCCATATTCAATGAAACTATGAGAACACGTGCCAATGATCGAATAGAAGTACATATGAAGAATGTGATCAAGGAGGGAGAATTCATCACCTCCAAAGTCTGATTTAACCTCCAAAACATTCAATAGATCACCATTATGCACACCAATAGACTCATGTGAAAGAGAGGATTTAAGAACATCTTTAGATTCTAGAGTATGAACTAGCTTATCTTGCTCAGAATTCGAAATAGAAGACATTGAAAACATGAGTGTTGAATCTACAACTTCTTCTTCATCTTGAACAACTTCATCATGAGATATGATTGAGGTCAAGAAATAATTAGAGAAACCACTTAAGGGGGTATCACTGGGCTTTTTCTCCAAATGATTTGCACTAATCTATCCATTCTACTTTCCAAATGCTTTGTCCAGTTGGGCCCATAGATCACTTGGATTTTCAGTAGTTTCCATGAGGTAGCGCATACTAGGAGACATAGAAATACACATTGCTCCAAAGGCTCTGTCACATTCATTTAGCCAACCATTCTCTTCTTCACAGGAAGCAAAATCTCTCATATCACCAATACACATATCAAAAAGACCTTGTCTCTTCAGTTATGCTATCATATTTGGTTTCCACTCATCAAGTTGAATGGAGAGAGAGGAGGAATTCCTTTCAGATACATGGAAGCTATTGTAGAATACCTGCAAAAACAATGGAAAATATCTGCTACTGCAACATAACTGCTGCAACTGCTGTTGCATTCAAAAAATTTGAATAACCTGAAAAAAAACTTTCAATAATGGAGGTAGACTACTACTGAGCACTACTTTAGGACAGTAGGCACTTTTATCCAGAGCCTTCACACCTAGCTAGACCTCATTGGATTTCTCCAATGAATTCAATGCAATGGCACCAGGATTTTCTATGGAGATCCAAAGGCTTCTGGTGCATTACCGAAAGAAGATGCTCAACATATTCGCTCCATGGCTTTGATACCATGTGAAATTCTATGTCACAACAGATTTACAGAGCTGAGGATGTCTCACAAAGAAAGAATGAGCAGAAAATTTGAAGAAGAGTGAAAATTGCAGTAAAAAAGAGCAGAAGAATAATAATGCAACATAACTCAGATATGAGCAGAATAATGTCACACTACTCAATTATCAGTATAATGAACAATTATAATACAATGGAGAGAATTCGAATCATGCAGGAGAATTTGAACCTCAGTTGGTCTAGCATAGGGATTATCACCACTAGAGTGCTCCGGAAGACTTAAAGTCAACTGAACTGAACCTAAACTGAGCTAATTGAAGTCATAATCAATTAAATGACTAAGGAGGGCGCAATAGTGAGTCTGTCATGCATGCGAGTGAGAAAAAGGGTGCATGAGGCCACAATCAGTGGCATCCGAAGCTCTACCCCCCACAAGAGTCAGATAACTCAGGTGGACTGCACTGGAACACTCAATAGGTTCCTATAAAATAGGGAACTGATTGAATTGGTCCTAAAATGATGCATGCAGGGCTCAGAAGGTGGTAGATGGATCTTGGATGACATATGCACAACACTAGGGGGAAAATGACATCATCAACAACTAGGAAAAATAAATAATGCTAGGTAGGACAAGGATGTATTATTGAAATATCCTAATAATATAACTGTGAGTAGATCCAGGATCAATCAAAATAGAAACATATTGCTTAGCAACCTTACCTTCAACTTCAACAACAGTTGATTGATGATCTGCCTAGTGGTCCTCTAGTGCTGCATAGATTCTAGGGATGGTCCTCGCCACTTGACCCACAGTTTCAGCTCCTTGGATGTTGTGAACTTGATTTACATTCCCATTCTGATGTGGACTGTTGGAAGGCATTTAGATGGGTCATTATCACAACACCACAAGTGCTGCGATACCGCAAAAGCCGGAAAGGGGAAGCGTAAATGGTGATATCTTATGTAATTTTTTGTCAATTGTACCGTGGTATGCGGGTTTTTGGGTCATTTGGACCACAATAGTTAGATTTTGGGTCAATTACTTTGAAGTGTCGGTTAGGAAGTTGTTAGTAAGTTGACAAGCAATGTAAAGGCAAAAGCCTATATATAGATGTAGGTGTGTAGGTGTTGAATCATCTAGGCTGGATCTAATCTTATGTTGAAAACCTTTTTGGAGATCTTGATCTGAGGCGGAGTATTTTGTATCTGGGTTTTTGCGGAGTTAATATGATGAGATAGAGCTGTTTTGCGGAATACCTGTGTTTCTTCTGTTCATCTGTGGTAATGCATGTTGCGATATGAATATATGAATGATGTGATGTTTACGTGCTGCAATTAATGCTTTACCGTTATATTTGTCGCAATTATGAATTGTCCTTTTGAATGATGCTATGAATATGAATGATGTCCGAGTTAAATGCATAGATCTATTCCTAAAATGTTGCAATAAGTTAAGTAATTGAGCCACAAACATCCTCCTTCATTCGGCGGAAACATGGTTTAGTCAACTCTCCCTTGAACATCTCGGGTGAGACCTCATCTGCTCCGCAGGTGTTGCTGGACAGGGTAAAACCTGTCTGGGCCGGTGCTTAAGGAGATCGCGGTGGTTTGGGTGTCGATAGTGCTGGAAACCCCTGTCGACTGGATTTGTGTCAACAAATATTGGTTCCGTTGCTGGGACCGTAGCGCGAAGTGAAAGGAGGATATGTTGTGGCATCCGACGCAACCAGAAATTCAGAACTGGTTTGACCAAAAGTTGCAAGAGTTCGCTGAAAAGGAAAATCAGAACCCTCACCTAACAGTAGATCAGTGGGTGGAAAGGTACATTCATGATGATCCACATGAATATTTTTTTTCTGTGAATTCCTAGTTGTCTTGTTCGAGTGGTTGGCAAAGTTGACCTTTCAGAAGAGAAACTTCCAAGGTGGTGAACCAACGACCTGGACCCTTGAGCTGATCTAGGAGTTGTAGGAAGTCGACAACAAAGCATCGCAGGCTGTCGAAGTTTGGCTTGACAACATATTGGAAGGCTATATCACTGAATTTGCAGTTGATATGAACAAATCCTATAGTGAAGTTGAAAGATATTTCTTCCGCGGATCCCGGGAAAGGTTTCTGTTGTCGCTACAGCTGTCTATTAAGATGCTCATTTGTGAGAAGGGCATATTGAAGATGTATCTTGATCAGTAGAAACCCTGGTGGGTGGAGGCTGTGGGTACCGCGACAATGGAGGGGAGGTACATGGAATGATAAGGGGTAGATGGGTGCAGGTAATGACGAGACTGTGAGTGAAGCCGAGGAAGAGAGTGGTCTTACAAGGGGAGGAGCAAGGTTTCGACAGGAAAAGAGGCAGAGGACAGGAGAAGGTCCTACTGCGATCAAACCGCAAGGCCGTGAAGGAATACCACATGGGATGAAGCGACCTCACAGTCCAGACAAGGAAAACCACGCTACGCCCAGGATAGAGGCAGGACCAAACCCCAGCAGCAATGTGCCCACACCTCCGCTCACTATCTCTCGACCAGTAAGAAATACAACTACGACACCACCATGCTCATCAAGTCAACATAAGTTAATTACTAGTAGCTTAGCGACTGGAGGAAGGAATCCCAGGATGGCGGGCGAGGATACTAAGTTACTACTGTTCCATGGAAATGGAACAGATAATCTTGAGCAGTACTAGTTTTTATGTGAAGCAATATGGACCGTAAAATAGATTACCGATGATGATGCTAAGAAAGGACGACTGGTGACAACCCTTCGGGGTCGCGCATTAGACTGGTTCATGAAGTTTGTGCAGGTTCCTGCAGGCACTCTAGTGAAGACATTGGATGAAGTTCGAGCTAGATTAATCGTGGAGTTCAAAAAACCCAAATCTGAAGCGTAGTATATTACATAATTAAAAGAAATTAAGCAGTACCCCAATAAAACTGTGTGGAATTTTGACCAGCGATTCAAAACATTGATGGCAAGAGTCAGTTTGGACATGAGCACTGTCCAGCACAAAGAATGGTTCATCGCGGCATTTCTCCCACACATTCGATTTCCACTGATGCAACAGAACATTTTAACGTCCAGTGAATCCTTGGAAATCGCAATGCAGTTAGAAGCGTCGTCGATCGGGGAAAACACAGCTGGGATGTCGCAGATTCACACACAGTTGGCTAACTTGACCATACAGCTGCAAGATCTTAAGAAGGGAAAGGAACAACGTGAAGAAGTATGGTGTACGCGATGTCGAGGAGAAGGGCATACTAAGGATAATTGCCCAGACTTCTGCAATTATCTGGTTTCAGGAGCACTGAATCCATTGAGTGGCGGTGGCATGTCGTCGTATCGCGTCTGTTAGGTATATGGGCACCGCCATGACGAATTTCAATATATGCAGAAAATGGTCACAAAAATGATGATTCTATATTGTACATTCTGCAAATCGGTGGGACATGAAGACAAAGATTTCCGTGCATATGGGTTACTTCAGGAGAGAACGTATGATGCATTCTATGTGAAGGATGACCAGTGTGCCGTACAACAACCGCAATTGCAGTGACAGGTAGCCCAGCCGCTACCTCAACTGTAGGTGCAGTTTGTACTGCAACAACAACCACAACAATTTATGCCGCAATATGCTCCGATGCAAATGGATCCACAGCAGCCACAGTACGTTCAACAACCCCAGTATGTGCAACAAGGGCAAGACATGCAACCGAATCCTATGCAGCAACAGTTCAATCAACCGCAGTACCAACAGCAGGGAGGATTCTGGGGTGGATGCAGTGGAGGATTTGGTCATGGAGGAGGACGAGGAGGTTGCGGACCTGTTCAGTGCTATCACTACGCGGTATGGGGACACTACTAGCGAGATTGCCCACTGTTGCAGATGTAGTGTACGTTTTGTTTTGTTGCAAATCACACAGTGGAAAACTGCCCGCAGTTGATTGCACAATGGCAAGCAAGGAACGTTCCATAGTTGCAGAATCATAATCAGGTGCAACAACCAGTACAAAATCAAGTGCAGCAACCAACACAGAACCAGAACCAACACCTGAATCAAAATGCTAACCAGAACATGAACCAACTGGGGAATCCGCCGCCGAACCAGAATCAGGGTGCGAGTGTTGCGACAATTTTTGTGGAGCCCAAGACACAAGATGCGACTGTTGTAGTTATCACTCGTGGAGGTACAATGACCGAAGGGGATAGCTCACACCCGCTCATTCGATTGGTAGGGTAGAAGAAGGTGTCATTTGACATTGAGTCCGAGCACGATGCATTTTTTCAGGCACGTCATGCGATGGACCAAGATCGCTGTAAGGCTATTATTTGTGACATGCCCCCTGTCTTTGATGCTACTTCAGAGGTAGGTCCATTGACGCAGTCTGGAACCTTGCAGAATTTTTTTGAGAGCTGTTTATTGTTGGCAAGGGATCCCTTTGCTCTTGCTGAGATTGAGGGATTGTTGCAGCGACCAGCTAGGGGACGGCAAGAGTCCGCAGTAAACTCCTTACAGCGATGGAAAATAGGTAAGGAGATGCGCATGAAGATACAAATTGGGGACTATGAAGTTGATTCGGTTATTCTGGATCTTGGTTCGGATTTCAACATCTTAACCAAGCAAGCATGGCAGAAAATGGGGAGCCCCCCATTGAACTGGTCTTCTGTACAACTCCGGTTAGCTAATCACGCCAAGGTGACACCAATTGGGAGAGTTCCACGCTTGGTGGTGGACATTGAGGGAATGAAGACTTATGCTGACTTTGAAGTCATCGAAGTAGTTGAAGGGGGAAGCTCTTATCCCACGTTGCTAGGGATTGGATGGGTAATGAC
The DNA here is from genome assembly GCA_027924585.1 of Larix kaempferi. Classification (NCBI taxonomy): domain Eukaryota; kingdom Viridiplantae; phylum Streptophyta; class Pinopsida; order Pinales; family Pinaceae; genus Larix; species Larix kaempferi. The sequence continues at coordinate 11,995,860 of BSBM01001331.1, read as the reverse complement.
AGTGGAATAGTAATCAAATTTAAGAGGTGGATGATGACTTTTGAAAACCACGATCTTAGAGTTATAGCTCCGTTGGATTTGGATGAAGGACACAGATACATTGAACCAGTGAAGGACGAAGATCCTAGCGGATGGGACCATGCATTCAATATTTCAGAAGATTATATTCATCCGACTGCCAACGGTGAGCTTAGATGGTGTAGTGACAGCTCTGCGTCTTTCGACTCTGAGCTTTAGAACATTGGCAAAATCACTTGCATGAGGTGTCGCTCTGCAAGTGTGGGTTAATCACACAGTCATTGTGCCACTTTGCGACTGAAACTGTTACACTACCAGTATATGAAAGGCTGCCTGGCTTGTCTGACTTTCTGGCGGCGTTCAAGGAAAAATTTTCAGAACCACAGCGACTGCTGGCATTGGAGGAAGCGCTGAAGGCTGCTCCAGCACGCTGGTGGGCGACACACAAGAAATCAATCGACGGATGGTCGCAATGCAGGAGATTGATGGCGGTTCGTTTCGGTGATACCGAGGTTTACCAGACAGGGAAATATGATGGTCGGAATGACCTTGGCAGTCATTTGATGGAGTGTCAGACATTGTGGGCATCGCGACCAAGAGATGAGTGGGTCCATGCCTTTGTCCATACTTTGGATGAGATGCCATGCTCATGGTATACTACAGTTGAATTGCGCAAGGAAATTTCCACTTGGTTGGAGTTGACGGTATGTTTTACTCATACCTTCAGCTTCGCGGATGCCAACCCAGATGTCCATAATGCTTTGCAGCTCATCCGTGATGTGGTTCTGAAGGTTGTTCCAGTGGCATATCTTGCGGATCCGCATACGCAATGCAAGATGCAGTCCATGATAGAATGTTATAATATCACTAGTGGGCCAGAAGATGGTGACGATCCGCGGGACGCCAATATTCTGAAATCCGAAGGAAGTCGCGATATTGTCGCACCTGATGTGCCAAGTGATCCGATCAGTCAGCCGCTGAAACTCCATAAGGTCAATATTGGGACAGAGGACACTCCCAAGTTCGCAAATTTCAGGGACTATTGGGACGATGAGATGATGGGGAAGGTCACCGACTTGCTACATGAATTCCAAGACTTGTTTCCTACTAAGTTTTCTGAGATGAAAGGTATTTTGGGCGATTTAGGGGAGATGAAGATCCCGCTGAAACTAGATGCCAAGCCAATCAAACAACGTCCATATCGACTGAATCCGTGCCATAAGGAAAGGGTTAAGGTAGAACTTGAATGCATGTTAGATGCTGACATTATTGAACCGGTCGAGGAGTCAAAATGGATCAATCCTATGGTGGTGCAGGAAAAGAAGACTGGTGAAGTGCGCATTTGTGTCGATTTGCGGAAGTTGAATGACGCATGTTTGCATGATCCATTTCCAACCCCGTTTACTGACGAAGTGCTCGAAGGCGTGGGTGGCCAGGAGATGTATTCTTTCACGAATGGGTTCTCTGGATATCATCAGATCCGAATCGCCAAAGAAGACCGCCATAAGACAACTTTTGTGACAGAATGGGGCTGTTTTTAGTACACAGTGATGCCGTTTGGCTTGAAGAATGAACCTGCGATATTCTCGCGGGTTGTTGTTGCCGTGTTCAGGGATTTCATTTATAAGTTTTTGCATGTATACATGGATGACTGGACAGTCTATGGCTTGATCAACAATCATTTGGAAAACCTCTGGTTGATGTTGGAGCGTTGTCGACAGCATTAGATATCGTTGAACTTGAAGAAGTGCATCTTTTGTGCACCATTTGGAATCTTACTGGGTCACATTGTGTGCAAGCAGGGATTGTTGGTCGAACCAACAAAGATTGCACTTATTCTGAGCTTGACACCGTCGGATAACGTCAAGCAGTTGCGAGCGACCTTGGGACACACTGGGTATTATCGCAAGTTCATCAGGGGTTATGCAGCGATCACAGCCCCTATGGAGAAGTTATTGAAGAAAGATGTGGTATTTCAATGGATCCCTGAATGTCAAGATAGTTTTGAGACGCTGAAGGCTAAGATGGCTTTAGCGCCAATACTGGTATTTTTGGACTGGAGTAAGGAATTCCATGTCCACGTCGATTCATCATCGATCGCACTAGGTGTGGTGCTGGCGCAACCAGGATAGGGGGATCTAGATCACCCCATTGCTTTTTCAAGTCGCAAGTTGTCATCCACAGAGAGGAACTATACCACTACAGAATGGGAAGGATTGGCGATGGTCTATGCGATGCAGAATTTTCGGCACTACTTATTGGGAGGACACTTTAAGATGTTCACAAACCATTCCGCATTAAAATATCTAGTCAATAAGCCTATGTTGGGGGGGGAGATATGTCGCTGGCTACTTCTTTTTCAGAAGTTTGATTTTGAAGTGATCGTGAAGCTAGGACATTTGAACGCAGGGACATATCATCTGTCGCAGATTGAGACAGGAGAGGAGCCAACTAACATTGAAGACGTGTTGCCTAATGCACAACTCTTTATGGTTGAAATAGACGATGGCTACTATGAAGAAATCATTCAGTTTATGGCGACAAGTACTACACTCAAGGAGTTCACCACTAGTCAAAAGAAGCAGTTGGTGGTCAAGGCTACAGATTTCCAGCTAATTGCAGGTAAATTATACAAGTTGGGCTCAGATGAGATATTGCGGCGTTTTGTTTTACCTCATGGGCAAGGGAAGATCTTGTCAGAAGCGCACATAGGAGTGGCTGGGGGCACTATGGTGGTCGTGCGATTGCCAGGAAGGTGATTCATGTGGGGCTCTGGTGGCCCACGCTACACAACGATGCGACATACTATGCGTGGTCTTGCGATGTTTGTCAGAGAACCGGGAAGCCCTCCAGGAGGGATGAGATGCCGTTGATACCTCAACTGACACTGCAGCCATTTGAAAAATGGGCAGTGGATTTCGTGGGACCAATCGACCCATCTGGGAAGCGCACTGGTGAAAGATACATCATCACTACGACAGATTATTTGACAAGATGGGCGGAGGCTGCACCAGTCGTTGATTATTCCACGGCCAAAGCCATGCGTTTCTTGTTTGACAACATTGTCACTCGATTTGGTTGCCCCAAGGTATTGATTAGTGATCAAGGGAGTCACTTTCTCAATCGCACCAGCAGTGCATTGATGGAGGAACTACAGATACAACACAAGAAGAGTATGCCATATCATCCGTAGGCAAATGGCACGGTGGAAGCTTACAACAAGATATTGGAACATGCGCTAACAAAGGTGTGCAATGCGAACCGTGATGATTGGGATCTGAAAATTCTAGCAGTCTTGTGGGCATATCGCACCACATGTAAAAGGTTGACGGGACAGACTCCATTCAAGCTGGTGTATGGGCAAGAAGCGATTATGCCTATGGAATACATCGTTCCGAGTCTGCTCATAGCGACAACAACATGTATGGATGATGAAGCGACATTAGAAGAATGTCTAGTGCAGTTAGTACAATTGGAAGAAGATCGCTTTATTGCAGGATTCCATCAGAGTGTGGAGAAGGATCGCCAGAAGGCTTGGCACGATCGACACATAAAAAACAAATAGTTTCAGCAGGGTGACTTGGTGCTGTTGTATGACAGCAAGTTTATGAAACATCCAGGAAAATTGCAGATGCATTGGCTTGGTCCATATCACATAACTTCAGGAGGAGCAGTACAGTTGTAGCAATTAGATACTGTGATGCTTCCAAAGTTGATCAATGGCAGCAGACATAAGCCCTATAGTTCGAGCTTGGAGCAGTGCGATGCCTGAGTCGCATCGGCAAAAAAAAAATGCAGGATGCTCGGTGGTAGGATGGCACACCGACAGGGACAGAATGTGCAAGCAGGGAGGCTTGTGCCACAAGTTAGGAGTGGTCCGCGACAGTGGCAGGCCCGCGACTGGGTCAAATCAACAAGAAATGCCAAAAGTTTCAAACAGATAATTAATGACGCTTGTTCGAATGATGGGCATTAATGGCCGATCAGATGAAAGGATCGATGGCGGATTTGGGTCATTAAGGCAGGATTTGGTCCGAATTAATGCATGATTTAGTCATGATTACGAGGGATCGAGTTGGGCACTATAAAAACAGGCTGAGGATGGTCGGACAACACATGTTGGTAACGAGTGAGTTCAGCTCTCGATTGTTGAATTGTGTAAGGTTGAGTTGTGTTACAGAGTGCAGTGGTGGTTTGTTGAGAAAATTCTTGAGTTGAGTACACTTGCGCCATTTGTTGGCATTGAGGGAATAACGTGCGGCATGCCAGGTGAGCCGGATACGGTGGAGATTTCAAGTGAAGCTGAGTCACCCCTCATCCCTATTAATATTGACAAGGAGGTCAATCTCGAGGTAGAGGTTTCCAACATGCCGGTGGGGTCGTCATCTATTGTGTGCCAGAAGACGGGGGGGAGGCAACAGAGCTCCCTGCACCCAAAGAAGAGGTTGACTCGCTCCACTTCCCAAGTGCTGGAAGGGGTCCCGGAGGCGATCCCATCGAGCTCTGGTGTTGTGGAATCCGCAGTCCAAGAAGGCGTGTTTGCTGCGAATATCCTGGGCTATCGACCTCCATGTCGACCCGGTACGCAGCTAAGGAATCCCACGAAGAACCAACGGTATCACATCAAAATGCCGACGATTCGACCCGGTATGAGCTGTACCATCGATATCGTGCCTACGTTGATGCAGCTGTGGTATGGTGATCATGACTTACTGGCACTGGAAGATGTTATGATGGAGCCTTTTAAGCCACGAGCAGGGGGGCAGACTGGACCGACGCCATGTATTCCACATGACTGGGCGCGTAGTTTGGAGAAAGCTGGGTTGTTGGGGTTGATCAACCTACCACACTTTAGGCGATTGGCAGAAGTCAATGTCTGCGTGAAACAACTATTGGCCTATTTTCATGGCGGCATTCTATGGTTGGACAGATAGGTCACTGTCACGGTGGACTTGATTTCTAAAATCACAGGGTTGCCAAAGGACGGGGTAGACCTGTCGCAATACTTTCAGGGGAAGAACAACGATAAAAAGCTTGCGGCAAGGCTGAGGAAGCAATATAAGATGTTGCGTGACGGATGGGCTTACCGCCTTGACACCATCAATGAGACCGCAGTTAAAATTGGGGTGCAGAACCTGGCAACCAAAATCGTCTGGAACAATTGGCCCAACTAAGGCAACTCAGGGGTTGTCGCATGCGGGGAGCTCTGTGTAGAAGGGGTGCAAGTGAATTGGTCACTCTTTCTGCTCAACTAGTTGATGGAGGATGCGTTGGCGGCCCAAGCAGGACGACAACCATTTGCATACAGCTAGTTGCTGATCTTAATTGCGCTTGTCGCTTGGATGGAGCCTGACGACTATCAACGAATGGATGTGGATGGAGATCAAAAGGGTGCACGCTACCTAAACTTGTGGTGGGTGCAGGAACTAGGCACCTCAGGGAGTGTGCCACGCAGTTTTGGCTCTACTGGGAAGCACCGCAAGCTGCAGCTGAGCGGATTTTGTGGCTGACTCAGAAAGTGGTTGAGAAGTATAAGGGGATCGCCCAGTTTGTGATTGGACCGCACGGTATCTATGTGCAAGTGCAACACGATAAGGATCGGCAGTGGTTGCAGACCCCTTATAAACTGTCAGACGAAGACTTAGATGCGATCATTGATGAGTGACCGGTCGATTAGCGAGAACCAGTTGTTCAGGAGGAGGAGTCCGCGGGAATACCATCAGATGTTCCATAGATGGGCCAACAACAACATGTGTCAGACCAGGAGTCATCGCAGACCCCTACGGATGATGAGCGCGAGGTCAAAGAAGGCAGGATGAAAGGACACTATGACCATGGGATAATCAATGGGATCCCCTTGTCGTTAGAGGAACAGCTTGGTCGACTACTCCTCGCTATAAATAATGCAACTAGTGTAGCGGATCACACAATGACGGTAAAATCAAAAGAAGGTTTTCATGCAGTCACTGCCCGCATGGAATCATTGTGCAATATTGTTTTGAAGAAGGAACCTGCAGAAGCGACTGTGCAGCTAGTCGGTGCAATCAACACTGAGCCACGGGCCAGGAATGTCCAAATTCCCCCGACTGCAATTGCGACTGATGATGAGGCTCTGAAAGGTTCACTGTAGCAGTTGGAGGCGGTGTCTGGTAACATCAACCCCTTGTCATCAAAGACATTGGTGCAACTGCAGGTGGTTTCCAGTCAGGAACCAGTGGATAGGGAAGATGAAGTCTAGAGTCAGCTCTTGCGATTGTAAGAAGGGCAAGCGGTGTTGCAGAAGGCAGTCGAAGAACACAAGGTGAAGGCAGTAGCGGCTTGGGAAGTGGCCGATGAATTGAAGGATACACTGGAGCAGCTTCGGGTCGACAAGGCTCGGGAAATCACAGAGCTGAAGAAGGAACATGATTGGTTAACGATGGAGAAAACCACCCTATGGAACAATAAGGTTCAGCTAGAGGAGGCTATTAACGAGGCCTGTAAACATGTATTGGAGCCGAAAAAGGCATTGGATCCAGTTGAGCGAGCACAAAAGCTGGGAGCTGTCATCGCCAGGTTGTGGGCAGAAAATGCTACCTTGTCTCATGCACTCCAGCTGACCACGCCAAAGGAAGTTGTCACAGCACGGAAGAGCGCCATCAAAGACTTGGCGAATCAACTTGGCGAGTTAGAAAAAGAAGCGCTCATGATCACCGTTGAGACCGTGCTGTTTTGGGGTAGCATTGTTCAGGACGAGCCTCTGGAGAAGCTAACCAAGCTACGATGCGAGGCGGAAGAACATTTGGCAACATTGAAGGCATCCATGCACACGATGCCGCCATCAACGCAAGTATCCAAATCGATAGAGCTCAAGGAGTTGAAGTAGCGCGTCACTAAAGTGGAAGAATGTCAGAAGCAGAGCATTGCGTAGTTGGATGAGTTTCAAGACCTCAGAGCATAGTTCAATGCTGCAGCTGATTCTGCACTGCAGGTGGTACAGGAAGGCATGAAGAAAGTCGATACGCACTTGGTTGACCACCCATTGGCACAGGAATTGACTGAGTGCTAGGAAGTCGCCGCCACAATCACACAATAGGTTAGCGAAATTTGCCAGCAGTACGAAGACTTCCAGATCAAGACAACTGAGTACACCATGTCCTACTGACATGGCTCGAGGGCGAGCCACAAGATTATGTTGGGGTCCTATTGGCAGACGGTTAGATGGGTCATTATCGCAGCACCGCGAGTGCTGCGATACCGCAAAAGCCCGAAAGGCGAAGCGCAAATGATGATATCTGATGTAATGTTTTGTCAATTGTACTGTGGTATGCGGGTTTTTGGGTCATTTGGACCACAATAGTTAGATTTTGGGTCAGTTACTTTGAAGTGTCGGTTAGGAAGTTGTTAGTAAGTGGACAAGCAATGTAAAGGCGAAAGACTATAAATAGATGTAGGTGTGTAGGTGTTGAATTATCTAGGCTAGATCTAATCTTATGTTGAAAACCTTTTTGGAGATCTTGATTTGAGGTGGAGTATTTCGTATCCGAGTTTTTGCGGAGTTAATATGATGTGACAGAGCTGTTTTGCGGAATCCCTGTGTTTCTTCTGTTCATCTGTGGTAATGCATGTTGCGATATGAATATATGAATGATGCGATGTTTACTTGCTGCAATTAATGCTTTACCATTATATTTGTCGCAATTATGAATTGTCTTGTTGAATGATGCTGTGAATATGAATGATGTCTGAGTTAAATGCATAGATATATTCCTGAAATGTTGCAATAAGTTAAGTAATTGAGCCGCAAACATCCTCCTTCATTCGGCAGAAACATGGTTCCGTCAACTCTCCCTTGAATATCTCAGGTGAGATCTCATCTGCTCCGCAGGTGTTCTTGGACAGGGTAAAACCTGTCTGGGCTGGTGCTCAAGGGGATTGCGGTGGTTTGGGTGTACTCGACAGCGCTGGGAACCCCTGTTGACTGGGTTTGTGTCAACATGGACAGTTCCTAAGCATGTGGTCCCCTCCACATCCCCAACATTGAAGTGGTTCTCTTGGCTCCTTTGGATCTCTTGGCTTGTCTCCCATCATCCTAGTTGGCTTAGTCACAACCTGTGATGGCTATCTTTGCTAATTTTTGAGATGAGGAGGTTTGAAACCCTTCCTCCTTTGATCAAACTTCTCATTTTTCTTGTCCTTCCATGGCTTATGGAAATCAGGTTTGCTTTTGTTTTAATAGCAATACTTGGCCTTCCTTATTACCTCCTCTATAGTTTGAGGTTCATCAAATTCAATCCTATCTTTATATGAATAAGGTAGCCCACTTTGAAAATGTTGAATTTTCACCTTATCATCTCGAATATACCTGACATACCTCAGCAGCTCTAATAATTTGTTTGCATATTCTTCCATGGTCAATTGTCCCAATTTCAGTTCATGGAACTCTTTGATCTTATCATCATAGTACCTATCGGAGAGGTACTTCTGCTTGAAGTATTTCTTGAACTGCTTCCACACAATCTTTCTTTCATTGATCTTCTTCACTTGCCGAAGGTGCTCCCACCATATAGATGATCTTCCATTAAATTTGAAGATGGATACCCTTGCCTTCATATTTCCAGAGTAGTCTTGGAATTGGAAATACTTTCTCATCCCAAGAAGTCAAGCTTCAGCTTCTTGACCAGACTTACCTCTCCATCAAATGTAGGAGGTTTTTCCTTCTTAAATTTCCCATGTGAATTGTTCTTTTAATGCCTCTTCCTATTACTCTTGTGAGGTGAATATCGTGAACCCTCAATGGATTCTTCAGAGTCATATGATCCACTAGAAGAGATTTCTGGAGTATATGTTCTATCTCTAGAAACTCTTCTTGAGCTATTAGACCTCTTGCGGGAATTTCTCCTTGAACTACTCCGACTCCTTTCTAGATTTGCTTACTGATGCCCATATTTAATTTGCATTTGGAGGTCTGTCAAACTCTGCAGCATGGTTGCATTCAATTGATTTTGTTCTTCTTGATCTTTAATCATCCTTTCATTATCTTCTCTACAACTTTGCAACTCCACCCTTAGGATCCTCATGGTGGCTGCAATATCTGGGGGAGTCTCTTGATTACTTCTCCCATTGGATTATGTTTCAGAATTCTCAACTTGTATGTTCTCCCTCATGGCATCTGTCTCGGGCTCATAGGGATCTTGTGCATCGTCGATGATGTTGATCTTCTTGGCCCAACCAAGACTAAAATTTTCCAACTGCACTATGTGGAATGCTTTAACTTCCTTTGATGTGACTATGATTTTGCAAAATATGTTCATAAACACAATTGTTAGCTGCATTATATTCACATAAATTCATGAATTTTTTTATTTCATGCATTTGGGAAAATATCATATTGACAATTTTTTCAAATCACAGAATTTTCTCACAATCAATGACTGTCTTAGGGGGACGACAAGAAGCCACAAAGGGGGAAGTGGTGGGTCGAGGGCAGCGCCCTCGTCTTTTTTTTAAATGTTTTAATTTCGCGCAATCTAGCACATAAGTTCCATGGAATTTTTCAATTTTCGGCACCTGAAAAATCTCCCTGGAAAACTGCTTAAATTCCCTATTTCAGTGGACTTATCCATTTTTCCCCGACCTGTTTTGGTAGACTTATCCCTTTGTCTCCAATCGACGCACTTCCAATTTGACGCCGACCTGTTTCGGCAGACTTGTCCTTTTGTCTTTGATCGACGCACTTCCAATTTGATGTCGACCTGTTTCGGCGGACTTGGCCTTTTGTCATCGATCGATGCATTTTCTGTTTTATCGTCGAACTGCTTTGGAGCAAAAATGCCTTTTGTCACTGACCCGTTTTAGAGCAAAACTCATTTTGTCACCGACCCGTTTCAGAGCAAAACTCATTTTGTTGCCGACCCGTTTTGGAGCAAAGCTCATTTTGTTGCCGACCTGTTTCAGAGCAAAACTCATTTTGTCGTCGACCTGTTTCATAGCAAAACTCATTTTTGCTTCGATCGACGCATTTTCCAATTTGACTCTGAAAGCATTTTCGGCAAAATTTTCATTTTCTCGCCGATTGGCGCACTTTCAATTTCTCACCAATCGGAGGACTTTTGAATTTTGCGTCGAAACGCTTTCACTGAACTTTTCTCTTTTGCGCTGAAACGATTTCGGCAGACTTTTCTATTTTACGCTGAAATGCTTTCGGCGAACTTTTCTCTTTTACGCCAAAACACTTTCGGCGGACTTTTTTCTTTTGCGCCGAAACGCTTTCGGCGTACTTTTCTCTTTTGCGTCGAAACGCCTTTTTGACAATTTTCTCACTTCCTCGCCAAAACATTTTAGTGAATTTCCCAATTTCTCGCTGATAGTTTCAGCGCTTTTTATGATTTTTTGCCGACACGGACTTTGACAAAAAAATTCAAAAGATTAAATTTTTTTGAAATTTTTGAATTTTTTTTGAAACTTTCTCACTGATTAGTGGTGATCAGGAAGCCATCTTACCACTGCAACTGTTCAAATTAGCCCATTTAGGCCCGATGTTGTAACTTGTAGCTTTGATACCACACTGTCATGTCCCCTCCCATCGATCCAACACAAGGGAGAAGACATGACACTAAAATGAGATTTTTCTACTTCTTCGCCCCATGTTAATTAGCACATTCTTACAAACAGAATGCATGTGTGTGCAGATGCATGATTAAATTTGACATAGCGGAACAACATTATACTACACATCTAGCATGCATTCAACATATTCATGATAGTCATCAAATAAAGACATTACAGAATTAACACAAGAGAGTACTTATCTTGAAACAAATTAGTCTCAAGCAACTGGCTATGCAATTGCATCATTCCACCCAACCATAGGCCAGTTGTGCTCATCAATCTCTCAACACAACTGCCACACCTGATATGGGCATGATTTCTACAAGGAAAAAGGGAACAACAGACTCACACATAGACAAATATACACCAAAATCATCCAAGCCAATCCACAGTTGGGTTTATTAGGATGCTAAGGCAATGGAATGGAATGAATTGCTAAGCTAGTGAACTCAACCACAGAGCTACGGATACCTCTACAAGATATATCTACCTTGGTACCCACAATACCTACACACCCAACACAAGGAAGTATTCTCTTCACTGCTACACAGTCCCTGAGGCCATACCCTCCATTCTAGTGCTCTCCAGGGTGTGCATAGAAGAGTAGCCAAGGCCCTTTTGATCTTTTTTTGAGGTTACTCTCTTCACTAGGTTTATCAAGCCAATACTTATCCTCTTCCACTCCCAATTTCTTACTCACAAGTTCAAACCAAAACAAGGATGCACATAACAACAAAACACAAGTGCTGGGTATGAAGAAAAACGTTTTCACCATGGGATTCCCAAAATGGGGTTTCCATGAGTTTCCAAAATTGTGGGCACCCAAAAACGAACTATTAGAGGGGGAGTAAACCCTTGGAGAGAAAAATCGATTTCACCACACGTTTTTGGGCATTCAAGGGGCAAAAACGACCTCTATAAACACCCAAATGGTGACTCTCTTCCTCCCAGCCAATCTGCAACACAAAAACGAATTCCAGCTATGGAAAATGAAGAAAAAAGATGGAAAATGTGAAGGAAAACACCCCAGCTAGCTCTGAATGCATGAGGGAGAAAAGACCATGGGTGAATAATGGCTTGGGCCCAATTTCATGGGTGTTTTCTTGTCATAGAAGCCAAAATATGATTTCCCAAATTGATGGCTTTCCCATACATGAAATTGGGCAGCCATACCTCTCCATTCCCAATGCATTAGCTACCTCAACCAACTCTTGGAATAATTAAATGATTGGGTGCATAAGTCAAAATGGGTAGTTGAGTGTTTATGGGTTCTCTCATTGAAATTTGGCTTAACACTATTGGCTCAAAAGTTTGAATATTTTTCCTACCTATTCCTTGTAAAAATCATGCTCCCATCTCTTGTTGCATTGCATAGCTAGTTGTGGGTATTGTTATCTCTCCAGGAAACTCTCCTAGGTTGTATCTCAGAGATGCCCGGTAACTTAATTTATTTTCTCAATGGTGGATAATGTTTGACCAAGATGAACATCTAACTTACTGCATAATCTACTCAAGACAGTCTCGAATACACTCAAACACTGCAAGGCCTTCAAGGACTATTATCAGATAGGTAAAAGGATAAAGAGAATCGATCAATTAACCAGAACGTATGTAAAACAATTACATATGATGGGCCAATTAACCTACAATGAATGCTAATGATCCTAGTTGAATAATCAACAGTAAGATGACAGTTACCCAGATTATGAACATAGACAAAGAACACCATTCACTCAATAGCATATCACAGAAAATAAAAAGATAGGGTCTGATAATAAGAATGAAAGAAGCTTGCAGGCTGATCATATTAAAGAAAGAGGTCTCTTTACACATACAATAAGTCTAGTCTCTAAAATCCAACCCTTTCTTGCTTTTAATCTCTAGTCTTTATAGCCTTTACAACATCTTCCCCTAGATCCTCAGAAGCTGGGTCGAAATCCCCAAGATAGAAGATCAAAACCGTTTTTTTTAATAAACCAGGGAAAAATCATTTTTTAATTGGCCAAACTGCTGAAAAATGTGTGCTCAGAGATGGATTCGATTCTTCCAATCTGTGATACCTGTAGGAACAATAAGAGAGTTTATTGTTCTCTGACATGTTAGGAAGAAAAACCTCCGAGCGTTTTGTAGAATGATTCTCCAGTCGCTCAGAATCATCATTTAAAAATGATGACTTTGCACAGTAAAACGCCATTAATTTGGCCAAACTGCTGAAAAATGGGGCTCAGAGATGGGTTCATCTCTCCAAATATGTGACACCTGTGTATAAACCAAGAGAGGTTATTGTATATTGATCCGTTGTGAGCAAAAACCTATCTCAGTTCCTTGAGATTCATTTTCACCTGCCCGAGATATGTATTTCAAAAACATGTGTCAAACAGGCAGATTCTGGGATCCAAAATTTAGGGTTCATAGATGGATTCGATTCTCTCAATATGCAACACTTGTAGGAAAATGGAGGGAGGTTGTTGTTCTATGACATGTTAGGAACAAAAAAATTGAGTGTTTTGGAAAAACATTCTCCAGTCGTCAGAATCATCATTTGAAAATGATGACTCTGCACAATAAAAACACCATTTCTGTAGCAAATATCCCTGCCTCCATCTTGATGGTCTTCATGTTTTCGACAGCTACAACAATCTTTGACAAGATTAGAAACCTTCAAGGCTGATGAGGGAGGTGGAAACTGCCACCTGGAGGATTGACATGCCATCTTTTGCCCAAAATAAACAAGAGGATTCCTCTTCTCACCTTGCTGGCACCTTTAAATTTGAAACAAAACCTTGATCATGATGCCTTTAATTTTTATATAACATTATAAACCACCCTTGAGGTGTTTGGATCATTAAAATCAGGTCTGTGCAAAAATGGTAACATTCTGTCCAGTTTTTAGCTTTCGGTAGCTAGGAAAGCCAAAGTCCGAATCTGTAAGCTACTTAAAGCTCTACTTTCGGTGGCTAATGAACAATTTCCTTGTCCACCTAAGCTACCGAAAGCTTTGATTCAAAATCTACAAAGCTGAATCATTATTTATAGCTCAGGATATTCTTCTTATTCTAGACCTGTGAGGATATGTTTATATACTATAGTACTTACTCAGCATTCGTACTATGTATCTATTCTTTGTTTACATATCACTAGTGTAAGCTTTTGGAACACATGTATTGAAATAAGTGATCTGAAAGAGTTTAGTATCGTCAAACTTCTGAAGTAGATCTACTAATCCAAGTTTGTCATTCATGCTCCTATTTCTTCAAGCCAAAAAAAACAGAGTGTGAACTATATAAGACACGAAAAGTGTTGAAAATGCCTCTGCTTTCGGTGGCTGTGGACAATTTTGCTTTTGATTTGTAAGCTGCCAAAACAGTGTTGAAAATGCCTCTGCTTTCAGCAGCTTCGAACACTTTTTCCTTTGAAATGTAAGCTGCCAGAAACTTACCTTTCGGTGGCTAATGAACACCGCCGTATTTGCCCAAGCCATCGAAAACTGCCCCCTAACTCATGCTATATGTCTTTTTACTTTCGGTAGCTAGGAGAGCCTCAAAAATTTTGTTTAAGCTACCGAAAATAGGGCTTTCGGTATCTTAGGGACCGTTTTAAATAAGCGCTTAGCTACCGAAACCTGTCTTTTGAAAATTTTGAAGTGTAAATGTTATGTAGAATTTTGTCCTACGGATAAGCCAAAAATCTCTTAACTTTAAAGCAGACTTTAAACTAACTCTAAAGCAAGAAACAAGTCAAAACAAATGCTACCTTGAAATTCCTGAATTAGCTTTTACAGCAAGATTAAATGTATTTAGGAATAATGAGAGATGTGACACACCTTCCAACCGATGTTTGTCTTGCTTCTAGCTCTAGATCCAAAGCTCCGATGTAGAACCTGTTACGATCAATCAAAGAACAAACATGCGAACTTCCAAATACCTTGAATGTAAAGGTTAGATTCAAATCCAGATTAGATACACTTCATGCTAAGAACTTATACTAAAACACATGAAATGGGAAAGACAAGACAAGTTATCTTATTACAACTTGAAGAATGCTTACATAGGTTGCTTGATGTCCAAGCCAATCCTTTAGCTCCAAGTGCCTTCTCCTCTAGCTATCTCCACAATGCTGCAAGATCATAAGTTTGGTACTTCCAGAGTCCTCCCCTTCCCCATGGAATGCCTCTCTTTTATAGTGCATGGTAAGGTTAACCAACAAGAGAGATAGGTGGATCTAGGGAGAGATAAGTGGATCAAGGTTTCTAATCACAGAAAGTGAGTTGGGATCGAATCAGGGACCCCAATCTTCCACTATCTTCGAAAATCCAAAATCCCACAAACCATGGAAAAAGGGCTAATAAAAGAGTACCGCGCCCTGTAGTCTTAGCACAACGCGGTACTACCGCATTCTGTGGAAACAACATAGCGCGGTAGTGTGGAGTACTGCGCTCAGATAAATGAGCAAGGAGCGGTAGTGTAAGTAAATAAAGTTGAATAAAGTCTCAGCTGGGTCAGAACTTGTCAGGGTAGATTTACCTTCAAAGTTCATTCATCTTCTGGGTGGTTCAAACAGAAGGGGAAGTGTCGTCAACTCTTGTTTGTGGTGGAGATGCGACACTGTGGAATATAGAGGTATAACAGTAAACCCAATCTAGTGCTTTTCAAACTTTATTACATGCATAAAGATATAAAAAATGAGCCTTAAGAAATTTAGAAATGAATTTTCAAATGACCTCCTATCATCTAAAATTGATCAAGTCGACAAAATTATTTGGGGAGATAACAGGTATTTCATTAAAATTCATATTTACATGATGCCTTAATTTCTATTGTGCATGGCTAGCACAAGAACCATATGCATTGATTTTTAATTGCTAATACATAAAACACTAAATCGATGGTGGGGCCTTGGCCTTGAGCTCCTCACCATGATTTAATAATGATATTTACATCATTTACAATTTTAATGCAATAGGGTCAAAATCGGGATATTACATTCTTCAAACCCATCATACATGATATATCCTTGGACACACTTCTTCAGACTGAATGCACTTATGGATATAATTCATCAAACTAGCATTCATGTATGTGACCTTCACCATCTTGCACATGTACTTCTGTCATTCATGTTCTTCTTTATCTTGCGCATATACTTCTTCAAAGTGGCTTCCATATACTTCTTCACACTATTGTAGGAATGTTGTATCCACTTTGACATCAATTGATATGAATGACTTATACTAAATCAATTGACATCCTCTTTGAAATTAGTTGACATCAATGACAATCAAAGTTCAACAATAATTATGATCAAAATTTAAATAATATTAGGGTGATAATTCTCCCTTATTTATTAATTCTTTCTTGTCGAATTTATCCTTTGCTTTGTTTTTGCACCAATGTTTCCAACATCCTATATCATCATCTCATTCCAAATTTGAAATTGTGGAATTCTTCTTTAGCATACACAAATTAGATACTATATTAGTTATCATGTCCATCTTGTTGCTTCAAATACAACCATCACAACATTATAAACCATTAGGCAACATCTTTATCACTCACATGGCTAACATATTCCCATTCATGGTTTCTATTTATTTCTGGAAACATAAATCTAAGCTAATCATGCACCATTATCAAGTATGTGTTTGAGCATATCTATATGCATTTCTTTTTCACACATGCATCCAATCACGTTTGCATGCTTTTATATGCATTATCTCTTAAAGTATACGTAATTTTTTCAACTATGTTATTCATTTTCATTCCCAACGTGTTCATTCCTTAGAACTATCTACATATGACAAAATAAATTGAAAGAAACAAAAGAAGAGTTAAGGAATTCTCCCTTTCCCAATATCTTTAATGATTTGGACTTTCTTTCAATTGTGAGATCCATCCTTTGTACCTTTTCTTTTATACTAGAACCTATTATCATGTCCTCTGGAGTTGTCTAACTAGGCTCAACTTAACACCCCATGCTTATAGTTGATCCACAAATCTACTTTTTCTTCTTATTTTCCATTTGTTCTACTCCACATACATAGATACTTCCTTTTCTTTTATTAAATATACTACTGCATATTCACCTTCGATTTCTTGAACTTCTTCATGCTATTTTAATTCCTCTATGTAGCATGATATTTTATATCTACATTGTAACTTATCCTATGCATGTCTTTCCTTGCTGGCCTCTTCTCTCTAACTACCACAACCATCTTCTTAGTATCATGTAGCTCACTTTTTTTTTTTTTGCAACTTCCCAATCCTTCTACCTTGTTGCTCCCTTGCCTTGAGTCCTTTTCAACCAAGCCCAACTTTACCATTCCTCAATTTCACTGTATCACTGTATTTATGTCACTCCATCTTCACATGGACTCCTCCATGTCCATTTTACTCTACAACCAATACAAACCTATAGGTAGTTATTGTTTCTTGAAGTTGTTTCTCTTACATTAAAAAACATACAAACTCTTCCCTGTACTTTCTTTGTTGTTACTAACTAATACATGTTGATATCAATTATTACTTCCCAACCATTTATGAAAGATGTATGTTTTTCAGTAGGGCAATGATTCACATGCCTTAAGCATTCATTTGGACCCTACAAATTTACATCAGCATATCCTTTAACTATCCTTGATGTCCCACTATATATGTATAAATTTTATTCATTCTCCTTATACTTTTACTTTTTGATTCAAGGTTACAATCTCCCTCATTCTTAATAACAACAATGCATCCAATGTCCTTCCTCATAGGGTGTGGACATTTCATTAGTAGCGCCTACGAGCATAGAAATGTCTTCATCAATTGGCATGACTCTACCTATCTTATATATGGAGGAATATGCCTCCTTTCTTATGGCACCTTCTGTGATCACAAATATATTTTGAAGGCCTTCTATTATTTATAGTGGTACACATGCATTTTGACCTTTCTAGATTCAAATATTTAAGGAGTTATGTGGAGGAGGAATAACATACCTTTTCCTCAAGCTAGTATTTACATTCTTATTAGTCCTTTTTAACCGTGGATTATGCAATGATTTTCAAGCTTGAGAGATCCCCATCTTTTATTGCTCATACATTCATGATTCTACACCCTCATGGAGTATCCGATAGTCCTACATATCTGATTTCTTTTTTGTTATGTACCTCTATCACCTTCTCCTTTGAATTAGCTTTACAATGATTGAAGCCATGCCCCATTCTGATCTTACAATGAAAAATTGGATTCCCCCAAAATTTGTTAATTTACCCTATTTGCATTATTCCTTGTCTAATTACACTAAGAAGCTCTGTTTTTCTCTCTTTCTCAAATAACTAGAAACTTATTTCCACAAATCAGTTCTATCTTTTAGATTATTCTTTATACTACACTTCCATTGAATGTAGATATTCTTGATTCTATGTTATGGGTTTTAGCATTACATTTTCCCCAAGTTAGCACTTTTTCCCAATACTACTTCATTCCCGTAGGTAATTCTGAATCTCAAAATACCCACTCTTGAGACATGTACTTGATATCTGCAACATAATCCTATATTGAATATGTTAGGTAAACCATTTTCCAGAATTTCATAAAAAAATTAATGTATGTATAAAATTTTGAAAATTACCCATTTGACAATTTTTGTCAATTAAGGCTACATGCTTATTTTCTGTCGGATTTATAGAAAAATAAGAAATATTGATTCATAGTCAAATTCATTGTACATAAACTCCTATCACCACAAGGAAAATACCCTGTAGCGGAGGTTATAACGGAGATTCTTAGTGTTACAACATTGGTAATAATGGTAAAAAAAACATCTGATACAACCTCCGCTAATGGTAGCGGATTTTTTAACAGAGGTTATTATCGATATATATTATAACTAAAACAAGTCCGATGCCTAGAGGTTTCAACGGATGTTTTTTTACCGTTGCGCTTTTCTGAAAAATAACGCACCAATGTTAATACAACAAAATGCAATAGTGCTAAAATATATAAACAATCTGCATTGGTGCACTCAAATAGATCATGCACCGGAAAGAACCAAATTTCTACGATGCACCGGTACTTACACATAGATTATATGCACCGGTGCTTACAAAGAACATAAACACACCGAGTGGATATTTTACGTCTTATGCACCAGAGGCTCTCAATATTTTTACACTTTAACGGTGCAGTCTATTCATATTAGTGCCTCAGTGCCATTCATCATAATACGCATTGGTGCGTACAAAATATTAAAATAACCCGATGCATTTAAACAATGTAAACACATCAGTGCGATTAATTGCAAAAAACTACCAGTGCGTAAAATCTCTTAAAAAATCTGGTGCATATAAACAATTAAAAAGCACCGGTGCAATTAACTAACACGAACGCAACGGTAAATTTGACTAAGAAGTAGAAACTTATATTTTTAAATTTAACGGTGCGTGTAATTTACATTGGAGTACCGAGGGATTTATATACATGCGTTGGTGCCTATAATTCGTACAATGGCACCGGTGCAACTTATTTCACCAAAAGAACTGAAAATGACTCTTTGAACAGTGGTTACTGACATTACAGTGAAATATCCATGGTATAATTTTTTATTTTTTTAATTCCATTGTTTATCAGAAATTGAAAGATTTTTTTTATAGTACTATTCATTTTTATTTTAATTATTGCGTTTGTTTGTATTAATTTATTATATCTAGCATCTATTGTAATATTTAATCATCCATACATTTGATTACCAATGTACCATTTCACATGTAACATTTGACAATAACATTGGAGAATGAAATAGAATAAAAAGGTTTATTTTATTATATATCAATAGGAGGGCCCTTGTCATACAAAATAGGACAACATAGAGACACAACAATAATCAAAATTTCAACATGCATGTAATTGTTACAGTTATTGGTAACCCATTGTCTTTCAATTCGAACACTATGTCCAATACATTATACAAAATGTCTGATTTTCACAGACAATTATTTCAAAATATACGTAAGCTTGGCATTAACATCAAAAATAAATATGGATCATCATTCTTAGCTGGAACTGTTATCAGTGCTTGATCCACTTACATCAGTTGGGTGATTTGGATGAATGTTTTGTTTATTGGCTCGATTGTTTTCCTCTTCTTCTGCTTCCACTGCAAACATAAAGATAAATTGTACTAAGTGTATCTACATTGTTGAGAATAATGAAAAATAAAATAGATAATATACATGAATGTAAATTGAAAAGCGGTGTACCAGAGAAATAATTGAGCCATGATGATACACATTCTTTCAAAACCAAATATCATGCCTTCTATCAACAAGTCTTATGTTGGCTCCACTCCATACTTTGTTTCCTACAAGTTTTATACCCCGCCATAAATTATAGATTTAATATAAATGATTTGTGTTGTTCTATTAATTATAAAACGAGAGAAGTAAAACAACATAGATACTTACAAATTCCACAATTAATTTTTGATATGCCAACATATACTCACAACCCTTGCTTAACCCAATGTCAATCAATTCTTACGATGGCTCCTCTTTGTATGTTAACACCTATTTCAAGACATCCAAGGATGGCCACTGAAAACAAAAAAAATTAAATATAAAGATCACAACCACTGTGAAATATCAATTTCTTAGAAGGAAATCACAAATATTCACAAACTTTGCTATCAACCCCTTTTTTCCTTGTCGTCTTGTCTTGTGTGCTTAATGGGTTCCATTTTGTTTTATTTTCTGCAACAAAACAATTGAAAATTAATATTTAATGTTGAATTAAATAATGAGATGCACATAATCCAAAAGATTAGTGATTTCATACACTTGAAGCACGTTATTATTGAGATGGCTCCTCCTGCGATGCAATTATGTCCATTTCCTTGACCATCTCTTTGTACACTTTTTTGGACATCCCTACTGGCACATTTCACATATCACCTCATTCATCCCTTGGGATTTTCACAATCTTCCTGGAAATGTAAAATGACATTAAAATATTGTTGGAGGAGCCTAGTTGACTGAATGACTAGGTCCTCTGCTGACTATAGTTGAGTTGGTGCCGTCGGTCGGTTAGACGACCGACGAGGAAGTTGTAATTGGATAACTATTTGTAATAAATATATATAGGTTGGAGAGATGATAACATATATAATATCTACACTGATATTGTACTCTATTTTTGTCCTGTTAATAAAAAATCCCATTACTGTTGTCCCACTTACTCTCTTATGTGTGATTATATAATGTGTGTGTATGTGACTCTTCCTTCATGTTGATATATTGGACTACTGGTAATTGATGCAATTCCCTAGATTACAACATTGGTTCCGTTGTCGGTGGTACACAATTGTGAATAAATGAGGAAGATGGATAAATGATAACCGAAAGAGAGATTCGAGAGTGGTGGGACAAGAAAGTAGCAAACTATATTCAAAATTATGCGAGAAGGAATAAGCTAACATTAGCGCAGGCAAGGGATAAATTCTTCAATGAATCCCATGAAAAATTCATAGAGACCATTCCCTCCGAGATAAAGAAGTTCATGATCATTGCTCATGACCAAATTGGACGTCTAGGATGAAAACTTGTTAATGAAAAATATCTATAACGAAGGAAGTCTAGCAAAATTGTACGAATGGTTCAAAAAAAGATGCGAAGACTTTTGTGAAGAACAAGCCATTGAGGAAAGAATATCTAACGATAAAATCCAACATAAGTTTTACATTGATCTCCACGAAGGATTTTTATGCTCCGTGCTAAGTTTGTTATACAAATTTTTGATTGAAAACGACGTTGGACACATAGTCGAACCTTGACCGCCATTAAAAGAGAATGCGACGACACAATGGGAAAAGAAACAAAAAGAGTAGGAGCGGTTTGTCCACGAATGATAATGGGAGTACTTCCTAAACAAATGATGATAATTTCTGACCTTACATCCGCCACCCAATAAAATTCGGGTTGGAAATGGGGGGGGGGGTCGTTGAAGATGTGTTATGAATAAAGAAGCATAAGGTGAGTCGACGAGAAAATGAAGGCATGTAAAAATTCGAGTCTACTGTGACGAAACAAATGTCCAGTCGTCCATAAACAAACAACAAATATAAAAAGAATAGAAATAGAAAAAATATACAGACAAGAAAGCAGTTTAGGGAAATTTCCAGTCCGTTACACAATAAGAGAAGTATGATGAAGTCAAGAGAAATGGTCGAAAAGACAAAAGTCCTACCTGAGTCGAGGGAAAGTTGACCAGTTGAAGAGGAAGGTGTGGTGCCGACATTGGAAGAGTGGTCAAAAGTAATGATGTTGACCCCCCAGACTTTGTGTATCACAATCCCGGATGCTTCAACTCCCGTCGATTTTGTACCTATGACCAACATAGATCCATCTTAAACCCGTATCTATCAAGCACCGAGAGGGATCCAATTTCTTGAGGTGTATTTATTTTTTTAAATTTAAACTCAATAAATTTGATCTCTCTTGATTGGTAGATCCGGGTTTAAGTTTTAGGTTGTTATTTTATAAACGAACATCTATTTTTTAATTACTTTTCATAATATTTTATTTTATGAACCAACATGGATTTTTTTTAAATACTTTCCATAATTTTTTATTTTATGAGCCGACATGACTTTTTAAAATTATTTTGTTAGTAACAAACGTTAAAACATCTCCCCCATACTGGGTTGTAGAGCACCTCGTTTCTCTCGGTGCAATAATGACAACTAGGACGACCATTAGACAAATAGTTGAGCGCGACAGGGGATTATAACTAGGCGATACTAGTATATGGAATCCACTAGACCAATGTGGACGAATTGCAAAATATATTGATGATCCAATGACCATAACCGGGTAATTGGATTACATTCACACCTGAGTTCAGAAGACACTCTTTTAATTTATTTGATTCAGAACACATCAAAGCACCTCCCTTGCTAGCAAAAATTATTAATAGAACCATCCAACTCATCGGAGATCTGAATTGACAAAGAGGATTCTGTAGAATAAATATGTTTGTCAGGCAGTAGTCACATCCACCATAAGTCACCAATAGTAAGCTAATAGTAAGTCCTTCGATCAATCAATCGGTAAGTCGTAGAACTCATAAAAGTAGCAATATGGTTGTGTGTCTTCTAGTAAATACTCCTATCTTTGAAGGGGATGGTGATCCTAAGAAACATTGGTTTGTGTGTGAAGCCTTGTGGAAATCTAACCTTATTGATGATGATAATTAGTAGATTGCACAGTTTGCAGGAGGACTCAAAAACAAAGTGGTTACATGGTATTTGAACTTTTTGGAAGAAGGTCCAAAAATGAAGCAGCAGATAAGAGATACTTTCTTAGACTTTTTCAAGGCCGATGATACAAAGCATTTGGTAGGACACAATATGAAGCAAATTAAACAAAGGTTGGGAGAATATGTCCTTGAATATGATAGAATATTTAAAGATATTCTAAGCCAAATTCCAGCCAAGATGGAACCTACTATAGTAATTCATTTTTTTGTCGAAGGACTACTCGAAAGAATCAGAACTCCACTTCTAATGCACAACTACTTAGTATTACAAATATGTCCTAAATAAATACCTAAGAATTGAATTGAACTCAAACCATTCAAGTTCCACCATCGAAAAACAATTGGAAGATAGAATTGAGAGGATGGAGAAATCAATGCAACACTTGACTCTGCAAAGTAATGACCTATGGTGCACCAAATGCTCTAATGAAGGACACACTAAAGATATTTTCCCATATGATGATATGAGGAGTTACCACAATAATTATAATGCTCATCAAATCGAAATGAGAATACTTGAAGAGAAACTGAATATATTCCAGGAAGAAAGAAAGCCATAGTGTTGGAATATCAAGTAATACTGAGAGGGGGGGGTGAATCAGTATTAGGCTATCTTTTAAAATTTTTATCACTTTAAAATAGAATCAACAATGAATATAGAACACACAATATTATCGTGGAATCCTAATTGGGAAAACCACCAATACTTTCTATTATTGCAAAATTATATTTACAAAAAGTTTGCAAGCCCCAACATGCTGGATGCACCAACACCCAAATTTTCAGCAATGACTGAAGGATGCACCAAGACCCTGTTTACCAACAACAACTGGAAGGAGGCTACAACCCCCTATAGGCTTGCATCCTGTCCTTTCACCTCCCAACCACCCTTATTTGTTTTTATCAGATTTCCATATCTTTTGTTTTTCAATTTTGTCACTGGTTATTCTTCATTTTCTTGGTCTTTGTCTTTTCTTGTTGCTACTTCGATCTGGTCTTCATAGACATCTTTATTCCAATTCAAGTATATGTTTATATATATTTAACATCCATATGAATCATCATGTATCTCATCCCTCTTCTCAATCGCATCTCTTCATTATGGAAACTTATGTCTTTTCACAATCACGTCCTTTCACTAAAGTAATTAACTCTGCTTTAATTTTTACAAACATGCATTTTTATTAATCATAACTCTTCAAATATTAACCTCTGCATTTTTCAGATTTTCATTGCAGTCACAAGATTCTTCTCTTTATTATGCACTAAGTATTTTTCTGGAGATGCCTGAATCATCTTGCCCGCCATACTTAAAATACCTTTTGTGGGCTTAATATAAGCTTTGTGCGGGCATATCATTTTATGCCTTTGCGGGCATATATAAACCCCCGTACGGGAATATATTAATGCCTTGTGTGGGCATATATTAATGCTTTTTGTGGGCATATATTAATATATCCCTTGTGCGGGCATATTTAAAGCCCCTTGCGGGCATTTCTCACGCCCCTTGCAGGCATATCCATACACTGTGTTGACATGATTTTTCTTTAACTTGGCAGGTCCATTTCTCACACGTGTGACCGCCAAAGGGAAAACTGAGAACATGACTGGTTGGAACATTCAACAAAGAACAGATCCATATCATTTGTTGAATTTATTGACACAAAGAGACCATCTGGCGTGCATTTGCAAATGGCCTCTTAAACCCCTAATTTAACACTTAGAAAAATTTATCAAACCCTAAGTCAACATGAGGTGATTTTTATTTTCACCAATATTGGAAATATGAAGCATCCACAGCATGGGGTACATCATGAATATCCCATCCATGTCAATTCCATTCTCTGCAACCTCATCCTCTCTCCTTAGCGGGCATTTTACCGGGACAATGTAAATCATGCTAGAGGGCATTTTTTGCAAGCCAATATCTTTACCCTCGATGATTTTTTTGGCAAACTAATCATATGGTTTGATGCACAAACCAACAATCTACATTCCTATATCCTCATAATTAATTAATCAATCAAATATAGAAGGTGGCGGGCATTTTCCTGAGGCTACTTAGGTAGTTTCACTGGAAGAGTTTATACTTAGCCAAATCCTTCAATTTTCAAGGTGAATTTTTATTTCATCAATACACTGAAACTATGATACTAGAAAATAGTATCCATCTAAATGAGATCATCACAATTGGTTTCACCTTCAGATTCATCATCCTCTGACCTGGGTGGGCATTTTATTGAACTAGGTTCCCAACCAGTAAAACAACTTGAACCCTTGTTTTGGTAGACCTGTATCTTTCTCCTCAAACACTCTTAAAGAAAACTGAGACCATGGTCAGATGCACAAGTCAACAAGTTACAACTTGACACTCTTAGATAATTTTTATCATTAAACTATAAGATATGGAGGGAATTTTCCTGGAGCAACTTAGACTAAATTTCCAATGCTTAGTCAATTTCCAGAGTTTCACCAAACTGTCAAACCTTTATATAATGATGTCAAATTGTAACAATGAAATCATGAAGGTACTAGAACACCATCAGATGGATTTTCACACTCATCACACATGCCACATCATCATATATTCCATATCATCATATCCTTTGTCATTAATGAATACTTTTGGCATCAATGACAATTATACTCAACATTCTCCCCCTTTGTCATTGATGACAACAACTTCAAATTTTTCTCCCCCTTTTTGACATTAATGACAAAGATTCATAAATCTCCCCCTGTCAACTATGTCCCTTTTGTGACAGGGTTACAATCTTCATTTTATCTTAATGAAGAGAGATAATTCCCAGTTTTTGCCTAAGATAGGCAAATGACTCTCTAGGCAGTGGTTTAGTGAAAATATCAGCTATTTGTTCCTTTGTATCAACATACTCCAGTTTGACAACCTTTTGTGACATTTTATCTCTTAGAAAATGATATTTGATTGGAATTTGTTTTGTCTTAGAGTGCATAACAGGATTTTTGGATATGTTTATAGCACTTGTATTATCAGAATGTATAGCAATGCGATCCTCATATTTTACAAGTAAATCTTCCAATGTTTTCTTCATCCAAATGATTTGTGTACAACATGATGCAACAACAATATACTTGGCTTCTTTTGTAGATAGTGACATGGAAGACTACTTTTTGCTTATCCACGACACCAAGCAATCTCCTAAGTAAAATGTTCCTCCACTAGTGCTTTTTCTGTCATCAATACTTCCTGCCCAATCTACATAAGTGAATGCCCTTAGAGTGAGGTTATTGCTTTTTGGATACCATAACACATAATCCATAGTACCTTTTAGATATCTAAGAATTGTTTTTACTGCAACCACATGTGTTTCTTTTGGGGCCGATTGGAATCTGGCAACCAAACCTACAGCCTGCATTACATTTGGTCTTGTAGCTGTTACATATAATAAACTACCAATCATTGACCTATACATAGTATGATCTACTTCTAAGGATACATCATCCTTGCTCAACTTAAAACCAGTGACCATAGGAGTACTAATAGGTTTGGATTCTTCCATTTTGAACTTTTTCAACATCTCTTTGATATACTTAGTTTGAGAGATGAAGATCCCTTTTTCTGATCATTGAGATACTTGTAAACCAATAAAGAATGTTAGTTCCCCCAACATTGACATTTCAAATTCCTTCTTCAAATCTGAAGCAAAGTTTACACTCAAAATTTGTAGATTACTTCCAAATATGATATTATTTACATAGACTACAACAATGATCATATTTTTGTTTTCAAACTGTATGTATAGATTACTGTCAATGGCTCCTCTTTCATATCCTTACTGCTTTAAATACTTGACAAGTCTTGAGAACCATGCTCTTGGAGCTTGTTTAATACCATAGAGTTCCTTCTTTATTTTGCAAACATAATCTCTATTTTTTGATAAGATAAAACCTCCAGGCTTCTCAACATATAATTATTCTTCAATTTCTCCAATAATAATGTAGATTTTACATCCATTTGATACACGTTAAAGTTCTTGTAGCACGCAAAATCTAAAAACATCCTAATGGCTTCAAGTCTTGCCACAGGTGCAAAAGTTTCTTCAAAATCAACACCTTCTACTTGATCCTATCCCTTGCATACTAATATGGCCTTGTTCCTTATCACATGACTATCCTTATTGAACTTGTTTTTAAAGATCCATTTGGTTCCAATAACATTCATGTCCTTAGGTCTTGGGACAAGTTTCCAAGTTTGGTTCTTCTCTATTTTATCAAGTTCATCATTCATAGCTTTGATCCAATCCTCACTTTTGCAAGCTTATTTAAAGGTTTTGGGTTCTACTATCGAAAGTAATGCTTGTTCTTCATCATAAAACCATTTTCTCCTTGTTTGAACTCCTGAATTTTTGTTACCAATTATTTGACTTTCAGGATGATTCTTTTGAACCCATCTGGATGGTGTTTTTGTGTCTGATATGGGGGATTCTTCATTCTCTACTTTCCCTTCTTCTTCTTCTTCTTCAAGAATATCTTATTCTTGTAAAATTTCATCAGTTTGAATCATATAACATTGTTCTTCATTTTCTAGAATATACACATTGCTTGGAGTTCTCACAGTAGTCCCAACAAGTTTACCTGAATCTTTTCTTCTGATTTCACACTTCTTGGAATCGAATATACATATGTGTCCTTGATCACATGTTTGGATCACACTTAAAAGATTAGGTTTGAAGTTGTTTACAAGCAAAACATTTCAGCTTTCATCTTGTCTCTAAGAGCCACTGTACCCTTCCCAATTATTTTAGAGGATAGATTATATCCAAAAGTGACTTTTCCTTTTTGATTTTTTTTTTAGGCTTATAAATTTGTGTGGGTCTCCTCTCATATGTTTTGAGCATCCACTGTCCACATGCAATATATTTTGTTTTTTCTGTTGCACATAGAGATATTGAACATTCCACATATTCCTTCTTCTTCCAAACCTTCTTTTCCTCATTGCCTTGAGATTTTGTGGTGTCATTCTTCATAGGAATCACTAGTTTACAATTTCTAGCTATGTGTCCTAGGTGACCACATTTGTAACATTCTATACTATAATTATGTAGAGGAGCAAAAGAGTTATAGCTTCTTCCTTTTGGATTGCTTCTAGCGAAATTCTTCTTATTGTGATGTAATGCCTTTCCCAATAGGAGCATTTAGTTTACAATTTATAACTATATGTCCAAAATTATTATAGGCATAACAATTTCCCAAAAAGAGTTGCTGATGTCTGCTTGGCACAGTATTTGTTCTACTTTCATTTAGAGAGTGAGCTAATTTTTGACTGTAGTCCTTTACAACTGGTTTCATAAGTGCATCAACATATCTTCTTGTATTTCCTTCTATAGTTATGAAAGAGGATTGTTCTAATGCTTTCCTATGTCATATCCTAGTCCAGTTTTATTCCCGAATGATCTTTGACAACTTAGGATGTCATCTAGAGTTTTTGAGTTGCTCTTAAATTTTGATTGAAAGGATTCTTCATCAGTCTTCTTTCTAAGAAAGATCATTTCAGCTTCGAACTTTTCTAATTATTCCTCTTGTTTCTTTAGTTGCTGTTCTAGATTGCTTTCAACATTTTTGGCTTCTTGAAGCTGATTTTTTAAGTTAGCAATAATTCTTTCTGCATCATTGTTTTTCTCCTCAAATTCTGTCATATGACTTTTTAGTTTTTTGTACATCTTTTTATACTTTCCTAATTCTTCAAGAGCACTTACAAGTTCTGCTTCAAGATCTATTACACCTTCTACCTCTTCTTTAGAGATTTTATTTTCTATTCCCATGAATAGAACTTCTGCTTCTTCATCTTCACTAGACTCATTTGAGCAGCTATCATCCATGGAATAAAAGGTCTTCTTTTTGTTTTTCTTAAAAAGCTTTTTGTTCTTCTTGAAGTTTTCGGGGCACTCATCATCATCTACTTGTTTGGGATAAGGGCATCTGGAAGCAAAGTGATCAATTCCCCCACAGTTAAAACATTTTAAGGGCAATTTCCCTTTGAACCTTCTAGTACCTCTCTTAAGACTTTTAACAATAAGTGCTTCTTCATCATCAGAATCTTCTGATTGAAACTTTGTTTTAGATTTTTTATCTACTTTTGATGCTTTAAAAGTTGCTTCCTTCTTCTGAGAATTATCTTTCCCAATCCTCATTTCATAAGCTATGAGAATTCCATATAGTTCTTCCATGGTGATTTTGTCAATATTTTCTCTATCTTCTAGTGTGGAAATCTTAGTATTTTAAATCATTGGAAGTGATCTTAGTACTTTTTCAACTATTTATTTTTCTTCCAATTCTTCTCCTAGCCCTTGAATTGCATTCACAATTTCCTCAATTCCCTCAAAGTATTCTGAAATGTTTTCTGCTTCCTTCATTTTTAGACTTTCAAATTGGGTTTTGAAAGTCTAGATTTTTGCACATTTTACCTTGGTGTCTCCTTCATAGATAGTCTGCAATTTGTCCTATATCTACTTCACTGTTTTGCAATGCATCACTTTGGAAAATGATATTATGGATAATCCATCCAATATTGCATTAACAACTTTGGCATTGCTTCCAATTTTTTTTTATTCCTTCAAGATCTGTGGGAGGGGTTTTGGGATACGTGTACCCTATTTCTATAGAAATCCAAACATCTAATCCAAGAGACATTATATGCTTCTCATCCTGATGCTCCAGAATGCATAATCTTCTCCATTGAATATTGGAACCTTGGAGGACATTTTTACTTGTTTATCCATAGTGATAAATTTTTTTTTCTCTTCAAGTGTTTTAAACTTTTAGTGAAGAGTCCACTTTGATACCAATTGTTGGAATATCAAATAATATTGAGAGGGGGGGGGGGTGAATAAGTATTAGGATATTTTTAAATTTTTTTATCACTTTAAAATAGAATCAACAATGAAGACAAAACACACAATATTATCGCGGAAGCCTATTTGGGAAAATCACCAATACTTTCTATTACTGCAAACTTATATTTACAAATAGTTTGCAAGCACCAACTTGTTGGAGGCACCAACACCCAAATTTTCAGCAACGACTGAAGGATGCACCAACACCCTATTTACCATCCGCAACAACTGGAAGGAGGATACGATCCCCTACAGGCTTGCAGCCTGTCCTTGCACCTCCCAACCACCCTTATTTGTTTTTATCAAATTTCCATATCTTCTTATTTCTTCAATTCTATCACTGGTTATTCATCATTTTCTTGGTGTCTGTCTTTTCTTGCTGCTACTTCGATATGATATTCAGAGACATATTTCATCCAATTCAAGTATTTTTTTTATATATCTTTAACATCCAGATGAAACATCATGTATCTCATCCCTCTTCTCAATCGCATCTCTTCATTATGGAAACTTATGTATTTTCACAATTGCGCCCTTTCACTAAAGTAATTAAATCTGCTTTAATTTTTACAATCATGCCTTTTTATTAATCATAACTCTTCAAATATTAGCCTCTGCATTTTTCAGATTTTCATTGCAGTCACGAGCTTCTTCTCTTTATTATGCACTAAGGATTTTTCTGGAGATGCTCGAATCATCTTGCTCGCCATACTTAAAATACATCTCTGTGGGCTTAATATAAGCTTTGTGCAAGCATTTCATTTAATTCCTTTGCGGGAATATATAAACCCCTATGCGGGCATATATTAATGCCTTGTGCAGGCATATATTAATATATCCCTTGTGCGGGCATATTTAAAGCCCCTTGCGGGCATATCCATACACTATGTAGACATGATTTTTCTTCAACTTGGCAGGTCCATTTCTCACACGTGACCACCAGAGGGAAAACTGAGAACATGACTGGATGGGCAATTCAAAAAAGAATAGATCCATATCATTTGTTGAATTTATCGACACAAAGAGAGCATCTGGCGTGCATTTGCAAATGGCCTCTTAAACCCCTGATTTAATCAATCAAATACAGAAGGTGGCAGGAATTTTCCTGAGGCTACTTAGGCAGTTTTACTAGAAGAGTTTATACTTAGCCAAATCCTTCAATTTTCAAGGTGAATTTTTATTTCACCAAAACACTCAAACTATGATACTAGACAATAGTATCCATCTAACTAAGCTTATCACAGTTGGTTTCACCTTCAGATTCATCATCCTCTGACCTGGGCGAGCATTTTATTGAATTAGGTTCCCAACCAGTAAAACAACCTCAACCCTTGTTTTGGAAGACTTGTATCTTTCTCCTCAAACACTCTTAAAGCAAACTGAGACTATGGTTAGATGCACAAGTCTACAAGATACATCCTGACACTCTTAGATCATTTTTATCATTAACCTATGAGATATGGCGGGCATTTTATTAGATCAACTTAGACTAAATTCCCAATACTTAGTAAATTTCCAGAGTTTCGCCAAACTGTCAAACCTTTATATAATGATGTCAAATTGTAACAATGACATCATGAAGGTACTAGAACACCATCAAATGGATTTGCACACTCATCACACATGACATATCATCATATCCTTTGTCATTAATGAATACTTTTGGCATCAATGACAATTATACTCAACACATAGACTTTCCAGATGGTACAGACGACTTATTTCTGCGATATATGTGATATATTTGAGCCCCATATGACTACAGACTGTCCATATAACTCTGAAAATGTCAAGCCAAAGTGGTGTGGAATCTGTCGAACGGCATAACATACGACGACAGAATGCATAAAGAATTTAAAGACCAAATCAAACCACCACACAGTCTATTAGATGCAAACAATTGATCAAATAGGTCGGGACAATCGCAACAACGACCACCGCAACAGCGAAAAAAATCGATGAGGAGGATACGATGGTTAAGGAATAAACAATAATAATCGTGGATACCGACCTCCATGTGGAATTCGATTGCGTTGCTATGTATGTTTTAGTGAAGATCATTAGAGTCCTGATTGTCCATGGAAGGACATGATAGAATTAAAATTTTGTACAAAGTGTGGAGTGGGGGAGCACAATCTTGAAGAGTGCCCCATAATGTTAGATTCTCTTAATAAAAGAAAAATTGTTAACATTTTGTCTTGTGTTTCCAAGAATCAAGCTTGTATGTCATGTCTCCTCTTGTCCAATATTTTTTTTTTGCACGGGTCTAAATGACCAAATAATACTGTTTTAAAAATTATGCCACAAGATATGACCTTTACTTAGAACCAAGTCCTAAGCATAACACTATAAAAGTAAGCCTGTCAAACCTCCGACGGAATACCCGTCGTGACCTTTACTAAAGTGCTATAGTCTTGCAAACTATATGCACCCTTACGTCTCACATCTTAAACGATAGACTTTACTTGAACAAGTATGTGTGCAATAGAGTCCCCCTTATGTCGACATGAAGAAACATCCTAGCCTCTATAAAAATGCGACAAGAAGAACGTGTTTTCTAACCTGTACCAAGGGTATATGCATTTTATTACATTCCTAACCACATGCACTTAACACTTAGATTAAATGCTTGTACATATGAAGGTACTATATCCATTATTAATATAGGTCCTGGTTTCTTTTCAACCTTACTATACATATATATATATATATATATATATATAAATATTATCATATAATGTATTTGAAACAACCTACCATACATTAATAATTTCATAAGTCATATAACAACATTATAAAAAGGCCATATATTAATGCATAGGTATATATATATGTATATAATACTATATACATATTAAACAAATTGAGAAATCGATAATTAACTAAACATAGGAAATGATTTCTTGAACCAAACATACAAAGCAAAGGCGCTCTCTCTATATATAAATATATCGTTATATTTATACATATATATAGTCCTACGTTTAAAAACTATGGCTTAGGTAGCCAACATATCAAAGCATACAAGGTTTATAAGGTTTGGGCACTAGTGGAAGCCGACCCCACCACAACATGGTTGACCCAACACTTAAGCGCCAACACTTAGCTTTTGAATGAAAATTGACTTATTACACAACTTCATACGAAGGTGGCCATAAGCCACAATCTAATGAAGTGGAGCTACGAAAAGACATACCACATAACTCCAACAATAAACATGGATAAAAATTAACTTTGCGGTGGTTGGTCCAGGGTTGAATCGGGTTGAATCGACGGTGGCTTGAGTGGTGATGTGGCTTGTGCCACGTAGGCATGACCAATCCCCAAACCTTATTTTAAACCTGTTTCGTGTTGCCCTGATGGTAGGTCTGCGCAACACTCACTCACGTGGAAAAAGGTTTAACACTACTGCGTTCGGTTTTGTTGACGTGGTGAAGAGTGGGTCACTCCATTAATGGAGCTCCCTCAACCAGCTGTGTTCTGACATAGAAGTGCCACGCCCAAGGCGTACCATTGACCCTCAGCCGAACTCCATTAAAATCTCAGCTTCTTTGGTCCATTGATGGTGATCCAAACCGGTTTATGGGAAAACGTGAAAATATCTACGCCACTGAACCGGGTTGATGAAATTCGAGCCCAGCCAATTCTACATGTGGTAAATAACTCTCCCTAGCACCGGTTGCAGTGGTCACCAACCTTCTCTACCCGTTTCACCCTCGTTGATAGTCATCGAGCTTTGGAAGTCTTTGTTGTTGTTGAGGATTTGCGCAGAGAGCTTCAGCTCTGCGTAGAAGATAGGTGTAAGCAAATACCGCGTGATGGCTTCTTCGTTTCCCTGGTGCACCAATGAACCAGCTTAACAACACACTCAACATCGCCATCATTGCAAAGGTAAACCACCGTGATTCTTCTGCATGATTTATGCTTGAATGAAGGCTTCGTCGATAGTTTGTTTGTTATTACGTTTGAATGCCAACATTAATAACCTTCGCCATGTTGTCTATCAGGGAAGATGGGGCTGAGCTGAGATGCAACTCCACTCCACTCAAGGTAATTTAATTCTTTACCCATATGCAAATTTCGTTGACTTGTTTATACTTTCGGTTATGATTTGTTGTCCTAACCTGAGGTTGGACCTCGTGCCACCTTGTTTGCGCAGGTAACAAGGATAGGTTGGAGCTTGGGCGCACTCATGTGGGCTCCGTAACCGTCGTTGAAATGTTGAATGGCTTGCTACGCTACAAGGTAAGTATCCAACCAACTGCCTCGGGTTTGGTTTACCCCGTTGGTGGGGGTCGAGTTACTTAGAACATTGGTTAGCTGGGTGGTTAGGGTTTTCCTGCTTTCGTTTTGTGTTTAAAAGAGCATGGCCATCGGCCAAGTTTGTAGGGGCATGAAGCCTGCCTACGGGAGGGTCTTTGCGACCTCTGTGTGCTCTCTCGACGTCGCGGGGTAGACTGTACATTTGAATGAA
This sequence comes from Larix kaempferi, assembly GCA_027924585.1. Classification (NCBI taxonomy): domain Eukaryota; kingdom Viridiplantae; phylum Streptophyta; class Pinopsida; order Pinales; family Pinaceae; genus Larix; species Larix kaempferi. Next base: position 11,961,613 of record BSBM01001331.1, on the reverse strand, counting down.
ATGTTTTAATGATGGTTAAGAAAGAAAAACGCACAGTTGTGAGTAGACCAAGCTACTCCAGCGACTCTCTGTCTCAGGTAGAGGCTTCGAGACATTATGTAACACTCCTCCACTTGTATTTAATGGAAAGCTTCAACATTTTTGTTTAAGTCTTTGGCTGTGTGCAAGTTTATTACTTTAAAATCGTAATGGTGGATAGATGCGAAGCTTGGATTGACATGTAATAACCCACTGCGTTCCGTCGAGACTGTTCAGTCAATTTATACTATAATATAATGTGGAACAATTTTTGCATGGTTAAATTCTCTTCTGTACTTAATATTTAAAACAATGTATTGTCTTCTATATAGATTATTCACGCATATAGATAACCACTAAATGCATTGCTCCAGAATTGTGTTAGCTGTATTATAAACTGAAAACGCCTTCATGCTAGTGCATCTTGAAAGAATAAAATGATTACAGTGTTGCATTCTTAAGCATACAACGATAACGTTTAACCTTTGAATAGTTAAAGATTACGGTGAAGGCGATATGCCTGCCCAACTTGTATGCGAAAATGGTTTGTTTAGGTGGCTCGAATTAATGTTTTCTCTTTCAGCAATATTTAGTAAATAATTTCATATTTATATTTAAATGCTCCCCGAGCACAAATGTCAAGCTTAAACTCAGCAATAGCTTGTGTGTTGTGTATATATATATTTATGTAATATATATATATATATATATACATACATATATTTATGTATATATATATATATTTATGTAATATATATATATAATGTATGAAATCGTAATCCACCACACAATGCAATACTTGAACCATCAATGCATATAATCTGATAATGATATTTGGGATAATGGGTAAAACCCTCATCTACATATACGTTTTCATTATGAATTAAATGCATTCATACAACGTTGTATTTAATATGCAAACACTTAGTGTAGCAATTTGGGTTATCCACGATTCGCATAGCACCATAGGCAAAGGAAATCATATTAATATTAACACATTGAAACTTACAATGCTATCTGAATAAGATGATAATAGTTTAACCCATAATGGGATTCAAATCGAGGATTCATATCAACAAATAAAACAGTAAGCAGGTTATCCCAGTTTCATAAATATTTAACCTAGAAATGCCATATTGATGCATAAGGTCTTCCATGACCCACTTCATTATGAGCTTCAAACTGTATCAATCTACAAATTCAAAATACTGTAGATCTGAATATTAACATTTCCAGGGTTTCTGGTTAAATGTAATGGAAATAGGAATAATTACATTTAATCCTTCCTTGGGTTTTGAAAATAAACTTCAGCATAAAAGAATTAAGAAATATAAGGCCTGGACATGTAAACCTCACAATTTACATGTCTGCCCTATCCATATCATTATAATAAAAGACATAAGAACTTTGTCAATAATTGGAATATGTCTAATACAAAGATATGCATTATATGAATATGCTCCATAAAACCCTAGGCTAACACATTGACCATATTGCTTTGTATAAACTACTACAAACATATAAAACATCATAGGGATCTTATTTATGTCTATCTTCTGTAAACAGAATGTAAGTATTCTCACATTTATCCCCAAAACATAAATATTCCAAATCTTTAAATATGATCATAAGATAAAACTTATTACAGAGATCTATTAGTCTAGCTGAGATTCATGCTCAGAATATCCATAATACAATCTACATCTGGTCAGATATGATATTATGTCATTCAAATATAAATCAAAGAATCCGTCAATCACATACTATTTAGAGTATAATGCAACACTCCTGCAAGCTTGGGGTAGTTCTCCTACCTACACAAAATTAAGTGGCCAAGCCAATACTCAGCTATATGATTCCTCTTAATTTGGACCAGTTTGGTTCTTCCAAATTTGTCCTCCCTCACCAGTCTTCATTTGTCTCAGGTTATTGTTTATCCCAGCACCCATTTCTCTTGTGTGTTCAGGATCATGAGAATGTGAATAGTGATAATGATCAATGAGTGTTTTCAAAGAGTTTCACTTTTTATTATCTTAGGTGAGGATTTTCTCATTTTATGAATTCTTTTAATTCATTAGTTTTTCAAATCTCTTCTTTAGGGTTTTCCATTTCTCTCCAATAATAATTTCTTCTTATTATTATTATGTGGCATTTTCCCTCCAACCCTTAGGGGACTGTGACTCCCATCTCATTAATGTGCTGGTCCACATGGTCATTAGAAATCAATTTATCAAATTTCTAACATCACCTAAATAAAATGAAATAATACTTAGCAAAAATATAATAGGGGTTCAAAGTCCAAAATTGGGGTATTACATTTCCCCTCCCCTTAAGTTTTCACCATCCTCGGTGTTAAACAGTTTTGCAAAAACAACAAAATCATAATAAGCAAAATTCAGTTTGTGTCATGGTCTTCTTCGAACAAGAAAGGGTATGCTGCTTGCATTTTCCTTTCCATATCCCAGGTAGCCTCTTCAGGCTTATAGTGCTCCCATTCCACTTTTACCTGAACGATGGTTCAATTCCGAAGTACCACCTCTTTTCAATCTTGTATGCATATAGGGTATGTATGGAAGTCTCCGTCTAATTCCACTTGAATCACATGCCAGTTTACAATATGCTTAGGATCATATACATATTTCTTCAGAAATGAAACATGAAACACATCATGTACTTTAAAATTTGCTGGTAAATCTAACTGATAAGCAACAGGTCCTACTCTAGCAAGTATTTGGAAAGGACCACAAAATATTGGTGCAAGTTTGGAAACCTTGCCCAAGATCAAATAACTTTTCTTTGCTTTCACTCTTAGGAATACATGATCCCCAACTTCAAATTCTTTATGTTCTCTATGCAAATCAGCATAGCTTTTCTGCCTGTCTTGAGCAGTTTTTAAGTTTGTTCTAACTTTCTGCACAATGTTTTCTAGTTTAGCTAACATTTTGGGACCCATCACGATCCGATTCACCGGATCATCCCATTTCATAGGGGTCTTACACTTTCTGGCATACAACACTCCGAAAGAAGTCATTTCCTGCAGAAGTTTGATAACCATTATTGTAGGCAAATTCAGCTAAGTGTAGGTAGTTTTCCCATTGTTTTGGGTTGTTCATGACATATAAGTGAAGCATGTCTTCAAGGATCTGGTTCACCCTCTCAGTATGCCCATTTTTTTGTGGATGGTAGGCTATACTAAAAATCAGTTTAGTCCCCAAACTTGCAAACAAATCCCTCCAAAAGTGTGAGGTGAACTTGGTGTCCCGGTCGGATATAATCACCTTGGGAATTCCATGGAGTCGAAAGAATTCTTTCATGAAAACCTTTGCAACGTTTATTGCCGTAAAAGTGGATTTGATGGGTATGAAGTGAGCTTCCTTAGTCAACTTATCCACTACAACCTTGATTGCGCCATGTTGCTTGTTATTTTTAGGTAATCCAGTGATAAAATCCATGGAAATGGTCTCTAATGGTCTCTCATTTCCATTTTGGTACTGGTATGGGCTGCAACAAACCAATTGGATTTTGATGTTCTACTTTCACCTGTTGACAGTGTTATAGCTTGAAATGACACCTCTCCGTCCGTGACGACACTTGCTTCCCTTGGTCGCATGACGACACTTCTTGAGATCAAGTTTTAGTCACACAACAGGACATTTGTGGATGGAGGAGTCATTTGGGACACTAAAAATGGTTGAAATCACCTCATTCTTGACCCATTTGATGTATACGACCCTTAGGAACATTTTTCCAGACCAAACCATCTCCTGAAAATGAGCAGAAAAGCCTGTTTTTGGCCATTTTTTAACATGAGTGCTAGTACACAGGCATGATAGTAGCGTGTGTACCCTACTCTAGTGTACAATAGTAGTGCTCAAAACCTTCTGAGCACGACTCCATTATTGAAATAATAGCGCTCAACTCCATATGTACACTACTTTGTCTACTGTAGAGTAGCGTACACCCCTGTTTTGGTCAAAATCTTGAAATTTTGGGAAGTTAAGTTGGTTGGGGAACCTCCTACTCAGTTATAACTTCTTTTCCTATCCTTCACTGAATATATAAGGAGGGTAGAAGGGCCATGTGAGGGGACTAAGCCCAATTACAAAGTTATGCTGGAGGAATGGAGACCCTCATCCCCCTCTCTTGTGCTTAGTTTTGGTAAACCCTAGCACAGTTGATTAGAGGATGGAATCCTTGGAGAACGGAAGCATAAGACCTTGAATATAGGTTTCGTGAAGTGCCAAGCTTGAAAGAAGGTATAACTGTATGTACTTGCTTTCATTCATTAATAAAGATCAGACGTTCTTCTCTTTCCAAATATGACCTATTAATGTGTCTTAGATTTGATTACTGTTTGATTATAGTTTGATGTCTCTTTATATTATGGATATCAGTATTATATATGTAGTCAAATGTATTTGAGAAAGGTATCAAGTTGTTTTGCAGGTCTGGGCATTGCGACACTGGATAAGCATTGAAGAGCGAGGGAGGCAAAGCTAGGATCAACCTTCTGAATGAGGTGCCTACATCTCTAAACCCTAATCTCTTCATTTACTTGTTGTACTTGCAGAATGCTTGTAAGTCTATCTTTATCACCGTAAGTTGGTAGTTTCTCCCCTGAACTATAGGTGCATTTTCCCCACAACAGAATGGCGACTCCGCTGGGGAAAGCCTAATTGCTTAGGGGTATCCAAGGTCATTTCTTCAGTCTTGTTTGATGGTATTTGTTCATTTTCTTGATTAGGATCAGTTGGTAGGCTCTGTTTGACCCTTCTTGGCTCTTACAGACCCTTCCCAGCCCTTGCAAACCCTTGTGGACCTAGGTGTGGGGGTTTTAACCCCATTTTTCCAACTTTTTCCACCTGTACGCTACTGTTTGTACAACACAGTAGTGCCCATACACTACTTTTCCTCTGCCCAGTAGCCCCCATCCTGCTATGGGCGCTGGTATGCCTCATACACAGTAGCGCTCAAAATTTGGGTTTGAAATTTTTGAGTTTTTGGGTTGTGGACCCAAATCTGGGGGCTATGGCTGCATTTTTTAGGGTCCCTGATGACCCTAGGTCTGAGTTAAACCACTGTAAGTGGTCTCCCATCCTTGTACTGATCCTACATTCATGATTTGAACCTCTTTTGATCAATTTGGGTTTGTTTGGAAATTTTTGGGGTTTGTTGACCCAAGTTGGGGGGTTGTGGACCTGTTTGGTGTTTTGTACCGTAATTTGAGTCTGACTGAACTTGCTTGCCCCATTTCCACTGGATTTGAAACCTTTTGAGTCTTCTTAACCCTGTTTGTATCTATTTGAGTTAAATTTCTCTTTTAGGTTGGTTTCTTATCCTCCCTTATGCTTTTAGTTTTTCTTTTGTAGTGAAAGCTCAAGTGTTTTGGCTGTTGTTCAAGACCTTGTTTGCATTGTTTATGTGCAGACCTGACTTTACCAAACCATACTTCTTCGTAGGTCATTTGCTTCGTTTGGGTCTAAAAGTAGTTTTTGTACTCTTTTCCCAATGGTTGGCATGCTTACATCTATAAGAATTTGAAAGTCATATTTGGTAGCTTTTAATGTTTCAATAAAGAGAACCTGAAAGTTTCTTTGCTTTGCTTTGATAATAGGTTAGTTTCAGTTTTGTTTCTTACCTTTGAAAGCATAAAGAAATTTGATTCATTTTCTGAATAGAGTACCTTGCAAGTGGCTTAAAAGATTTTAGAGTGCTTTGCATAAAAAAGAACAAGTTTTCTTTTGCATACTTATTGGTTTGAATAGCTGCATTCTTAGGTTTTAGGTTTAATTTTGTACATTTAGACTTTATTTTTACCTTTTTTTGCATTCGAAAGATTAAAAATTGCATTTGCACATGCATTCTAGATCAGAATTTTAAGACTTGCATTGAGAAGAAAAAGATTTGTTTGGTGGTAAATATTTCATTTTTAGTAATCTATCTCTATTATAACCACTCTCACACACCCACTACCTTTTTGAGTAACCAAGTAACCTTTAAAATGAACTCTAATAAAATATACTAGCAACATTTTCTTTTCTAGGTTACACTACACCAACTAGTCTTGGTTAGGATCTTGGGTTTAAAAAACCTTAAACCACCCAAGATCACACATTATGCAAAAATCGTAGTTTGACTATCACAGGTAAACCCACTTCATTCAAAGCTTGCCTGGGATATATGCAGTAGGTCTTGTGAGATCAAATTGTTGGGAATACTCCTACTTTCTGTTTTGAGCATATACCAGGATTGGATCACGTTTGGGGACTCTTTTGAGTTTCGGGCTCAGTTACCCTACCCACGCCTTCTGATTCGACCAACGACTGTTCCCCTAGGAGTTTTCGGTGTGGTGGTATCCTTAGTATCTGACCATAGGTTCATACATAGGTGACAGCGGAGGGTATATCTGCTGTACCTAGGACAGACATGGGAGGAAATCCCTTGCAGGTCTTTGGGAGGGCGGTTGGGTGATTCCAGCGCTTGCACCTTTAGTCATTGTATTGTGGACCCCGGGTAACCATTCTTCATCCTTTGTTGATCTGTTCTGGGCCCTCACCATCCCAGAATATTCTCCGGAAGGCATCTGTTTGTCTGGTTTGATTTACCTAGGACCTTTTTTAGTGGTGTGCTCTTTGTGCTACTTGTCTTAGTTTGGCTTGGAGAACTTCTTGCTCATTTGAGCAGGAAACTATGTCTAGCATTCCGACGAGTGCCAATCAAGGTACCCCTGTTCCGGGGGATCCTTGTACTGTTCCATTCATTGGAAACATTGGTACTCTCTTAATGGCTACTTTGAATCTTCCTGGATTCACTATAGGGCTGCCGGTTTGGTTGTTTTCCACTCCGAATGCCTTGCATGCTCCTGACACTTATTTTTTGAGCACCTCAAATCAAGAGCATTAGAACCCTGTGCCTCCCTTGCCAGTAACATCTTCTCCTCCTCCTTCTACCTCATGTGGCGAAAGTAGCAATACTAGTAACCAACAGTCTAAAAGGAATAGATGGAGGAAGAATTGGAAGAAGATGCCAAAACAAGGGGGCAGCAACCCAACCTCTGTAATTCATGCTGGGGGCAAGCACTCGGCTTCTACAAATCATGCAGGGGGCACCTACCCAGCCTCTGGAGGTCATGCTGGGAGAAAAATTTTAGTCACTGAAAATCATACTGAAAGTTTGTCTTCAACCACTGTCAATCATGTTGAGGACACGTCATTGATCACTGTTAGTCATATTAATGACAAGTCACCAGTTCCTGTGAGTCATACTGGAGACACCAGATCAACCACTACAAGTCATGCTGAAGGAGTTGACATTATCAACACACCAAACAAACAGAAGCTTAAGTTCCTTTGTAAGTTTTGCGAGGGAGATCACCTTACTTACTTGTGCCCTGTACTTCCAGAAGTGCAAAAAGTGTGGTCCTTAGTTCAAAATTCTGATGCTTCTGAGCAACCAGCCTCTGTGAGTCATGTTGGGGGCAAGCTGTCAACCAATGCTAGTCATGCTGAGAGTACTGACATTGTAAAGGAGTCTAAACCTATAGGACGGAAACCAAAGTTCCATTGTAAACTTTGTAAGGGAGATCACCTTACTCACTGATTCCCTGCCATTCCAGAGGCACGAAGAGTGTGGTCCATGTCTGAAGGAACCTCTATTCCTGAGTTGTCTATACATTCCCTGCAGTCAGATCAACCTTTGATTGATAAAGTGGTTGAACCAATGCAATCTTTGGTCGACCCCACTCTTCCTTCGGAGAGTGAAGTGATCGAATTGATGCAATCTTCGACCGATCCCATTAGTCCATCGGAGATTGATGCACCTACTGCGGAAGTTTTCTGCATTACCAGTTTGGATGTTCTTGAAAAAGGGGGTACTTCATCTGTGCCATGTGAACCCCTACCAAGCCCTAGGACCGTTTCCTTTGATTGGAATAGTCTAGCCGAGCCTTGTCTTCCTTCTTCGACACCTTTCCAGATAAAGGTTGATATCGAGAACCATACGGTTGATCGATGCATTGTTGATGAAGGTGCTTCTGTTAGTATCTTATCTGCTTATGCTTGGAGAGATTTGGGTTTCCTTAATGTTATTCCAGCTGCTAATTGGCCGTCGACCTTTGATAGAAGACCTAGTGAACCGATCAGATTCCTCCATCAGGCACCTGTTACTTTGGGTGGAAAAACAATCTTAGTTGATTTTATGGTTTTAAAGGACCCTGTGGATTTTGATATGATCCTCGGGCGTGATTAAGTTTATGCTATGCATGCTGTGGTGTCTACGCTCTTTTGTGTGATGCATTTCCCTCATAACGAAAGCATTGTCACTATCGACCAGCTTGCATTCGTTGATCTCTTTATTACACAACTGTAGACCAGTCAGATCTCTCGTCATTAGGCACTACTATGTCACATGGGACTTACGTGGCATATTGTTCCTTGAGTTCAACTGCTACTGAGAAGAAGTCTTTGAGTTCATGCTTACCTTCTCGGGACTTGGTCCCAGCTTTTGACCAAGTGACACCTCCATATGAATGTTTAGATATGTATTCTATCTGGGATGATATGCTTCTTTCCGATGAAGTTTTCATAGAGTCTATAGTACAGTCTGCCATTCATTTGGATGTTGATCCAGTCACAGTCATGTCCAACCCCGATTTGACCTTAAAGTATGATCTTCCTATTGTTGAGTCTTTGGACTCTCCTATAGATCCGCAAATCGGTGTTCCTGCTGAGTTTGATTATGCTTCTAGAATTTTCAACTCCTGTGATGATGAATTTGTTTCTGCAGATTCCATCATGTCCTTCAACTTTGATCTTCATCATGAAGTCGATCTTGTTGATTGTAAGTCCTCGGGTTTGGGTACCATAGAGTCTTCATTCGAAAAATCTGCCTTGTTTATGCCTGCTGTTGATGATAGTGAAGTTGAAAGTATTTCTATCACAGTGACTTGTATCGGGTCTTTCTTTACATGTGTTTTAGATATGATCTTGGTTTTGATGTTTCTTGGAGACAGGATTCTTAGCTGGATGTATACTTGCTTACTAGTTCTTTTCGACACCTTGTGCGACCATGTTAGGTATATTCGGAACCTTGCATATAGGTTTAGGCTTCCCCGCTGTTATGTTGCATTTGAACCTTTTGCCATCCGAATTCACCATAGGGTCAAACCTGTTGGATATTGGTGTGTTAGCCATCTCTTTATGCATCGTGCACCAGTCCGGCAGTAAAGGCTACCTAACATGGGTCACCCTAGTCAGCACCCTTATGCCATTCTGGTGCCCATGCTGAGTTTTTCTCATAGGCTCGGGAGCCTTTTTAGATTTACCATGACTTTGAGAAGAAGCCTCAGATCTTTCTTCCTCATATATTTCTGGCCATCCCTGATAAGGCTCCCATCTTTGTGTTCAAATTGCATATGCATTTGTTATGATCCCGCTTGCGCTAATGAGCCTGAAGCCGGCTTCCACGCTTTTAACTCGTTATATAAGCCTCCATCTCTGATCTCATTTCCGCTAAGCCCTGTATCATTTTTCCTTTGCAATTTGACACCTTTTACCTGGAGGAGACACACCCTGAGTGTCCTTATCTTGCTCATGTTCCTTGCATTAGGCATAGCTTTGTTCCATGCGCTTGGAGCTAGTTTTGCATGTCCCTGATACTCGTCTCCTCCCATGTCTTGCATTCTTCTTTTACTTCGAGCTCGTTAGAAACAGTAAGTAGGTTTTGAGCATTCTTCTTTTACTTCGAGCTCATTAAAAACAGTAAGTAGGTTTCAAGCATTCTTCTTTTACTTCGAGCTCATTAAAAACAATAAGTAGGTTTCGAGCATTCTTTTTTTACTTCGAGCTCTTTAAAAACAATAAGTAGGTTATGAGCAGTCTTCCACCTTTCCTTTGAGCTCATTAAAAACAATAAGGAGTCTACAAGCATTTCTTCCACCTTTCCTTCGAGCATTCTTCTTTTACTTCGAGCTCGTTAAAAACAGTAAGTAGGTTTCGAGCATTCTTCTACCTTTACTTCGAGCTCGTTAAAAACAGTAAGTAGGTTTCGAGCATTCTTCTTTTACTTCGAGCTCGTTAAAAACAATAAGTAGATTTCGAGCATTCTTCTTTTACTTCGAGCTTGTTAAAAACAGTAAGTAGGTTACGAGCATTCTTCTTTTACTTCGAGCTCGTTAAAAATAGTAAGTAGGTTGAGAGCATTCTTCTTTTACTTCGAGCTCATTAAAAACAGTAAGTAGGTTACGAGCAGTCTTCCACCTTTCCTTCGAGCTCGTTAAAAACAGTAAGGAGGCTACAAGCATTTCTTTCACCTTCCCTTCGAGCTCGTTAAAAACAGTAAGGAAGTTATGAACTTTTTCCTATCTCCTTTGAGCTCGTTAAAAACAGTAAGGAGGTCATGAGTTTACTTTTCCAGACTCGTTAAACCTTTACGGAAAAGATCCCTATGGAGTTCTTTTAAGCCCTTTTCAGACTCCTTAAATAGGAAAAGTTTGCCGAGCATAGTTGTCTTTTCGGGCTCGTTAAAATAACTGAACTGACATCCACTTAGGTATAGAATTACCCCTTTTCCAGGACTTGGTGGATAATTTACGGAAAAGGTATACTCTAGGTATACTTTGGTATGCGGTAGAAGAGTTCTTCTTCCATTATTTGACACTTTTTTCGGGGAAGGAGACTAACTTTATGAAAAAGGACCTTTGGAGTCGTCTTTAGGGTTTTTAGACTCTCAAAATGTGAAAACACCAAGCGAGCACATACCAATCTGGGCTCGATATAAAATCCATGGATCGGTGTATAGAGGACTGTTTAAGTTTTTCAACTCTATAAGCAAGAAAACACCGCCGAGCACAGACCAATCCAGGCTCGATATAAAATCCACAGATAGGTGTATGGAGTTTTCTTCTAGGTTTTTCAGACTCCTTAAATATGAAAATACCGTCGAGCATGCTTTAGTTCTTTGTCAATCTCGTTAAAAAATGAAAAAGGAAAGGGAAGGGAAGAATGTTAAAATGTCTTTCAATATGATGGCAGCAGTCAACTATCTCCTTGAACAAAGCACCTATTTTGAGTTTATCAAACAAGTTGGGTTCTAGCGTTGGCCTTAGGGTAAACCTGATCTCAGAGTTCCTATTCCTCCATTTGGTTAGTCTTCCAATCATTTGGAGAATCTGTCAATGTCTCCTACATTGCATACTTGCATCGTTGTCCCTTTGTGTTAAAAGCTGCCTAAGTCACTCTTGTGTCGTGCTCACCGTTCAAGGATATAAACTGTGTCGGCCATTCTGCAGTTGCCTTGACCTCATGTGTTGGCCATTCCTTGGTGTCAGTATGTTTCATCATGTGTTCAGTCCTACTCCAAATCAGCTCATACATGTTGAGTGTCCCTCGTGTTGGATGATGGAGGATTCATTAAAGCCTCCCTTCCAACGAAATTCTTCCCATCGACTTCAACTCATTGTACTCTGGGAATGAAGTTTAGAGTTTCGGTTAGTACCTTGGGGATTGCAGTCATTAGTGGCAGTTTTCCTCGCTATTGGATAGATGGGAATACATCAATGTCTCCTATCCAATGGATTATTCAAGTGTTCGACGACAAGACCATCTATTCGCACTTGCTTGAATGTACTAGGTACCTTGGGTTCCATTTTCATTATTGGTGGACACCCTCACGTTTGTTAACGGTATACATCAATGACCGGTAATCAAACGATACCTCCCGTGTTCGACAACAACTCATTTATTCGCATGGATAGGTTTGTACCTTGGGTTGTTTTTGGATGAAGACCTTGGGATCCTTGATAGCATCACCTCATTTATTTTATCGCCCAAGTTGAGCAAGACTGAGCCACACTCGTTTTGGCTCTTGATGAGACATAGATCCAGCTTGTTCTCTATGGCTATGTTCTCCAGTTTTGACATAGATCCACCTTGTATTTATGTGGCTATGTTTACACTTATGTTCCTCATGGATCCACGCTTGTATTTTAGTGGCCATGATATATGCATCAGTATTTGGATCATTATTGTATCCTCTTGGAGGTCATGTTCCACTATTTGAACATGGACAGTTACCCCAAGGATAAGTTTGTCTGACATTGCCTTTGCTTTCAGGTACTTCATTTGAGCTTATGATTCTTGGTTTCTCTGTTCCTCCATGATTCAACTCTTTGTTATTTATAATGTATTTCGGCCATCGTTTCCCACAATCCCTCTGACCTCATACATTAGGGGGCATCTGTTATAGCTTGAAATGACACCTCTCCGTCCGTGACGACAATTGCTTCCCTTGGTCGCATGACGACACTTCTTGAGATCAAGTTTTAGTTACACAACAAGACATTTGTGGATGGAGGAGTCATTTGGGACACTAAAAATGGTTGAAATCACCTCATTCTTGACCCATTTGATGTATACGACCCTTAGGAACATTTTTCCAGACCAAACCATCTCCTGAAAATGAGCAGAAAAGCCTGTTTTTGGCCATTTTTTAACATGAGCGCTAGTACACAGGCATGATAGTAGCGTGTGTACCCTACTCTAGTGTACAATAGTAGCGCTCAAAACCTTCTGAGCACGACTCCATTATTGAAATAATAGCGCTCAACTCCATATGTACGCTACTTTGTCTACTGTAGAGTAGCGTACACCCCTGTTTTGGTCAAAATCTTGAAATTTTGGGAAGTTAAGTTGGTTGGGGAACCTCCTACTCGGTTATAAATTCTTTTCCTATCCTTCACTGAATATATAAGGAGGGTAGAAGGGCCATGTGAGGGGACTAAGCCCAATTACAAAGTTATGCTGGAGGAATGGAGACCCTCATCCCCCTCTCTTGTGCTTAGTTTTGGTAAACCCTAGCACAGTTGATTAGAGGATGGAATCCTTGGAGAACGGAAGCATAAGACCTTGAATATAGGTTTCGTGAAGTGCCAAGCTTGAAAGAAGGTATAACTGTATGTACTTGCTTTCATTCATTAATAAAGATCAGACGTTCTTCTCTTTCCAAATATGACCTATTAATGTGTCTTAGATTTGATTACTGTTTGATTATAGTTTGATGTCTCTTTATATTATGGATATCAGTATTATATATGTAGTCAAATGTATTTGAGAAAGGTATCAAGTTGTTTTGCAGGTTTGGGCATTGCGACACTGGATAAGCATTGAAGAGCGAGGGAGGCAAAGCTAGGATCAACCTTCTGAATGAGGTGCCTACATCTCTAAACCCTAATCTCTTCATTTACTTGTTGTACTTGCAGAATGCTTGTAAGTCTATCTTTATCACCGTAAGTTGGTAGTTTCTCCCCTGAACTATAGGTGCATTTTCCCCACAACAGACAGTCCATACATTTTGCGATATGTTCAACAATTTCTGATTTCAGTCTAGGCCAATAGTGTTGTTTTTTAACAGCTGCCAACATTTTCTGATAGCCTGGATGACCAGAATATGGTCTCTTGTGAAATTCATCCATAATCAGTTGTTTTAATTCTGGCTGATCCGGTATGTACAATCTGTTTTTAAACAACAACAGTCCATCTTTGGACATGTTGAAATCCGTTTCTTGCTGATCTAAATTTTCTGTGAGACACTTTTGTCTTAAATTCACATATTTTTGGTCTTTTTCAGCTACTGTCCGGATTTGCGGTATTAAATCAGATTGAAAACATTTAACTGAATCCATAGTTAGTAGGTGCATGCGTCTACTAAGTGCGTCAGCAATTTTATTTTCTTTGCCTTTGATATGCTGAATTTCAAATTCAAACTCGCTTAAGAAAGCCAACCACCTTGCTTGCCTTCCCTTTAGATTTGGTTGTTCAAAAGATACTTCAGCCCAATGTGATCAGTTTTCAAAACAAACCTTTTTCCAAGAAGGTAATGTCACCACATTCTTAAAGCATGAATGATGGCAACCAGTTCTAAATCATGCGTTGCATAGTTTACTTCACGTGTCTTCAACTTTCTAGACTCATATCCGATTACAAAACCATCTTGCATCAACACGCATCCCAAACCATCCTTGCACGCATCCGTGCATACAACAAAATCACCATATGGATCATCCACCTTTAGAATAGGAGCGGAAGTGAGCAACTGTTTCAGCTTTGCGAAATTTGCCTCACACTTAGTTGTCCAAAGAAACTTAACTTCCTTTCTCTGAAGAGAGGTAATGGGATGGGCTACTTTAGAAAATCCTTCAATGAATTTCCGGTAGTACCCAACCAATCCCATGAAAGAGCAGACATCGCTTACATTTTGGGGGGTAGGCCAACTCATTATGGCCTTGATTTTGTCGGGATCCACCGCAATACCTTGCGCTGAGATAATGTGACCCAAGTATTGTATTTGATCCTTGTAGAAGTCACACTTGGATAACTTTGCATAAAGCTGATTTTCTCTTAGAACTTGCAGCACCAACTGTAGGTGTTCCTCATGCTCACTTTCATTCTTCGAATAGATGAGTATGTCATCAATGAATACTACAACAAATTTATCCAAGTACTTGCTGAAAACATTATTCATTAGGCACATAAACGTGGCTGGTGCATTCATCAAACTGAATGGCATCACCACAAATTCATAATGTCCATAGCGAGTATGAAAAACTGTTTTGTGCATATCTTCTTCTTTAATTCTGATTTGATGATAACCCAACCTTAGATCAATCTTTGAAAAGATAGTAGCACCCCCAACCTGATCGAACAGATCGTCTATCCTCGGAAAGGGATATCGATTTTTTATGGTTACCTTGTTAAACTGTCTATAGTTAATGCACAGTCGGAAAGTGCCATCTTTCTTCTGTACAAAAATCACCGGTGCTCCCCACGGGGATACACTTGAATGAATATAACCCTTTTCCAATAGCTCCTGCAATTGTGTCTTTAGCTCGATCAATTTAGGTGTACTCATCCGCTAACGTGCATTAGAATTTGGTACCGTTCACGGGGACAGGTCTATGGTAAAATCCAGTTCTCGTCTAGTAGGTAACTCCAGAATCTCCTCGGGAAACACATCCTCAAATTAAGCCAAAACAGGGTTTTTTGTGAAATATGAAATTTCACTTTTCTGATTTTCTGTCATGTGGACAGCATACAGTTTACACCCTTTTCGTGCATTTATTTTCAATTGAAGAGCAGAAATTTCCCTTAATTTCACTGCTCTCACTATCCCTTGTATATTTGCAGGATGTCCCACATCATTAGTAAATGTAACATATTTTTGATAGTAGTCTATAACAGCCCTATGTTTTTCCAGCCAATCCATGCCGATGAGCAAATCGTATGATCCTAATGACAAAACATTTAAATCTGTGCTAGTGTAGGATTCATTTAACTTCAAGGGACATTGATTCACTACCTTAGAAACTTTCCTTTTTGTCCTTGTTTCCATTTGCACCAGCCAAGGCTGCATGTGTTTGTTTTTACTAAGTTTGCATGACTCACACAGTTTTGGGTCTATATAACTTTTACATGCGCCAGAATCAATCAAGATAGACACAGGTGTCCCGGAAAGCATACTTTCAACCTCTATTACCGAAGCTTGTTGTTCTGCTTGACGGTTGTTCAATGTAGCATAGATTTTTGGGCTCCTTGATATGTATTGAACCACAGAAGCCTCTTGCAGGTTATCCACATGTTTGCTTATGTCCTTTTTATGAGGACAATCATACAACCGATGACTTTCTCCACAGCCCCAACATTTGAGTGGTGGATTCGATGGTGCATGTTCTGGTTTTCTGGTGCCTTCAGTGTTGAACTTCTTAGTGGGAAAAACAAATTTGGATTGTGGCTTACTGCCCTCAAAGTTGTTGCTGAAGGGTTCCCGCGTACTTTGGTTTCCGAAAGGGCTTATGACCCTTCTGCCTACTTTCAGATTTGGTATTCTTCTTTTTGTTCCACCTTTTTGACACTTAAGCTCTGTTATGCCCCTGTTCATAACACAGTATATCTTTTCTAAAAGCATCTTCCAAAGTCTTGGGATTGTCAAAATCTATCCGATCCTTGTACCCAAACGGCAAACAATTCAGGAAACGCTGAATTCTAACTTTTTCATCCTGGATGTAAGGAACGTACTTGAGCAGTTCCAGAAACTTACTGATTAGCTCCTCCATGGTTTGTTGTTCCAACTTAAGGTTGTAAAAGTCCTTTACCTTTTTATCAAAGTACCTTTCAGACAAGTACTTCTGTTTAAAGAATGTTGCAATAGTTTTCCACTTTACCTTCTCGTTTATAGAGCGGGTCAGCTTGAGATCATCCCACCAAGCCGAAGCTTTACCCTGTAGGTTGAAAACAAAAATTCTAGCCTTTATGAGGCTAGAATAGTCGAACATGCATAAGTACTTTTCCATGTCCCTCAGCCACAGTTCTGCCTCTTCTCCGGTTTTAATTTCTCCGTTGAAAATAAGAGGCTTGATTTTCCTCAATTCTGAATGTAGATGATTTACTTTCCCAGTTTTCTTTTTCTTCTTAGGGACGTACTCTTCAGAATCTTCGCCCTGTGACTCTCTGTCACTGACGTCCATATTATAGCTCACAGGATTCCTTGGAGGTGTAGCCTTAAATTTCAAATTTATTTTTGTGACTGATTTTTCTGCATGCTACTCCTCTGGTGTTAGGAGGTGACTGTTTTCTTTTTCTGTCAAATTTTGCAGCAGAATAGCATTGATTTCTCATTGTTCTTCAAAGTTTTTTATGTTGTCTTCTTTAATGCTCATTAGCTCAGCTTTTAGACTTTTGATTGTTTCCAACATCTCATTGGATGTTGTTGCTCCTTGTGGAGATTTATAGTTTCTTCCCTGCTTGTTGGCCATTTCTCCTTGCCGACTGGATGTTTCTACAGCCAACCTTCCTTCCTGTTCCACGGAATTCATTTCTGCCATTTACTGTTTTAGCCACTGTGCTGTCTAAGTGTGGCCAATTAGATGTTTGTTAGAATTCATCAACAACAATGTAATTATTCTATAAAAATAATTACAAACAGTATGCTACAGGAAAATTTTAATTATTTACTTCTACACTAAACACACAGTAATCACGCAATGAGCCTAAGGTCCTAGTGTAGTGACCGTGCTATGATACCAATTTGTCATGTCTCCTCTTGTCCAATTTTATTTTTTGCACGGGTCTAAATGACCAAATAATACTGTTTAAACAATTATGCCACAAGATATGAACTTTACTTAGAACTGGGTCCTAAGCATAACACTATAAAAGTAAGCCTGTCAAACCTCCGACGGAATACCCATCGTGACCTTTATTGAAGTGCTATAGTCTTGTAGACTATACACACCCTTACGTCTCACATCTTAAAAGATAGAATTTACTTGAACAAGTATGTGTGCAATAGAGGCCCCCTTATGTCGACATGAAAAAACATCCTAGCCTCTATAAAAATGCGACAGGAAGAACGTGCTGTCTAACCTGTACCAAGGGTATATGCATTTTATTACATGCCTAACCACATGCACTTAACACTTAGATTAAATGCTTGTACATATTAAGGTACTATATCCATTATTAATATAGGTCCTGGTTTCTTTTCAACCTTACTACACACACACACACACATATATATATATAAATATTATCATATAATGTATTTGAAACAACCTACGATACATTAATAATTTCATAAGTCATATAACAACATTATAAAAAGGCCATATATTAATGCATAGGTATATATATGTATATAATACTATATACATATGAAACAATTTGAGAAATCGATAATTAACTAAACATAGGAAAGGATTTCTTGAACTAAACATACAAAACAAAGGCGCTATATATATATATATATATAAATATATGGTTATATTTATACACATATATAGTCCTACGTTTAAAAACTATGGCTTAGGTAGCCAACATATCAATGCATACAAGATTTATAAGGTTTGGGCGCTAGTGGAAACCGAACCCACCACAACATGGTTAACTCAACACTTAAGCGCTAACACTTAGCTTTTGAATGAAAATCGACTTATTGCACAACTTCATACGAAGGTGGACATAAGCCACGTTATAATGATGTGGGGCTACGAAAAGACATACCACATAAATACAACAATAAACATGGATAAAAATTAACGTTACGGTGGTTGGTACAGGGTTGATTCGACCCAACAGGTGGCTTGAGTGGTGATGTGGCTTGCGCCACGCAGGCATGACCAGTACCCAAACCTTATTTTAAACCCATCTCGTGTTTCCCTGATGGAAGGTCTGCGCAACACTCACTCACGTGGAAAAAGGTTTAACACTGCTGCGTTCGGTTTTGTCGACATGGTGAAGAGTGGGTCGCTCCATTAATGGAGCTCCCTCAACCAGCTGTGTTCTGACATAGAAGTGCCACGCCCAAGGCGTACCATGTACCCTCATCCTAACTCCATTAAAATATCAGCTGCTCTGGTCTGTCGATGGTCATCCAAACCACTTTATGGGAAAACATGAAAATATCTACGCCATTGATCCGGGTTGATGAACTTTGCACCCAGCCAATTCTACGTGTGGGAAATAACTCTCCCCAACATCGGTTGCAGTGTTCACCAACCTTCTCTACCTGGTGCACCCTTGTTGATAGTCATCGAGCTTTGGCAGTCTTTGTTGTTGTTGAGGCTCTACGCATAGAGATTTGGCTCTACGTAGAAGATAGGTGTAAGCACATACAACGTGATGGCTTCTTCGTTGCCCCGGTGCACCACTGAACCAGCCTAACAACACTCTCAACATCGCTATCGTTGCAAAGGTAAACTACCGTGACTCTTCTGCATGATTTATGCTTGAATGAAAGGTTTTGTTGAATTTTTTTTTGTTATTACGTTTGAATGCCAACATTAATAACCTTCGCCATGTTGTCTATCAGAGCAGAATGGGCTGAGCTGAGCTGGAACTCCACTCCACTCAAGGTAATGTAATTCTTTACCCGTATGCAAATTTCGTTGAGTTGTTTATACTTTTGGTTATGAGTTGTTGTCCTACCTCGAGGTTTGACCTCGTGCCACCTTGTTTGTGTAGGTAACCAGGATAGGGTGGAGCTTGGGCGCACTCATGCGAGCTCCATAACCGTCGCTGAAATGCAGAATGGCTTGCTATGCTACCAGGTAACTCGCCAACCAACCGCCTCGGGTTTGGTTTACCCCGTTGGTGGGGGCCGAGTTACTTAGAACACTGGTTAGCTGGGTGGTTAGGGTTTTCCTGCTTTTGTTTTGTGTTTAAAAGATCATGGCCGTCCGCCAAGTCTGTAAGGGCATGAAGCCTGCCTAGGAGAGGGTCTTCGCGACCTTTGTGTGCTCTCTCAGCGTCGCAGGGTAGACTATACATTTGAATGAAATGTTTTAATGATGGTTGAGAAAGAAAAAATCACAGCCGTGAGTAGACCAAGCTGCTCCAGCGACGCTCTATCTTAGGCAGAGGCGTCGGGACATTGTGTAACACTTCTCCATTTGTATTTAATGGAAATCTACAACGTGTTTGTTTAAGTCTTTGGATGTGTGCATGTTTATTACTTTAAAATCGTAATGGTGGATAGATGCGAAGCTTGGCTTGACATGTAATAACCCACTGCGTTCCACCGAGACTGTTTAGTCAATTTATACTGTAATATAGTGTGGAACAATTTTTGCATGGTTAAATTCTCTTATGTACTTAATATTTAAAACAATGTATTGCCTTCTATATAGATTATTCGCGCATATAGATAACCACTAAATGCATTGCTTCAGAATTGTGTTAGCTGTATTATAAACTGAAAATGCCTTCATGCTAGTGCATCTTGAAAGAATAAAATGATTACAGTGTTGCATTCTTAAGCATACATTGATAACGTTTAACCTTTCAATAGTTAAAGATTAGGGGGAAGGCGATATGCCTGCCCAACTTGTATGCGAAAATGGTTTGTTTAGGTGGCTCAGATTAATGTTTTCTCTTTCAGCAATATTTAGTAAATAATTTCATATTTATATTTAAATGCTCCCCGAGCACCAATGTCAAGCTTAAACTCAGCAATAGCTTATGTGTGTATATATATATATGAAATCATAATCCACCACACAATGCAATACTTGAACCATCAATGCATATAATATGATAATGATATTCGGGATAATGGGTAAAACCCTCATCTGCATATATTTTTTCATTCTGAATTAAATGCATTCATACAACGTTGTATTTAATATGCAAACACTTAGTGTAGAAATCTGGGTTATCCACGATTCGCATAGTGCCATAGGCAAAGGAAATCATATTAATATTAACACATTGAAACTTACAATGCTATCTGAATAAGATGATAATAGTTTAACCCAGAATGGGATTCAAATTGAGGATTCATCTTAGCAAATAAAATAGTAAGTAGTTTATCCCAGTTTCATAAATATTTAACCTAGAAATGCCATACTGATGCATAAGGTCTTCCATGACCCACTTCATTATGAGTTTCAAACTCTATCAATCTACAAATTCGAAATACTGTAGATCTGGATATTAGCAGTTCTAGGGTTTCTGGTTAAATGTAATAGAAATAGGAATAATTACATTTAAGCCTTCCTTGGGTTTTGAAAATAAACTCTAGCATAAAAGAGTTAAGAAATATAAGGGCTGGGCATGTAAACCTCATGGTTTACATGTCTTCCCTATCCATATCATTATAATAAAAGAAATAAGAACTCTGTCAATAAATGGAATATGTCTAATAAAAAGATATGCATTATATGAATATGCTCCAGAAAACCCTAGGCTAGCACATTGACCATATTGCTTTGTATAAACTACTGCAGACATATAAAACATCACAAGGATCTTATTTATGTCTATCTACTGTAAACAGAATGTAAGTATTCTCACATTTATCCCCAAAACATAAATATTCCATATCTTTAAATTTGATCATAAGATGAAACTTATTACAGAGATCTATTAGTCTAGCTGAGATTTATGCTCAGAATATCCATAATACAATCTACATCTGGTCATATATGATATTATGTCATTCAACTGTAAATCATAGATATTAAAAAACACATACAAAAATTGTTCCATAAACAAATACCCTGCAAGTACAACATATAGATACTTATCTGAATTTTGCTGACCAGTGGAACCAAGCACAAACCTCCAAGCCTTTGACTAGCAAGCTCTCCTTGCTTTCAGGTCCCCCCCCGAGTTGAGTTCACATTCCCCCAGGTAGAGTGTAGATTTTAAATTACCCTTAACTTGTTTTCCCCAAGTTATTCAGGATATTTCAAAGGCAGTAGGAAATCCAACACCCAACTCAGTACTCCTGAGCAACAGGGTGCTCCAGGGGATTTTAAGCCTTATCCATTAAGAGAATCAGTCAATAACAACCTATTCAGAGTATAATGCAGTACTCCTGCAAGCTTGGGGTAGTTCTCCTACCTACACACAATTAAGTGGCCAAGCCAATACTCAGTTGTATGATTCCTCTTAATCTGGACCAGTTTGGTTCTCCCAAATCTGTCCTCATTCACTTGGCTTCAGGACCAGTTTGGTTCTCCCAAATCTGTCCTCCCTCACCAGTCTTCATTTGTCTCAGGTTATTGTTTATCCCAACAACCATTTCTCTTCTGTGTTCAGGATCATGAGAATGTGAATAGTGATAATGATCAATGAGTGTTTTCAAAGAGTTTCACTTTTTATTCTCTTAGGTGAGGAATTTCTCATTTTATGAATTCTTTTAATTCATTAGTTTCTCAAATATCTTCTTTAGGGTTTTCCATTTCTCTCCAATAATAATTTCTTAATATTATTATTATGTGGCATTTTCCCTCCAACCCTTAAGGGACTGTGACTCCCATCTCATTAATGTGTTCGTCCACATGGTCATTAGAAATCAATTTATCAGATTTCTAACATCACCTAAGTAAAATGAAATAATATTTAGCATAAATATAATAGGGGTTCAAAGTCCAAAATTGGGGTATTACATTGTAGTACTAAAAATTTGCATATAATCATGAGAAAAGGTACAAAAACTGGAGGGGATAATCCTCAGGTCACATGACTACAAAATAATCAAGAAGATTATCCTAATCTGCGGAAGCAGAAAAAATATTAAAAAATGCATCAGACATATTTTCACAAATTGCATCTGAAGAAAATAAGGAAGAACATAAGACTAAAACAATTAATGATTTACTCCAGCTCCTAACAAAAGAAGAAGTTGTGGCACAATTGATTGATTTAATGCATCTAGTAAAAAATAATGTTCAAAATGAAAAGATCACTAAAATGATGTGTAGTCTGAACCATAAAGAGAAAACCGATATGGACTGCCTTGTTGATCTGGAAGTCGATGTATTTCACATTACACAAGTCATCCTCAACTTTGGGTCACAAGCATATATAACGACCAGATCGACATGGGAAAGTATTGGTCGACGATGACTAGAAGAATCATGGATCTATCTCAAATTAGCCGACTAAGGACTAATTGAACCTCTTGGTGTGTGGCGAAATGTAAAAACTTCAATCAGGGGTATTAACGCACATATCGACTTTGAAATTATTGACCCATGAGAAGGGGATAAATCGTTTCCAACACTAGTCGGACGACCTTGGGGACGAAAAATGACAACATCCATCTCATTGGAAAAAGAAAGGATTAAACTCAAAGGACATGGAAAGAAAGTAATTGTACCTATCCATCCATCCCAGGAAAAACCCTAGGCTAAACCTGGAGATCATGATGAAGACATCTGACGCCTGTACTAGATAGTCCACAACAATGAAGATTTCGTCAGACCCAATAACCATGGATAACTACACCTAGAAATTCCTTTGTCTTTCAGGTACAATTCCGACTCATAGCTGTATGATTGGAAAATTGAAAATGGTGAAGCACAAGCTCGTGACTGTTGGTTTGTTGAAGTTATTCCTAGAAAGAGAATGTAAAAATGTTTCACTATATCTGTCATCCCAGAGATATATGACAAGAAAATAAGAGAATATACATCTGTCATTCCAATGAAGAAGGAACCGATGAGTATTCCACCCCTCCGATCCAAAGAACGAGAATATCTGACTGCTCACATTGAGTAAGTATCTAAAAATGTCAATGATCAATGTTGAATGTAGACTCTAGTCGAGAAATTTACTAGACAAGAAACAAGATGGTGGGACACGCATCAATCTCTCCTTTAGACTTGGACTACTACTTCTACAAAGTTTATTGAATGATTTGGAGGAAAGAAGCTTACAACGCAAGTCATAATACCTAAATTTACACAAGGTCAAGATCCGGTCCGCCATATCAGTATATGTGAAAGTGAGTGGAAACACTTCAGATATCGAGATGAAATATTATATCCCCATATTTTTTCGAATACACTCAAATATATACCAAGCAAGTGGTACAAGATGGAAGAAGCCATAGGAGAAACATTCAATTGGCCATAACTCAAACAAAATTTCATCAAATATTTTTCTTTCATCCCAGAAGAAGAAAATAGAAGTGAAGCAATCAAGCAAATAAAAAATTTCCTGCAACTGACAAACGAGAATGTTAGAACATTATTACACCTAGGAACATAGTCTCATATTAATTTGGTTATTATTTGGTCCAAAACATGGTTAATGATGTTAATCCAAGGTTAGAAGGTTATTGGGGCATTTATGACACATTCCACCACCTAAGGGCCCAATCTTGGTCAAATTAGCTGTTAGGCGCCCTCATTTATTATCACATCCCTCATTTATTGCCACTACCTGAGTTAGGCATGCCTTTATACCCTGTTATATGGATTTGGATTTTACTGAGGTGCCCATGCATTGAATGTGACCATTGATTCCCCCTCCTTGGCAGTTTTGGCCTATCCTTGGCCACCTACACTCCACCAAATCCTCACCCACACATGTGCCATCATCATTAATGACTTCCCATGCCTACCTAATGTTCATACTAGGAATTCGTGATGTTAAATTTTCAGAATTTACTTCAATCTGATCTAGGATCTTAACTGAGAGAAAACCCTGTACAACAAATCTACAGCATATCAATCATGGACACAATAATGCAAGCACACAAGAGACACAGAGTTTACTTGGGGAAAACCGTAAAGGTGAAAAACCCAAATAACTTCCTCAGAGATAGATAGAGCAATGATACAACCAGAATACAAGAGATAGTCTTCTCCTAGAAGTAGAGCCTCCTCCTCCACAAGTGCACCACTCTCCACAGTGTGAGTGAGAGAATAGAATGTGTAAAATGAGAGAGACACACTCTCTATTTATACACTAACTTGACTTGATCTTTACTCAAATAGGTCGACCTCAACTTAACCACTTAACATAATGCTGATTGGGCCGACCCCCACTAGGGTGGTCTAATAACCCTTTGACCCACATGGCCGACCCCCAATAGGGTGGTCCAATAACCCTTTGAACCACATGACTTATACAGGGCCGACCCCAACAAGGTGGTCTAATAACACATCAAGTATAAGTTACGACACTTACAATATAAATGACGACACTTCCGTATAGAGGAATAATAACATATATATAGGAATACAATATACATATATGTGAAATACATTCCAAAGTTACATATACATCAACACTCCCTCTTAACTAGGAAGGTATTTCTCGACAGAGGTCTTCTAGCACAAGTCTTCTTCTCTGGATCATCGTCACTGGATAATCGTCATCGAGTCATCATCATTGTCACTGCTGCTGCTATCTCAATCAATCTCTGAATCTACTTGTCATAGGAAGTTCTACAGAGCCAGTCCTTTTTCATACTGGATGTAGGCCCACCACCTGCAGGTCTTCGTCATCACTGGCCATACTATGGAATCCTCAGGACTTATTACGTGCATCACAAAACCTCGAAAGAGCATCCCAGGCTGTTACAAGCACACAGCTCTACCTATAGGATCTCCCAATGCCATATTATATGTGACCTCACGACAAAACCTCGCAAGAGCATCCCAGGCTGTTACGAGCACACAGCTCTACCTATAGGATCTCCCAGGGATAGATTATATGTGGTCACCACAAAACCTCGCAAGAGCATCCTTGGCTATTACAAGCACATAGCTCTACCTATAGGATCTCCCAGGGACAGATTATATGTGGTCATGGAAAAACCTCGCAAGAGCATCCCAGGACTTATTACGGGCACACAGCCCAACCTATCGGATCTCCCAGGGACATATTATATGCCATAGGACAAAACCTCGAAAGAGCATCTACCAGATATCCCAGGGCCAGATTATATGCCATAGGAAAAATCTCGAAAGACTATCTGCAGATCTCCTAGGGCCAAATTATATGTCCTCCCAGAGCAAAACCTCGAAAGAGAATTTGCCAGATATCCCAGGGCCAAATTATATGCCATAGGAAAAACCTCAAAAGACTATCTGCAAATATCCCAGGGCCAAATTATATGCTCATCTGCACAACCTGATCCATGGCCATAGAGTATTAACCTGATACTCACCATACATCATCCTGATGTATACATGATCATCTTGATCATCATCACTGCAACATCTTGCTGCAAGTCATCTGGAGCAACATCCTGAAGCTCGTCATCCATGATCATCCTGATCATACAATGCATCTACTTGATGCATACCAAGTATCTACCTGATACATATGATAATACATGATCCACCTGATCATACAGTGTATCCACCTGATACAAATACAAATACATGATACATATCACCATACATGATCCACCTGATCATACAATGCATCTACCTGATGCATACCAAGTATCTACCTGATACATATCATCATACATGATCCACCTGATCATACAGTGTATCCACCTGATACAAATACAAATACATGATACATATCACCATACATGATCCACTTGATCATACAATGTATCCACCTGATACATATACAGATACATGGTCCAAGCATCCAACATGATATATATACAAAATACATACAAATGATCCAACTGATCATATCCAGCATCCAACATGATGCGTACATACATATACATATAAATGATCCAACTGATCATATCCAACATCCAACAGGATGCGTGCATATATAAATGATCCAACTGATCATATCCAACATCCAACATGATGCATATACAGAGCAGTAACTGGAGCATCGTCTCGATGCTCATCATCCAACGCTTACATCCACAGCCATGTGAAGGATCCTCCTTCCAACATGCTTGGAATGGCTTCTGCAAATGTGTCCATCACTTCTTCCTCGAAGTGTCATCAATCTGAAGAACACCAAGCCTCTCCCTGAAGTACTCAAACTTCACCCTGGCTAGTGGCTTCGTCAGCACATCTGCAATCTGCTCATCTGTCACAATGTATAGGAGCTTCACAACTCCTCTCTGCACCATATCCCTGATATAGTGATATTTGATCTCTATGTGTTTCGACCTATCATGAAACACCGGGTTCTTGGACAGCTTCACACAACTCTGGTTATCACAAAAGATACCAGTAGCATCCAACGGGAGATCAAATAACTCAGACAATAGCTTCCATAGCCATACTGCCTCACAACTAGCTGAACAGGCTGCAACATACTCTGCCTCGGCTGTGCTTAGTGCTACGCAGGACTGCTTCCTGCTGAACCAAGAGATCACACCTGATCCCATATTGAAGCAACACCCAGATGTGCTCTTCCTATCTGTAGCATTGCCTGCCCAATATGAATCAACATAACCCTGCAGGTTAAACTTTTGATTCACTTCATACTTGAGCCCATAATCCACTGTACCTTTCAGGTACCTCAGAATATGATTTACAGCAACCAACTGAACACTCCTCGGATCAGTTAGGAACTGGCTCAATGTGTTCACCGCAAAGCAAATATCTGGTCTCATGTTCGTCAGGTACATCAAGGACCCAATCATCTGACGATACATAGTGACATCAACCGTCTCAGATGAAGCATCACAAAGAAGCTTCAGATTTGATGCCATAGGTGTGGCCATGGCCTTGCAGTCCATCATCCTAAACCTCTTCAGGATCTCTACTGCATACTTCCCTTGCACTTTGTCACACCTCCATGCCAAAAACAAATAGTGCATCATCCCCAAGTTCTTCAACTCGAACTCGGCAGTAAGCTTCTGCTGCATGTCGGCAATCAATCTATCCTCACCTGTTACAAATAGGTCATCCACATAGTAGTATCACTGGATTGCCTTCCTCAACCTTGTAGTAAAGGTTGGAATCCGCTTTACTCTTGGTAAAGCCCAAACTGGATAGAAAGCTGTCTATCCTACCATACCAAGTTCTGCACATATATGACTCCCTGCCATGTGTCTCAGAACCAAGTGGCTTCTCCACATACACTTCTTCTTCAATTACACCATTCAAGAAGGCTGTCTTGAAATCCATCTGGTGTACCTTCCACTTCATCATTGCAACCAGAGCAAGTATTGATCTGATGGAAGTGTATCTGGCTACAGGAGCAAAAGTCTCTATGCTACCACCTGCAGCATGCTTGATCTTGTAGATCCTCTTGTAAGTCACTACAGACTCCCCTTCAGGTCTTGGGGCTGCATCCCAAACATCTTCATGATCGACTGGTACTCCTCGAACATGGAATTCTTCCCAGATCCTGGGAACTTCAATATCTTCAATGGATAATTTTGTTGCTGAACAAATGTTGTAGTTCTTCTTTTTTAGGTGATGGCATACGATCTTTCCTACACAACAAGTTAAATTGCATGATTAGAAAACATCTCATAGTTTTTAGAACAAATTCTTACACATAAAGAAATAGGTCATACAGTCATGCAATTATCTTAGCCAATGCTTCAATACAACATTTATCCATATCCCGTAACTTTCTAGATGCCTTCCAATCTCTACCAGAACATTGTTAAGAGTGTGCACAACTCCCAACATGTCAGCAAAGAGGTTTCATTCTAGATAAGTAGCAATGGAATGTTGTACAGTGCCATAGGCCACTTACCCATGCATATTAGTAGTATATTGTTCATCAATGCAACTATTCTAATATGCATAATACACAACCTAATTCTAGGAACATCAGTATATACATTATTGAACAGTATTATTTAAACAATAAAATATGCAAGTAACGACAATTCAAATACTTATCTTTGTTTGTTTGTTGGGTTGACTCCCTCTCAGTATTTGCTTCTTTTTTGCAACTCCATTCTTATGTGGATTGTGAGAAGTGGTCAACTCCCTTTGAATATCTGCATCCTTGTAGAAACTACTGAAGTGTGCTCCTTTGCTTTCTTGCAGGAACAACTGGAGTGTGCTCCCTCTTGATCTTTGCTTCCTGGATTACCTGTCCTTGAACTTACATCCATCCTTAATCACTATGCATGCTTATTAGTATCATCATTGTGTTATCCTTGAGGTCTCATACATAATCACACATTTATTAGTATAATCTTAATACTATCAAAACACAATAATCTTAAACATGTATATTCATGATCATTCACAGATAATAAACATTAGTATTCAAGGTTTTAGGGAAGTCTTCTTTTACTCATACACATTCTTATTTGATCATAGGACTCTTCTGGTTAGTTGAATCACCAATCAAGATAAAAGATATAATATGCATAAAACCCGTGATTATTCAAACCTATACCTTCATGATTCTTCTGGTTAGTCATATCATCAATTATGGTAAGAAACATAATGTGCATACAACCATGATTATTCAAACCTATGACTTCATGAATAATCATTATCAACAACACAACAGTATAAGATCCTAACACAAGGTAGGATTCTAGCTTGATATAGGAAAAAAAAACCTGGATTAGCATGCTAGCTAGTTATGTCTAACATACCCGCATAATGTCCTTTGGTTCTCTTCAGTGACTTGTGCTAGTAACCTGCATGTCTCATAAGTTAACCATTGTAGAACCAAGTTATACATACCTCGAAAGTAGATCTTCTATGTGATCCATGACAATGGATGGATCTTTGTCTTCATGTCACCATGAGCATATGTTCTTGAGGTAGAACATGATTTGACTTTCTTGGTGTACCTTTTGTGTTAGCAAACAACATAAACCTCATACAACATCACAATGCATTAGTACAATCATAAGTGTCAAAACCTTAACCAATGAATATCTTCTATTAAGGTGATACGACAAGTACAGTAATTAATCAAGATTGTACTGTAATGATATGAAGACAAACATATGATAAACTTAACCATGAAACATACCTATCAAGATTGCTTGTAATCTTCTTATGGAAGGCCTTAGCCTCATCTCCCTCTGAGACAGGAACTTCTTCACTTATGCAGGTGACCAATCCATCTTCTTCTAGGATTAACCCAATCCACTTGATTTGCAAGAACTGGACCTTAGAGATGGATTAGGGTTTTTCAAAGAAACCCCATAAATTCAAACTTTGAATTTCAAACTTTCGAAAGGATAGAAATATGCGCCTTGATGAGCTGATCAAGTTGGTATATTCAGAATTTGAAAACTGCAAAGTTTCACCCCTCAAAATTGCCTTTTAGATTTTCGGATTCACTGGGGAGGACCCTGAATTAGGGTTTGAGTTTCCCGGAGCTTCACCCAACCAAAAGATTTGATTCAAAACTATAAGCTTCAATTTTTTTGAGGAGCTTCCAGCCGTGGTCACAGATTTCCAAAATTCCAATTTTTGCAGAAGCCCTAATTTTCCATCTTTCCAATCAAAGTCCCGAACTGGGGTTTGATCAAGCCCGGCCTTCTACCCAACCAAAAAATCTGATCTTGGTCTCTAAATTTCGATTTTGATGAGTAGCATCTATCCGTGGTCTTCGATTACAAAAATTCCAACTTTCTCCAAAGCCCTAAAATCCGAAAGTCATGAATGAAGGTACTAAAAAATAATTCTGTTTTGACAGAAATATGTACCTGATTGTTTCTGTTGTAACTCCAAACTTTTCGATCCACAGGGTCTGAAAATTTTTTCTGAGATAGCCCGACCTGTTATATTTCCATCCCGATAGTTCTGACCTCAATTGGATTCTCTAAGAGAGAGTTATGCCAAGTGTCGCAACGTGACCTGTTTATGGGATAATACAGGAGATCGAACTTGTATGGTGTTCCATGTGTCATTGTTTCAACTTCGGCCTCTGAAAAAGTTTCCTAAGATAGCCCGACCTGTTATATTTCTATCCTGACAGGTTTGACCTCAATTGGATTCTCTGAGAGAGAGTTATGTGAAGTGTCGCAACGTGACCTATTTATGGGATAATATAGGAGAGCGAACTTGTACGACGTGCCACGTGTCACTGGTTCAAGTTCGGACTTTGAAATTTTTTTTGAGATAGTACAGTCTGTGTACTACCTGTCACGTTTTACTAAATTTCATTTGGAGCTTCCTAGCCCAAGTTATGACCTTTTTCCCAAGGTCACCTGATTTTGACTCAGATCTGGAAGAGGCAGAAACCCTATATTGTACAGATCATAAATCACAAAGTACAACGAATTAGAGGTTTTCCTTTGGACACAAGGTACGTGGGGATCTGATATTCGACCTGTAAAAGTTTCAGATCTGAAAAATTCTCCAAAATGGATTTATAGTGAAAGTGCTACGATGACTAGGTTTTGCTATATCAAGCCCTAGCATCGTAAGTGCAACAAGTGTCATACATGCCATATCATGCCTTCTTTCTGGCTAGCTCTGATACCATGTTAACTTTTCAGAATTTACTTCAATATGATCTAGGATCTTAACTGAGAGAACAACATGTACAACAAATCTACAGCATATCAATCATGGACACAATAATGCAAGCACATAAGAGACACAGAGTTTACTTGGGGAAAACCGTAAAGGTGAAAAACCCCAATAATACAACCAGAATACAAGAGATAGTCTTCTCCTAGCAGTAGAGCCTCCTCCTCCACAAGTGCACCACTCTCAACAGTGTGAGTGAGAGAATGGAATGTGTAAAATGAGAGAGACACACTCTCTATTTATACACTAACTTGACTTGATCTTTACTCAACTAGGTCGACCTCAACTTAACCACTTAACATAATGCTGATTGGGCCGACCCCCACTAGGGTGGTCTAATAACCCTTTGACCCACATGGCTGACCCCCAATAGGGTGGCCTAATAACCCTTTGACCCACATGACTTATACAGGTCCGACCCCAACAAGGTGGTCTAATAACCCATCAAGTATAAGTTACGACACTTACAATATAAATGACGACACTTCCGTATAGAGGAATAATAACATATCTATAGGAATACAATATACATATATGTGAAATACATTCCGAAGTTACATATACATCAACACGTGACTATTTGAGTATACATGGGAGCCTATTGGTCAACCTAGGGGGGATTGAGGTCCAATGTAAGATAGCCACTTGTAGCTCATTCGGATGCCTCCAAAGGCTCACGATTTTTCCCAAATGTAATATAAGGGTGTTCAAAACTCATTTATGGGTTGGAAATTTAATAATATAACCTGTTGTTTGATCATTTTTGTATGGTTTTTTTATCATTTGTGTGTCCAAAATGCTTCTTTTACACTATTTTATGCATACTTAGCCAAATTTATTAATTGTGAGGAAATCCTTAGCTAGTAGATCCTACTGTGAGTTGAATTTCACATGGTATCAGAGCTATTGGAGCTTCTAGTCGAACTAGTTTGCTTCAGAAGTGCACCAGAAGCTGTGGAGCAACCACAGAAATCCCCGGGGCCATTTCCTTGAAGCCATTGGAGAAATACTTTGGAGTATACCTAGGGTGTGACATGCTCCCGTATAGATGATGCTTTTGGCATGCTTTGTCTCAGCATTTCAAGAGACCTCTTGCTCCATATTGACAGTATCAATACTCCAAATGAAGTGTGTCTCAATATTGAGTCATTATTTGTGAATATTTATGAGATGATGTGCCTCCAACTTGAAAATGAGTTGATCTCTCTGAGCCCAAGCAGTTTCGAAACTATCCAAGACTTCTTCACCAAGTTCAAATCCTTGGTCTTGCAGCTCAAGCAATGTGGCATTGAGAAGGAGGAACAACTGGTGTTGTCCATACTTTTGAAGTTGGGTCTTGAGTACTTTGTGTTTGTTTCAACATTCCATTCTACCAAGCTCACTGTTCGCAATTGGAATATGCCAATGTTGGCATATTTCATGGAGATTCTTACACAAGAGCAAGATAAACTGGTTCTAATGGGTACCATTAAGCAAAAGGACCGAGTTCTTGCAGGTGGTGATTTGAATCAAGCAAAGGGGAAGCCAAATCCTAAAGGTTCGAAGCAGCAAGAGAAGAATAAAGACAAGGAGAATCCCATATCTTTTGATGGGGTTTCGAACTCTGTCAAGGAGAAAGGAAAGAAGAAAGAGAAGACCAAATGCACTTACTATCAAAAGGGTTGGCACCCTGAAAGTGCATGCATGAATAAGACCATTGACATGATGACCCATCTCCTCCACAAGAACAACAATCCTCTTCTAGAAATTTCAAAGAAGAAGGAGGGTGTTTCTAAAGACAAGGAGAGATGTTATGCATTGATGGCTAGTACCTCAGGATCTTCCTCTTTCATCATAGATTTAGGTGCCTCAAGGCACATGGATTCTTGTTGGGCTTGGCCCAAGTTGGGGCAATTTTGGATAACACAAGGAGGTTGAGTTGCGGAGTTGAGTGCAGCTCAACAAAAGATATAATTTTGTACAAGTATGGGGGATGCTGCGAAGTTGTGCACAACAACCAAATTTTGGCAGTGTCGTGAAGATCAACGCTGCAAGGAAGCAGTGTTGCGAAGTGATCAGGCCACATGGAGCCAGCAAAGCAAAATGCTAGACGAAGGGCAGGTACATGTACTGGATAGACCAATGGTGGTCTAATTTTGGCAAAGATGCTCTAGGATGCCGAGCTGCGGGCATGAGCATATCAGGAAGGCAACCAGTTGTACGAGATCGTTAGGTGAAGAACCACTCAAAGAAAGCGACAGCTGGGCATGCTTAGTGATACGAGACCGTTAAGTGGAGAATGGCACTGAGAAAGCGACTGGAGGCTGAGCCAGTTGTACGAGGCCGTTAAGAGGACAAACGTTCTGCAGAGAAAGCAACTGGGAGCTGAGCTAGTTGTACGAGTCCGTTAGTGGAAGGGAGGCTCAATGAAGATGACCTGTTGGTATGCGCACAACAGGAAGGTTGAAAGCGACAGAACAAAGGCGTGGAGGACTACCATGATAGCACACTCGCTACCAGAGGACAGCAGGACGGTTTAGAAGAAACCGTAGCAGTTTTGGAAACCCTAAGGGTTTCGGTCTTCAGCATTGTAAAGACATGACCTTCGGGCATGGTCTATAAAAGAAAACATTTTTGTAAGGGAAGGGGTTATTACTTTTTGTTGTCTTTTTTGGGGTTCTCAGAGGTCTCTCTCATTTCTTTTTGTTGTTGATGTATTGTAAGATATTTTCTGAAGAAGAATCCATTGTAACGGCTCTGTAGCTGTGTGCGCAGAGACCTAGCTGAGAGAGAAGAGAGGGCCTACAGCTGAGTGCGCAGACCAAGAGCGGTTGTCCCCTTCCCATTAAAGGTATATATATATCAACCGTTCTTGTGGACGTAGCTTCCCACCCGGGGAAGTGAACCACGTTAAATATTGTGTTGTGTGATTGAGTGGAACATTGTTGTGTATGATTGCATTTACCTATTTTCTGTAGATGAATATCTGAATATTTCCTTGCATTCTGTTATGTGAAGACTTTTGTATGCATTTTCCATCAGGAGAGTATGGAGATGATATGTTAAGTCTGCATGGATAGATGAATGGTTAATACTTAGCTTTGCTTCTGAAAGCAGTGAATCCGTTATTTTTTCAAGTGTTAAGAGATTTCTTAAGTACTTTTCTATGCGTAGCAGACGAATGAATGATAGTGATTTGCATCTAGGGTAGACGCTTAAACAATAAACATTCTAAGTGTATAAATGGATGTTAGAGTAATAGTCAATTCAGTGCATGAATGAGTGGATGAGTGATACTCAGTTCAGTGCCTTAATCCTTCCCGAGTAATTCAAGTATAAAGTTGAACAGGATTGTTCGCAGTCTCAGTAGAAGTCCCACAATAGAAGGACTTAGTGGTGTGGACCGCGATGTTGCCCATCGCCGCGTAGTCTCGCCTTGCAGCGCACACCCCCTGTTGCATTGCGTAGTACATCTATACAAACAACTCATCACATACTGTGGAAACCTGATTCCTTAGTACCCCATATATACACCTCGGGTGAGACCTCAACCTACTCACAGGTTGTTGCCGAAAGGGCCGGTGTGAAGGGGTTTTGTTGGTCAAAGGGAAACCGCGAAGAACCTGAGTCTTTTTTAAAACCTCTGGATCAGCATCAGTCATTCCAACAAATGGTTCCATTGCCATGCTAGAATCCGTGATGAGTTGCAATCGTGATGTGTGACGAAGAATATCAGTTCCCGGAAGGCTCCGACAATTGGCATCCTGAAAATACATAGATCCAAGCTTGGTGT
This sequence comes from Larix kaempferi, assembly GCA_027924585.1. Lineage (NCBI taxonomy): Eukaryota > Viridiplantae > Streptophyta > Pinopsida > Pinales > Pinaceae > Larix > Larix kaempferi. The sequence continues at coordinate 11,927,138 of BSBM01001331.1, read as the reverse complement.
GACAAGACCGTATGAGACTTTGCAAGGCAAGAGAATAGACATCCGCGTCTATCTGACAAACAGTGGTTGAATAGATATCTGTGGAAAGATATTCATGATATTTTCTGGGCATCATTTCCAAACGAGCTGCACGAGTGGATCTTGCGGCTCGCAGAAAAGAAAACTTGTTTCCAAGGAGGAGTTCCTACAGAGTGGACTCCTGAGCTCACAGCACAGCTCAAAGCGATAGACAGCCCGTTGACACGCGTAGTTGATTTTTGGGTTGATCACATGCTAGAAGGCTTTGTAACAGAATTTGCTGTAGACACACTCAAATCCTACAGCCAAGTAGAAGCATACTTCTTCCAAGGATTCCAAGGTAAGTACCTGAACAATCTCAGTCTATACATTAAGATGCTGTTAGGTGAGAAAGGTGTTTTAAGAATGCAGTAATATTCTCAAGTTTGTCATGGTAAACAGTATATATAGTGATTCTGACGAAGACATCCATAATCTTAGAAGTGGGAAGAGATATAAATTTAATAAGAATCTTGGAGGCCCTGGACTCCACATAGATACCGAGATTCCTTGTGACCTTGACAATGAAACCGCACCACAATTTACTCCTCAGAACCCATCGGTTGCAGAGACTATGCCACCCTTATCTCAAAATCCACCCGCTACGCAGCCTACCCCTCAAAATACTCAGCCCAGTACGTCTACCCCGATAAGCCCATTTGTTTTCATTGCACAGAGCCCGTTACAGCAGCCACACACTAATTCGGGTGCTACACCTCCTAACAGGACAATGGAAATGTTGGCTTAAACTGACCCAGAGGTTTGCAATTAGACCCAGGTTCTTTGCGGTTCTCCCTTTGACGAACAAAACCCTTTCGCATCGGCCCTTTCGACAACAACCTGCGAGTAGGTTGAGGTCTTACCCGAGGTGTATCTTATGGGGTACTGCGGAATCAGGTTTCCACAGTAAATGATGAGTTGTTTATATGAACAAGTTGCACAACGCAGGACAGAAGGAGTGTACTGCAGAGCAAAGTGATTCGGTACGCAGCAGGATCTACGCTGCGAGTAGTACTGCGCGGTGGAGGAAACACTACAGGCCTCACTAAGGGTTTCTTACTGCTGCGAATATTCTACTAGAACTGTGAATCACCCACACTTATCCTCTACTTGAATATCTCGGAAATGTTAAGGCATTGAAATGAATATCACCCATCCATTCGTTCAGGCACTTACTGGTTATCTTTCTAGTATTCATTCAAGAATTTGGGTTATTAGAACGTGAACTGAAATGATAGACATGACTAACTGTGCCGCATTCCTTCATTGTGTTTAAGAAAGTATTAAGCTTAAATGACTGATTCACGATCTTAACATATAATTAAAATGTTCGCCATTCATCTGTTCACATGGAACTTATCATATCATTCCCAAACTTCGCCTATTGGTGAATGCATATCAAAGTTCTCCTATTATAGCATGCAAGGAAACATTCAAACATTCATTCTACAGTTAGACAGTCATCCATTCATAAACATCATCACATAACACAGGATTTAACGTGGTTCACTTCCCCGGATGGAAAGCTAAGTCCACAAGAACGGTTGGTAATATATTTCTTTCAAAAGGGATGGGGCAACCGTTCTTAGTCTGCGCACTCAGTTGCAGACTCTCCTTTCTCTTGGCTAGGTCTCTGTGCACACAGCTGTAGAGCCTTTACAATATTCTCATCTTAGAGAGATTTTACAATACAAAAAGGTTATCTCAAGATTACTCTAATAACTAGCATCTAGTATCCAAAATAGAGCAACTCCCATCCCATACAAAAGTGTCTTCTTAAATAGATCATGCCCAAAGGTCATGTCTGTACAATGTCGAAGACCTAAAACCCAAAACCCTAAGGGTTTCCAAAACTGAGCCGAGGGTTTCCAAAACTGAGCCGATTTTCCAAACCGGCTTGTTGGCTCCTGATAGCGTCTGCTTGATCATGGCGGATCTCCACGTCCTCTTTCTGTCGCTATCAGCCTTCCTGTCGCACGTGTGCCTACAGGATGCTTCTGCCGAACCATTTCTCTCTAACAGTTTTACCTTCTAAGCGTGCCAAACGTCGCTTTCCTTAACAACCCACGCGTGGCCGCCTTCCTATTTTGCCTATGTCCTCCACTCCGCAATCCTGGAATATCTTTCCAAAAATGGCTGCTACCGGTCGAGCCGGTAGCTACACTTGATACTTGTCCAGCACACCGCTTTGCTGGATCCACGTGGCCTCCTAACTCCGCAGCACTGCTTCAGCGCAGTACTGGTCTTCGCATCACGGCCAAAACTTCAATGCTGCGCGCAACTCTGCAGTCTGGTCAAAAGTTGGATGCTGCGCGCAACTTCCCAGCATATACTTAGCCAAAATTGTATTTCTGAGCTGCGCTCAGCTCAGCTTTCCTTGCTTTCCTCAAAAAGGTGCTTCCAAAACTTTATCTCAACCTGGGCCCAACATGCCCCTAACACTTACATGCGGCTCATCCCTGAGCCACTCATTGTTTCAGCTATCTCACTCTGCGCCGCGACCGGTGGAACGAACTTGGACGCGAACTCGTCATATGTACCGCACAACCACACCACTGCTTCTCTTGTATCATGATCAACCTGTTTAATTGTCTCAAGCAGTGTTGGAGTTATTTCTTGTCCAATTTGGTCTTGTACCTGCTCCTGGTTATCGCGCAGTTCTACTAACTTATCTTCAATCTGCTGGGATACCTCCATGGCATTCTCCAGGCGCTACTGTGACTGATTATCCATCTCAGTATCTTTTTGTTGTAATTCCGGTACTTCTTTCTTTAAGCCGTATATCTCCTTGTATCTCGACATCCTTTCTCTGGGTGGCAGAGCTTTAACCTCTGCGTTCAACTTGTCCAGTGCGGTCTGTTTTTCTTGTACTGCGGTTTTGACCTGCAACAACCCTTGATTCTCTTCAAGAGTCTTGATTGCCTGTGAAACCTTATCCAGGAGCGATTGGCACTTAGCCATCTCACTTGTAATTCTTTTCGAGGCGGCACTCATTGCTTGCTCTCTGACTTGTTGTTCAGTTAATGATGCCTGCTTATTCAGCTTATCCTTCAATGTGGCAATATCGGCCTCATAATAAATCTCTTTATCCTGCATCTCCAACTGCAAGGATCTCACCTTATCTCCGATCCCCAGAACCGTGTCTACAAGATCATCCTGGATTTCTATGCCTTTAATATCCTTCACCACATTGGATATCGTAGTCTCCAAATTTTGTTGGCAGTCCCATTCGTTCCGTAGCTTTATTTCTGCCTGCAGCTGAATTTGCCTACTTGTTGCAGTGAGCTATGCTTGTGACTTCATAGATTCAACTATCCATTCATGCATCTCCTCAACGATCTGTGTGTGGATGAAGTGCAATCCTGGTAATGGGATTTTGGCTAAGTTGAGCTCTACCCTCTCAACTCCCTTTGTGTCCAAGACAAATTGTTCTGCCATCGGCAACGCAACAGCCAATGGGTCCACATGGACAATTCTAGTCTTCGATGGCAACATTATTGCTAGCTATTGGTTTCCTTGCTGCGAGATCCCTACCAACCTCCCTTCAGCCCCTTCTTCCTGTGGAAAAATAAGGCTTTTTTGGACATCGTCCATTTTCTTCATTAGGCCTTGCATTGCGAGGCGCGTCTTGTGCAGGTCATCCTGGATGACCATGTCCTTCTTTTCTTTAGCCGCCATAAGCTCCTTCATCTTCTCTGAGACTGTTTCGACTATCATCTCGTAGTCATCATCATTGAGGATTTCCTCCAATTGAAGCTTTGTGGCCTTCACCTTTTTCCTCGACCATGGCTTCTCCGAAGTCTCAGCTTCTTTTCTCTTCCCTGTTTCTTCAATGATTGGGCATGAGAGCGGGATCGGCTCATCTTTTGCTGAGTCTGTCTCTACGTCCATAACCTCTACGCGAAACTCTGGTGGCCAATCTTTCATGAGGTCCTCAATATCCTGCTCATACATGATGTAGTTCCCTGGGAACCACTCCGGTTTCTTCGTTTGTGATTTCGACGATATGAAGATACATTTCATATCCGCCTCAAAGTCGATGATGCGGATATACTTTGCTGTGACCTGCTTTGTAATGCGGGGTGTCTTCGTGATTGCGTCGCGCAGTTGAATATAGTACTAGTAAAAGACTTATAATGTCACATGCTGGAGCTCTGCATTTGTGTTTTCCCAGAGGTTGATGAACTTAAACCCTCTAGGATCCTTGTTGTCCATAATGACACCCGCATAATTTCGCGGCTCCTTCCATCCACACAAAGCAATAAGGATGATGAGCCAGGTGAAATGGAACTGGCCACCATTCACCTGTGTGTTGTTGAGTTCTTCAAGGAACTCATTCAACAGAAACTGACACCAATTAAAGTTGTTGCCTTCGGCCGCTGCGGCACCAAGGAGTATTGCGCCCGTAGGCACCTCCAAAGGCCTAGCTGTTTTGAGTATCTTTCCTGTGAGAAACTACGTTACAAATCTTGTTGCTCTGTCCTCTATATCTTCTGTCGGGAAACCTCTTTTTGCCTTCACCACCGGATGGGTTTTCTTCATCTTCTCAACAACCTCTTTTTCTTTGCTCTTCCCCTGGAAGAATTGCTTAGGATCCTTACCACGCTTTCATAGCCCGGTGATGCGATGGATCAAATCGATGTTAATATCAATGTTCCTGTCCAGCCACAAATAACCTTGGTGGATTCATGTCATGAGTGTGCGAACCACGATATTAAGTTCTGGAGAATAGTCAAAATGTGGCAATCTCAGCAAGTTCAGTAGCCCCGACTGAACGACAGGTGCGAGCCAACTGTCAGCTACCAAGTTTAGAGTTCCCTTGGCATCCTTTTTCCAGCACATATACTAGTCTGGTTGAAAATCTGGGTATTTGGGAACATTTGGCTCGTCTTTCTTCATTCCCAAGAGGTCATAATCCTCCCATTTACAATTTGCTATCTTTCCCAGCATATTCTTAGCAGTGTTTATATGCTTTGAGATAGGTGACAGCGGGATGTCGTATCTCACATTCTTGGACAATTTAAACATAGGGGCATTCAGTTCCCGTGGGGAGATATATTCGGGTGTCATCTTCAAGGGTTCTGTTTGAAATACTAGTGATTTCTGTGTCGAGGAGCCCATCTTTATGATCTTGGATCGAGGTGCAGTTACGACTTTTCCTTTATCTTTTGCTTTTTCCTGCATCGTCGGATTAAATCTTGGTGATCTGCGGGATCCTTCGCCTTGTTCTACGACGATCTTCTTAACTGGAGTTTTCATTAACTACTGAATCCCTCCATGCTGAAAGATCCTCAGTGCTTCTTCAATGGTCAGTTCTTCATCTCTATAGGAAGGTTCAGACATTCACTAATGAGGTAGTGGCTAAGGCAGACATAATATAGATGGCTACTAGCTCAGAGAGGTTAATCACAAGAAAATTCTAATTGCTTGGTAACGCCCGCAAGTCTCCCAACGGTGTTATTTATAGGCACAGCAGACCCTCTCCCATGCCCTTCAACGTCTAGATAAGCAATTAATGTGGTGTCCGTTGGCAAATTTGAGCGGATCCTTCGGTCTTTTCTATCGTTAGCATGCTCAAAACGTCTATCTTCTCTTTAAATGCTGAAGCGGTTGCTGCAATGGTAATCTAACGACTATTTTTCTGAAAAGCCATGCAACGACTATTTTTGTCTGAGTGTTGCGCCAAATTGCGCGGCAAGCCATCTGCAACCCTGTGCGGCTAGTTCGTAGTGCCAGAAATTTCCAACTGCGTGGCTTCCACTATATATATTCTTTCGCGCAGCTTCAACAGTGCTGCGCGGTGCATAGATCATTCTTCTTATCATACCTTCTTCCTTTTATCATACATGTACAGACTCCTTTACATTTATAGTGTCCACTTTCAACTGTACTTGACACTTAGAACTTCCTTCCTTTGTTCGTTATTCAGGGTTCTACGAAGCAGTGCTATCATGGTATAGCTTTAGCCTGCTTCCATTTATCTTAGTTGGAAAGGTATCACTAGCTAAATTGGCTAACTGGACTACACCAGTGTTAGTAACATGTATCAGAGTATATGGGCCAAGCCAATGCATCTTAAATTTACCAGGGAATTTCATGAATTTGCTATCATACAGGAGGACTAGATCACCTACCTAAAAACACTTGTTCTTTATATGGCGATGATGCCATGCTTTCTCGCGGTCCTTCTGAGCTTGCTGGTGGAAGCCTGCGATGAAGCGATCTTCCTCCAAGCCCAGTAAGTGTAGCAATCTTTCTTTTAGAGCTTCGCAATCTGCCATCCCAGTGAATGCAACGATTCTCAAACTAGGGACAATATATTCCATAGGCATTATAGCCTCGTGCCCATAAACCATCCGAAAGGTTGTCTGTCCTGTCAATTTCTTGCATGTGGTCATGTATTCCCATAGCATAGATGAGACGCGCAGGTCCCAATCGTCTCTATTTACATTGCACACCTTCGTGAGTGCATTCTCCAATATTTTATTGAAAGCCTCTACAGTACCATTCGCCTGTGGATGATATGGAGTACTATGCTGATGACGAATGTGGAATTCCTTTGTAAGCACCTCAATCGTCTTGTTCAAAAAGTGAGTACCTTGGTCACTCATCAAAATCTTTGGATAGCCAAATCTGGTGAGTATTTCTTCAAAAATAAACTGCACAACAGTCCTTAACTGGTTTTGCTTTCGCCCATCTGGTGAGGTAATCCGTAGCAGTAATAATATACCTTGCACCCGTTCTTTTTTCTGGTGGGTTTATAGGACCCACAAAGTCTATTGCCCATTTTTCAAATGGCTGCAGTGTCAACTATGGATTCAATGGCATCTCATCTCGGCGTGATTGTTTTCTTGTCCTCTGACAGACATCACAGTTCCTACAATGTTCTTTGGCATCTTTATGGAGCGTAGGCCACCATAGCCCGGCGCGCAATATCTTCTGCGCAGTAGCCCTTCCTGCATAGTGACCTCCCACGATTCCTGAGTGTGCGTCGGCTAGAATAAATGGATTCTCATGATCGAGTGCGCACCTGCACAGGACTTCATTCGGCCCAAGTTTGTATAACTGTCCTACAATTATAGTGAAGTCCACGACACGCACCACTAACTTTTTTTTCTGCTCGACCGAGAATTCCAGGGGTGCCAGCCCTGTGGTTAGGATGTCAATGATATCCTTGTATTAATCATCGGCAACCTATATACTAAATAACTGTGCATAAGGAAGACTGTCTTCAATATTCGTCGACTCCTCTCCTGACTCGAACCTTGACAAATGATCAGGTCCCAAGTTTAGTCTACCTGGATTGACAATAATTTCAAAGTCATATTCCTGGAACAGTAGTAGCCATCGGCATATGTGTCCCCCTAACACTGGCTTGTTGACCAAATATTTCAATGCAGTATGGTCAGTAAACATAAGGAAGTGCGATCCCAACAAGTAGTGTCTAAATTTCTGTAGGGAATTTACCATCGCAACGCCTTCCCTCTCAGTAGTAGTATAGTTCTTCTCTGCTGTTGAAAGCTTTCTGCTAGAAAATGCAATAGGGTGGTCAATAACTCCCTCTCCTGGATGAGCTAACATGATCCCTAGGGAAATACATGATGCATCAACATGGACATGGAATGGCTTCGTCCAGTCTGGAAAGACTAGAATAGGCGCAGTGACCATCTTTTCTTTTAATGTGTCAAAACCTTGTTTGCATTCTGCGTTCCAAATGAACGGTGCATCTTTCTTCAGCAGCTTTTCCATTGCTGTGGTTATCTGTGCATAACCCTTTATAAATTTCCTGTAATATCCAGTAAGGCCTAATGTAGATCGCAACATCTTGACTGAATTTGGTGTTGGTAAGTTTGAAATAGCTGCAATCTTCGCAGGGTCTACCATCAATCCTTGCTTACAGACAATGTGGCCAAGTAAAATTCCATAGGGCACACATAAAATACACTTTTTCAAATTCAAGGATATTTGATGTTGTCGACACTTCTCGAGCATCATGCGGAGATTCGCGCAATGATTTTTCAATAGACCAAATATAGTCCAATCATCAAAATACGCTTCTAAAAACTTGTGCATAAAATCTTTAAAAGCTGCGACGACGACTCTAGAGAATATGGTAGGTGCGTTCTTCAGCCCAAAAGGCATGACGGTGTACTGGAATGACCCCCATTCTGTAGCAAATGTTGTCTTATGCCTATCCGTAGGATCAATCCTGATCTGATGGTAACCAGAGAAACCATCAGTGAAAGAATATGCCTCATTTCCTCCAACGTTATCAAGCACTTCATTTGTGAATGGAGTAGGAAATGGGTCGTGCATGGAAGCATCGTTCATCTTTCTGAGATCCACACAAATCTTGATCTTGCCTTTTGCTTTCTTGTCTTGAACAACCATGGGGATAATCCATTCGGATTCTTCGGCTGGTTCAATTATTCCTTCTTCTAGCATCTGATCGAGTTCTGCGCGGACTTTTTCCTTGTAGCACGGATTCAATTTGTATGGCCTCTGCTTGACAGGCTTAGCACCTGGCTTTAAAGGTATTTTCATGACCCCTAGGTCTCCCAAAATTCCTTTCATCACTGTAAATTTTGTTGGAAACAGATCCTGATACTGCAATAGTCTGATCGTCCCAATATTCTCCTATTGATGCGAACTTCGGCTCTTTGTCTGTGCCAATGTTCACTTTTTGTGTTTTTACTGGTCCAGTCATATCTGGGATTTCCAACGGAGGTCCTTCTACCTCACACATGCTTTCTGAATCTGGTATATCTATGTTGCGTGGGTCCTCCTCATCGTCTTCCTTTGTATCATTGGTATCTTCAGCTAAGTTGCAACACTCGATAAAGTGCTCTTCATGTTCCTTCCATTCCGACTGTAGGTGCGCAGGAATGCACTCTGTCCCAAAAAACTCCTGCAATGTTATGTTTTGATGAGGCCAGTCGTCCTGGAATATGCGCTTCTTGATTAGCTGTAATGCTTTAGGTATTAATGGATTCTCGTCTTAAAAACTGAAGTCCTTCTGGAAGTTTGCAGCGAGCAGCTCCCCATCAGTGAATTCGGTGCACAGCTCCAGGTCGAGGTACCATTTTTCTGGGATACCCACATCCAATGTATGTACAAATAAATGTACCCATTCTGTAAGTGGTCTTTCCACCCATGCCTTTGAACAGACTTCAATGTGCTGATTAGGGTCTGTCTGTCCATTATACTTTTCAAAGGGTAAAGTAACCTTTTCGGCGAACCGGATCTGCATCTTAGTTCTACATTGATCCCAAGTGGTGAATGTTTTCTTATGTGCATTCCACCATCTGGAAGGTGTATCACGCAATGCTATATCTAAATCTTGCAGTCTATGCTCATCTGGTATAGCCGCAGTATATTCCCTTATGAAACTGTAAACATTAGCAGAACCATCATATGTGGGAATAGGACTCACCTCTTTTCCGATCTAGCGCGGTGATTTCATAACCTGCGCACATCTTCTTGCTGATACTTCATGCATGCGGCTTTCCCAATTCTCTAGTCCTGTATCCGAGTCAGAGATACAAGAAGTGTCACATCGCTAGCTGAGCATACCATCCGCAGTAGGATTAATGTAGTCTTCCTTGTTCGCAGTCAGCTGGTATAGTCGGTCTAAATCTTGAGCTTGGGATTCCTCCTGAATTGGCTCACTGTATCTATCACCATCTTTAGGATCCAATGGTGCGATAACCCTAAGATGCTTCCCTTCAAAGATCATCTTCTTTGTCTTCAAATTTATGATAGCCAAGTTATCCATAGCCCAATCAATTCCCAATATTGCTTTAAAAGGTTGACTATCATCCACAATTTCAATAACCTCAAAGTCTGCATGACTCTGTACTCCGTCGATGTCAACTACTACATTAGCTAAGTAGCCAAAAGGTATGAACTTCTCCTAATTAGCCATTCGTAACTAGATAGGTGACCAGAGCAACTTTGGTCGACCCATCTGCTGCCATGTCTGCTTAGTCAAGACATTCACTTCTGATCCCAGATCAAGGATGACTTCATCCATTTCAAAATCTCCTATTTGCGCAGTAAGCCTCATATCTCGGCCTGTTCTTTTGTGCTTCCTTATATGATGTACAACGCTATTTGGAGAGTCTGTTGCAATCTGAGGTTCATACTGGCTGATGAGCTTCTGGAGCTCTACTATGGATTTTTCTCTTTTTAGTAACTTCATGCAGCTTCGCAAGAACTGCGCAACAGAAGTACGGACATCTGTCGCAGTGCTTGTTTTTTCATAAGGAGCCGGCATGTCTTCAACATGCGGTGTTTCACTGCGCAGCGGGATCCTTGATGACTTATCTGCTGGTTCTCTAAAGGTATCCCGCACGTCAATGAATATCTCCTTGTTCTTTTGTAAGTTAAGAGGGGGTTCTTTTCTTGGGGCTTTCCTTATCCATACTGTTTCAAGGAGATCCTTCTTCGTATGTGCCTCTCCTGATGTTGAAGCTTTCGCTCCTTTGTTGCGGCCTGTCTCAGCGCCACTGCGCATGACCACATTAATGTTTGGATCCACTGGTCTATTTTCTACTGCGATCCATTGGACATTTGGATTCGGAGCCTATGTTCGTCTTCTTTTCTGCATTTCCACCTCTAATACTCGAAAATATTCAATGACATGCTCAAACGATTTACAATAATTGCATGTAGTGCATGGGTTAACACAAGCTCTAGACAAGTGTCGGGGTTGGCCACAGTTATAACAAATGACTTGGCCATGGCCTCTTCCTTGTGCCGGATCAGCATTTCTTCCTCTGCCGCGGTATCCACCACCACGACCTCTGTATCCTCCTTGGTCATATTGTGCATTTTCTTGTTTCGGCTGGGTATATTCTTGTATGTGGTACAAGCCAATGCCTCGCATTGAGTCCATATCCCTTTTTCTTTCATTCATTAATTCATATGCACGACAGTTGGATTCATCATGTCGAACTGATTTACAGAAATTGCAGTATAAATTCTTAGGATTTTTCACATATTTCTGGATGAGGTAACAGTCTTTAGGTCTATATCCCGCGGTTCTGCAAATTTCACACCATGGGGCCTGATTCTGTTTAATGGGTTAGGCGCACCATTGTTAATATAGTCGTGGAATAGAGGGAAATGCTCGCGGTCATGACCTTCTCCTTTACAACTTGTACACCAGACCTCCTGTCTAGGTTCATATCTTTGTTCTTTACCATTTTTCATACTTTGCAGTTCAAGTGTCAGGGTGGTCAGCTGGTTCTGGATATGAGACATCCCAGAACTAGTATCACCAATTGGAGCAAATAATTATTTGCTTCACACAAATAACTTCACCAGAAGATCTGGTATATACGATAAGCCATAAATATGGAGTAAAATAGATAGTATATTAGATAATGGATGTTGCCACTCTCTTAGAAAGGCTTTGTCCTCAAAGCCTTATAATTTTGTCGCATTGTTCTTTGCGATGTCATGGCTGATGAAACATGTCGATACGAACTGCTAAGTGTAGAGCATAACTTCCGATACGTCGACGGATCAATCCATCCCAAATTGATTTGTTGTGGACTCATGGGATTCCCTACTGATGTGTCATCAGGAGATTTGATCACATTAGTACCATTATCTTTCAACATTTCCCACTTTTTCAAATATCGGTTTTTATGGTTGGGGTGTCGAAAAGGAACTTTCACGATGTCATTTTCATTTACGAATGTCGCCTTTAGAGCATTGATCTGAGTTGGAAGTTGTATTTTCGTCTCTCGAGGATTTAAGTTTTTGTTCTGTATCTTTTCCAACTTGTTTTCTAACTGCCTATTATCATTTTGAAACTTCTTAATCAATTGATCTGAGTTGGAAGTTGTATTTTCGTCTCTTGAGGATTTAAGTTTTTGTTCTGTATCTTTTCCAACTTGTTTTCTAACTGCCTATTATCATTTTGAAACTTCTTAATCAATTCGACTTGCGATTTTCTAACATCTTCAGATGTCTTAAGTTGTTCCTTAAGATCTTCATTATGACTTCTGATACAACTATTTTCTTCCTGCTTGTCTAGAAGTTTCCCTTCAATGTCGTCCATAGATTGTTCTATCTTTCGGCTATTTTTCAACTTCTTAATGTTTGTGACTAGTATCTTGTTATGATTTCTTAGTCTAAAAATTTCTTCAGCATTGTTAGATAATGATTTATTACTCTTCGCGATCTTTGACTTATGTGTCTTTTTAGAGTCGTCATTTTGTTGTTGAAGAACTTTTATCTGTTGTCGACACTAGTCGACCTTTGATTCTTGATTTTCTAATTTATGTCGTAACTGCATTAGTTCTTCATCTTTGTCACTAACGATTTTGTTCAAGCGTATTATTTCTGCTTCATAATTGTTTATTTCTTTCTTTATATCTTGATTTTTCAACCTCTGATTGAAATCACTCTCCTCTTTTAATTCCTTGATTTGCGCACATAATTTTTCTATGTGATTTTCCTGGTTGGACATTGTTTGTTCATTGAACCGTTCTTGTATCTTATGTAGTTCAATCCTTACTTTTGATTGTGTATTAATGTCTCGTAATTCTTCATTGTCTTTTCGATAGTGCTTTAACTTGGCTTCTAATTTCTCTATTTGTAGTCGCAAACCAGCTTCCATGGTTTCTGAATTCTTTGCTGATCCTTCCTTTGACTCCTTCGAAGATTCTTCCTTTGATTTGACTTCTTCAACGATGGATAGTCTCCGCTAGATCTTGACTTCTTGTCTTTTTCTTCGATTTTTCTTCTTTGATTTTGTCTTTTTCTCGATTTTGTCTTCTTCGATTCTTCTTATCTTCAATGTGATTCTTCTTGGACACAAGATCTTTTAACTTTTATTTATTATGTTTGCTCTTCTTTTTCTTTCAGTCTTTTCCTTGGGAAATAAACCCTTCTTTGACTTTGATTTCTATGATTCTTCTTTTAAGGAATGAGTCTTCTTTGATTTCTTTAATGAGTCTTACTTTGACTACTTCTCTTATTCGAGAATTCTTGGGCCAAAAAGGTGCAATGAATCCCAATGCCGTCGTAAGTAAATCTTCCTTTGTAATAATTGTAATTATTCTAAATATTAAATTTTAATTATCAATATTAATGATAATAATATTTTTTTTCTTCCAAATTTTAAAATATTATAACAATATAATTATTAACAAATAATATTGTTATAATATTTATATATATATTGGGATGGTTGTGTAGCGGAATGCCTAACCAAGATTTAAAAATATAATAATATCACCCTAATTTTTTTTTATTTGGATGAAATTTAGGGTTTTAAGCCCTACTAGTGGAAGTGATTGGAACATGGAAATGGCGGGAGATGGCCGATGGTGGCATGGGTTGTGATGGAGTAGAGTGAAGGGTTGGTAGAATGTGCAGGCTTGCGTGGAGGTGGAGGTGAGTGCAGAAGGGAAAAGCGAGGAGCTATGCGGTGTAGGCGAGAGAACACGTGGGAGGAATGGAAGGCGGAAGGGCGGAGCGGTGGACATAGGCGCGGATTGGGCTGCGTGGGATAGGCAGCGATGGGTAGAGAGACATGACGAGGGAAGGGAGGGATGGAAAGGGGGAGGGGCGTGGAACGAGGAGGCACAGATGAGATCCGAGAGGGCGCGAAGGGCGAGGTGAGGGGAAGGGCGAGGATGGAAGGGACGGGCAAAGTTGTGATGGTGGAGGGAGAGCGTGGGCGCGAGGCTGTGCGTGGGAAGGAGTGTGGGTGGAGAGCTAGACACAGGTGCGGGGGAGATGGGAAAAGGCATGGTGGGTGGGGGCATATGGGGGAGAGGAGGTTGCGTGGGAGAGGGAGGAGTTTGTTACGAGTGAGAAGGGGCAGCAAGCTGTGAGAGTGGAGCGATGGAGGTGTGGAAATGGGAGGTAGTGAGATAGGAATATTTGAGGGGTGGCGTGGATGTAGCAGGTTGGAGGAGAGGACGTGTTGGTGTGGAGCACAGAGTGTGAAGTTGGTGTGTAGCAGCACCGAATGGAAAACAACGGGGGAGAAGAATAGGTGGACGAGAGGCCAAGGGTCTATATTCTTGGTCAAGACCAATGATGTAGAGAAACTCTATTTGGATGGTTAAAAACCAGAATCGGATGCCCGAGGAAGGGGCTCTGATACCAAATGGAGCAAAGAATTATTTGCTTCACACAAATAACTTCACCAGAAGATCTGGTATATAAGATAAGCCATAAATATGGAGTAAAATAGATAATATATTAGATAATGGATGATTAATAATTTACACTGAGGCTTGCTTTTATAGGCTTGAGCGTGTATAGTGAAGGGTTACACCCTTTCAATTAATAATTAATAACTTTAATTAACATACATATAATATTCATAGCACCAATCGGCGAAGCTTCCAGCTTCATTGCAATTTCCAAGGCCTCTGCCTGGGATAGAACCTTTTGTAGCATCAATGGTAATCTGATATGAGGTAACAGCGCATCAATGAACCATTCTTTATGCTATTCTGGTGGTATAACAAAACTTACTTGGTCTAGTAAGGTCTTAAATTTCTGATCAAATTCCCAGACCGTTTCAGTTGGTATCTGCTTTATTTTCTTCAGCTCAGTTATACACTGAGACTCAGACTTAGGTTTCTTGAACTCCGCCACCAGTGCGACTTTAATTTGTGCGAGGGTTCTCGGCTGTACGGTAGAGTATTTCATAAACCAATGTAGCGCTCTATCCCTGAAAGTGGTGCTGAGCTGTGCTTGCTTCACAACATCATCCTGTATTTGTCTTATACTCCATATGGCTTCACAAAGGAACCAATGTTGATCAGGGTCTTCTAGGCCAGTTTCTTTGAATATTGGCAGTTTCATATCAGTGTTTTCCATTGTGCTACTAGGTGGTGGAGTGCCGGGATTAGTGCGTGGCTGGTGTAAAGGGATCTGCGCAGTAAATACAAATGGGACTATTGGGAGAGATGGACTAGGCTGAGTCTTCTGCGGGGTGGGCTGCGTAGCGGGTGGGTTCTGCGATAAGGGTGGCGCGTTTTGTGCAGCCGGCGGATTCTCAGGGGTAAATGGTTGTACAAATTCGCTATCAAGATCGCAGGGGATCTCAGTATCTATATGAAGTTTAGGGCCTTTAGGATTCTTATTAATTTTATATCTCTTACCACTTCTAAGAGTATGTGTCTCTTTGTCAGAATCAATATATGTACTGTTTATCATGACAAACTTCAAGAATATTACTGCTGGTGGAATTTTTCCCTACGGATAAGTCAAAATTCTCTTAACTTAAAGCAGATTCCTAACTGACTCTAAGGTAAGAACAAAACAAAACAAATGCTACCTTGAAATTCCTGAACTAACTTTCACAACAAGATTACATGCATTCAGAAACAATGAAAGATATGACTCACCTTTCAATCTAACGTTTGTCCCGCTTCTAGCTCTTGATCCAAAAGCTCCAATGTAGAACCTGTTGAAATCAAACAAAGAAAAAGCATACAAGCTTCCAACTACCTTGAAGTAAAGATTAGATTCAAATCTAGATTAGATACATTCCATGCTAAAGACTTGTACAATACACATGAAATTGGAAAAACAAGACAAGTTATCTTTATTACAAACTTGAAGAATGCTTACAAAGGTTGCTTGATGTCCAAGCCAATCCTCCAGCTCCAAGTGCTTCCTCCTCTAGCTATCTCCACAAGGTTGCAAGATCATAGTCCTCCCTCTTTCCCATGGAATACCTCTCTTTTATAGTGTATGGTAGGGTTAACCAACAAGAGAGATGGGAGGATCTTGGGAGAAATTAGTGGATCAGGGTTTCTAATCACAGAAAATGAGTTAGGATCGAATCAGGGACCCCAATCCTCCAATATCTCTCGAAAATCCAAAATCCCACAAGCCATGGCAAAAAGGCTATAAAAAGAGTACCGTGCCCAGTAATATGAGCATAACGTGGTAGTACCACATGGCAGGGACAAAGCATAGCGCGGTAGTGTGGACTACCGCGCTTCTAAGACAGAGAAAAATGCAGTACTTAAGGTAAAAAAAGTCTCAGCTGGGTTAATTCTTGACAGGGTGGATTTACCTTCAAGGATTACTCATCTTCTGGGTGGTTCAAGCAGTAGGGGAAGTGTCGTCATCTCTTTTTGTGGTGGAGATGCGACACTGTGAAATATGGAGGTATAACATATGCCCCCTAAAGTGTGAGGTCAGAAGGGACTGATGGCCGAAAGACTTTACGAATATAATGTGCAGAGATAGCATCGAGGAGAGAAACAAGGAGCTGAAACATAAACAAAGTGTTAGATATACCACCGAGGCGGGCATCCCCATGCTCGGAAACAAATGACTCAAAGCATGGCTGCCGACCAATACATTGCAAATCCATGAGTACTGAGATGATATAGACTATGGATAGATCATGGCTACTATGAACAAGCGTAGATCCATGAGACAGTAATAACACAGCCACGACCAATACAAAAAGTGGATCTGTGTGAAAATACAAAGGACATCTCCATCGCAACCTGGACACAATCAAGATACAAAGGTGCACCCGGGGTCTTCTACCCGATCGCAAATGATACGAATCTAGCCATGTGATTACAAAGTGTTGAAGTCGAACATGGTAGAAACCATTTGATTACCGGTCAATGATGTGAACCGTTAACAAATGCAAGGGAAACCACCAATGATGATGATGATTCCCAAGGTATCTGAAGCACATCTCAACGAAATGCAAATAGATGAGTTGATGTTGAGAATTCGAGAGATTGTTCGATCAGAGGTCAGTGATGTAAACCTACTGTCGAACACAAGGAAACCTGCCATTGAGGCATGCAGGTACCAAGGTACTAATGGTTGATCTCTAAGTCTAATTCCCGGATAGTGATTTGGAGTCGACGGGAATAGACTTGTCGAAGGTGGGCCATAATGATTCCCACATCATCGACACAAAATCGGAATGAACGATAAGATGATGAAACAATGGAGTATGTACTGACACATCAGAGGCCTGACACAATGAACAACTCTGAACAATGCAACACTTTGAACATATAACGACATGTAACAAGACTTGGCAGCAGGGATTATTGGAAGCAGAGGATAGACACCGAATGAGTAGGCTCGTGGCCAGGGAGACGACTCAGGATGATGACCATAACTCAGTAAAAAAATAGATACCCAATATAGACAAGAGACAGACACATGCCATGTTCAAAGGTAACGACTGACAAGCTGCCATAACAAACTTGACTTGTTCCCCATATTCCCCCGACATGATAGACGAGTACCTCTTTGTTGTTTTTCGAGCTTGAAGAGGATAACAGATGCTCGGTGTAGCTCATCTTACGGATGAGTCCAATCTCACATGTTTTACGAACTTGAGAAAGGAGGGGTTCGTCCCAAAGTGGGCCCTTCGATGTTAGATTTTAACGAGTCCAAGGAAGGAAAACTCGGTAGTTTTTCATATTTAGAGAGCTTGAAAAACTTAAAGGAATATCCGCAATGTACTTTTTCGTAAATTTAGTCCCTCGATCCCGAAAAAGTGTAAAACAATTCCCGAGAGAACTCTCCCAACCAGAATTGACTGAGGTATACCTTTCTCGTAAATAGTCTAGACGGGCCGAAAAAGGGGTAACCTATTACCGAATAGACGACCTTTCAAATACTTTTACAAGTGTGAAAGAGTCAAGATCACTTGGCAATCTTTTCAATTTTAGGGAGTCTGAAAAGAGCTTAACTATGGACTCCAATGGTCTTTTTCGTAATTTTTTTAATTATTCTGGTCCGAAAAGAGAATAAAATACAACCAGGATAGTACTTTCTTCATCGTTTTAACAAGCATGAGTAAAGCTGACCGAACTCAACACCATTTACTTGGGCTTGACAAGCATGACACAGGTGTAAAAGCGCTTGGAATCTTTTTCAAGTTTTAATCCAGAGCACGAAAAAGATAAAGTAGGCTAAAAAATGAAGGTCAAACAATGAATAAACGCCAATGTGAATATATCGCTTTTTAAAGAAGATCCTGTCAATAAAGTGCTCATAAAACCAAATATTAGTAATGTGAAATGGGTTTCATTTTAACCATATAAAATAATAAGTGAAAAAATAGGTGAAAAAGCTATAAAAGGATGGTTAAAAATAGAAATTTACCATTTCATTTGTGTTTTTACCCAAAGAGGAGATTTTATCCATTTGAGGAGCAAAAAACTTCAAGGGTCCATATCGAGAGTTTCAGGGCACCGTTTCAACAACCGTCTGCACCAGGTAAGAGCTCTCAAGCTTCTCTTTTTATTTGATGTATGCACAATTTGCTTTCAGTAAGAAAAAATATTTTTTTGGGCAATCCCTATTGGGCAAAAATCGCCCTTCACAGTACCGCGCGGGGGGTATATCGGGAAACGCAGTACTGCTCGACAATACCACGCTGTGTCTTTAAACCAAAATGCGGTACTGTGCAGTACTGCGCGGTGAGATCTGCCCCAGGTGCGATGAAGGCGAAAATTAAGATGAAAAAATCGATTTTTCTTAATTTTTTTGCTGAAACCAAGTTGTTAAATAGTTACTAAACGTTTCCCCTGAACTTTTGCAGGAGTTTACAATTCATCTGGATCAAAATGGTCAGTTGGAAAGAAAGAGAGCACGAAGTAGATGATTTGGCGGCCGAAAATGACCTTCCTACTGTGACTGCATTACGGGAGTGCGGTTTGTTGAAATTCTTTAAGACCAAAGGCATTCGTCAACAACCCAAACTTCTTACCCATCTTATTCAATTGTGGGACCCTGACATTCAAGCTTTTCGAGTGGGAGAGCACATCCTCGAAATTCAACCCGAGGAAATTTACTTTCTCACGGGCCTCTCGAAAAGAGGGGCCCGGGTGAACTTTATTGGATACACCGCCTCGGAAATGAGCACAGATGCTTTGATTGCTTGATATTGCCGTTAGGGTTTGAGTAAGAAAAGTGATAAAGTGGTCATAAAAGATGTTATAGAACTCCATGTAAAAACCATACTGTTTACCATCACACGTGTAGTAGGGAGCACGGGTCCCCATCAGGCGTCCCGTACACAAATGAACCTTGCAGTGGATTGTATGGCGGGAACAATATTTAACTGGTGTTAGGCGGTGTTGACCAATCTCAAAGAACAAGTGCAAAAGTGTAGAGTTGGAGAGAATTCCCAATTTGGCTATGGGAGTATCCTAGTCACCTTCTTTTTGGCGAGGGTGCCATTGCTGCGTCCACAGATAGCTATGCCCCGCCGTCCACTTACCGAGCCTTGGATGGCTCGATGCAGCGATTATGTAGGGCGTCTTGGAGGACCTTAGCGCTTGGCGTTTGGTGAGGATTTCTTCTCCTGGCTCGAGGAACAGATAGTTATGATCGATGACTACCCCTATGCAAGGGTGTACTTCCGGACATCGACTTGGCACTGCCAGAGGATGAAGATTGGGACAACTCAGGTATGACCTTCATGGATATATATTTTTTCCTTTTTGAATATATAATTTTTATTGCTTTTTGGAATGTGTAAAAGACTTCTAATGTATGTACGTGTGCATGTCGCAGATCGTGGACCACAGAGACCGGCTAGGTACTCGCCATTACGTCGCGGTGGTGTTGATCGCCAAGCTGTTCCAGACGAGGAGGAGGACGGAGATGAAGCAGGGGGAGTCCAGGATATAGAGAGGAACTTACAGGGATTAACTCATGGTATCCCTACTATGAGGATGGATGACGTCCATTTGCATCTCTAGCGGCATACTATAGGTGTGACTAGTCGTAATGGTCGACTTCTTCGTAGGGTGGCTCGAGTTGTAGTATGTTATCACCAGCAGCGTGAGGAATATGACGAGGGACATGATAGATCTCCTAGATCTCCTTAGATGGTCTTTTTGTCTTTTGCGGCATGTATACGAGATGTAGGCTTTGAGAGCCAAATTTTTGTATGGGATTTGGTCCCAAATTTTGTCTTTGACACAAACTCTATGTATTTTGGAAAAACACTCTTATATACAGTGATATGGACCTACTTATGATCTATTTATTTACAATGACTTGTGCATTTTATTTTTTATGATGTGTTTATGTATGGGCAAGATGCCAATCCAAAATGTAATTAGCTAATGAATCAGCTATACAATTGAATTCTCTCGGTACGTGTTGATATGAAATGAAATTAAAAGATCGTTCCAAGAGGCGTACTCTCCGAAATAAACGAAGTAGTATAGGATCGCGAGTTGTGTAGACACGGTTTAGATGAGAAACCACGAGTTGGGAGTCTAAAAAGACTGATAGGGAGTCAATTCCGAGTGAAGCAACCTCTGTCAAGAGACCAATGACTGCATGGTAGTCCGCGATATTGTTGGTTGCAGGACCTAAACAATTGGCTCCTGAAGAAATCAACTCGCTAGTGGGAGAATAAATTACCCATGCTGCGGAAGTGAGATTCCGGGTATGTCGTCTTGCACCGTCGACGAATCCGAAGTAGGCAGACATCTGCGCATAAAACCACAAGTCAAAGTAAGAGCGGATACATGAGGTCCACGTGCACACCAAAAAATGAGTAAAAGCAAACTAAGTACATTATGTACAACAAGTAACCTGCATAGGGTAACCTTACGCGTAGAAGCGTTTGAGGTATAGCCCATTGCGGGGTCGTGCCAATGGCGTACCATCACAATCGATTAGTTCATAGGCTCCTTTTTCCAAGACACGTTTTACAACAAAGGGGCCATACCACATAGATTCTTGTTTTCCTTTTCCGAGCTTATCGTGCATTTGATCATATGTAAGTACGAGGTCACCTTCATTGAAGATCTGAGGTTGAACGGATTTGTCATATTGAGCTTTGACGCATTTTTTATGAGCTTCATTAGCTAAAGCAGCATCGCGGCGGGTTTCATCTAGCTTGGCTAGGTATAGAAACCGTTCCTCTTTGGAAGTGGTGTGGGGAAGTAGCTCTATGACTATCTTAAGTGATGGAATTTCACATTCAATCGGAAAAATGGCTTCTAGGACATACACCAGTTGGAATGGTGTAAACCCAGTAGCACTTTTCACTGAGGTTCGGTATGCCCATAGTGCTGAGAAAAGAGCTGAGTGCCAGTTGGATTTCTGGGTACCCACAATTCGCTGAATCATTCGTTTCAGGACTTTGTTAATGGCTTCAACTTGTCCATTAGCTTGTGGGTAATATGGGGTTGAGTTTTCATGGCGAAAACCCAGGTTTGCACTTAGTTCTTCGATCATATGGTTCCTGAAATGGGAGCCATGATCGGTCACAATGGATTGTGGGACACCAAATCTAGCTATAATATGATTGAATATGAATTGCGCTACTGTTTTGCCGTCCTCAGCATACATAGGCATCGCTTCAGCCCATTTTGTGAAATAGTCGATAGCTACTATGACATACCTATGCCCCCCGGCTGAAGTGGGCTTACAGTGCATGAAATCTATGCCCCATTTGGAAAAAGGGCCGACGACAATGACAGGATGGAGTGGAGCAGGATGCGAGCGTGTTTTGTTATGAAAGAATTGGCATGGTGGACACTTCTTGACTGTTTCAATGCAGTCTTTGAAAATTGAGGGCCAGAAGTATCCTGCTCACAATATTTTCTGGGCTGTAGCCATACCAGATAGATGACCACCACATGCTCCAGCGTGGCAGTCATTAAGAATGCGTTCTGCCTCATCTAAGGTCAAACAACGTCGAAGAATGGTGTCGACACCACATCGATAAAGAGTATCGTTGACTATGAGGTAGTATTTTGCGTGATGTCGGATGCGTCGACGTTCATCGCGAGTGAGGTCAGGGCGGAAGCGTTGGGTTTGGAGATATAATAGAATATCCCCGTACCATGGATCAGACGTGCTAATGAGGAACAAGGATTCATCGGGAAGAGAATCGATGGGCTCGGATTCCTTGGTAGCACGGGGCAAGGTACAAATCAACTCTTCAAAGACCAAAGACTTCTTGGACTTGGCTTTGACAAATTCCAAGTCAAACTCTTGAAGGATGACAATCCAATGAGAATATTTTCCCCCAAGCACTTGACGTGTGAGGATATAATACATTGGATTGAAATCAGCTATGATAGTGGTCCGGCGGAGTAGAATGTAATGACGGAATCTCTGGACAGCAAACACTGTTGCAAGAGCCAATTTTTCAACATGTGAATAACGAGTTTCGGAGTCAAGAAGACTCTTACTAAGATAGTATACCACATGTTCTATGCCGTTGTGGTCTTCCTGCACTAGCACCATACTGATGGTGGAAGTCGAAGCTGCGAGATAAAGAATGTAATCCCGTGTGTAATCGGGGGGTTGGATCACAGGATCTTTGGTTAAGGCTGCCTTTAGATTGTCAAAGGAGCGTTGGGCTTCGTCATCCCAGATAAAGGGAACGTTCTTCTTGAGAAGCCTCATATAGCCTTTTGTTATCTCGGAAAGATTGTAGATGAAACGGCGTAGAAAGTTTGCATGCCCTTGCAAACATTGAAGTTCTGGAATATTGGTGGGGGAAGGCAGGGCTAAGATAGCTTCTACCTTCGCAGGATCTAAACGTATCCCGCTTTTGGAGACTATGAAGCCCAACATTTTTTCGGCTTCTACACAAAAGACGCACTTATGCGGATTCAAACGTATATTGTAGCGACAACACCTTTCGAAAATGGCACTTAAGTGGTCAGGATGGTCTTCCCGGGTCCGAGAGTGAGCGGGAAGATCATCAAGATATGGTTCTACAATATGTTTGATGTCGTGAAATGCATAGGACATCGCCCGTTGGAAAGTTGCCCCGACATTTTTAAGGCCAAAAGGTAACTTTCGATATGCAAAAATCCCCCAAGGGAAGATAAAGGCTGTTTTGTGCTGGTCAGCTAGGAGGATATCGATCTGATTATAGCCAAAAAATCCATCCATAAATGAGAAGATGACACTCCCGGCACAGTTATCGATGATCTAGTCGATGAACGGAGTTGGATAGTTGTCCTTTGGACAAGCCTTGTTCAAGTCACGGTAATCGACACAGACTCTAATCGTTCCTTGTTTCTTGGCTACGGGAACGATGTTGGATACCCATTCTGTCAATGGGACCGGATAGATAAAACCAGCACGCAAAAGTTTTTCAACTTTTGCTTTAATAGCGGCTGCCTTACGAGGATGGACAGGCCGAAGTTTCTGCTGAACAGGTCGGGTGCCAGGGAATGTTAGAATTTCATGGACCACAATCGAGGGGTCAATTCCTAGCATTTCTTCATAACTCCAAGCAAAAAAATTGTGGAAAGTTTTGAAGTAGGCACTATAGAACTCCATTTCGAGGGGAGTACATGTTTTGCCGATATGTATGTTTTCCACGATACTAGGCTTCACTGAAATATCAATGGGAGTGGTTGCCATAAGGTTAGCCAAGTTTCCTTCAGAAAATATCTCGTCGAGGGAAGTGGGGAACTTGGTTTGGACCATCCCAAGTGAAGTACTGGGTTTTGAGTCAGGCTCAAGCATCTGAATGGTGGGGAATGAAGATCAATGATGAAAATCTCCCCATGGTGGCTCATCACCGCACATAACCTCCATAATTGATTCGTCAGTGGGAAAAATCAAGTTGAGAGGATCGATAGGTGGTGGGTATGAATGAGTCTCAGACGAGAGCTGTGCCATGGAATGATGGGTAGGACAGTCGACCCAATCGGTGGCTGATTGGATCGCTTCATATGCTGCGAGGTTTCTGTTCAAAGGCATAGAGTTGTCGTAGTCTTCAATCTGAGAGGGACTCGGAATCACCCATGAATCATTGGAAGGGGTGACATTCGATGAAATCATGTTGACTGGTTGAACATGGGTTCCCAGCTCCGGAAAAACTCTGATAAGGGATGAATCCTTCATGAGACCAACACCGATGTCTTGGAATTGGTACCGTGGTTGATCCAATAACGGGACGGTGTTGGCGGATTTCAGATGGGAGTCCGGGATACAGTAATCAAGTTGATCAATAGTGACAATTTTCCCTTCATGAGGAAATTGGACAATTCAGAAGACTGTAGATGCTATGGCGGTCATGGTGTAAAATCAGTTCCGACCAAGTAGGAGATTGTAATCCAATGGTGCATCCACGACTTCAATATGTACGGATACTATTTTTCCCCCCAGTTCAACACCAATTGAGGGAATGAGTCCATAAGGTTGAAAACCGTGTCCATCAAACGCCCTGAGAGTAGTGGGAGAAGTCGTGACTTCAGGTGAGCCTAAGGCTCTCCTACAATTCAAAGACATGATCGACGTGGAAGCACCTTCATCTAACACAGTGCAATGGATGCTATTTCCATGGATTTTTTGTATGAACCTGAGAGGCTAACTGGTGAGAAAGCTGAGGTTTGGCATGCTCCAAGTTAAACATAGTAGAGTTTGAAGTATCTGGGTCCATTGCCCCCAGTGCTGAAAGTAGGGTTCTACGCTACGTGGGGCAGTGTTGGAGAACCTCGAGAGTCAACATGGCGCAAGGTGCTTGAGCTAGATCCTCAACAATATTGTAATTTTAAGCAGCTTAAGCATTGGGATTAAATGTCGCCTTTCGTATGGTGCCCTTGGGTGGGCGTAGCACTGTATCCGTAAGTGGTCTCTCGATATGGAGATGGCCGGTAGGGGGGGGAATAGGAGTCGAATCTTCAACGGGAGATTTGCCTTTGGCTATCTCTGATTGTTTGTTTGAACTTGGAGGATTGTCATACGTCTTTGAACGAGTGGTTATATGAATCTCTTTATTACTCGTCATCAGGATTTTGCGGTTTGTGGACGTTTCTCTACGGGTTGGATTGGTCGGGTTGCCCCCTTGTGGGGTTTCTTGGGCAACCATCTGCTGTTGTTGTTGAGGGAAAGGGTCAGTTAACACTGCTGGGCGAGAGGATCCTTTAACAAATTTGTTGACTTCGTCCTTTTAGGGACAGTCACGCGTGTAGTGATCATCTTGACAGATTAGGCAGGGAAACTTAGCCTTTCGACGTGGTTTCTGGTCAATGTGGGTGGGTTGTGGCTTGGGGTTCTCCTGCTGGTTCTTCTTGGGTTTACCGCGATTGTTCTTCTTCTTTCCCCCGGATGGTTGTGACGTAGATTGAACTGCGTTCACTTCGGAGGAAATAGTAGGAGAAGTAGTAGTTTTTGAAGCAGCCTGGGGTAAAGCAGAGGAAGCAGAAGCTTGTTGTCCCGTCGAGTTGGTAGTAGGCTGGGTCTTGACTGAACCAACAATACCATCGATGGGAGGTTCAGTGATAGGTTTGGTTGGATCAGTGGTAATGCGGGAGTCATGGGGAAGAAGTTCATGTAAAGTACCGGATTGAGTGTATACCAAATCCATGTACTGAGCTGCCGAGATGGCTTGTTCTTCTCTAACCGGCCTGCGCATAGCGATATCTCTGGCTATGGGAGGCAAAAAGGATTTCGTGAACCAATCAGCGAGTAGCTGATCCGGAATGGGTGCCTTAATTAGCCTACGACGTCGAAGCCACTCATGGATGTGATCTGAAATGTGCGTAGAAGTGGTTTGAAGCAGTGAAGTTAACAGTTCTGTTCCAGTCTCATACCGGATGGGGAGCTGGAAATGGGTCAGGAACTGCATAGCCAAGGTGTTGAAATCATGGAAAGAGTGTTGTGGCAGCTCGATGTACCATTTTGCTGCCGTGCCAGTAAGCGTACGTTGGAAGAGCCGAAGTCGAATGGAATCGTCCATCAAGGAGTTGGATGAACACCAAAGATGGAAGGTCATTACGTGGTTCTTGGGGTCTTTCCCGGGCTTAACATCGAACTTGGGAATGTCCAATGGAAGTTTGGCTGGGATGGGTGGCCAGTGAGGTTCATGCCATATAGGATCGTTGATAAGCCTCAACAAATCAGGTAGGTCAAGAGTGGCCAAAAAGGGAAGTTGACGATTAGTCTGCGGGTATGAGTAATAACCATGTGGTGCAGGGAAACCTGGAGGGCCCTGCATAGCATACTGTTGTGTGTTATACCCATATGTGTTTCTCGGGGGCTACTGCTGGAAGTTCTGTGGGTAGTAAGCCATCTGGTTAACCGGTCGATGGATGTTCTGCTGAGTGTGTATGGTACCCTGGGGTTGCTGAAACCCAGGAATGGTTGCTACTCTTGGTTGGGGAAAAGTTCCTTGGAATTGTTGTGTTCCAGGAATGTTACCACTGTATTGAGTAAGTGGAGGATTTCCCATAGCAAGGTTGGGGGGTGGCTGCGATGGTGGTGTCCATGGAATGCTCGTTCCTCCTTGAGGAGCGTGTGAAAATTGAAGGGATGGGTTCCATGGAGTTGTAGCAGCTGAAGGGTAAGGGAAGCTAGAATTCAAGTTGGGGGGAATCTGAGATTGCCCCCCAGCTGTAGCTAGGGTTTTACCCCTAGCTTGTGCAAATGAGCACCTACTAAGGAGAATGGACTCCTTAGTAGTAGTTCAGTAAATGTAAATTATTAAACTAAAACAAGAATGTAAACTAATCTAAAACACATGCATGAAACATAAAGAACAAAAGATAAATAATGGTTTTTGTATTGGTATTACCTCCAATGTGGAGGTTGATGAAGCTCTTGCAATGTCCAAGAGGGTTGCTCCAAGCTCCAATGTGCTCCTTCTCTTTCTCCAATGGTGGAAATGGGCCAAAAGGGGCTCTCAAGGTGAAAGTGGCTCAATGGTGAGCTAGGGTTTCAAGAGAGATTTTGGCAGAGTAAGGGTATACTTGATTGTGGATATGAAATAAGGGATCTCCATCACCTATTTATAGTTTTTTGGTGGTGGAGTGCTGACCCATGGTTTTGGGAACCATATGGTTTAAGGCAGCTGTATAGGGTTTTTTCCTCCTTTTCCTCATTATTTTATATTTTTTATTCCCTTTTTAGAGGGATTTTGCTATTTTTGGAGGAAAAGGGGTTTTTTTTTAGCCTTTTTGAGGCTTTTTTGATGGTTTTGTGGCCTTTTGGAGGCATTTTAGGCCTTTTGGAGGCTTTTTAGTGGGATTTTAAGGGTTTTTAAGGGAAATATGGTAGGAAAATGGACAAATGAGCCATGTAATGAGGTAGATGAGGTAGTGAACACTTTTTGGGTGTTAACAGATTGCCCCCTGATGTGCGAGGGCAGGAGCTCATCGTATGGCCGATGGACATCATAAGTCATGTATGATTTTCCTGGGGTGTGGAGAGAAGAGAGGAAACAAACTGAAGCCCGGAACAATGATCCCAAACAAACTGCAAGAACTAAAAGTACATAACCTCAATAATGGATGAGGAATCATCTGATCATATGGACGAGGCGGGCATTCCCATGCTCGTATCAGGATATAACATAATAATAACAATGGGGTCCAAAAAATGGGGACCTGAAATATACATGACCTCAAATACTGAATGAGGAAGAATCTCAATATATGGACGAGGCGGGCATACCCATGCTCGTATCAAGATACAAAAAAAGAACTGTGAGGCCCGAAAAGAGGGACCTGTAAGATACATAGAGAACCACTGTGTACATCATAAGGGTCCAGAGGGGACACAAATCTGGGACATACTGCTGGGCTGACCATGTCTGAGCTGAACATCGGATACACTGGAACAATCAATAGTGCTACTGAATGTGGTACCAAAGGAACTGATGGGCTGTTGGACCAGAGTGACAAGGGTCATACTCTCAATGGTACACTGAACTGGAACTGATCTGGGACTGAACTGGGTACTCAAGGAAGCATGTACCTGGATGGATTCCGAATACAATCGCCAATGCAGCCCGGACATCCATGGGAACATATAACTGGGTGTTCCGAAGTGACTCACCAATGTGCTAGAGTCGGGGGAAATCCGGGGTCTTCGACTAAAAACTAAAGGAATGTAACCCTACGCGATTCTCGACGATGCGAGCAAGGTGCTGAAGTCGAGCATGTGAGAAACAACCACTCAGAGAGGCAATGATGACTCCTCTCAGAATGGTCCGTAGGCACTTACCACAGATGGTGATAATTCCAAGGTGTAGGGACCTCTGGGCCTATCCTCTGGAATAGAGGGGTTGTCGTCGACAGAGGGAGACCTACAACTAGCAAGGCAATGATGTTTCCTTGACAGGAGCGCGAGGTGGAGAACCGAAATGTGATAGTACTGATGGCAGGACTGACCAAACTGAGAGGAAAGAACTGGGAAAGTAGAGTGGGTGGACTCAAAATTCCTTTGTTCAGAGTATGATAATGGGAGTGATCGGGCAGCATATGAAACTGACTGATGGGAAAGGGATCATAGCTGTATTGGATCTGGGATGGTGACTGGGCTGAGGGAGACTCAAGCTGGGGTTAACTGGCAGGAGACTGCAGAATACTCTGAACAAAGGTGACCTGATTGGGGGTGCTGCCGAGATGATCGATCATAGTGCATGGAGGCACGAGATGACTTCTTCATGGGTTAAGGAACTAGAAGAAGTGTGTGTAAAATGGTACTGTCGTGTGGATTTTACGAGCCCAGGACAGTTCATGCTCGTGGTTGCTTTCAATTTTAAGGAGTTTGAAAGCGATAAGAAGACTCTGAAGGAATGGAATGGTACTGTCGTGTGGATTTTACGAGCCCAGGACAGTTCGTGCTCGTGGTTGTTTTCAATTTTAGAGAGTCTGAAAGCAAATAAGAAGACTCCAGGCGGTTGCTTTTTCATATATTTAGTCTCCAAGGCCCAAAGAAGCATAAAAGGATACAATGAAGAACTCTTCTAGCCGGTGTGACTAGAGTATTGCTTTTTCGTAATTAGTCTACCAGGTCCAGAAAAGGGGTAAACTTATACCAGATAGACGCCCTTTCAAGTACTTTAACAAGCATGAAAGGAAGCAAGATTGCTCGGCGATCTTTTCATTGTTTTAGGAATTAGAAAAGAGCTGAACAGAAACTCCCTAAGTGCCTTTTTCGTAAAGGACTTGTCCGGCCCGAAAAAGGGATAAAATTATACCGAACAAAAGGAATGGCCAGGCAAGGAGGAAGGGTTCAATCGAGGAACATGTGTGATGACCAAGAACAAGGGTGGGGGGGAACACTGATGGGCCTTTTTGCGGGGTAAATGAAATGGTGGCAAAATAACGAAACATTTGCAGTATGACAGGAGTGAATGGCTCATGTAAAAGTGTGGAACAATCCGATGGCGGCCGATGTGGTGCGCAAATTGAGGCAGCAAGGTGTTGGGACACAATGTTGAAACTGTACCAGGTGAGAGCTAGAAATGATCTCAAGCGTCATCACGAGCTCGAAAAAATGAATCCGGTGATATAAAGAGTGTCGAAAATGGATAACGGCCGATGTGGCACGTAAACCGAGGTGACTGGGGGTGTTTTTGGAAAAAGACTCAAAAAATATTGGGGTGAGAGCGAGAAATGATCTCTAGCATCATCACTGGCGTGGAAAAATGAATTCAATGATATAAAATATGTGAAAAACG
The DNA here is from genome assembly GCA_027924585.1 of Larix kaempferi. Lineage (NCBI taxonomy): Eukaryota > Viridiplantae > Streptophyta > Pinopsida > Pinales > Pinaceae > Larix > Larix kaempferi. The sequence goes on along the minus strand of BSBM01001331.1, from coordinate 11,897,647 downwards.
GAGAACGTCCGATGTGGCACGCAAACCGAGGTGATGAGTGGTGTCTGAAAAATGGGCAAAAAAAATGACAGGGAAAAAATAATGTAACGAGATGACCATCATGACGGTCTCGTCGTGCTGATTCCAATGGTGGAAACGGTTCGAGAAACGGACTCCGTATGGGTTCAGAATGGCCAAAACAGGAAAAAGTCAACTAACTATAAATAGTGAGTGGGTCCAACATGACATGTGTCATTTGTACTGTTTGACTTTGACTTGTGATTAGAGTGGACAAGAGCTGAGGTGGCATTTCTGGATGATCCGACCGATCGAATCCAGATCCGAGAGATACAGGTATTTTGTCAAACTCATACCTGCATGTTTTTTAGGTTCGGGGGTTGGGTAGTGGGTCCCAAGGTTATTTGTATGGTCCACGTGGGGTAGACTGCGGGTTTTGGGGACGAAACCGCGGTTGGCGACCGTGAGTTTCGGGGTGAACCACGTGGTTGAGTACCGTGTGTTTCTCGGCTAGATACGCAGTCTGGTACCGCGCGTTCCAAGGAGGAACACGCGGTGCGAAACCGCGGGGTTAGCCCTGACAGGCGCGGTTAAGAACCGCAACTGTAGGCCTGATAGCCGCGGTGTGAAACCGCGGCAGGGAGCCCAAAAGCTGCGGTTTTGGGCTGAGCTATGAGGGTTTTCCGGGGGGAAGGGAAGGACTTATTTATTTGACATGAGTTTGATGAGTCTACTTTGTGGGATTTGTAGGATGCCGCAGGTTCTATGGAGAGAGCGGGAGATTCCTGACGAGATAGTGACGGTGATCCAAGGGGAGCGCCATGTACGATCAATTCTGGGAATGTGCAGACTTTTAAAGTTCGCACAGGTACCCATGATACGGTCAGCAGCGTTTCTGTTGAACCGATTGATTAGCTTCTGGGAGCCGGATATACAGGCTTTCCGAGTACAGGGTGAGAGGGTGGACCTCACCCTGACCGATGTATACTTTCTGATGGGGTTGCCCTGTCTGGGCAGGGTGGAAGACACACAGCCGCGGGTCACCACGGACGTAGACATGGAAGACATGCTGGAGAGATACTGCGGTCCAGAGGCTAGTGTGCATAGGAATGCACTCCTGGTGAGGGACTTACAGGATCCGGCAGTACAGGCCATGGCAGCATGCGTGGTTCGGGTATTGGGGTCCCAGTCACCTGAGAAGGTGTCTGGGGGCCAGATGCAGATGATAGAGCGCGTACTGGGTGGGGTGTACTACCCGTGGGGCCAGATGTACCTGACCTGTGTTCAGCGGCAACTGACAGCAGTGAAGGAATCTGGCAAAGGTTTTTGCTATGGTTCGTTCTTGTGTGCCTTCTTTATGGAGAGGGTGCCCACACTGCAGCCACGGGTGCCGATCAGAGCAGGAGGTTTGAGGGAGCCACGGATGGTGCGGTGGGGCGAGATGATGCGTCGCCATGGTGGCGGCGATGTTGGCAGGTATTTTACGCAGGAGTTGTACTTGCAGTGGCTCCAGATACCATTGACACTGGACGACTTCCCGTATAGGGACATGGACTACATGGGAGATCCAGAGGCGCCACGAGCACCAGGACAGGCATGGGGTCCCGATGGTACGTATGTGTTTGCTTGCATGTTATGGATGTCAAGTTTTATAGATATGATAGTATATTGATATGTGGTTGCTGACCTATGGGTGATCTGCAGATGTGGGTCCGAGGTCGTCGCCAGGACATGTGGCACGGAGGGGTATTGTGGTCATTCCAGCTCTGCCTGGGCGAGGGGAGGTCCGTCGCCGCGATGCGGAGGGGACACTGGAGTCGGTACGGGCACTACTAGACCGTTTGCTGATAGGGGTGACCGACGAGGGATGGCGGGATGTCGATCCGGACGTGGTTCAGGATTGCATGAGGGCACCCCGATAGTTCAGATCCATAGCGATCCGGGTAGCGATCTTGGTGGACCGGGCATGGGCACAGGAGCCCGTAGGAGATGAGGACTTGCCGGAGGAGGAGAGAGGGGAGGACTCAGTGGCAGCCGATGCAGGCAGTGATGCAGGATACGACTCTCATTAGGGAGTGCAGGGGACTCTCCCCGAGTTTTGTAGCTACGGCATGTATTTTGATGAGGCTTTAGGGATGTATAGCCATTTTGTGTATAGCTGAGTACAGGGGTACTCAGGACATGTATAGCACTGAACATGTATTTTTGATATATATATATATGCACGTGGATGCACCTTTTTGTATGATGTTGTTTTAATTGTACGCACGTGGATGCGCATTATGAGTTGTGATATGATTTACGTGGATGCAAGTAGTATAGGATGTTGGTCACATGGATGCCCCTTGTGTATGTTATGTGATGTATTGCATATGGATGCAACACTATGCATGTAGGACTAGGCACGTGGATGCCCCTATATATGAATGTGGTTTGTATTTTTTATTGCACATGGATGCAAATGGTTATGTGATGACAGGCACGTGGATGCCCCTTGCAATCTTTTTGGGTTTTTTATATATTTTTATGAGATTCTATGCATGATGGAGATTTTACATGGTGTGATTGATGTGCCAATCTAGAATGTTGTTGGCCATTTGGTCTGCAACACTATTTTGAGCTCTTGGGACATGGGTGAATGTGATGGATTCAAAATGTCGGTTGAGTTGTTTTGTGCGTAGGAATTTTCTAAAGAGGCAGGGATCACGCACCTGGTAGTAGTTGTTGATCTGGGAGACAAGCATCTGGGAGTCAAGGAACACATGGAGGTGACGTATGCCCATATGGAGGGCAGCAGTCAGGAGACCGGTCACAGCATCATACTCCACCTAGTTATTGGTAGCAGCACCGATACAGATTCCATCGAGGTGAATCATTTCATGGGAAGGGGAATATAGGACCCATGCTGCAGAAGCCAGGTTGGGAGACCAGCGGCTTGCTCCATCGGCGAAGCCAGTATAATGAGGTGGAAGATGGTCCATCTGTGGTCATGCAAAAAATGAGGAATGTAAGAGTGCAGTAAAAAATGTGAAAAACAAAAAAGAGAGCAAACTGTACAATGCGGACCAATGGGGCCGCGAGTTATTTAGGGATAAAAGCGTTTAAGGTACAACCCATTACGAGGGTTGCGCAAAGGGTGACCTTTGGAGTCAGCTAAAATGTATGCCCCCTTGCCGAGACAAGTCTACACGATGTAAGGGCCTTGCCACATGGATTCGAACTTCCCTTTACCGTTTTTGTCATGGGCTTGGTCATAGGCGAGGACGAGGTCCCCTTCGTGGAAAGTTCGAGGGTGTACATGTTTGTCGTAACCAGCTTTGGAGTGGTTCTTGGCAGGTTCAATGGTCTGGAGAGCAGCACGATGGTCTTCATCGGCTTGTTCAAGGGATAGCAGACGTTGCTCGAGTGGGGAGGTAAAGACATCACAGAACTCTTGGAAGAGTTGTTTGTAGTCCTCAATCTCCTGCTCGCTGCAGGAGGCTCCTAAAGTGATGAGTTCAGGGGTCTCAATCGTAGTTTTAACAGCAGGGAACTTTGAGGGATGAATGGGACGCTGTTTCTGACGGACGGGGGGTACATCAGGCCATGTGTCAATGTGGTGTTCTATAATGGCGGGGTCAAGATTGAGAATTTTGGTATAGGACCAGGCAAAGACATCACGAAACTCTCTGAAGAGGTTAGTGTATTCCTCAATCGCTTGCTTACTGTAGAAGGCTCCTAAAGTGATGAGTTCAGGGGCACTCCCAGGGGCAGCGATATCAATTTGGATGACAGGTGAGATGTTAGCCATGTTACCTTCCTCGAAGGCGTCAGGAGCAGGAATAGGGTCCTTAAACTAGTCGACCTTGGTGAGAAGGAAATCTTTGGATTCAACCGCAAATTAGGTAGCGGTGCTAGAGGAAGATGCTTCTGGGAGGAAGTACGAACGATGGTGCATGTCATCCCAGGGATACTCCGGGGTAGTGAGTGCCCCAAGAATCTCCTCATCAGTACGGAAAGTTTGGGCCGTCAAATCGGTTGAAGTGGGAATGGTAGTGGAAGAGATCATGTAAATGGTGTTGACCTCCCCGGACGGGGGTGAGATCGGGGGGTGAATCTCCTCAATAGTGGTTGGTGCCGTCTCAAGATCCAGATTGTTCATCTCGTAGAGAGCCGCTCTGTAATCGGGGAGATCGGGACAATGATGTGAGCAGTGCCTGTAAACACCGCATATAGCACAGGGGTGGTTGGTATGCAGGGATTTATCTTTGGGATTGGGGGTGGGGTTTAGTTCGACAATCGGGATGTTGGGGTCGTCGTCGAGCATCTGCATGTGCTCCTGTAATGCAGGTAACTATGGACATTGGTGAGTCGCATGGCCTAACTCGTCGCACAATGAGCATTTGGGAGGAGCACGAAATACTGGGGGGTTTTTGACCGTCTTGGGATGTGGTACAGCAGTGTAAGGTTGGGGACCTCTGCCCCCAGTGGGTTTGGGAGTAGGAGGAGGATTCATGGAGGACGAATGGGTAGAGACACCGGGGGGTGGCTGAGTGGTAGGTGCCATGGGTTGCACCGGTTGGAGGATGACGCTTGGTGTCGGCGGGGGAACGGGAGGCGAAAGATACCGGACGGGTAATCCCAAGGATAGCCCAGGGAGGCTAAGGGTAGCCATAACCGGGGCGCTTACTACTCCCGATGGAGGGACTAGGAAGGGGATTGTATGGACAGGTGTAACACCAATGTGGCTAGGTACCAGTGGTGGTTTAGGAAACAAGGGTGGCTGATTGGTAGTTGTTTGGTTATCGTGGGATAGGGTACATAAGTCAGACACTTCGGGCGTAGATGACGGGGGCGGAATTGATTGGAAGGTGGATGTCATCGGCGGGTCTGAGTAAACTCCCGGTCCCAAAGAGGAAACAAATGAGGTAGCAGCACTACTGACCGGTTGTTCAACCATGGGGAGAACATTTTCGGGTGCAGCGGGAGCATTTGGATCATAGTAAGTGAGTTGGTCGATCTTAACCATGCGTCCATCATGGGGGAACATCATGGTACGAAAGACAGAGGAAGCGACCGCCCGCATAGCATACATGTAGCTGCGACTGAGTAAGAGGTTGTAATCAAGCTGGGCGTTGATGACCTTGATATCGATGAGGACGGTTTTACCACCTAACTGGATAGGGACATTGACTAGGAGACCTTGGGGCGGAGCCAAACGACCGTCGTAGGCGCGTAACGCAGTGGTGGACTGCTGGAGGGTAGGGGATCCCAACTTCTGCCATACGAATGTAGACATAACGCATGTGGAGGCACCCTCATCGATGATGCATCGATGGATGACAAGATTCTGAATGGAAACAGAAACTTGGAATGCTAAGGTGGAAGGCAGGCGTGGTTCGGACTGGTCCAAATCAAATGCCATCAAATTCGAATCATTTGGGTCAATATCCCCAATGGCTGAGAGTAAAGTCTTGCGCTGGGAAGGGCAGTTCTTCAAGACTTCTAACGGAGACATGGCTGCAGGAGATTGGGCTAGGTCGTCTACAATGTTGTAGTTTGATGCAGCGCATGCATTGGGGTTGTTGTTGATACGACGAAGTGGGAAACAAGCTGCTTTGGAAGCGCCATCTACCGGAGGGGGAGGGATACGTAACGCTTGATCAGTGGGATGAGCGTTAGTGGTTTTATCAGCGGGAGGGGCTTCGGAGGTGGAGCCATATTGGTTCCGGCGAGTCTGAAGGTTGACATCAGCGGAAGACATCATCAACAAGTGATGGGTACCTGAGTCAAACATGGGTTGATCAGGAGCGGCGTATGTGATCTGTTGTTGTTGGGGTTGTGCGTTGGCTTGAGGGGGGGCCAATGGCTGAGTATTCACCACGCCTTGGGTTGGTAAGGGGTTTTGCAGCACCAAAGGTGGCTGCTGAGGTTGTGGGGGGTTGGGCGGTGCTTGAGGAGCCGCATGCCCTTGGCGATGGGCATCATCAACCCAAAGTTGCCGAGCTCACTCCAAATGTGGGCAAGTATGTGTGTAGTGGCCATAGACCCCGTAGATAGAACAAGGATGGTTCGTTCTCAAATTAGGGTTTTTAGCCTGCTTGGGCGGGCGATCAGGGTTTTGGTTAGCGGTGGCCGCGTTGTTGTCGTCTGGGGGGTTAGCCGGTTGACCACCTTGGTATGTAGGTTGGTTGTTCCCACGATTACGGCCCTTGCCGTGATTTTGTTGGCCCTGGTTGCGTTGGTTGTTCTGGTTTTGCTGCGGGTTGTTTTGGGCGTAAACTTTCCCTTGAGTAGCAGGTGGGTTTTGAGGTTGTGCAGGTGCGGGAGCAGGATGCGATGGATGGTATGTAGGTGGAGGCTGCGCAAGTGCGGCACCTTGAGGAGGTTGCTGATATGTCTACGGAGCAGGTTGTGGGTTGGCCGCAGGGGCTGCCTGTGGCGGGTAATAAGCTGGTTGGGCTTGGGAAGGCGCAGGAGCTGGTGCAGCCTGCTGGTGGTAATAAGCGAGTTGGGCCTGAGGAGGCGCAGGAGCTGGTGCAGCCTGCTGGTGGTAATAGGACTGAGGTGCGACCGGGGGGTTATAAGTAGGGGGCGCATGCCCGAAGCACTGAGGTGGACAGCTGGGTCCATGTGAATGATGGTGATGTGTCATAGGAGTATATGAGTTGGTGGCCCCAGACTGTGAGATGGCCCGCGAAAGGTCCGGGCTCGAGGTAGGACGTGCTATGGAAAAGGGTTGGGGATGCGAAGAAACATGACCAATGATGCCGTCTGGAGCATGGGATGCCCCTGGCGCATCGTGATGAGAGGACTCGCCGCGAGGGGCTTCAGGTATAATGGTATAGAGGTAACCCGACTGGGCGTAAATGAGGTCAAACTGCTGTGCCTTAAGGATGGCCTCTTCTTCAGACTGGGGTCTTTCGGAAGCTACATCCTGAGCAATAACAGGAAGAAGGGACTTGAGGAACCAATCTAGGAAGATACGGTCGTCTAATTTGATCTTGCATAAGCTACGGCGTCTACGCCACTCATGAATGTGGTCCGTGATATGGGTAGCCGTGTTTTGTCTGCAAGATAGGAGTATCTCAACGCCCGCATCGTAGCGGACAGGTAACTGGAAGAACTGCAGGAAGGTCGAGGCCAGGGAAGCAAAGGTGGCATGGGTCCCATGGGGTTGCTTGATATACCACTTGGCTGCAGAGCCAGTGAAGGTGCGCTGTAACAGACGAAGGCGAATAGAGTCATCCACTATGGAGTTGGAGGAACACCATAGATGGAAGGACATGATATGGTTTTGTGGGTCCTCACCTGCCTTGCCATCGAACTTAGGGATGTCCGAGGGGAGCTTGGTGGGCATATGAGGCCATGCAGGGTCGTGTCAGATAGGGTCGTTGGTCAGTCTGGCTAGGTCAGGTAGGTTGAGGCTAGCCATGAATGGCATACTAGAAGAAGGATGTGACACAGGAGTGGGTTGGACCAAGTTGGGGCCCATGCCCCCAAGTAGAGGGGCAGGGTTGGGAATGTTGCTCCCAAGTGGGGGAACTAAGGTAGTATAGGATGGGCCTGCACCACCATGGGTAGTGTGAGTAACTGGTGGAGTAGTGGTATGTATGCCAGCTACGGGAATGGGAATGGTGACCGGGATGGTGGATGTGGCCCCCATCGAGGGCATTCCCAGAGCAGGTGTGGTAACTGGTGTAGTGGTGGATGTGCCACCAATGGTCCCTACAGCAAAAGGAGTGGAAGTCGTGCCAGCCATGGGGCTAGTAGGGTCAGTGTAAATGGGGTTCTCTGACTCTTCTTCAGAATCAGAGGTAAAGTAAGGGGCATCAATGTCTGGTGATGGAGTCCTATGCCGTTGATGAGTGGAGTCAAGTGAAAAGGCTCTAGATCTGTGATAAGTGGTATCAAGTGATGATGATCTGTGGTGATGACGTGTGGTGTCAAGTGAATCGTGCTGTGGGGGCTCGCCCCTGAGGCACCGAGAAGGTCTCAGGGACTCAATGTTGACAGATGGTGTCGAAATTCTGTGGGTTGAGGGGAGTAAAAAACAGCTCAAAAACCCTAATGCAACCGAGTGTGCAGGAGGAGAGCTTAAAAAATGAGGCACTCAGGCCAACAACCAACTCAAAACACCCACTGTAACAGCTGTGCTACAATAGGTGGAGTACCAACAAAAAATGGTCAGAATACCAACAAGCAGCAGGTTTCCTAAAAATGAAAAATGGTGAACTCACTAGACCAAAGGGAGGTAAGGGAGCATGCAAAAACCTAACTAAAAGTATTTTGACTCAACTAGACATATCCTCTGCAAGGTGATGAAATCCAAGTCAGACAATATGAATAGGAAAGCTAAGTGACTAAGATGTCCCCCTACCGGGAGGGACACCGAGTAGTCAATCCTAGAAGAATGGCAACTAAGATACCCCGTTCATGACACGTTCAGAAAGGTGAATTCGCCGTTTGGTCCGTTTACCGCAATACCCCTATAAAGGGATATCCCGGGAGCTGCGAAAGGTAGCCCTTCAGTTACTGAATGGAGTGCGGTATTCCACTCAGGCCTCCGGAACCAGTCTCCTCACTTCAACCCTCCTAAGGGAGAGGCCCTCTGATAAACTGGTCGTGACCGTGCCAAAAAGTACTAGGGGATTTTTGTTCCCTATTTGGACAACAACTATGTCTCAAGTGTAAGTAACCGAGGGGTGTTATTGGAAGCCTATCCCCCCGATCCTACCTAACTACAAAGATTCTTTTGTGTTCCCCAAATGGGGTTAGAATATTGGTTGAGTTATATAGTTTTTTAAGGCTCACTTGAATTATGTGACAGAGTGTGTGCTCGTGAGATGATGATGAACCCAAGTAGAAAGTGCCACTAGGGAGGGAAACTTTCTATCTAGCAAATAACAATATAGAAATGAACTTTTAAAATGCACAATTTTCTTTTTCCAATGTAAAATGCTGAAAATGTAAAAACGATTCTGTAAATGAAACAGAAATAAAAACTGCAGAAAAATGCTGTAAGGAAGGGTGGCTGTAGTAGGACAGAGGGCTGTGCTAGTGAAGAAAATAGTGCAGCAAAGTTCTGGGCTCAAAACTGTAAAAAATGCAAAAATCAGATCGCAGGTTTGTGGCGAAACTGAGCAGTCGGACCGCGGGTTTGAGGGAAACAGGCGTGGACAGGACGCAGGTTCTTGGCAGACAAATGCAGTCGGGACGCAGCAAAAAGGGCTGAAAGTCACAGTTAGGATGCGGGAAAGACGCCGGCGGGTTGCGGGAAAATGGCCGAAAGCCGTAGGCGGGACGCAGGAAAGACGCTGAAAGGCACCGGCGGGTTGCGGGAAACTGGCCGAAAGCCGCAGGCGGGACGCAGAAAAGACGCCGAAAGGCATCGGCGGGTTGCGGAAAACTGGCCGAAAGCCGCAGGCAGGACGCCGAAAACAGGGAAATAGCCGCAGTTAGACTGGATCAAACAGGCTAATAGCCGCGGCCGAATCACAGGTAACAGACTGAAAGCCGCCGACAGGTCGCCGAAAATAGTCTGAGAGCCGCGGTTAGGTCGCAGGTAAGTGCTTGAAAGACGTGGTCGGCGCGCGACTGTGGGGGGAAAAAACGCGGTATACGACGGCCGAAAGGGATAGCCGAACAGAAAAAATATTTAAAAATTGTAACCAAAAATTCAAACTTAGGGGAGTCGCCAAAACTGTAGCTAGGGTTTTACCCCTAGCTTGTGCAAATGAGCACCTACTAAGGAGAATGGACTCCTTAGTAGCAGTTCAGTAAATGTAAATTATTAAACTAAAACAAGAATGTAAACTAATCTAAAACACATGCATGAAACATAAAGAACAAAAGATAAATAATGGTTTTTGTATTGGTATTACCTCCAATGTGGAGGTTGATGAAGCTCTTGCAATGTCCAAGAGGGTTGCTCCAAGCTCCAATGTGCTCCTTCTCTTTCTCCAATGGTGGAAATGGGCCAAAAGGGGCTCTCAAGGTGAAAGTGGCTCAATGGTGAGCTAGGGTTTCAAGAGAGATTTTGGCAGAGTAAGGGTATACTTGATTGTGGATATGAAATAAGGGATCTCTATCACCTATTTATAGTTTTTTGGTGGTGGAGTGCTGACCCATGGTTTTGGGAACCATATGGTTTAAGGCAGCTGTATAGGGTTTTTTCCTCCTTTTCCTCATTATTTTATATTTTTTATTCCCTTTTTAGAGGGATTTTGCTATTTTTGGAGGAAAATGGGTTTTTTTTTAAGCCTTTTTGAGGCTTTTTTGATGGTTTTGTGGCCTTTTGGAGGCATTTTAGGCCTTTTGGAGGCTTTTTAGTGGGATTTTTAGTGTTTTTAAGGGAAATATGGTAGGAAAATGGACAAATGAGCCATGTAATGAGGTAGATGAGGTATTGAACACTTTTTGGGTGTTAACACCAGCTTGGTTCCAGTTTCCAAATAGTGAGTACCCCCCACTTTGTGGGATTTGAGGTTCCCAAGAAGGAAGCATACCTGACGGGGGATGTTGAGGGTGAGGCCCGGTTGGAATACCGGAATAAGGTTGCCCGCTACCAGGTATGTTGTACATACCATACTGAGCAGATGCTGCTGGTTGGGCGGGTTGTTGGATGGAGCCAATGGGTTGTCCTCCAGCAGATGGGTTGGATGGCCCTACAGGAGGAGGTTGTTGACTAGGAACGGGGTTCCCAACAAAGGGTTGTCCTCCAGCTGGTTGGGTTGATGGCCCACCAGGGGGAGTTTGGATGTTGGAGTTGGGGACCACTGCAGTCGGTTGTCCACCTCTTGAGATAGTGTAAATAGTGGCCGAAGGTGATCCTCCGGTCAAAACGGAATATCCAGCAGTATGACTTGGTGTTCTTCCACCGCTAGCCAAATATGATAGTGTGGATTGGCCAACGGCGCCAAAAGTACCGATTTGCGGAGGGGGTCTTCCATATATGACAGGCGACGATGGAGAAAAAACTGGGTTATCCCTCATAGAATGTGCGCCAAAAATAGGTGATGGCAGCAAATGTGGGGAGTTTAAACCAGGGGTATCGGCGTCATCCATAGCGTGTTCTGTGATAGGCGGACCATCAAAAATTGGGTTCAAGTATGTCGGCTTGGGGTTCTCCTGCTAGTTTTTCTTGGGTTTACCATGATTGTTTTTCTTCTTTCCCCCGAATGGTTGTGACGTAGATTGAACTGCATTCACTTCGGAGGAAATAGAAGGAGAAGTAGTAGCTTTTGAAGCAGCCTGGGGTAAAGCGGGGGAAGCAGAAGCTTGTTGTCCCATCGAGTTGGTAGTAGGCTGGGTCTTGACTGAACCGACAATACCATTGATGGGAGGTTCAGTGGTAGGTTTGGTTGGATCAGTGGTAACGTGGGCGGCATGGGGAAGAAGTTCGTGTAACATGCCGAATTGGGTGTATACCAAATCCATGTACTGAGCTGCCGAGATGGCTTGTTCTTCTGTGACCGGCCCGCGCATAGCGATATCTCTGGCTATGGGAGGCAAAAAGGATTTCGTGAACCAATCAGCGAGTAGCTAATCCAGAATGGGTGCCTTAATTAGCCTACGGCGTCGTCGCCACTCATGGATGTGATCCAAAATGTGCGTAGAAGTGGTTTGACGCAGTGAGGTTAACAGTTCTGTTCCAGTCTCATACCGGATGGGGAGCTGGAAATGGGTCAGAAATTGCATAGCCAAGGTGTTGAAATCATGGAAAGAGTGTTGTGGCAGCTCGATGTACCATTTTGCTGCTGTGCCGGTAAGCGTACATTGGAAGAGCCATATTCGAATGGAATCGTCCATCAAGGAGTTGGATGAACACCAAAGATGGAAGGTCATCACGTGGTTCTTGGGGTCTTCCCCGGGATTAGCATCGAAAACTGGGTCCGAGTTCATGTCCTGAAAAGGGTTTTGGGGATCCAGCGGGAACCTAGGTATTGTAACGTCCGAAGGTCCGAAGCCGTCTACATAGGAGTGATGAAAGTCTATGCTAGACGGGATGTTGGGATCCCGATAGTCAGAAGGACAAGTAACGGGGGGATATCTTGAGGCTGTCGATAGCATTTGCTCTGTGTCGTGTTTAAACCATGCCGATGCTAACGGGGAATTCGCTAGACTAACCATACTAGACTGGATGGAAGCCATGATTTCATGTCCCGGAGGGAGGTTGGGGAGAGATATAGTGCGAGGTACATTGCTAGAAGAACTGGTTTCCTGGGGATGAACACTGGGTGACGTAGTGATGACAGGCAGAAGCTCCACTTGGGAAGTGATGAAGCCATAATCAGGTTCAAAAGGTGTGTCAGGAAGTTGAGTGTCTTCAATAACTTTGATGTACCCACCTGGGACTTAAATCAAGCCAGGTATATCCTGGTCGGAACCTTCGGTGGTGCCAACAGATCCGTCTGTGTCATCGTGAAAAGTGTCTGATGGACGGGAGGTGTTGACATCAGGTAGGAGGATGACCTTTGGTCTAGTATTTTGGGCTGTACTAGATTCAGCCACTGTAAGGGTGTCCACTATGGCAGATATATCTGGAATAACAGTGGGTGAAGTGACAGTGGAAATCTCAGACATGCTAGTAGTTGCAAAAGCTGGAAGAGATTCTGAGACTATGCTGTGAGTAACAGTTACAGGCAGAACTGATGATGTAGTATGTATCGGCAGTGGAATGTTCCCTTGACCAGCACCGCGGCTAGGAGGAGCAGGAATGCGTGATGCAGGTGGACCGGAGGTCCGTGGCGGTGGCGGTGGTCGAGGGCTTTTGCCCTGTACTCGTCGTGATCTTCGTGGTTGTTCTGACATGATGGCAGGAAAATGAAAATCGGGGGCAGTTTCGTAACAAAGAACTCAAAAACTCTAATGTAGCCGAGTGTGCATAAGAGGAGCTAGAAAAAGCAAGGCTCGCAGGCCAAAAATGCAAGCTCTAAAATCTATACTAAGACCGGTGTCTCAATAAGTGAGCTGATAAAAAGAATGGCCAGAATGCCAACAAGCAGTCCCTAAAAAGAAAAATGACCCTCTACAAAGATGAGATAACAAGAAAACTCCTAACTAAGAGCTGGAGACCTCAACAAGCTGTATCCTTCGCAAGGTGATGAAATCCAAGTCGAACAATACAACGTGAGAGACCGATATGAGAAGGATATCCCTCTACCGAAAGGGATCCTGGGTAAAAGAGCCCTAGTAGAAAAGTCACTAAGCTACCTCGTTCATGACACGTTGGAAAAGGTTTTAGGCACTTCTGCCTTATCACCCTTGCATTAATATGAATTACAAGGAAGACAATGATCGATGTTGCCTTAGGGCTAAGTGGAGTGTGGCATTCCACAGAGTCCATCCGGTTCTCAATCTCGCGGCCGTTTAACCCCTGAAAGTTACAAACAATCAGGAGGCCCCTCCACAAACTGGCTGTGACCGTGTTAATAAATACTAGAGGATTTTAGTTCCCTAGAAGACAACAACTATGTCTCAGATGAAAATGACAAGGGGGAATTATTTTGATGCCTATCTCCGGTGTCCTACCTAACTACCAAATTCTTTTGATTTCCTTAAGTGAGGTTAATGTTGGTTTAATTAGGGAGATTAATTTTAGTGGTTGTCTTACTCAATCGGGTAAATGGACATGAAACTTGATGGTGTTATGATGACCCAAACCATGCAAATGAGAATGAATCAAAATAAGCCTTTGTCTTCGATGAAATCTAGCTATAGAAGAGAGAGAGTTCTTCGATCATAAATGCATGATTTTCACAAGCAAAAAACCAAAGCAAAAGATTTTTTCTTTTATTTTTGTAAATAGAGCCAAACTGAAATAAACACTCTTTTTAATTCACTGATCCTACAACTAAAATGCTTCAAATATGAGAATTTCTGTGGCAAATTTCAATTTTTTAATTCCTAATGCACAACGATGCTACTAGACCATGTTAATCAAAATAACACAATTGTTTTCCAATGATATCCTTCAAGATAAATTTTAATAGTAATACTGGAAACACTGTGACTATGACAACTACACAATTCAGTAACAGAGAACAGTGGTGATGGTCTGGCTGTGATGGGAAGATCAAACCAATGCACTCAAAGTAAAGGGGTGACCCTATGTGCCAAAAATGCCACTAATTCACACAACAATCAATCTCACAAACAAGCAATAAGCACACCACACAGACTTAAAAATGAACAGAATGGTAACAGGGAACAACAAACACTACCTAAGGCAGAGAGAGACTCAGGAAACCAAGCAGATAATTTTTTTTTTTTACAGTATGCAGACACTATCGCGTGGCAGAATGAGGCTATAGCGCGGTACTGCTAAACTACCGCTCTGGTACTAACTGAGGAGACGCGGTACTACCGCGCTGTAGTCAATGCAGAGGGAACGGTACTGTGGCAAAGTGTGAAAAAGTGCAACTTTTGAAAAGGAAGATGAAATTTTCAGGGTTGCTGCAAACCCAGGGGACTTAGTGATCACACATGGAGAAAAAATACAGCGAGGAGGGGTGAATAAAGGTCAAAAAGACCAAAATTCAAGACTGGTTTGAAGAGCAATAAAACAAGTCACAATCAAAAGATGGATGACAGTGAACTGAATCAATCAAACAGAATTCAAACCAGCGGAGTCGCCATTCTTGTTGGTAGAATTTTTCCCTACGGATAAGTCACAATTCTCTTAACTTAAAGCAGATTCCTAATTGACTCTAAGGTAAGAACAAAACAAAACAAATGCTACCTTGAAATTCCTGAACTAACTTTCACAACAAGATTACATGCATTCAGAAACAATGAAAGATATGACTCACCTTTCAATCTGACGTTTGTCCCGCTTCTAGCTCTTGATCCAAAAGCTCCAATGTAGAACCTGTTGAAATAAAACAAAGAACAAGCATACAAGCTTCCAAATACCTTGAAGTAAAGATTAGATTCAAATCTAGATTAGATACATTCCATGCTAAAGACTTGTACAATACACATGAAATGGGAAAAACAAGACAAGTTATATTTCTTACAAACTTGAAGAATGCTTACAAAGGTTGCTTGATGTCCAAGCCAATCCTCCAGCTCCAAGTGCTTCCTCCTCTAGCTATCTCCACAAGGCTGCAAGATCATAAGTTTGGTACTTCTAAGAGTCCTCCCTCTTTCCCATGGAATACCTCTCTTTTATAGTGTATGGTAGGGTTAAGCAACAAGAGAGATGGGTGGATCTTGGGAGAATTTAGTGGATCAGGGTTTCTAATCACAGAAAATGAGTTAGGATCGAATCAGGGACCCCAATCCTCCAATATCTCTCGAAAATCCAAAATCCCACAAGCAATGGTAAAAAGGCTATAAAAAGAGTACCGCACCCAGTAATCTGAGCATAACGCGGTAGTACCGCGTGGCAGGGACAAAGCATAGCGCGGTAGTGTGGACTACCGCGCTTCTAAGACAGAGCAAAACGCGGTACTTAGGGTAAATAAAGTCTCAACTGGGTTAATTCTTGAGAGGGTGGATTTACCTTCAAGGATTACTCATCTTCTGGGTGGTTCAAGCAGTAGGGGAAGTGTCGTCAGCTCTTTTTGTGGTGGAGATGCGACACTATGGAATATGGAGGTATAACAATTACTACATTCTTAGAACACCTTTCTCAGCTAACAGCTGTTAAATTTTGAGTATTAATTCACAATACTATAGGATCTTTGCTGAGAGAATAACATTTATAGTATATCAATGCATGACAATCATAATATGACAAGCATCACAAGCATCACAAGAATCAAAAGCATAGAGACAAGAGACACAGAGTTTTCGTGGGGAAAACCCTAAGGTGAAAAACCCCACAACTTCCTCAGAGATAGAGAGAGCAATGGCTCAACCAAAATACAACCAAATAACACTGAGATAGTCTCCTAGCAGATGATCCTCCTCCTCCTCACTAGTGCGCCACTTTCAGATAGATAGTGAGTTACTTTTCCGAGTGAGTAAAATAGAGATCTCCTATCTCTATTTATACTCACCTTTTTTCCCAGTGACCTACTGGGGCCGACTTGTCTACTTAGATACATCCACATTATATTTTATATAAATCAGGGCCGACCCCACATGGTAGTCTAATAACCCATCGGAAAGTACACACACTTGCGACACTTGTCAATCCACATGACGACACTTCCTTATAGAGGAATAGAACATCTCTTATAAGGGTACAATAAATATATATATAATACACAGATGAAATACATTCCAAAGTTACATATACATCAACACTCCCTCTTAACTAGGAAGGTATTTCTCGACACAGATATGCTAGACAAGTCTTCTTCTCTGGATCATCGTCATTGATGCATCGTCATCATCATCGTTACTACTACTACTATCTCAACCAATCTCTGACTCTACTCATCATAGGAAGTTCTACAGAGCCAGTCCTTTTTCATACTGGATGTAGGCCCACCACCTGTAGGTCTTCATCATCACTGGCCATACTATGGAATCCTCAGGACTTATTACGTGCGTCACAAAACCTCAAAAGAGCATCCCAGGCTGTTACGAGCACACAGCTCTACCTATAGGATCTCCCAGGGCACTGAATTACATGTGACCTCACCACAAAACCTCGCAAGAGCATCCCAAGCTGTTACGAGCACACACCTCTACCTATAGGATCTCCCAGGGCAACGAATTACATGTGGTCATGGCAAAACCTCGCAAGAGCATCCCAGGACTAATTACGGGCACACAGCCCAACCTATCGGATCTCCCAGGGAACCGAATTACATGCCATAGGACAAATCCTCGAAAGAGCATATGCCAGATATCCCAGGGCACCGAATTACATGCCATAGGAAAAACCTCAAAAGACTATCTGCAGATCTCCCAGGGCACCGAATTATATGTCCTTCCAGAGCAAAACCTTGAAAGAGCATTTGCCAGATGTCCCAGGGCACCGAATTACATGCCATAGGCAAAACCTCGAAAGACCATCTGCAAATCTCCCAGGGCATCGGATTACATGCTCATCTTGCACAACCTGATCCACGGCCATAGAGTATCAACCTGATACTCACCATACATCATCCTGATGTATCCATGATCATCCTGATCATCATCACTGCAACGTCCTGCTGCATGTCATCTGGAGCAACATCCTGAAGCTCGTCATCCATGTTCATCCTGATCATCAATGCATCCATCTGATGCACACCACGTATCTACTTGATACATATCATCATCCATGATCCACCTGATCATACAATGTATCCACTTGATACAAATACATGATACATATCACCTCACATGATCCACCTAATCATACAATGTATCCACCTGATACATATACAGATACATGGTCCAAGCATCCAACATGATGCGTACACAAAATACATACACATGATCCAACTGATCATATCCAGCATCCAACATGATGCGTACATATAAATGATCCAACTGATCATATCCAGCATCAACATGATGAGTACATACATACATAAAAATGATCCAACTGATCATATCCAGCATCCAACATGATGCGTACATACATACATAAAAATGGTCCAACTGATCACATCTAGCATCCAACATGATGCGTACATACATACATAAAAATGATCCAACTGATCATATCCAGCATCCAACATGATGCGTACATACATACATAAAAATGATCCAACTGATCATATCCAGCAGAAACCAGAACATCATCCTGATGCTCATTATCCAGCGCTTACATCCTCATCCATGTGAAGGATCCTCCTTCCAACATGCTTGGAATGGCTTCAGCAAATGTGTCCATCACTTCTTCCTCGAAGTGTCCTCGATATGAAGAACGCCAAGCCTCTCTCCGAAGTACTTGAAATTAACCCTAGCTAGTGGCTTCATCAGCACATCTGCAATCTGCTTGTCCGTCGCAACATACAGGAGCTTCACAGCTCCTCTCTGCACCATATCCCTAATATAGTGATATTTGATCTCTATGTGTTTCGACCTGTCATGAAACACTGGGTTCTCGGACAGCTTCACACAACTCTGGTTATCACAGAAGATACCAGTAGCCTCCAACGGGAGATCAAATAACTCAGACAGTAGCTTCCGTAGCCATACTGCCTCACAACTATCTGAACAGGCTGCAACATACTCTGCCTCAGCTGTACTCAGTGCTACACAGGACTGCTTCCTGCTAAACCAAGAGATCACACCTGATCCCATACTGAAGCAACACCCAGATGTGCTCTTCCTGTCTGCAGCACTGCCAGCCCAATTTGAATCAACATAACCCTGTAGGTTAAACTTTTGATTTGCTTCATACTTGAGCCCATAATCCACTGTACCCTTCAGGTACCTTGAACATGCTTTACAGAAACCAGGTGAACACTCCTCGGATCCGTCAGGAACTGGCTCAATGTGTTCACAGCAAAGCAAATGTTTGGTCTCATGTTCGTCAGGTACATCAAGAACCCAATCATCTGATGGTACATGGAGACATCAACCAGCCAAGATGAAGCATTACATAGAAGCTTCAGATTCGATGCCATAGGTGTGGCCATGGCCTTGCAATCCATCATCCCAAATCTCTTCAGGATATCCACTGTATACTTCCCTTGACCAAGGAAGATCCCTCCTGCACTCTACCACACCTCCATACCTAGGAAATAGTGCATCATTCCCAAGTCCTTCATATCGAATTCAGTAGCAAGCTTCCTCTTAGTATCTGCAATCAGTCTGTCGTCTCCTGTTACAAATAAGTCATCCACATACAGGAGTAGAATCACAGGATTCCCTTCCTCAACCTTGTAGTAAAGGTTAGAGTCTGCTTTACTCTTGGTAAAGTCCAAGCTAGATAGAAAACTATCCATCCTACCATACCAAGTTCTGGGAGCTTGCTTCAAGCCATACAAGGCTTTCTTCAATCTTTACACATATGACTCCCTGTCATGTATTTCAAAACCGAGTGGTTGTTCCACATATACTTCCTCTTCTACTACACCATTTAGGAAAGTAGTCTTGACATCCATCTGGTGTATTTTCCATTTCATTGTTGCAGCCAGGGAAAGTACTATTCTGATGGAAGTATACCTGGCTACAGGTGCAAAGGTTTCTTCATAATCTATTCCTTCTTTATGAGAGAAACCACGAGCTACGAATCTTGCTTTGTATTTTTCTACACTGCCATCTGTAGCATGCTTGATTTTGTAGATCCACTTGGAAGTCACAACAAACTTCTCTTTAGGTCTTGGGACAACATCCCAAACATCATTCTTCATTATTGATTGGTATTCCTCAACCATAGCATCCTTCCATTCTTTCTTTTCTGTTGCCTCTTCATAACTGGAAGGGTCTTTGTTCATAATGTCACAGAGTAAAGCAACATAACTGGTATGTGATCTGGTTCTCTTCTTTGTTCTGTGTTCTTCTTCTGGAATGCCAAATCTTTCTGCATCATGAATGAGCTCTCTAGCCCATACAGGTTTCCTCTTGTGAGACTTATCCTCACGGGGTGGATCTACAGGTTCTTGTGGATCTTCAAACTCATGAACAGCTTCTGGAACTGCTTCAGTCATGGTAGTGTCTTGAAACCTTGTTTCCTTAGGTTCTTCATAAACTTAGATGGGTGCCTTCCTCGATTTGATGAATGCTGAGTTTTCATCAAATGTTACATCCCTGCTGACATCAATCTTCTTGAACCCTGGAAAGTATATTCTGTAAGCCTTCGAGCTTTCACTGTAACCCACAAAGATACCTTTCTTTCCTGAAGGATCTAGTTTAGTCCTCTTTTCCTTTGGGACATGAGTATATACTGGACAACCAAATATTCTGAGATGACTGACTTCATGTTTCTTACCAGAAAAGACCTCTTCTGGTGTCTTGTTGTCCAATATCTTGTGGGGTGTTCTGTTCTGCACATATACAGCTGTTCTAGCTGCTTCTGCCCATAGATGCATAGGAAGATCCTGGTCATGCAACATTGCCCTTGCTGCTTCCATGATAGTTCTGTTCTTCCTTTCTTCAACTCCATTTTGTTGAGGATTATAAGGAGCAGTCAACTCCCTCTTAATCCCTGAATCACTGCAAAGCTTCTTGAAGTCACTTGAGGTGAATTCTCCACCATTGTCGGATCTGAATGTTTTGATCTTCTTGTCAGTTTGATTCTCCATCAAGGTTTTGAATTCCTTGAATTTATCAAGCACCTCATCTTTGCCCTTCAAGAAGTATATCCAAGTCTTCCTGGAGAAGTCATCAATAAATGATACATAGTAAACATACCCACTTAGGGAACTGGATGACATAGGGCCACATACATCTGAGTGGATGATTTCCAGAATGTCTTTTGCCTTGCTTTCACTGCTTGGGAAAGCCTTCTTAATATTCTTTCCTTTGGCACATCCTTTGCAAACACCTTCATGTTTGGTCTTGATTTCAGGAAGACCCTCTACTGCCTTGCTTGCAATTAGAAGTGCCCTATAGTGCATATGAGCAAGTCTTCTATGCCAAAGTTCACTTGGCTCCATGGATTCATGTACCATGGCATGTTCAGGTTGTCCCTTCAATTTATACAAGCCTCCCTCTTGCTCTCCAATCACTACTGCATCATCTATGTTCTTTCCCTTTGGCCACATTAGGACTTGGCCATCCACAAATGCAACCCTCATACCTTTTGCATCCAATGCAGAGATGGAGAGTAAGTTCTTCTTGAGTCCAGGCACATAAAGGACTTCTTTCATCTTCAAATATTTTCCAGAATCTAGGTTGTAGGAGGCTTCACCACTTCCTTTGATTGGGTATTGATAATCATCCCCAAGTTTCACCTTATGGGGTGATTCATGTTCAGATAGGTTCACAAAAGATTCCTTGAACCCAGTCATGTGTTTGGAAGCCCCAGTATCAATCAACCAATCATTACAACCATGGGAAATAGTACCTGTGAGAGCAGAGATCAGAACATACTCTTCTTCACTTGATGAGTCATCATCACTATCACTTTCTGCCCTAGCCTTCTTCTTTGGGGGTTCATCATCTTTGGCAGCATGAGCATGAAACCTTCTTTTGCTGCCCTTCTTCTTCTTACCGGAGTTGTTGTTATTATCCCTTTTGTTCTTGGGACAATCTGAAGCAAAGTGACCCTTCTCATTGCATGTGAAGCATCTTAGGTCTTTCTTATTCTTTTGATAGGATCTATTGTGGCGAGAGTGATCCTTCTTGGTTTTGCTTCTTTTGGTGTGAACTGCAAGAGCTTGATCTTCACTTCCCATCTTTTCTTCACGAGCTATAAGTCTAGCTTCTTCTTGAGAGCATTCTTCCCGAAGTCTACTGAAGGAGATCAACTTCTTCCTTGCACAAATTCCTTGAATGAAGGAATCCCATGACATGGGTAGGCCATTTAGAGTGGTCATCACCACTTCACCATTCTCCACCATTTCATCTACTGCTTCTAATTGTTCCTTGATCTGGGAGACCCTTGAAAAATAAGATTGAATGGTTTCTCCATTCTGAAACTTCACTGCTTTCAATTGGTTCCGCAGGGTCATCTTCCGATTTATGTTCTTTCCTTCAAATAGCTTGGTCAAAGATTCAAACATCTCTTTGGGTGTCTTAAGAGAAGACACATGAGGTATGAGATGGTCTTTGATAGAATCAACAATGATTCTCTTTGCCTTGACCAAGTTCTTCTTGTGTAATGCCTTGGCTTCTTCATCCTCTGGGACAGGGATGTCTTCTTTCACATATGAGTCCAACTCATTCTCTTCCAGGATTAACCCAATCCTATACTTCCAGGCTCGGAAGTTATCAGCCCCTTCAAGCTTATCCTCAAGCTTGGTGTGGAGAGACATCTTTAAGAGTACTTCAAATGGAAATAGAAGAGATTTAGGACTTACCACTTGAAGTGCTGAAAACTGGATCTGATCCCGGATTAGGGTTTGTTAGAGAAACCCTAAAAATTCAAAATGTGAATTTCAAAATTCCGAAAGGATAGAAAGATGCGCCTTGGAGAGCTGATCAGCCTGGTGCATTCAGAATTTGAGATCAGCAAAGTCTTGCCCTTCAAAATTGCCTTTTTGTCCTCCCGGGTTCACTAGGGAGAGCCCTGAATTAGGGTTTAAGTTTCCCGGATATTTACCCAGCCAAAAATCTCGATCCAAAGCTCTAAACTTCGATTTTTGCAAGGAGCTTCCAGCTGAGCCTTCAGATTCCAGAAATTCCTATTTTTGTGGAAACCCTAATTTTTAGGGCCAAATCTGAAAATGCTCGAAATTGAATTCTGATTGGAGAGATAGATGCGCCTTGATGAGTAGAGTCAATCTACTATACTGATTTTCAAAAATCTGTGGAGAGAAACCCAATAAACAAGGAACACAAGCTTCCGTCACTGCAAAATGTCTTCTTCTCAGGTTAGCTCTGATACCATGTTAAATTTTGAGTATTAATTCACAATACTATAGGATCTTTGCTGAGAGAATAACATTTACAGTATATCAATGCATGACAATCATAATATGACAAGCATCACAAGCATCACAAGAATCAAAAGCATAGAGACAAGAGACATAGAGTTTCCGTGGGGAAAACCCTAAGGTGAAAAACTCCACAACTTCCTCAGAGATAGAGAGAGCAATGGCTCAACCAAAATACAACCAAATAACACTGAGATAGTCTCCTAGTAGATGATCCTCCTCCTCCTCACTAGTACGCCACTTTCAGATAGATAGTGAGTTACTTTTCCGAGTGAGTAAAATAGAGATCTCCTATCTCTATTTATACTCACCTTTTTTCCCAGTGACCTACTGGGGCCGACTTGTCTACTTAGATACATCCACATTATATTATATATAAATCAGGGCCGACCCCACATGGTAGTCTAATAACCTATCGGCAAGTACACACACTTGCGACACTTGTCAATCCACATGACGACACTTCCTTATAGAGGAATAACACATCTCTTATAAGGGTACAATAAATATATATATAATACATAGATGAAATACATTCCGAAGTTACATATACATCAACAACAACATCTTAGTGTATAGACTGAGATTGTTCAGAAACTTACCTTGGAATCCTCTGAAAAAAGTGTGCTTCTGCTTGGATGTAGGATTTGAGTGTGTCTACAGCAAATTCTGTTACAAAGCCTCCTAGCATATGATCGACCCAATAATCAACTGTGCATGACAACCGGCTGTCCAACGCTTTAAGCTGCGCTATGAGCTCGGGAGTCCACTCTGTAGGAATTCCTCCTTGGAAATAGTTTTTCTTCTCTGCGAGTCGCGAGATCCATGCATGCAGCTCATTTGGAAATGATGCCCAAAAGATCTCGTGAATGTCGTCCAACAGATATCTATCCGACCACTGTGTGTCGCTTAGACACGGATGTCTATTTTCTTGTCTGTTAAAATATCTTATGGTCTTATCCCACCAAGCTTGGATTTCTGTCTTTTCAGGATGCCAATAGTCAGATCCTTTGGGGAACTGATATTCTTCTTCACACATCGTGATTGCAACTCATCATGGATTCTAGCATGGAAACAGAACCATTTGTTGGCTTAAACTGACCCAGAGGTTTCCAATTAGACCCACGTTCTTTGCGGTTCTCCCTTTGACCAACAAAACCCCTACGCACTGGCCCTTTCGGCAACAACCTGCGAGCAGGTTGAGGTCTCACCCGAGGTGTATCTTATGGGGTATTGCGGAATCAGGTTTCCATAGTAAATGATGAGTTCTTTATATGAACAAGCTGCGCAGTGCAGGATAGAAGGAGTGCAATGTGGGGAAAAGTGATGCGGTACGCAATAGGATCTACGCTGCAAGCAGTACTGCGCAGTGGAGGAAACACTGTGGGCCTCACTAAGGGTTTCTTACTACTGCAAATCTTCTACTGGAACTGCGAATCACCCACACTTATCCTCTACTTGGAAGATCTCGAAAACATTAAGGCATTGAAATGAATATCACTCATCCATTCCTTCAGGCACATACTGGTTATCTTTCTAGCATTCGTTCAAGAACTTGGGTTATTACAACATGAACTGAAATGATAGACATGACTAACTGTGCCGCGTTCCTTCACTGTGTTTAAGAAAGTATTAAGCTTAAATGACTAATTCATGATCTTAACATATAATTAAAATGTTCGCCATTCATCTGTTCACGTGGAACTTAGCATATCATTCCCAAACTTCGCCTATTGGTGAATGCATATCAAAGTTCTCCTACTACAACATGCAAGGAAACATTCAAACATTCATTCTACAGATAGACAGTCATCCATTCATAAACATCATCACATAACACAGGATTTAATGTGGTTCACTTCCCTGGATGGAAAGCTACGTCCACAAGAATGGTTGGTAATATATTTCTTTCAAAAGGGATGGGGCAACCGTTCTTAGTCTGTGCACTCAGCTGTAGACTCTCCTTTCTCTTGGCTAGGTCTCTCCGCACAAAGCTACAGATCCTTTACAATATTCTTAGCTTAGAGATATTTTACAATACAAAAAGGTTATCTCAAGATTACTCTAATAACTAGCATCTAGTATCCAAAATAGAGCAACCCCCATCCCATACAAAAGTGTCTTCTTAAATAGATCATGCCCGAAGTTCATGTCTATACAATGTCGAAGACCTAAAACCCAAAACCCTAAGGGTTTTCAAAACTGTGCCGATTTTCCAAACTGGCTTGCTAGCTCCTGATAACATCTGCTTGATCATGGCGGATCTCCACATCCTCATTCTATCACTATCGGCCTTCCTGTCGCACGTGTTCCTATAGGCTGTTTCTGCCAAACCGTTTGTCTCTAACGGTTTTACCTTCTAAGTGTGCCAAACGTCGCTTTCCTTAACAACCCACGCGTGGTCGCCTTCCTGTTTTGCCTATGTCCGCTGCTCGAAAATCCTGGAATATCTTTCCAAAAATAGCTGCTACCAGTCGAGCTGGTAGCTACACTTGATACTTGTCCAGCACACCACTTTGTTGGCTCCACGTGGCCTCCTAACTCCGCAGCACTGCTTCGGCGTAGTACTGGTCTTTGCATCACGTCCAAAACTTTGATGCTGCATTCAACTCCGTAGTCTGGTCAAAAGTTAGATGCTGCACGCAACTTCGCAGCATATACTTAGTCAAAATTGTATTTCTGAGCTGCGCTCAACTCAGCTTTCCCTACTTGCCTCAAAAAGGTGCTTCCAAAATTTTATCTCAACCTGGGCCCAACAGGCAAACACTGATATGAAGCTACCGATCTTCAAAGGAACTGGTCTAGAAGACCCTAACCAACATTGGTTCTTTTGCGAAGCCATATGGAGTGTAAGACAAATCCACGATGATGCTGTGAAGAGAGCACATCTCATGACCACCTTCAGAGACAGAGCTTTACATTGGTTTATGAAGTACTCTCAGACACAACTGAGAACCCTCACGGAAATTAAAGATGTGCTTGTGCAAGAGTTTAAGAAACCCAAATCTGAATCTCAGTGTATAACCGAGTTGAAAGAAATAAAGTAGAACTCGACTGAAACGGTTTGGGAGTTTGATCAAAAGTTTAAGATGCTTTTGGACCAAGTAAGCTTTGTTATAGCTCCGCAACAGTACAAGGAATGGTTCATTTCTGCGCTATTACGCCATATCAGACTACCATTGATGCAGCAGAAGGTTGCATCGCAGGCAGAGGCCTTGGAAATTGCGATGAAGCTAGAGGCTTTGCCGATTGGTGAGACTAGTTCTGGGATGTCTCAGATCCAGAACCAGCTGACCACCCTGACACTAGAGCTACAAAGCATGAAAAATGGCAAAGAACAAAGGTATGAACCTAGACATGAGGTATGGTGTACAAGTTGTAAAGGAGAAGGCCATGACCGGGAGCATTGTCTAGTATTTCATGATTATCTTAATAGTGGTGCGCCCAACCCGATAAATCAGAATCAGGCCCCATGGTGTGAAATTTGTAGAACCACAGGACACAGATCTGAAGACTGCTATCTCATACAGAAATATGTGAAAACACCTAAAAATTTATACTGCACTTTCTCTAAATCAGTTGGACATGATGAATCCAACTGCCGTGCATATGAGCTAATGAATGAGAGAAAACGAGATATGGACTCAATGAGAGGTGCAGGATTGTACCGCGTACAAGAAGAAAATCAGCCAAAACAAGAAAACACACAATATGACCAAGGAGGATACAGAGGTTGTGGTGGTGGATACTGCGATAGAGGAAGAAATGCTAGTCCGGTGTAGGGAAGAGGCCGCGGCTAGGTCATTTGTTACAATTGTGGCCATCTAGGTCAAGTATCTAGAGATTGTGTTAACCCATGCACTACATGAAACTATTGTAAATCATTCGAGCATGTTATTGAAGACTGGCCAGTGCTAGAGGTGGAAATGTAGAAAAGAAGACGGACGGAGACCCCCAATCCAAACATCCAGTGGATAGTAGTAGAGAACACACCAGTGGACCCGAGCATCAATGTGGTCATGCGCAGTGGTGCTGAGATAGGCCACAATAGGGGAGAAGAAGCTTCCACGTCAGGGGAGGCTCACACAAAGCAGACCCCTCTTGAGATAGTATGAATAAGGAAAGCTCCGGGAAAGATACCTGCTCTCGAACTATGAAAGAACAAGGAGATCTTCATCGATTTGCGGGATACCTTCATAGAACCACCACCCAAGTCACAGAGGATCCCGTTGCGCAGTGAATCACCACATGTTGAAGACATGCCAACCGCTTATGATAAAACAAGCACCACAATGGATGTCAGCACTTTCGTTGCGCAGTTCCTGCAAAGCTGCATGAAGTTACTAAAAAGTGAAAATGCCATAGTAGAGCTACAGAAGCTCATAAACCAATATGAACCACAGACGGGAATAGAAAATTCTAATAGTGCAGTACATCACATAAGGAAGCATAAAATAATAGGCCGAGAAATGAGGCTTACCGCGCAGATAGGATATTTTGAAATGGATGAAGTCATCCTTGATCTGGGATCCGAAGTGAATGTCTTGACTAAGCAGACATGGCATCAGATGGGTCGAACAAAGTTTTCATGGTCACCTATCTAGTTGAGAATGGCTAACTAGGAGAAAGTCATAACTTTTGGCCAGTTACTTGATGTGGTGGTCGACATTGATGGAGTCCAAAGTCATGCAGACTTTGAAGTTATCGAGATTGTGGATGATAGTCAGCCTTTTCCTGCACTGTTGGGAATTGACTGGGCTATTGATAACTTGGCTATCATAAACCTAAAGACAAAGAAGATGATATTCGAAGGAAATCATCTTAGGGTCATCGCACCATTGGATCCTGCAGATGGTGACAGATACATCGAGCCAATTCAAGAGGAATCCAAGGCTAAGGACTTGGACAGACTGTACCAGCTCACTGCGAACCAGGAAGATTACATTAATCCTACTGTGGATGGTACACTTAGCTAGAGATGTGACAGCTCCTGCGTCTCTAACTCAGAAGCAGGACTGGAAAATTGGCAAAGCCTCCTGCACGAAGTATCAGCAAGAAGGTACACACAGGTTACGAAATCGCTACGCTGGATCGGGAAGAAGGTAAGTCTCATTCCCACATATGATGGTTTTGCTAATGTTTACACTTTCATCCAAGAATATACTGCAACAATTCCAGATGAGCATAGGTTACCCACATTGGATATGGCATTACGCGACACACCAGCCAGATGGTGGGCTGAGCACAAGAAAACATTGACCACTTGGGATCAATGCAGGATTAAGATGCAGATTCGGTTTGCCAACATGGATACTTTACCCTTTGAGAAGTTCAATGGACAGAGAGATCCTAGTCAACACATTGAAGTCTGTTCGCAGGCATGGCTGGAAAGGCCACATGAATAATGGGTGCACCTGTTTGTGCATACCCTAGAGGATGACATTCCAAAGAAATGGTACCTAGACCTGGAGTTGCGCAGGGAAACCACTGATTGGGAGATGTTGAATTCCAACTTCCAGAGGGAATTCATCTTTGAGGACGAGAATCCACTGATCCATGAGGCATTGCATATAATTAAGGAATGCATATTCAGGGGAGACTGTCTTCGCGAAGATACGACATGGGAAGAATTCTTCGAGGTAGATATCGTTCCTGCGAACCTACACTCGGAATGGAAGAAATATGAAGAACATACCATAGAGTGTTATAACCTAGCTGAAGAAGATGAGGATAGCAAGGAAGCAGATGACGATGATCCGCGCAACATAAACATACTAGAATCAGAGGGTGCACGTGATGTAGAAGGATCTCCCTTGGAAATCCCAGATATGAGCGGACCGGTAAAGACACAGAAAGTGAATATTGGCACAAGTAAAGAGCCGAAGTTCGCATCAATTAGAGACTATTGGGACGATCAGACTATTGCGGAGATTGCATAAACTTTACATGAGTATCAGGAGCTGTTTCCGACAAAATTTACAGAAATGAAAGGAATTCTGGGAGACCTAGGAGTCATGAAGATCCCCTTGAATCCAGGCTCCAAGCCTGTGAAGCAGAGGCCATACAGATTGAACCCATGGTATAATTAAAGAGTCCGCGCAGAGCTGGATAAAATGCTAGAAGTAGGAATCATTGAACCTATCGAGGAATCCGAGTGGATTAGCCCCATGGTCGTTCAGGATAAGAAAATGAAGGGTGAGATCAGGATTTGTGTGGATCTTAGAAAACTGAATGATGCTTCTATGCACGACCCATTCCCCACTCCTTTCACAGATGAAGTGCTTGACAATGTTGGAGGGAATGAGGCCTATTCCTTTACTAATGGTTTCTCCGGATACCATCAGATCAGAATTGATCCTGAGGATAGGCATAAGACGATGTTTTCTATAGAATGGGGGTCGTTCTAGTATATAATAATGCCCTTTGGCTTGAAGAATGCACCTGCCATCTTCTCCAGAGTTGTCATTGCATCTTTTAAAGATTTCATGCATAAGTTTCTGGAAGCCTATTTTGATGATTGGACTGTGTTTGGTCTATTGAAGAACCATTACGCGAATCTCAGAATGATGCTTGAGAAGTGTCGACAACATCAGATCTCCTTAAATCTAAAGAAGTGCATATTCTGTGTTCCATACATAATTTTACTCGGACAAATTGTCTATAAGCAGGGATTGATGGTGGACCCTCCGAAGATTGCCATTATTGTGAATTTTCCCACACCAACTTCCGTTAAGATGTTGCGCTCTACCTTAGGACATACTGGATATTACAGGAAGTTCATAAAGGGTTATGGGTAGATAACCGTAGCAATGGAAAAGCTGCTAAAGAAAGACACACCGTTCATTTGGAATGCAGAATGTGAACAGGGTTTTGACACACTTAAAGAAAAGATGGTTACTGCACCGATCCTAGTCTTCCCAGACTGGGCAAAGCCATTCCATGTTCATGTTGATGCATCATGCATTGCCCTAGGAATTGTATTAGCTCAGCCGAGAGAAGGAGGTATTGACCATCCCATTTCATTTTCAAGCAGAAATATCTCGACAGTGGAGAAAAATTACACTACTACTGAGAGGGAAGGCCTTGCGATGGTATATACACTGCAGAAAATTTAGACATTACTTACTTGGTGCGCACTTCCTTATGTTTACTGACCATTCTGCATTGAAATACTAGGTCAATAAGCCAATGTTAGGGGGGCACATATGCAGATGGCTATTGCTATTCCAGGAGTATGATTTTGAAATTGTTGTTAAGCCCGACAGGCTGAACTTGGGACCTGACCATCTCTCTAGGATTGAGTCGGGGGAAGATCTGACAAACATTGAAGATAGTCTGCCTGATGCGTAGTTATTTGCTATACAGGTTGCCGATGGTTATTATAAGGACATCATCGAGTTCTTAACAACAGGGTTGGCACTGCAGGAGTTCTCTGTCCAGCAGAAGAAGTAGCTGGTAGTGCGCGCCGCAGACTTCACTATTATTGCAGGCCAGTTATACAAACTCGGACCGGATGAAGTCTTGTGCTGATGTGTACTAGACCATGAGAGACCATTCATCTTAGCAGATGCACACTGAGGGATCGTAGGAGGACATTATGCAGGAAGGGATACTACGCAAAAGATACTACGTGCAGGGATATGGTGGCCTACGCTCCATAAAGACTCTAAAGAATACTGCCGAAACTGCAATGTATGTCAGAGGACAGGAAAACCTTCGCGTAGAGATGAAATGCCACTTAATCCGCAGTTGACCTTGCAGGCATTTACGAAATGGGACATTTATTTTGTGGGACCTATAAACCCACTAGGGAAAAGAACTGGTGCGAGGTACATCATTACTACAACTGACTACCTCACCAGATGGGTAGAAGCAAACCGATGAAGGACTGCAGCGCAGTTCATTTTTGAAGAAATATTGTCAAGATTCGGGTGCCCAAAGATTTTGATGAGTGATTAAGGAACTCACTTTTTAAACTGGACTATTGAAGCTCTCACAGAGGAATTCCATATCCATCATCAGTGAGGTACACCATATCACCCGCAGGCGAATGGCACTGTTGATGCTTTCAATAAAATACTGGAGAATGCGCTGACTAAAGTTTGCAACGTGAATAGAGATGATTGGGACCTGTGCATCTCATCTGTGTTATGGGCATACAGGACCACTTGCAAGAAATTGACGGGACACACACCCTTTCGGTTGGCTTATAGACAAGAAGCTATAATGCCAATGGAGTACATTGTCCCCAGCTTGAGAATCGCAGCATTCACAGGGATGGTAGACCCCACAACGCTAGAAGAAAGGTTGCTACACCTAGTTGGGTTGGAGGAAGATCGTGTCATCATCGACTTCCACTAGCAAGTCCAGAAAGACTGCGAGAAAGCATGGCATGATCGCCATATAAAGAACAAGTGATTTCAGGTAGGTGACCCATTCCTCCTGTATGATAGTAAATTCATGAAGTTTCCTAGTAAATTTAAGATGCATTGGCTTGGTATACTGTGATAATTGTTACTGACACTGGTGCAGTCCAGTTAGCCAATTTAGCGGGCGATACCCTACCAACTTTGATAAATGGAAGCAAGCTAAAGCTGTACCATGATAGCCCAACTTCCCAGAATCTTGAATGATAAACAGAGGGAGAAATTTCTAAGTTTCAAGTGTAGTTGAAATTGGACACTGGAAATGTAAAGGAGTATGTACATGTACGATAAGTAGAACAATGTATGTATCGCGCAACACTGTTGAAGCTGCGTGGGGGAAAAAAAGAAGAAGAAGAAGAAAGGAAAGAAAAATGGAGCCACACAGTTTAAACATCGACACCGCGAAGTAACTGCGCAGGATCAGAGATGGATTGCCACGTAGCTTGGTGCAATACTCATAAAAATAGCCGTTACTGTGCTTTTGAGAAAAATATAGCCATTAGGTGACCGTTGCAAGAACTCGCTTGAGCATTTGACGAAAAGATAACTGTTCTGAACACGCTGACGATGAAAGGGAGTGAAGGATCTACTCAAATTGGCCAACGGACACCACATTAAATGCTCATCTAGCCGTTGAAAGGAGCCGGGGGGGGGGGGGACTCAACTGCGCCCATAAATAACACCGCATAAGGACTCGCGGGAATTACCAGACACTTAGAATTTTCATGCATTCGCTATTGTGTTAGAAACCCTTAGCCATATTCCTGAAACAATTAGCTACTATCGCCAGTGAATGTCCAAATCACCAGACAGAGAAGAAGAGCTCAGACTTCAAGAAGCAATCTGAGTCTTTCAACACAGGGGGATTGCAGAGTTAATGAAAACCCCTGCCAGGAAGGTTGTACTCGAACTCGGTCAAGCGTCTAGAAGATCACCTCGACATAATCCAGCCATGCAGGACAAAGGGAAAGACACAGTTGCACCACAAAGCAAGACTCCCAAGATCTTTCAGAACGAACCCTTGAAGTTGACACCGGAGTACATATCACCATGGGCGCTGGATGCCCCAGTCTTTAAACTGGTCAAGAGTGCCCGTTATGAAATGCCCTTGTCGCCAATTTCGAAGCACGTAGAGGTTTCCCAGAACCTGCTGGGAAAGATCCCGGAGTGTAAATGGGAATACTATGACCTCCTAGGCATACAGAAGGAAGAACCCCACGATCCCAAGTACCCACAGTTCCAGCCTGACTAGTACATGTGCTGGAAGAAAGATGCTAAGGGCATATTTAACTTGGTCGCCGAAAGCTGGTTGATGCTAGTAGTGGAGTCCGGATTGCTGAACCTGCTCCGACTACCTCATTTTGATCGTTCACCAGAACTTAATGCAGTGGTTCACACTTTGATGGCGCGAATCCATTAGGGATACCTATGGCTAGACAGAAATGTTGATGTGAACATTGACTTAATCTACCGCGCCACCGGACTAAGCAAGCGCGGCAAGGATCCCAAGCATTTCTTCCAAGGGAAGAGTAAGGAAAAAGACGTTGTTGTGAAGATGAAGAAAAACCATGCATTGGTGAAAGGAAAAAGAGGCTTTCCAACAGAAGAAATCGAAGATAAAGCGACAAGATTTGTCACACAATTGCTCGCAGGGAAAATCCTAAGAACAACCAGGCCCCCGGAGGTGCCTGCGGGAATAATACTACTCGGTGCCGTAGCGGCTGAAGGGACCCAATTCAATTGGTGTCACTACCTTCTAAATGAGTTCATGGATGAACTCAATGATACCTAGGAGAATGGAGGTCAATTCTACTTCACGTGGTTGATTATCCTCATTGCATTCGTAGGATGGAAGGAACCGGAAAAATATGTCAGTGTAATTACAGAAAGCAATGATCCTAGAGGATTCCGCTATGCCAACCTTTGGGAAAATATGAACGCAGAGCGGAAGCATGCGACAGTTGAATTATTCTACCAGTATTACGCCCAGCTGTGCTAGGCGATCACCCGTACGTTGCGCATTACAAAGCAGGTAACGTTGAGGTACATTCACGCTATTGATTTTGTGGTGGACATGTGATGTAATTTTATTTCACCCAAAGCAAGGATGAAGAAGCCAGAATGGTATGCGGGTAATTACCATATGTACGAGGAAGACATTGACATCCTCATGAGCGACTGGCTGGTTGAATTCCGTGTCGAAGTCATGGATGTCGAGACTGATTCAGAAGAAGATGAACTAATCCCGCTATCATGCCCTATTGTTGAAGAAAAAGGAAAGAGGAAAGAACTTGAAACCCCGTAAAAGCCAAAGGCAGGGAAGAAGATGAAAGCAATAAAGAGTCAATCTGAGATAGTGCTGAACGAAGAAGACTTCGACATGATTGCAAAAAAGGTCTCAGAGTAGATGGGGGAGCTAATGACAGAAAAAGACAAGAAGGACAAGGTCATACAGGATGACCTACAAAGGACCAGGCTCGCATTGAAAGGGCTTATGAAAAAGATGGACGATGTCCAGAAGATCCTACCCTTGCTGTCGGCAGGAACCTCGCAACAGACACCGCCACAGCTAGCCATAACGCTAACTTCAAAGACCAGATTTGTTCATCTGGACCCATTGGCCATCTCAGTACCAATGTCAGAACAACTCGTTCAGGACACAAAGGGTGTCGAGTGGGTAGATATTGACTTGGCTAAGATTCCTTTGCCTGGATTACACTTTATGCACATGCAGATCGTCGATGAGATGCATTAAAGAACAGTAGATTCCATGAAGTCGCAGGCGGAGCTGCAAGATGAAAACAGGCAGCTCAAGGACTCTCGGTCTCGCACACAGATACAATTTTATGATGAACAGGACCGTCGGCTACGATTGGAGAACACCATTACTGATGTCACAAAAGATATTGAAGATTTAGAACTCCAGGACGTTCCTGCAGACACCGTTCTGAGGATTGGAGAAAGGGTGAAATCTTTGAAGATGGAATTACAAGATAAAGAGATTCTTCATGAGGCCGATCTTACCGCCTTGAAGGAAAAGCTCAATACGCAGACACCATTAACTGAGCAACAGTTAAGAGAGCAAGCAGTTAGCGCCGTGGCACATAACATAACCAGTGAGATGGCTAAGTGCCAATATTTGTTGGAGAAGGTTTCAAAGGCATTCACTTCCCTTGAAGAGGATCAAGGGCTATTGCAGGTAAAGACCATGGTAAAAGAAAAGCAGACCGCGCTAGAACAATTGGACGCAGAGGTCAAGGCTCTGCCACCCAGGGATAGGCTTCCGATTTATAGGGAGATCTCAAGATTGAAGAATGAGGTCCAAGCATTAAGAGAAAAAGAGACTGAGATGGATAATCAGTCGCAGCAACTCCTAGAGGATGCCACAGCGGTATCACAGCAGATCAAAGAGAAGCTGAAAGATCTGCACGACCAGGAGGAGGTACAAGGACACATTGGAGAAGAGATAACTCTGAAACTGCTTGATACAGTAAATCAAGTCGAGCAAGACACCAAGGAAGCATTGGAACAGTTGATCGACACTTACAATAAGTTTGCGGCCAAGCTAGCTCCAAAGGTCGTGGAGCAGATCCAGAAGGCCGAAGCAGAAGGTGGCTCGGGGATGAGCCACATGAAAGTGTTAGGGGCATGTTGGGCCTGGCCCAAGTTGGGGAAATTTTGGTTAACACAAGGAGGTTGAGCTGCGGAGTTGAGCGCAGCTCAACAAAAGATATAATTTTGTACAAGTATGGGGGATGCTGCGAAGTTGTGCGCAACAACCAAATTTTGGCAGTACCGCGAAGATCAGCATTGCAAGGAAGCAGTGCTACGAAGTGATCAGGCCACATGGAGCCAACAAAGAGAAATGCTGGACGAAGGGAAGGTATAGGTACCGGATAGACCAACGGTGGTCTAATTTTGGCAAAGATGCTCTAGGATGCCGAGCTGTGGGCATGAGCATATAAGGAAGGCGGCCAGTTGTACGAGATCGTTAGGCAAAGAATGACTCAGGGAAAGCGACAGCTGGGCGTGCTTAGTGGTACGAGACCGTTAAGTGGAGAACGACACTGAGAAAGCAACTGGAGGTTGAGCCAGTTGTACGAGGCCGTTAAGAGGATGAACGGTATGCAGAGAAAGTGACTAGGAGCTGAGCCAGTCGTACGAGTCCGTTAGTGGAAGGGCAGCTCGATGAAGATGACTTGTTGGTATGCGCACAACAGGAAGGATGAAAGCAACAGAACAAAGGCATGGAGGACTGCCACAAAAACACACTCGCTACCAGAGGCCAGCAGGACGGTTTAGAAGAAACCGTAGCAGTTTTGGAAACCCTAAGGGTTTCAGTCTTCAGCATTGTAAAGACATGACCTTCGGGCATGGTCTATAAAAGTAGACATTTTTGTAAGGGAAGGTGTTGTTACTTTTTGTTGTCCTTTTTGGGGTTCTCAGAGGGCTCTCTCATTGCTTTTTGTTGTTGATGTATTGTAAGATCTTTTCTGAAGAAGAAGCCATTGTAACGGCTCTGCAGCTGTGTGCATAGAGACCTAACTGAGAGGGAAGAGAGGGTCTGCAGCTGAGTGTGCAGACCAAGAGCGGTTGTCCCCTTCCCATTAAAGATATATATATAAAAACCATTCTTGTGGACGTAGCTTCCCACCCGGGGAGGTGAACCACGTTAAATATTGTGTTGTGTGATTTGAGTGGAACATTGTTATGTATGATTGAATTTACCTGTTTTCTGTAGATGAATATCTGAATATTTCCTTGCATTCTGTTATGTGAATATTTTTGTATGCATTTGCCATCAGGTGTTATACCTCTATATTTCACGGTGTCGCACCCCCATCACAAAACAAGTTGACGACACTTTCCCTACTGTTTTGAACCATCCAGAAGAGACAGATGATGAGTCAACCTTGAAGGTAAATCCACCCTGGCAAGTTTTGACCCACCTTGGACTTTATTTCTACACACTACCGCGCCTTGCTATGTTCCCCAAACGCGGCACTAGACACTACCGCGTGCTACTTTTTCCTCAAAGCGCGGCAGTGCCGCGTTCTGCAGACTTTGCAAGGCGCGGCACCCTTTTAATAGTTTTTTGCCCTTGGCTTGTGGGATCTTGGATTTTCGAAGATAATGGAAGATTGGGTTCCTTGATTCGATCTCAACTCATCTCCTTCGATTAGAAACCCTGATCCACTTATCCCTCCTTAGATCCACTCATCTCTCTTGTTGGTTAACCTCACCATTCACTATAAAAGAGAGGCATGCCATTGGAAAGGGGGAGGACTCTTGAGAGCACCAAACTTATGGTCTTGCAGCATTGTGGAGATAGCTAGAGGAGAAGACACTTGGAGTTGGAGGATTGGCTTGGGCATCAAGCACCCTTTGTAAGTAATCTTCAAGTCGTAATGGAATAACTTGTCTTGTTTTCCCAAATCATTTGTGTTAATCTTGTTTTAATGATATGATTTGTATCTCTCATAGATTTAGATCATAACTCATGTTTTCAGATTGCTAGAGAATAGTACATGCTTGTGTTTTGGTTCCATTGTTAACAGGTTTACTTGTGAGGACTTGGAACTTGGAGCAAATATCAAAGACAAGCATTTGGACATAAGGTCAGTTAAACTCCTTCTATTCTCTCCAACATTTTAATTCTGAGATGTTTGTTAGATCTAGGGATTCAAGGTTGCATTTGTTTTGTCTGTTCTTAGCCTAGAGTTAGTTAAAGTCTACTTTAGCCTAAGGGAATTTTGACTTATCCGTAGGGCAGAATTCCACATAACAAGAATGGCGACTCCGCTGGTTTTGATTACTGCTTGATTGATTTAATTCACAGTCATCTATATTTGAATTGTGAGTTTTTATTGCATTTCAAACCAGCTTGAATTTTGGTCCTTTTTGACCCTTATTCACCCCTCCTCGCAGTATTTATCTCCCTGTTCAATTACTGAGTCCCCTGGGTTAGCAACAGCCCTGAAAACTTTATTTTTTCTTTTCCAGTTGCGTTTTTTTTCCTCTTGCCACAGTGCCGCTCCCTCTTAACCAATTCCAGCGCGACAGGTACACAGTGCCGCGTCCTAGGCATTAATACCAGAGCGGCAGTTACACAGTGCCGCGCTTCATCCAGGCTATAGCCCGCGGTAGTGTCTGCAAGTGTGGAAATTTTTTAATTTTTGCTTGGTTTCCTGAGTTTCTCCCTGCCTCAGATAGTCTTTACTGTTGCCTGTTAGCATCTTGGTTAATTCCCAGTCTGTATGGTCTGCTTATCACCCAGTTTGTGACTTTGATTGATTGATTGAATTAAGTGGCACTTTTGACATATTGGTCATTTTTCAATTTGATTGCATTTGACTTGACTTTTTCCCCACAACCAACTCAACACCACTGTCTCCTGTTACTGAACGCTGTAGTTTTACAGTCATATTGGCATTATCATTTTCAGTCAATTAAAAAGATCATTGGTTGAGAGCAAATTTGTTGTTTAAATTGAAAAAGTCTAGTGGTATTTTGCATAGAGAAATGAACCATTAATTTTGCCATAGAAATTCTCATTATAGAAGCATTGTAGATTGTAAAATCAGTGCATTGAAAAGAGTATTTACTTTAGTTTGGCTTTTTTTATAAATCAAAAAGAAAAGAAAAATCTTTTACTTTGATTGCTTGTGAAAATTGTTATGCATATTTGATCGAAGAACCTCTATCTTTACCTTAGCTAGATTTCATCGAAGACAAAGGCTTGTTTATGATTCATTCTCATTTGCATGGTTTGAGTCGTCATAACACCATCAAGTTTCACGTCCACTACCCGATTGAGTAAAGACAACCACTAAAATTAATCACCCTAATTAAACCAACTTTAACCTCACTTGAGGAAATCAAAAGAATTTGGTAGTTAGGTAGGACACCGGGGATAGGCATCAAAATAATTCCCCCTTGTCATTTTCATCTGAGACATAGTCGTTGTCTTTAGGGAACTAAAATCCTCTAGTACTTATTGACACGGTCACAGCTAGTTTGTGGAGGGGCCTCCTGACTGTTTCCAACTGTTCAGGGGTTAAACGGCCGCGAGATTGAGAACCGGACGGACTCTGTGGAATACTGCACTCCACTTAGCCCTAAGGCAACATCGATCGCTGTCTTCTTCGGAAGGCTGAAGTGCCCAAAACCTTTTCCGACGTGTCATGAACGAGGTGGCTTAGTATCTATTCTACTAGGGCTCTTATACCCAGGATCCCTTTCGGTAGAGGGATATCCTTCTTATATCGGTCTCTCATGTTGTATTGTTCGACTTGGATTTCATCACCTTGCGAAGGATACAGCCTGTTGAGGTCTCCAGCTCTTAGTTAGGAGTTTTGCTTGGCGTCTCATCTTTGTAGAGGGTCATTTTTTCTTTGTAGGGACTGCTTGTTGGCATTCTGGCCATTTTTGTTGATTAGCTCGCTTATTGAGACACCGGTCTCAGTATAGATTTCAGAGCTTGCTTTTTTGGCCTGTGAGCCTTGCTTTTTCTAGCTCCTCTTTTGCACACTCGGCTGCATTAGAGTTTTTGAGTTCTTTTGTTTACGGTACTGCCCCCGATTTTCATTTTCCTGTCATCATGTCAGATCAACAACGAAGATCACGAAGACAACAGGGCCTAAGCCCTCCACCACCACCACTGCCACGGACTTCTGGTCCGCCTGCATCACGCATTCCTGCTCCTCCCGGCCGCGGTGCTGGTCGAGGCACCATTCCACCGCCGATACGTACAACATCTTCAGTTACGCCTGTAACTGCCACACACAGCACAGTCTCAGAATCTATTGCAGCTTCTATGACCACTAGCATGTCTGAGGCTTCCACTGTCACCTCACCCACTGTCATTCCAGATTCATCTGTAACAGTGGGCACAGTTACAGCAGCTGAACCTAGCACGACCCAGAGTACTAGACCAGATGTCATCCTTCTACCGGATACCAACACTTCCCGTCCATCAGACACTATTCATGATGATATAGACGGATCTATTGGCACCACAGAAGGGTCCGACCAGGACATACCTGGCTTAATTTCAGTCCCAGGCGGATACGTTGAGATCGTTGAAGATACTCGTCTACCTGACACACCTTTTGAACCTGATTATGGCTTCATAACTTCCCAGACGGAATTTCCGCCTGTCATTACTACGTCACCCAGTGTTCATCCTCAGGAGACAAGTTCTTCTAGCAACGTACCTCGCACTTTACATCTACCCAACATACCACCGGGACACGAAATCATGGCTTCCATCCAGTCTAGTATGGTTAGCCTAGCGAACTCTCCGTTAGCATCGGCACAATTTAGACGCAACACAGAGCAAATGCTTTCGACAGCGTCTAGATACCCCCCTGTTTCTCGTCCTTCTGACTATAGGGATCCCAACGTCCCGTCTAGCACAGAATTTCATCAATCTTTTGCAGACGGCTCAGGACCTTCGGACTTTACTACACCTAGGTTCCTGCCGGATCCCCAAAATCCTTTCCAGGATATGAACTCGGACCCAGTTCTCGTTGGTCCTCCTATTATTGAACACGTTATGGACGACACCGATACCCCTGGGCTAAATTCCCCACATTTGCTGTCATCACCTATGTTCGGTGCACATTCTATGAGGGATAACCCAGTTTTTTCTCCGTCCTCACCTGTCCAATATGGACGACCTCCTCCGCAAATCGGTACTTTTGGCGCCGTTGGCCAATCCATGCTATCATATTTGGCTAGCGGCGGAAGAACACCTAGTCATACTGCTGGATCTTCCGTTTCGACCGGAGGATCACCTTCAGCCATCATTTATACTATTTCAGGAGGTGGACAACCGACTGCAATGGTCCCTAACTCCAACTTACAAACCCTCCCTGGTGGGCCATCAACCCAACCAGCTGGGGGGCAACCTTTTGTTGAGAACCCCATTGTTAGTCAACAACCTCCAACTGGTGGGCCATCAACCCAACCAATCGGAGGACAACCTTTTGCTGGGAACTCAGTTCCCAGTCTACAGCCTCCTCACATAGGACCATCCAACCTAACTGCTGGCGGACAACCTATTGGCTCGCTCCAACAAGTTTCCCAACCAGCAGTGTCTACTCAGTTCGGTATGTACAATCCACCTGGCAGTGGGCAACCTTATTCCGGTGTTCCAACCGGACCTTACTCTCAACCACCCCTGTCAGGTATGCTTCCTTCTTGGGATCATCAAATCCCACAGAGTGGAGGGTACTCACTTTTTGGAAACTGGAACCAAGCTGGGGGGCAATCTCAGATTTCCCCCAACTTGAATTCTGGCTTACCTTACCCTTCGGCTGCTACAACTCCATGGAACCCGTCACTTCAATTTCCACTCGTTCCTCAAGCAGGAACGAGCCTTCCATGGACACCACCGTCGCAGCCACCCCCCAACCCTGCTATGGGAAATCCTCCACTTACACAGTATGGTGGCAACATCCCTGGAACACAACAATTCCAAGGAACTTTTCCCCAACAAGGAATAGCAACCATTCCTGGGTATCAACAGCCTCAGGGTACTATACCCACTCAGCAGAACACTTACCAACCGGCTGCTTACAATCAACCGGTTAACCAGATGGCTTACTATCCGCAGAAC
Organism: Larix kaempferi; assembly: GCA_027924585.1. Taxonomy (NCBI): domain Eukaryota; kingdom Viridiplantae; phylum Streptophyta; class Pinopsida; order Pinales; family Pinaceae; genus Larix; species Larix kaempferi. Next base: position 11,857,187 of record BSBM01001331.1, on the reverse strand, counting down.
TTCCAGCAGTATCCCGCGGGAAACTCATATGGGTATAACACACAGCAGCATGCTATGCAGGGTCCTCCAGGATTCTCTGCACCACATGGTTATTACTCATACCCACAGACCAACCGGCAACTTCCCTTTTTAGCCACACTTGATCTACCTGATTTGTCGAGGCTTATCAACGATCCTATATGGAACGAACCTCACTGGCCACCTATCCCAGCCAAACTACCATCGGACATTCCCAAGTTCGATGCTAAGCCCGGGGAAGACCCCAAGAACCACGTGATGACCTTCCATCTTTGGTGTTCATCCAACTCCTTGATGGATGATTCCATCCGACTTCGGCTCTTCCAACGTACGCTTACCGGAACGGCAGCAAAATGGTACATCGAGCTGCCACAGCACTCTTTTCGTGATTTCAACACTTTGGCTATGCAGTTTTTGACACATTTCCAGCTTCCCATCCGGTATGAGACTGGAACAAAACTGCTAACTTCACTGCGTCAAACCACTTCCACACACATTTCGGATCACATCCACGAGTGGCGAAGACGCCGTAGGCTAATAAAGGAACCTATTCCAGATCAGCTACTGGCTGATTGGTTTACAAAATCCTTTTTGCCTCCCATAGCCAGAGATATTGCTATGCGCGGACCTGTTACGGAAGAACAAGCCATCTCGGCAGCACAATACATGGATTTAGTATATACTCAATCCGGTACTTTACATGAACTTCTTCCACATGCTTCCCGCGTTCACACTGATCCTACAAAGCCTACTACTGAACCACCCATTGATGGTATCGTTGGTTCAGTTAAGACTCAGCCTGCTACCAACTCGACGGGGCAACAAGCTTCTGCTTCCCCCGCTTTTACCCAGGCCGCTTCAAAAGCTTCCACCTCTCCTGCTGTCTCCTCCGAAGTGAATGCAGTCCAATCTACATCACAACCATCCGGAGGAAAGAAGAAAAACAATCGTGGTAAACCCAAGAAGAACCAGCAGGAGAACCCCAAACCACAACCTACCCAGAATGACCAAAAACCACGTCGGAAAGCTAAGTTTCCCTGCTTGATTTGTCAAGATGATCATTATACGCATGACTGTCCCTACAAGGACGAGGTCCATAAGTTCGTTAAAGCATCCTCTCGACCGGCAGTGCTAACTGATCCTTTCCCCCAACAGCAACAGCAAATGGTTGCCCAGGAATCCCCACAAGGGGGCAACCCGACCAATCCTTCCCGTGGAGAGACGTCCACAAACCGCGAAATTCTAATGACAAGTAATGAGGAGATTAATATCACCACTCGTTCAAAGACGTATGATAGCCCCCCAAGTTCAAACAAACAATCGGAGACAGCCAAAGGCAAGTCTCCTGTTGAAGATCCGATTCCTATTCCCCCCCCTAATGGTCATCTCCATATCGAGAGACCACTTATGGATACAGTGCTACGCCCACCCAAGGGCACCATACGAAAGGCGACATTCAATCCGAATGCGCGAGCTGCCCAAAACTACAACATTGTTGAAGATTTGGCTCAAGCACCTTGCGCTATGTCAACTCTCGAGGTTCTCCAACACTGCCCCACGCAGCGTAGAACCCTACTTTCAGCACTGGGGGCATTGGACCCAGATACTTCAAACTCCATCATGTTTAACTTGGAGCACGCTAAACCTAGGCTTTCTCACCAGTTAGCCTTCCAGGTGCATACGAAAATCTGTGGAAATGTTATCCACCGCACAGTGTTAGATGAGGGTGCTTCCACGTCGATTATGTCTTTGAACTGCTGGAGAGCCCTCGGCTCCCCTGAGGTCACAACTTCTCCTACTACTCTTAGAGCGTTTGATGGACATGGTTTTCAACCATATGGACTCATCCCCTCAATCGGTGTTGAACTGGGGGGCAAAACAGTATCCGTACACATCGAAGTCGTAGATGCACCTTTGGATTACAACCTCCTACTTGGTCGGAACTGGTTCTATGCCATGACTGCCATAGCATCTACAGTCTTCCGGATTGTACAATTTCCTCATGAAGGGAAAATTGTCACTATTGATCAATTGGATTACTGTATCCCAGACTCCCATCCGAACTCCGCCAATACCGTTCCGTTATTGGATCAACCTCGGTACCGGTTCCAAGACATAGGTGTTGGTCTCATGAAGGATTCATCCCTCATTGGAGTTTTTCCAGAGCTGGGAACCCATCTTCAACCAGTCAACATGATTTCATCGCATGTCACCCCGTCCGATGATCCATGGGTGATCCCGAGTCCTACTCAGATCCAAGGCTATGGCAATTCCATGCCTTTGAACAGAAACCTTGCAGCTTATGACGCGATCCAATCAGCCACAGATTGGGTCGACTGTTCTACTGATCACACAGTGGCACAGCTCTCGACTGAAACTCATACACGCCCACCATTGTTTGATCCTCTCAACTTGATTTTTCCCACCGATGAATCAATCATAGAGGTTATGTGCGGTAATGAGCCACCATGGGGAGATTTTCATCATCGATCTTCATTCCCCACCATTCAGTCACTTGAGCCTGACACCAAATCCAGTGCTTCACTTGGGATGGTTCAAACCAAGTTCCCCACTTCCCTCGACGAAGTATTTTCTGAAGGCAACTTGGCCAATCTTATGGCAACCACTCCCATCGACATTTCAGTAAAGCCTGGTATCGTGGAAAATGTACACATTGGCAAAACATGTACTCCTCTCGAGACGGAGTTCTATAATGCCTACTTTAAAACTTTCCGCGATGTTTTCGCCTGGAGTTATGAAGAGATGCCAGGAATCGACCCGTCGATTGTGGTCCACGAAATTCCAACTTTTCCTGGCGCCCGACCTGTTCGGCAAAAGCTTCGACCCGTTCATCCTCGTAAGGCAGCCGCCATTAAAGCAGAAGTTGAAAAACTTTTGCGTGCTAGTTTTATCTATCCTGTCCCATTGACAGAATGGGTATCCAACATCGTCCCTGTAGCCAAGAAACAGGGAACAATCAGAGTCTGTGTTGATTACCGTGATTTGAACAAAGCTTGTCCCAAGGACAACTACCCAACTCCGTTTATTGACCAGATCATCGATAACTGTGCCGGAAGTGTTATCTTTTCATTTATGGATGGCTTTTCTGGCTATAATCAGATCGATATCCTCCCAGCCGACCAGCACAAAACGGCCTTTATCTGCCCTTGGGGGATCTTTGCATATCGGAAGTTACCTTTTGGCCTCAAAAATGCCGGGGAAACTTTCCAACGGGCGATGTCCTACGCATTTCATGACATCAAACATATCATAGAGCCATATCTCGATGACCTTCCCGCTCATTCTCGAACTCGGGAAGAACATCCAGATCACTTGAGTGCCATTTTCGAAAGGTGCCGGCGCTACAATATACGTTTGAACCCGCATAAGTGCGTTTTCTGTGTAGAAGCCGGAAAACTGTTGGGCTTCATAGTCTCCAAAGATGGGATACGTCTAGATCCCGCAAAGGTAGCAGCTATCATAGCCCTGCCTTCACCTACCAATATTCCAGAACTTCAATGTTTGCAAGGGCATGCAAACTTTCTACGCCGTTTTATCTGTAATCTGTCCGAGATAACAAAAGGCTACATGCGGCTTCTCAAGAAGAATGTTCCCTTCATATGGGATGATGAAGCCCAACGCTCCTTTGATAATTTAAAGGCAGCCTTAACCAAAGATCCTGTGATTCAACCCCCCAATTACACACAGGACTACATCCTTTATCTCGCAGCCTCGATTTCCACCATTGGTATGGTGTTAGTCCAGGAAGATCACAACGGCGTAGAGCATGTGGTGTACTATCTCAGCAAGAGTCTTCTCGACTCTGAAACTCGCTACTCACATGTTGAAAAGCTGGCTCTGGCAACAGTATTTGCTGTCCAGAGATTCCGTCACTACATCTTACTCCGTCGGACCACCGTCATCGCTGATTTCAATCCGATGTACTATATCCTCACACGACAAGTGCTTGGGGGCAAGTACTCCCGTTGGATTGTCATCCTTCAAGAGTTTGACCTGGAATTTGTCAAAGCCAAGTCTAAGAAATCTCTGGTCTTCGCTGAGTTAATTTGTCACTTGCCCCGTGCTACTGAGCAATCCGAGCCCATTGATTCTCTTCCCGACGAATCATTGTTCCTCATTAGCACGTCTGATCCGTGGTATGGGGATATTCTCTTATATCTCCAAACCCAACGCTTCCGTCCCGACCTCAACCACGATGAACGATGACGTATCAGACATCACGCAAAATACTACCTTATAGTGAACGATACTTTGTATCGGCGTGGTGTCGACACTGTCCTTCGACGCTGTTTGACCTTAGATGAGGCGGAACGCGTTCTCAATGACTGCCACGCTGGAGCATGTGGTGGTCATCTCTCTGGGATGGCTACGGCCCAGAAAATACTGCGAGCAGGATACTTCTGGCCCTCGATTTTCAAAGACTGCATTGAAACAGTCAAGAAGTGTCCGCCATGTCAATTCTTTCATAGCAAAGCACGCTCGCATCCTGCTCCACTCCATCCTGTCATTGCCGTCGGCCCCTTCTCCAAATGGGGCATTGATTTTATGCACTGTAAGCCCACTTCAGCCGGGGGGCATAGCTATGTCATAATAGCTGTGGACTATTTTACAAAATGGGCTGAAGCGATGCCTACGTATGCTGAAGACGGAAAAACAGCAGCGCATTTCATATTCAATCATATCATAGCTAGATTCGGTGTCCCACAGTCTATTGTGACCGATCATGGTTCCCATTTTAGGAATCACATGATCGAAGAACTAAGTGCCAAACTGGGTTTTCGCCACGAAAACTCAACCCCGTATTACCCACAAGCTAATGGCCAAGTTGAAGCCATCAATAAGGTCCTGAAACGAATGATTCAGCGCATTGTGGGTACCCAAAAATCCAATTGGCACTCAGCTCTGTTCTCAGCACTATGGGCATACCGAACCTCAGTGAAAAATGCTACTGGGTTCACACCATTTCAATTGGTATACGGCCTGGAAGCCATTCTCCCGATTGAATGTGAAATTCCATCACTCAAGATAGCCATAGAGCTACTTCCACACACTACTTCCGAAGAAGAACGGTTTCTATACCTAGCTAAGCTAGATGAAACTCGCCGCGACGCCGCTTTGGCTAATGAAGCTCACAAAAAACGCGTCAAAGCTCAATACGACAAATCCGTTCAACCTCGGATCTTCAATGAGGGTGACCTTGTACTTACATATGATCAGATGCATGATAAACTTGGAAAAGGTAAGCTTGAATCTATGTGGTACGGCCCCTTCATCATAAAACGTGTCTTAGAAAAAGGAGCCTATGAACTAGTCGACTGTGATGGTACGCCATTGGCACGGCCCCGCAACGGGCTATACCTCAAGCGTTTCTACGCGTGAGGTTACCCCCACGCGGGTTACTTCTTGTACATAATGTACTTAGTTTGCTTTTTGCTTTATTTTTTAGTGTGCGCGTGGATCTTATGTATCTACTCTTACTTTGACCCGTGCCTTTATGCGCAGATGTCTACCTACTTTGGATTCGCCGACGGTGCAAGCCGACATACCCGGAATCTCGCTTCCGCAGCGTGGGTGATCTATTCCCCCACTGGCGAGTTGATTTCTTCGGGAGCCAATTGTTTAGGTCCCGCAACCAACAATATCGCAGAGTACCATGCAGTCATTGATCTCTTGACAGAGGTTGCTTCACTCGGGATTGACTCCTTATCGGTCTTTTTAGATTCCCAACTCGTGGTTTCTCATCTAAACCGTGTTTACACAGTTCGCGATCCTACATTACTTCGTTTATTTCGAAGAGTACGCCTCTTGGAACGGTCATTTGATTTTATCACATATCAACACATACCGAGAGAATTCAATTGTATTGCCGATTCATTGGCTAATTACATTTTGGACTGGCATCTTGCCCATACATAAACACATCATAAAAAATAAAATGCACAAGTCATTGTAAATATTTAGATCATAAATAGGTCCATATCACTGTATATAAAAGTGTTTTTTCCAAAATACATAAAGTTTGTGTCAAAGACAAAATTGGGGATTAAATCCCATATGCAAAAATTGGCCCTCAAAGCCTACATATCGTGTACATGCCGCAAAAAGATCGAAAGACCATCTATGGAGATCTAGGGGACCTATCGTGTCCCTCATCGGACTCCTCCTGCTGACGGTGGTAACACATCACAGCTCGAACCACCTTGCGAAGAAGTCGACTAATACGTCCAGGTACACCCACAGTATGCCGCTGGAGGTGGTAGGGGACATCATCCATCCGCATAGCAGGGATACCATGGGTCAATCCCTGCAGGTTCCTCTCAATGTCCCGGACACCCCCTGCCTCGTCTTCATCTTCTTCTTCGACAGGATCAGCTGGACGATCGACACCACCACGACGTAGTGGAGAGTATCCGGCTGGCCTCTGTGGTCCACGGTCTGCAACATGCATGCGAATATACATTAGAAGTCTTTTACACATTCTAAAAAAGAATTAAAAAATTAAATATTCAAAAAGAAAAAATACATATCCATGAAGGTCATACCAGAGTTGTCCCAGTCATCATCTTCTGGCAAAGCCAAGTCGATATCCTCACGGAAATCTACCCCTGAATAGGGATAGTCGTCGATCATGACTATCTGCTCCTCTAGCCAAGAGAAAAAGTCCTCTCCAAAGGCTAACCGCTGAGGTCCCCCAAGGCGTCCAGCGTAGTCACTCCATCGAGCCATCCATGGCTCAGTAGGTGGACGAGGATGCATAGATATCTGTGGCCGCAGTAATGGCACCCTTGCCAGGAAGAAAGTGACCAAGATACTCCCATAGCCAAACTGGGTATTTTTCCCAGTTCTACATTTGTGCACCTGTTCCTTCATGTGGGACAACACTGTCTCACACCAGTTGAAGACTGTCCCTCCCATGCACTCTGCTGCGAGATTTACCTGTGTGCGGGTTGCCTGATGTGGGCTCACGCTTCCTGCTGCACGTGTAATAGTGAATAGCAAGGTTTTAAAAGGAAGATTTGTGACCTCTTTTATGGCCACTTTCCCGCTCTTCTTACTCGAACCCGCCTGACAATATCGAGCAATCAAATCATCCGTGCTTGAGTCTGAAGCACTGTACCCGGTAAGATTCGGCCGGGCCCCTCTTTTCGAGAGGCCCGTGAGAAAGTAGATGTCTTCAAGTTGGATTTCAAGCACATGCTCTCCCACTCGGAAAGCTTCGATATCAGGGTCCCACAATTGAACAAGGTGAGTAAGAAGCTTAGGTTGTTGGCGGATCCCTTTAGTCTTGAAAAACTTCAGCAAACCACATTCTCGCAATGCAGTCATGGTTGGTAGGTCATTTTCGGCTGCAAAATCATCCGCTTCATGCTCCCTCTCTTTCCAAATCACCATTTTGCTCCAAATAAGTTGCAAATCCCTGCAAAAGGGCAAACAAAGTAATTAGTAACTATTTAACAACTTACTTCCAGCAAAAAATTGAGGAAAAATTGATTTTTTGAACTTAATTTTCGCACGTGCCGCGCCTGGAGGACACCTTATCGCGCGGCAGTCTACAGTGCCGCGCCTCATTTTGAGGCTACAGCGCGGCACTGTTCAACAGTGACGCGTTTTTCGATAGGGGACCCGCGCGGCAGTACAGCAGGCGATTTTTGCCCAAAAGGGCTTCCCAAAAAATTAATTTTCCCCTGGTGAAAACAAAAATTTCTTGCATGAAATGAAAGAGGGGCTCAAGCACTCTTACCTGGCGCAGACGACGGTCGAAATGGTGTCCCAGAACTCTCGGTATCGATCCTTGAAATTTTGCTCCAAAATGGGTAAAAATGACTTCTTTGGGTAAAAATCACAAATGAATAGTAATTTCTATTTTTACCATGCCTTATATAGCATTTTTTCATATTTTTTAATTAATTAATTACTATTTCAAATTAATAAACCTTTATTCATATTACTAATGCCCGATTTTTGAGCATTCATTGACAGGATCCGCGGTAGAAATGGGATGCATTCATACTAGTATTTGTTCGTAGTTTGACCTTCATATTGAGCCCACTTTATCTTTTTCGTGCTCTGGATTTAAAACTTGAAAAAGATTCCAAGCGCTTTCACGCCTGTGTCGTGCTTGTCAAACGCAAGTAAACGGTGTCGAGTACGGTCAGCTTTACTCATGCTCGTTAAACGATGAGGAAAGTATTATCCTGGTTGTATTTTATTCTTTTTTCGGACCAGAATAATTTAAAATTTACGAAAAAGACCATAGGAGTCCATAGTTAAGCTCTTTTCAGACTCCTTAAAATTGAAAAGATTGCCAAGTGATCTTGACTCTTTCACACTTGTAAAAGTATTTGAAAGGTCGTCTATTCAGTGATAGGTTACCCCTTTTTCGGCCCGTCTAGACTATTTACGAGAAAGGTATACCTCAGTCAATCTCGGCTGGGAGAGTTCTCTCGGGAATCGTTTTACACTTTTTCGGGATCGAGAGACTAAATTTTACGAAAAAGTACATTATGGAGCTTCCTTTAAGTTTTTTAGGCTCTCTAAATATGAAAAACTACCGAGTTTTCCTTCCGTGGGCTCGTTAAAATATTAACATCGAAGGACCCACTTTGGGACGAACCCCTCCTTTCTCAGGTTCGTAAAACATGTGAGATTGGACTCATCCACAAGATGAGCTACACCGAGCATCTGTTATCCTCTTCAAGCTCGTAAAACAAGAAAGAGGTACTCGTCCATCATGTCGGGGGAATATGGGGGAACAAGTCAAGTTTATCTATGGCAGCTTGTCAGTCATTACCTTTGAACATGGCATGTGTCCATCTCTTGTCTATATTTGGGTATCCGTCTTTCATTGAGTCATAGTCATCATCATGGGTCGTCTCCCTGGCCACGAGTCCGCTCATCCGGTGTCTATCCTCTATTTATCAGTAATACCCGCTGCCGAGTCTTGTTACATGCCGTTATATGTTCAAAGGGTTGCGTTGTATTGAGTCATTCATTGTGTCAGACCTCCGCTGTGTCAGTACATACTCCATTACTTCATCATCCCATCATATATGCCGATTTCGTGTCGATGATGTGGGAATCATTATGGCCCACCTTCGACGAGTCTATTCCTGTCGACACCAAATCACTATCCAGGAATTAGACTTAGGAATCAACCATTAGTACCTTGGTACCTGCATGCCTCAATGGCAGGTTTCCTCGTGTTTGACAGTAGGTTCACCTCATTGACCTCTGATCAAGCAATCTCTCGGATGCTCGACATCAACTCATTCATTCGCATTTCGTTGAGATGTACTATTGATACCTTGGGAATCATTGTCATTATTGGTGATCTCCCTCGCATTTGTTAACGGTCCACATCATTGACCGGTAATCAAATGGTTTCTTCCATGTTCAACTTCAACACCTTGTAATCACATGGTTAGATTCGTATCTTTATGCGATCGGGTAGAAGACCCTGGGTGCATCACTATATCTTGACTGCGTCCAGGCTGCGATGGAGATGTCTCTTGTATTGTCACACAGATCCACTTATTGTATTGGTCGTGGCTGTGTCATTACTATCTCATGGATCTACGATTGTTCATAGTAGCCATGATCTGTCCACAGTTTACATTATCTCAGTACTCATGGATCTGCAATGTATGGGTCGGCAGCCATGCTTTGAGTCATTTGTTTCCGAGCATGGGAATGCCCGCCTCGGTGGTATATCTAACACTTTGTTTCTATTTCAGCTCCGTGTCGTCCTCCTCGATGCTATCTCTGCACATTTTATTCGTAAAGTCTTTCGGCCATCAGTCCCTTCTGACCTCACACTTTAGGGGGCATCTGTTATACCTCTATATTTCACGGTGTCGCACCCCCATCACAAAACAAGTTGACGACACTTTCCCTACTGTTTTGAACCATCCAGAAGAGACAGATGATGAGTCAACCTTGAAGGTAAATCCACCCTGGCAAGTTTTGACCCACCTTGGACTTTATTTCTACACACTACCGCGCCTTGCTATGTTCCCCAAACGCGGCACTAGACACTACCGCGTGCTACTTTTTCCTCAAAGCGCGGCAGTGCCGCGTTCTGCAGACTTTGCAAGGCGCGGCACCCTTTTAATAGTTTTTTGCCCTTGGCTTGTGGGATCTTGGATTTTCGAAGATAATGGAAGATTGGGTTCCTTGATTCGATCTCAACTCATCTCCTTCGATTAGAAACCCTGATCCACTTATCCCTCCTTAGATCTACTCATCTCTCTTGTTGGTTAACCTCACCATTCACTATAAAAGAGAGGCATGCCATTGGAAAGGGGGAGGACTCTTGAGAGCACCAAACTTATGGTCTTGCAGCATTGTGGAGATAGCTAGAGGAGAAGACACTTGGAGTTGGAGGATTGGCTTGGGAATCAAGCACCCTTTGTAAGTAATCTTCAAGTCGTAATGGAATAACTTGTCTTGTTTTCCCAAATCATTTGTGTTAATCTTGTTTTAATGATATGATTTGTATCTCTCATAGATTTAGATCATAACTCATGTTTTCAGATTGCTAGAGAATAGTACATGCTTGTGTTTTGGTTCCATTGTTAACAGGTTTACTTGTGAGGACTTGGAACTTGGAGCAAATATCAAAGACAAGCATTTGGACATAAGGTCAGTTAAACTCCTTCTATTCTCTCCAACATTTTAATTATGAGATGTTTGTTAGATCTAGGGATTCAAGGTTGCATTTGTTTTGTCTGTTCTTAGCCTAGAGTTAGTTAAAGTCTACTTTAGCCTAAGGGAATTTTGACTTATCCGTAGGGCAAAATTCCACATAACATCAGGAGAGTATGGAGATGATATGTTAAGTCTACATGAATAGATGAATGGTTAATACTTAGCTTTGCTTCTGAAAGCAGTGAATCAGTTATTTGTTCAAGTGTTAAGAGATTGCTTAAGTACTTTTCTATGTGCAGCAGATGAATGAATGATAGTGATTTGCATTTGTGGTATATGCTTAAACAGTAAACATTCTAAGTGTATAAACGAATGTTAGAGTAATAGTCAATTCAGTGCATGAATGAGTGGATGAGTGATACTCAGTTCAGTGCCTTAAGCCTTCCCGAGTACTTCAAGTATAAAGTTGAACAGGATTGTTCATAGTCTCAGTAGAAGTCCCGCAGTAGAAGGACTTAGTGGTGTGGACTGTGTCATTGCCCATCGTCGCGTAGTCTTGCCTCGCAGCGCATACCTCCTGTTGCGCTGCGCAGTACACCTATCCAAACAACTCATCACATACTGTGGAAACTTGATTCCGTAGTACCCCATAGATACACCTCGGGTGAGACCTCAACCTGCTCACAGGTTGTTGCTGAAAGGGCCGGTGCGAAGGGGTTTTGTTGGTCAAAGGGAAACTGCAAAGAACCTGGGTCTTATTGAAAACCTCTGGGTCAACATCAGTGAGGCCAACACTTCTGCAAGAGATGTTTTCTCTACTCTTTCATCTTACAGTGGTACTCCCATTCTCATGGGTGATGATTCATAGATCCCAGTGAGAGGCATTGGGAAGATCAGTCTAGACAATGGGTACTTCAGTAATATGTTGTATGTGCTAGATATTGCAACAAATATCCTCTCTGTTTACCAAATGAACCAAATTGATTCGACTAAGAGAGTGATTTTCACTCAAGAATATGTGGAAATTTCTTAAGTTTCTACAGGAAAAGTGGTAGCAGTTGGTGTTGTAGATCATGAGTCAATAATGTACAAATTCTCACACTTTCTCTCTTACTCCTCTCCTAATGCTCTTTTGTCACATGCTAATGAGGTCAGTAGAATTTGTCATGAGAGGTTTTCACACCTCGACTACAGATATCATCAAGCATTGAGCAAAGAAAACATGGTTGAAGGACTTCCAAGCATCAGATTTTCCAAAGTCACTTGCAAGGGGTGCATTGTTGGAAAGCATGCAGAGCACAAATATGAGAAGGGGAAGGCAAGGAGAGATGATCATCCTCTTGGTTTGATCCATTCAGATGTGATAGTACCTCTTCCTACACCTTCCTATGGCAACTCAAAGTATGCCCTAACATTCATTGATGATTTTTTAATATTTTGTTGGGTATTCTTTCTCAAGCAAAAATCTGAAGTCTTCCATTCATTCAAAGTTTTCAAAGTTTCAATGGAGAACTTCAGTGGGAGGAAGATAAAGGTCTTGAGGAATGATAATGGAAGGAAATATGTCAATAAGGACCTGCAACATTGTTGGCTGCTTTTTGGACAGACCTAGGTTTTCAGAGGGGCGCAACAACAAACACCCATTGGCGCACTGGCCCTTTCGGCAACGAGCTGCGCAAGTAGCCCAAAGTCTCACCCAAAGTGGCTATGGGGGGGATAAGGAATCAAGTTTCCTTAACCAGGGCGGTGTGGAATCCACAGTCTTCTCTTCCTTCCTTCCGCAGTAACTTCTGAACGGAGTGTCTGATTCTTTCACAAGTCATACAGCGCAACAGTGCGGGAGCTTACTCGCCTTAGCCTAGCTGCGCGGCACCTCCGCACCTGCGCACGAGGCATTTACCCGCTACGTCCGCTACACGCTGTATTACTTCTGCGCTAATGCCACAGCGCACAACAAACTCCTTACGCGCCACAACAATAGTGCTCTTACTGACTCCTTCGATAGTGCGCGAATCTAACTTCTGTGGGAGCTTCGAGGACTTGCTTTATATACTCATTCATAAAGACAACGAAACGTTCATGTAAACATAGATAGTAAAACATAAACATGCATTCACACAACACAACATCATAACAACGAGAATTATATAGTTCACCTCCACGGGGAAATCACATTCACTGGAACTGTATCTTATATTATCTCAAGATGGGAATTACACAGTCCTGCTACGCACACAGCTACAGCCTTAGATCTTTCTAGGAAACTCCACGCACACAGCTGGGAGCCCTTCTCCTAGATCTACTCTCTTCTTCTACAGAGATTACAACGGCTCAGACTTCAACTGAGATTGTCTGCAACTTAGTGACTATCTCTATAGCTATCACTTCTCTAACTCATCTAACCTCTAACGTCTAAAACATTTGATGGCTAACTAACTAACATCTAACCTTTACAATTACACATATATATAGGTGGCCCTGAAGGTCGCACCTTTACAAAATTGTGGGCCTTTCCCAGCAGTAATCCCCAAAAACCCTAACCACGGACATGGCTAGGTGTACTGTAGGCGCCGCTTGCAGTCTTGTCGCCATTTCCTGTAGGTTCTGTGAATTCCGGCGCAGATTGCGGGTATGGGCACCGCGTCATCATTCTCTGCTCCTTGTCCTTCACCTTCAATGCTTTGGTCCATTGATCCTCCTTGGTCAGAGCAACCATAACTTCTGTACTCAGCCTTAATGAGGGTAGCTGAGCCCTCTATTCCGTCGCTTCATTTATTGTGCTAGCTGAGCTTTCTACTCGGCCACATTCACTCTCCTTTGGCGTGGACGCATGAGCTCCACAATTTCCGGTCCATAATCTGCGCTGAGCTCGTCCATCTGGCGCCGTACTGTGCACCGTTCACTTCTGTCCAAAATTGGTGCTTACTCAAAATTAGCACTCTCCTCAACACTTGGTGCTTTTTCCTCAAAATTTTTAGCTTTACCATTACTGCGGCCTATGCTCCAACAGGCCCCTAACACTTACTTGTGGCTCGTCCCCGAGCCACTCACACTAGCGTGTGGTCACTTTACTTGCGCGTCTGCGTTTGCTTGGATCGCAGCAAATGCTTTCTTCCATTGCGCAATAGCGGAGTCCATTTCTTCCACGCACTCCGCAACTGTCTGCACCATATCTGAACTGGCTTCTTCTTCGGTTATGCCATCAACCAACTGTTGAGATTCAGCAAATTCTTTGATCTTTGCCTCGGCTTGGGCAGCAAGTTCAGCATATTCATCCATAAATGGCTGGATGCTGTTGGTGAGATTAGCATCTTCATTTATGAGCTTGTGCAGTTGTTGTTGTACTCTGCGCACTTCACTCATTTTCCTCATTTTTGCTAAGCCTTCTAAGGCCTTAGCTTCTTCACTCAGAATAGTTAGGGACCGTTTTGCTGCTTGTACCTGTTCCAAAAGACCAACTTTGAAAGGAAGCATCTCAAGCTCCATCCAAGCCTCCATAGCTTGCATCATGAGGTTCCGGGATTCATCTGCTTTGCACTTCATTTGCGTGGAAGCTATGCGCAGTGCTTCAAATTGTTCTTGCCTTTCATCTGTAGGTGGCGCTGCGACACGAGCTTCCAGCTCGGCGATCTGCGTTCTATGGTCCTCAACCATAACAACTATTTCCTGCTCTAGGGATTTCACCCTTCCGCCAATAATTTGGACTTTCTCAACGAGAGGAAGGTCTGGTTGAATCTGGCAAGCCGACAGCCCTGGGCGATTTCATCAACTATGTTTCTTATCCCAGTGTCTTGTGCCTCATAAAGTGCGAGCTACTCAGAGATGTTCTTATAGCCTTCCTTTAGCTCTATTTCCTGCGATTGCAGTCTTTGGTTTGCATGGAATGTGGAGAGCTCTCTAGCTCTCAGCTCAATAGAGACTTTCTCTTGCACTAACTGCAAAGTTTCTATCGGAATTAAAGATAAATTTATCTCAACGGGGCCAAATGCGCTTACCTGCAGTGCGACCAAAGGATCCAGAAGTGTCATACTTGTAGGCAGGATGTGAATGACAGTATGCCTCTCTGCAAGTACTTCAACCCGTTCGGTGCTTGTAGATGCTTGCGGCGTCTGTGAACTAGATGATGGCGCATGGGTCTACCCAACTCTTCCCGCGAGACCTTTCAACTCCATGAGCTGCAGGTCCAGAGCACTTCTGATGTGAGCCTGCGAGGTCCGCAGCTCACGAAATTGTTCCTTCAAGTACTGGTCGAACCACATGGCAAAGGTCTCAGACAGATCTTCTGTCGCTTCTGCGGGGTGCGACAGCTTTTGCTTCTTTGGGGGTGGTCCTGGCGGACCTTCATCAGTCATCTGCGCGGCCTGTTCCTTTCCTTTATCTTTCTCTTGCACAGAAGGGGGTGGCATCGCGGATGCGACTTCAGTGACCTTCCTCCATTCATCTGGCCACGACTTTATAGTTTCTTCAACATCTTCAGTAGTCATCCTGTAGAGGCCTACGGCCCATTCTTCTTGAATTCCGCAAGGGCGGAAGTAAATTTCATGCAAGTTGGCAGAAAAAACCAGCTTCACTCCATAAATTTGTGCTGTCTCCTCACTCAGCCTCGACATCTCTTGGATAGTGTCCTTGAGGAGATGGTAATATTCACAGAACACGGCGCGGTTCATCTTGCGCTTCGTGGGATTACTAGAATCCTATAGGTTTACATAGCGCATCCCTGCAACCTCTCGTGCGCGGCGGGGAAGGAACTGAGTGTTGGGGGGCTCCTTCCACCCGACAAAAGCACATAAAATCAAAAGCCAAGAAAAATGGAACAACTGACCGACGGTGTCCTGAACGTTCCGACAGTCTTCCAAGAAGGAATTCAGGAGGAAGAGAGACCAGTTATACTGCTCTCCCTCCGCAGCTGCGATTGCGATCTCTACAACAACTCCAATAAATTCTTTAGGTCTGCACTTCATTAGAAATCTGCCTGCAAGCAGACTACCAATGAATCTAAGTGCTTCATCTTCAACTGTAGTGAGGTCATAAGCCCAACCTCCTCTTGTTAATTTGTATTTCTGCACCAGCTGTGCAACCAACTTTCTGTCCTTGTCTTTTCCCACAAAATGAATATTGGGGTCCTTACCAACCTTAGATAGGCCGGTAATACGATGGATCAAGTCGACATTCAAATCTATTGGCCTCCCCAGCCAAAGATAACCACCATGAACACAGGATAGCAGGGCCTTAACAACTGCATTGACTTCATTGCTACGCCCAAAGTGTGGTAGCTTCAACAGGTTCAACAGTCCAGGCCTCTCAAGATTTGCGGTAAATTCCTTCGGGACGAATTCATCAGCTTTTCTAACGGGATTATGGACCATCGTCAGATAGCGATCCAGCGCGAACTGAGGATACGTTCTGTAGTCTCCCAAGTTGAAGTCAGAAAACTTAACCAGTGGAAGGTGTCCAAGCAGGGACCCTTCTTCTCGCATGATTTCCGGCATTGGAGGCAGCGGAATCGGATACTTCGCATTCTTCGGAATATGCACCTCGGGTGCATCATCTGGACGTGGAGGAATGTAATTAACCATAGTGGCCAAAAGCTCTGAAACAGGTTCATTCGGCTGTTGCTGCTGAGATGCCCTTGTGCCCAGAGATTGTTTAGGATCAGACCAACCAGGGTGCGTGTAAGCCGAGGTCGTTACTGGGGTAATCATGCCAAAATCTAAGCCTCTGCGCTTGAATTGACGAACAATTTCTTCAGTTGACAGGTTCTCCGTCGTGAATCGGAATAGACAAAAAAATACTAAACGACAAATGGTAGAACAATGTAGGATACGAATGCTAAAAACAAAGGAAGCAGTCTGCACAACACGGCTCTGAAAACAATAATTTAGATTCTGAAACAAGACACTACAACTCGAGGAAAGTAACCCGAAGTCATACGAGTGCGGGGTATTTATATGTAAAAGCGGTAGTAAATGCGGACAAGTGGGGCTAATAGCCATAGGCGCCTATGCATGAGTTGACAACCCCCATACCCCCGTGCCTCTGCGGTGCATTAATTGTGATGGACGGGCTCTGACATCCTTTCGGGAGAAGCTAAAGCTTTCGGCGCATTCCTTAAATGCGAATCTTAGGGAGATCAAGCCGAATATGTAAGAGCAAATACAATTAAATGGTGATCTTATGCTTCATTAATATCCAGACGCGGTTATAGAGCTACCGTATTTCAAATTTTCGGTGGGTCACTTCAACATAGATAACTGTGCACATGGAGGGCTCCACGGCGAGGAGAACTCCTCAAGCGGCAAATTGACAACAGGGGACTCCGCAAGAGTGACGGTTTGACAACTCGGGGAAAAACTTCGCAAGAGCGCACATAGGGTTGCTCAAAACACTTTATTGACATGCGCGAATGTTTCAAGGAACTGCGCGGGAAGCCGGAGACTGAGTGTCTCGCGATTTCCCGTGTAGACTATAATGCGATGCCTCTTTCAACTACACTGGACATCTCCACTTCTTTAGCAATTCATTAAGTCGACCGAGCGAAGTGGCCATCGCGATAAAGCTTGAGTCCACTCCCGTTAATCATTGTGGGCAGCAATTCTCCATTCACCTTCGCAAGCTGGACTGCTCCTCCTTCTGTTATCTTCGTCACCTGAAAAGGGCCTAACCAATGTACACAAAAATTGCCTGGGAACCTGATGAATTTACTATCATAGAGGAGTACCAAGTCTCCTTCTTGAAAAACTTTATTCTTAATATGCCTGTCATGCCAAGCTTTCTGTCTTGCCTTCTGCACTTGTTGATGGAATCCGGCTAAAAGTCTGTCTTCTTCTAAGGCAAGCAAATGTGAGAGTCTTTCACTCATAGTATCAGTATCTGCCATTTCTGTAATTTGCGCAATTTTGAGACTGGGAACAATGTATTCCATGGGCATAACTGCTTCTTGTCCATACACCAAACTGAAAGGTGTGAGACCTGTTAGTTTCTTGCATGTGGTTTTGTAAGCCCATAACACAGCTATGACTCTAAGGTCCCAATCATCTCTTTGTTGATTACAGATCTTTGTCAGGGCATTCTCCAGAATCTTGTTGAATGCCTCCACCGTACCATTAGCTTGAGGGTGGTAGGGTGTACTCTTGTGGTGACTAATGTGGAATTCTTCAGTAAGGGCCTCTATAGTCTCATTCAGGAAATGTGTGCCCTAATCACTCATTAGAATCAGTGGACACCCAAATCTAGTGATAATGTTCTAAAAAATGAACTGCACGGCAGTGGCAGCGTTGCAGTTCTTAACTGGCTTCGCCTCAGCCCATCTGGTGAGGTATTCAGTAGCTGTGATGATGTATCTTGTGCCGGTTCTCTTTCCTGGTGGGTTGATAGGTCCCACAAAATCAATGGCCCACTTATCAAAAGCACGCAATGTTATCTAGGGTTTTAGCGGCATTTCATCTCTTCTTGAAGGTTTTCCTGTTCGCTGGCACACATCGCAGCATTTGAAAAATTCCTTAGTATCCTTGTGCAATGTTGGCCACCAAATACCTACGACTAAGATCTTCTGCGCAGTCAGCTTTCCGGCGGAGTGGCCTCCTGTGGTTCTTGAGTGCGCTTCTGCGATGATGGAGTTCTTCTCATGCGGTAAAATGCATCTGCGCAAGACTTCATCGGGGCCCAACTTATAGCGCTGGCCCACTATCAAAGTGAATTCTGCGGCTTTGCCAACAAGTTGCTTCTTCTGCTGGATTGTAAACTCAACTGGCGCTTGCCCTGTAGTGAGAAACTCAAGAATATTGGAATAATATTCGTCTGCTGCTTGAATAGAAAAGAGCTGCGCATCAGGTAGATTGTCCTCCAAATTTGTAGGTTCCTCCCCTGACTCTATCCTAGATAAATGGTCAGGTCTTGCATTCAATCTACCTGGCTTCACAATAACCTCAAAATCATACTCTTGGAAGAGCAGTAGCCATCTGCAAATTCTTCCCCCTAACACTGGCTTATTGACCAAGTACTTCAAAGCCGAATGGTCAGTATACATTTTAAAATGAGCGCCCAATAGATAGTGTCTAAACTTCTGTAAGGCATACACCATAGCTAGTCCTTCTCTTTCTGTAGTGGTGTAGTTCTTCTCAGCTGTTGACAGTTTTCTGCTAGAATAAGCAATGGGGTGGTCGATACCTCCTTCTCCCAGTTGTGTAAGCACAACCCCCAATGATATGGAAGAAGCATCTACATGAACATGAAAGGGTTTTCTCCAGTCTGGGAAAACTAGAATAGGCGCAGTGATCATCTTTTCTTTAAGTATATCCAAGCTCTGTTGGCATTCTTCTGTCCATTGGAACTTCGAATCCTTTTTCAGCAGTTTTTCCATAGGCGCAATAATCTTTGCATAACCCTTGATAAATTTCCTGTACTACCCCGTATGTCCCAATGTAGTGCGCAATTGTTTGACTGAGTTGGGTGTAGGTAAATTAGCAATGATGGCAACCTTGGTAGGATCCATCAGGAGTCCTTGTCTGCATACAATATGACCCAACATAATACCAAAAGGAACACAGAAGATACATTTTTTCAAGTTAAGGGAAATCTGATACTGTCTACATTTTTCTAATATCATGCGCAGGTTCCCTATATGGTTCTTTAGTAAACCGAACACAGTCCAGTCATCAAAATAGACTTCTAGAAACTTATGAATGAATTCTTTAAAAACAGCAACAATGACTCTAGAGAAGATAGCAGGTGCGTTTTTAAGACCAAAGGACATTACCGTATACTGGAATGAGCCCCATTCAGTAGCAAAAGTGGTCTTATGGCGGTCTTCTGGGTGGATTCTGATCTGATGGTATCCCGAAAAGCCATCGGTGAAGGAGTAAGCCTCTTGTCTTCCAACATTATCAAGTACTTCGTTTGTAAAGGGAGTAGGAAATGGATCATGCGCTGATGCGTCGTTCAGCTTGCGTAAGTCCACGCAGATTCTTATTTCACCTTTTGCCTTTTTGTCTTGTACCACCATAGGACTAATCCAATCGCTTTCCTCTACTGGCTCAATGATACCTGCTGCGAGCATGTTATCAATTTCTTCTCTGACCTTTTCTTTATATCGCGGGTTTAACCTATATGGGCGCTGATTTACGGGCTTAGCATCCGCTTTCAAAGGTATGCGCATGACTCCTAAATCTCCTAGGATGCCTTTCATTTCTGTAAACTTGGTGGGAAAGATATCTTGGTAGTTACGTAGTAAATCTGCAATATTGCCGACAGTTTCATCATCCCAATAATATCCTATAGAAGCAAACTTGGGTTCGGCTTCTGTACCAATGTTAATCTTCTTGAGCTGGATGTGTTCTGTAATGGCAGGGATATCAAGCTGAGGGCCTTCGACCTCGCGCGTCCCTTCTGATTCTGGAATATTGATGTTGTGAGGATCATCTTCCTCTTCACCAGTGGTGAAATTATAGCATTCCAGGGCATGTTCCATCTGGACAGCCCAATCTGGTTGAGAATATTCGGGTAACGGACATGGTTCAAATACCTTCTTTTCAATACATTTTAAAGCCTGATCGATGCTCGGATGTTCTGACTCAAAGCTGAAAGTGAGT
This sequence comes from Larix kaempferi, assembly GCA_027924585.1. Lineage (NCBI taxonomy): Eukaryota > Viridiplantae > Streptophyta > Pinopsida > Pinales > Pinaceae > Larix > Larix kaempferi. The sequence continues at coordinate 11,836,914 of BSBM01001331.1, read as the reverse complement.
TGAAAACTTTCGATCATGAGAGGCCAAGTCACAGTGCCTCTGCGCAGTTCTGTTTCAGTGTACCAGTTCCTTGGAACTGTACCCAATGTGTGGATGAATAGGTGAACCCACTCATCCTCTGGAATATTTGACCATTGTTGAATACATGCTTCAACGTGTGACCTGGGGTCACTCTGTCCATCATATTTGCGCAATACTTCTGCTGTAGTTTCCTGAAATCTTCGCAGTATCAATCTGCGACAGTCTTGCCATGTGTGAATATTCTCTTTATGCGCACCGCACCATCTTGCGGATGTAGCGCGCAGTGATACATCCAATGCTTGCATGCGCTGTTCATCTGGGATTTGTTGTTCATAGGTACGTATGAATTCACTCACTTCAATTAAACCATCAAAGAGTGGAGTGTTATTCAATTTTGTGCCAATCCATCGAATGGATTTAGTCATCATGGCGCAACGCCTTGCAGAAACCTCATGTAAGCGATTCTGCGAGTTTTCCAATCCTGCTTCTGAGTCTGATGTGCACGAGCTATTGCATCGCCAGCTGATATGGCCGTCTGATGTGGGATTGACATAATCATTATGACTAGCAGTCATCTGGTACAAACTGTCCATATGGCGCGCTTCTTCTTCTGCTCGAATGGGTTCAATATATCGTGGTCCTTGAATGGGATCAAGCGGTGCAATGACCCTGATTTGCTCATCTTCAAAGGTCATTTGCTTTTCTTCAAATTAATGACAGCCAAATTATCAAATGCCCAGTCTATGCCTAAAAGTGCTGGGTAAGGTCTACTGTCATCCAGAATTTTGATTACTTCAAAGTCTGCAGAACTTCTTACTCCCTCAATATCAATAGGTACATTGGGTAATCTGCCCAATGGAGAAACTCGTTGCTGATTCGCAAGTCTTAGCTAGATAGGAGATCTTGTAAGCTGAGGACTACCCATCTGTTCCCATGTCTGCATGTGAGAACATTAACTTCTGAGCATAAATCCAAAATGACCTCGTCCATTTCAAATGCTCCAATCTGCGCTGTGAGCCTCATCTCTTTTCCAGTTCTAGTATGACTCCCAATCTGGTGAACAGCACGCTGCGGTGTATTCATCGAAGCAGATTGCTGACACTGATCCAACAGGTGTTGGAGTTCCATAGTTGCTTTTTCATTGCGCAACAACTTTAAGCAGTTCCTCAGGAAAGCATGAACACTGCCTAGTGCATCCTCCTCATCAGGCCTTCCAGATGTAGTGGCCTGCTCTTGTACCCAGTTCTCTTGATGTGGCACATGTGGTCGGATATCAGTATGTCGAATTGCTACAGAACTCGAAGCTCGCGGTTCTGAGAAGTACTCTTGAGCTTGCTTGAATGCTTATTTCTGCTTCTGCAGGTCGAGCGGAGATAGTTTAATATTAGCGCGGTGCACCCATTGCGTCGCTGGTTTTCTAGTTGCCAACGTTGGTGCACCAGTAGTTGCTCCACTGCGTGTCACTATATTAACTGTAGGATCTGGTTCCCTTTTTTCTGCTCCAATCAACTGAATATTTTGGTTAACCTGTGGTGTCTTTGCTTGCATCTTGGCCATCAACTGAGGGCATTCTTCAATGATATGATCATAAGATTTATAGTATCTACAGATGGTTGTGGGATTTTGGCAATCCCTTGCATAATGACCTTGAGATCCGCAGTTATAACAAGTGATCTGTCCTCTTCCTCGACCAAAACCCGCTGTGCGTCCGCGGCCCCTGTAATTTCCTCCTCGACCTTCGCGAGCTTGGTCGTACTGCGGACTTGCTGTGGGTCCTTGTGCCTTTGACTGTACTCTATAAACATCATGTTTTCTTTCCATCATAAGGTCATATGCTCTACAATTGTTCTCATCATGGCCTACTGATTTACATAAATTGCAATATATATTCTTTGGAGTTTGTACATATTTCTGCAACAAGTGACACTCTTGTGGTCTGTGACCTCTAGTTCTACAGATTTCACACCAAGGCCCCTATGCCTGTGGTAAAGGGTTAGGTGCTCCAGTTGCAATATACTCTATGAAAACGGGACAATGGTCCTTTGAATGACCTTGTGCTCTACATTTTGTACACCAAACTTCTTCTTTAACTTCCTTGCCTTTCTTAATATCATGCACTTGCAAGGTTAAGTTTGCTAACTGGTTCTGCAATTGCACAACATCATTGCTTGTTCCAGCAATTGGTGAAGCTTCTAGTTTCATAACCATTTCTAGAGCTTGTTCTTGTGTAGTGAGATTATGTTGCATCAAAGGAAGTCTAATGTGAGAAAGCAGCGCAGCAATGAACCATTCCTTATGTTGCTGCGGTGCAAACTCAAAGCTTACTTGATCTATCAAGGCTTTGAACTTCTGGGCAAAGTCCCATACTAACTCTGTGGGTAGCTGTTTTATGTCTTTGAGCTCAGTTATACACTGTGATTCTAATTTAGGTTTCTTGAATTCTCTAATCATAGCATTTCTTACATCAGCAAGCGTCCTATTCTGTGCTGCTGAGTATTTCATGAACCAGGTTAAGGCTCTTTCTCTTAGTGTGTTCGCTAACTGAACCAACTTAACAGCATCATCATTAATTTGCTTAATCGTCCAAATGGCTTCACATAGGAACCAATGCTACTTAGGGTCTTACTCTAAAGGTCGGTAGCTTCATGTCATCAGCCATCCTTCTTGCGCTAGGTTGATGTGGAGGTGTTGTTGCACTGCCTCCGGGATGGTTAAACAAAGGTGGAATTGAGGTACTAGAAGGACCGTGCGGGCTACTAGAAGGTGTTACTGCGGGGTTATACTGAGCCTCGTCTGGCTTTTGTGGTGTAAAAGGGTGATAAGGGATATGAGCACTCACTTGTCTTTCTATATGGCTCGCTCTAGGAGCTCGACTATCTTCTGGGCTAGACTCAAAAGAATGCTGGTCAAGGCCTACTTTATACCGTTTTCCACTACGAGTACAACCAATAGCTTCAAGATCACTATCAGAATCTGCGGACATTACTTGTCTATGCTATTCATCGGAAGCTATGCATAGTTTTCCTTTTTCATATAAGAGCATTTTAATCGACAGGTTCAGAGAATTTAAGAACTTACCCCTGTATGCTCTGAAGAAGCTCCTCTCAGCTTCGCTGAAGCTCTTTCTCGTATCTACTACAAACTCGGTAATGAATCCTTCCAGCAGACTATTCAACCAAAAGTCTACTGCGCGGGACACAGGATTATCTACCCGCTTCAAATTGCTAACTAGCTCAGGCATCCAAACGACGGGTTGATCAACATGCACAGTGGGTCTAGCATCTGCTAACTTGGTTATCCACGCATGCAACTCAAGTGCAAATGTTACGAAGAAAATTTCGTGAAGGTCAGTATAAATATGCTTCTGCAACCAGTGTTCTGTCTGAATCCTAGAGCTTCTATTTTATCGTTCAGCGAACTCTCCAGCCTTTGAATCAAACCAGTCTTGAATGTCTTTAGCTGTAGGATTCCAGCACTGCATTGCCTTCAAAATAATAGGGTTGAAGCCGACGACGAAACCATTTGTTGGCTGAGCAAGTCTCAAGGCAACAAGACGCAAGGCAACATAACCATTTGTTGGCTCGCTCTTTCTCTAGGTTGTGCAACAATCTCGTACGTCGCCAGGATAACAAGTCTCAAGGAAACAAGTCGCAAGGCAACGGAACCATTTGTTGGCTGCTTTTTGGACAGACCCAGGTTTTCAGAGGGGCGCAACAACAAACACCCATTGGCGCATTGGCCCTTTCGGCAACGAGCTGTGCAAGCAGCCCGAGGTATCACCCGAAGTGGCTATGGGGGGGGCTAAGGAATTAGGTTTCCTTAACCAGGGTGGTGTGGAATCCATAGTCTTCTCTTCCTTCCTTCTGCAGTAACTTCTGAACGGAGCGTCTGATTCTTTCATAAGTCATACAGCACAACAGCGCGGGAGCTTACTTGCCTTAGTCTAGCTGCACGGCACCTCCGCACTTGTGCACGAGGCATTTACCCGCTACGTCCTCTACACGCTGTATTACTTCTGCGCTAATGCCATAGCGCACAACGAACTCCTTATGCGCCACAACAATAGTGCTCTTACTGACTCCTTCGATAGTGCGCGAATCTAACTTTTGTGGGGGCTTGGAGGACTTGCTTTATATACTCATTCATAAAGACAATGAAATGTTCATGTAAACACAGATAGTAAAACATAAACATGCATTCACACAACACAGCATCATAACAATGAGAATTATATAGTTCACCTCCACGGGGAAATCACATTCACTGGAACTGTATCTTATATTATCTCAAGATGGGAATTACACAGTCCTGTTGTGCACACAGCTGCAGCCTTAGATCTTTCCAGGAAACTCCACGCACACAGCTGGGAGCCCTTCTCCTAGATCTACTCTCTTCTTCTATAGAGATTACAATGGCTCAGACTTCAACTGAGATTGTCTGCAACTTAGTGACTAGCTCTACAACTATCACTTCTCTAACTCATCTAACCTCCAACGTCTAAAACATTTGATGGCTAACTAACTAACGTCTAACCTTTATAATTACACATATATATAGGTGGCCCTGAAGGTCGCACCTTTACAAAACTGTGGGCCTTTCCTAGCAGTAATCCCCAAAAACCCTAACCACGGACATGTCTAGGTGTACTGTAGGCGTCGCTTGCAGTCATGTCGCTGTTTCCTGCAGGTTCCATGAATTCTGGCACAGATTGCGGGTATGGGCGCCGCTTCATCATTCTCTGCTCCTTGTCCTTCACCTTCAATGCTTTGGTCCATTGCTCCTCCTTGGTCAGAGCAACCATAACTTCTGTACTCAGCCTTAATGAGGGTAGCTGAGCCCTCTATTCCGTCGCTTCATTTATTGTGGTAGCTGAGCTTTCTACTCGGCCACATTCACTCTCCTTTGGAGTGTACGTTCGAGCTCCACGATTTCCGGTCCGTAATCTGCGCTGAGCTCGTCCATCTGGCGCCGTACTGCGCACCGTTCACTTCTGCCCAAAATTGGTGCTTACTCAAAATTAGCACTCTCCTCAACACTTGGTGCTTTTTCCTCAAAATTCGCAGCTTTACCATTGCTGTAGCCTATGCTCCAACAAACATCTATGTGAAGAATATGGCATTCAAATGCAACATTATGTGCCTTACACACCCCAGCAGAATGGTGTGGCAGAGCACAAGAATAGAGCATTGAAGGAGATGGCTACCTGCATGATGAAGGCTAAGTCCTTATCTCCAAAAATATGGGTTGAAGCCATTAAATATTTAGCATATGTTCAGAACATATTACCATAAAAATCCTTGGAAGGAAAGAATCCATTCGAGGCTTAGATGGGACACAAGCCTTATGTGTCTCACCTTAGGGTGTTTGGCTCAAGAGCATGGGCTAGAATATCTACAGAGAAAAGAAAGGTCTTGCAGCCCCAAATCAAGGAGTCCATTATGGTTGGATGTGCATAAAATGAAAAGGGATACAATATCTTGGACCCCTCATCTCAAAATACTTTCATTCAGAGGAGTGTTCAGTTCGAAGAAGAGCCCATGCATGCAACTGACCAAGAAGAAAGGGAATGCTCAAACCCCCTACCTGAAGAGGATGTAAGTGATGATTCATTTTCTAATATTTCTGATTTTGATGTTTAGGATGAAGATGATGACATGCATGCAGATCCAAACCCTCCTACAAGGCCCAATTGGGCTGAGAAAACAATACAAGCAGCTGGTGAAGTTGCGGGTGATCCACAAGAACCTAGGAAGATTAGATCACAGTTTCACAATGCATTGGATTCTTGTGATCCAGATCTTCATGGGAGGTGTTTTCTTATGGTTGGATATGATCCAAAGTCATATGAAGAAGCATCACATGATCCAAGATGGCAAACAACCATGCAAAAATAGATGAAGTCTCTCCATGACAATGAAACTTGGGAGTTGGTCCCTCTTCCTTCCAAGAGGAAACTGGTGCAATGCAAGTGGGTGTATAGGACCAAAATGGACTCTGATGGTTCTGATATGAATTATAAGGCCAGATTGGTGTCTAAAGGCTTCTCTCAAGTCCATGGAGTGGAATACACAGAGACATTCGCATATGTGGCAAAGATGGACTCAATGAGGCTAGTTTTGGCCATTGCAGCTTCCAAGCGTTGGGAGGTTCATCACATGGATGTGAAGAGTGATTTTTTCCATGGAGATATTCATGAGGAGATCTATATGCAGCATATTGAAGGTTTCATTCATGACGCTTCACTTGTTTTTAGGTCGAAGAAGTCCCTCTATGGTCTCAAGCAAGCTCCAAGAGTTTGGTATGCCAAGATGGACAATTTTATGCTATCACAAGGTTTCGAAAGATGAAAATTTGATCAAAATATCTATATGAAGCATATTAGTGACTTCATTTTGATTATTGTACTGTATGTTGATGACCTTTTTATCACTAGTAGTTGCATTAAATAACTAGGCTCAGTTAAAGCTGCATTACACAGTGCATTTTCCATGTCTAATCTAGGATTGTTGAAACAATTTCTTGGTTTGGAGATTGATCAATATGTTGATGGGATCATTGTTTCACAATCAAAGTATCCTTTAGATCTGCTACAGAAATTAAAAATGGCTGAATGTAATTCTACTGAGTTTCCATTCCTTTCAGGAGTAAATTTTCATGATTGGGGTTCTTCACCATTGGTAGTTAGCTCGTTGTATAGACAGATAGTTGGGAGCTTGTTGTATCTCACTCATTCTCGACCAGATTTGGCTTATGCAGTAGGTTTTGTTGCAAGGTACATGCAAGAGCCTCATGAGATCCATTGGAAGGATGCAAAAAGGATATTTCATTATGTATAAGGTACCAAGCAGTTTGGGATACACTATGAAACTGGTTCATCATTTGAACTAGTTGGTTTTACTGATTCAGATTGGGCTAGAGATAGCACTGACCAGAAGTCCACTTCTGGTGATGTATTTATGCTTGCACATGGTACCATTTGTTGGTCTAGCAAGAAGAAACACACTATTTCCTTATCTTCAATTGAAGTCGAATACAAGGGAGAAATGAATGCAGCTACACAATGTGCGTGGTTGCAAGGTATTCTTGGAGAGTTTGGCTTTGCATTTGATTCGCCCACAGTCATTTGTGATAATCAAAGTGCAATAAATATCTCCACTGATCCAGTACAAAGACAAAGGACCAAGTACATAGATATCCACATGAACTACATCCGAGGCTTGGTGCATGACCAGATTATTGCCTTGCAATATTGCCCATCTGCTGAGCAAACTGCTGATATCCTCACCAAGAGTTTCACTGAGAAGACCTTAACCTATCTTTAATCACTCCTTGGGGTGGATGATGCATGGTGAAGACTGGTACATTTTCCATATTTTGTTTCATGTTCATTTTAGAGGGGAGGTTTTATTTCCCATGACGTTTTCCTCCTTACCTTGGTTACATTGACTAATAAAAATTGTTGTTGTAAGAGGTGACTTGAGCCTTAGTTTCCAAGGCCTCATTTTTGTTTTGGATACATAAGTCTAGCTTAATGGGGGGTGTTAGAACATTATTACACCTAGGACCATAGTCTCATATTAATTTGGTGATTATTTGGTCCAAAACATGGTTAATGATGTTAATCCAAGGTTGTTAGAAGGTTGTTTGGACATTTATGACACATTCCACCACCTAAGGGCCCAATTTTGGTCAAATTAGTTGTTAGGTGCACTCATTTAAGGCCACATCCATCATTTATTTCCAATACCTGAGTGAGGCACGCCCTTATCCCCTATTTTATGGATTTGGCTATGACTGAGGCGCCCATGCATTGAATGTGGCAATTTTCCCCCGCTTGGCAGTCGTGGCCTATCCTTGGCCACCTACACTCCAGCAAATCCTCACCCACACATGTGCCCGTTATACCTCAATATTACACATTATGCATTAGTGTCGCATCCTTGTACTAGCGACCTAAACGACAGTTTCCCTTAAAGATCATCTGAACATCCAGAGTGAAAACCATTGACTGAATACTGAAAGCAAAACCTTTTTTTGCCATCTTCCAGCCCAACTTAGCCCTGTTTGTGAGCACTGCCGCTCCTTGCACATCTACAAGGGCGCGGTAGTTAGCACTACCGCGCGTTGCTCCTTCTCTGAGGCGCGGTACTACCGCGTTATGCTCAGTTATAAGGGCGCGGTAGTCTGAAATTAGCCTTTTTTGCCTTGGATTTTGGGATTTCGACCTTCGAGGAGATTTTGTTGGGATTACCACCTTTGGTTCGATCCTAACTCCTTCTTTGTTTAGCTGGCCTGATCCACTAAACCCTCCATAGATCGACACTTCTCTCTTGTTGGTTAGCCTTCCCATGTGCTATACGAGAGAAGCTTTCCATGGGCCAAAGGGAGGACTTTTGGGGCATCAAACCTATGATCTTCATACTTCTGCAGAGATAGTTAGAGGAAGCACTTGGAGCTGGAAGTTGGCTTGGACATCAAGCAACTATTGTACATGACTTCAAGTTGGTAATGGAATAACTTGTCTTGTTTTCCCAAATCATTTGTGTTAATTTTGTTTTAATGATATGATTTGTATCTTTCATAGATTTAGATTCTAACTCATGTTTCAGGTTGCTAGAGAATAGTGCATTCTTGTGTCTTGGTTCCATTTTGACAGGTTCATTCGTGAGGGCTTGGAGATTGGAGCAACTACAAAGACAAGCGTTTGGATAGAAGGTCAGTCAAACTTCTTCTACCCTTTCTAGCATTTTAATCTTGAGATGTTTGTTAGATCTAGGGATTCAAGGTAGCATTTGTTTCCTTTTTGTCTTAGTATAGAGTCAGTATATCCTGCTTTATCCTAAGAGAGTTTCTACCTATCCGTAGGGAGAAATTTCTACAACAAAAACTGGCGACTCCACTGGGGATTTGAATCCATTTTCTTTGCTTGTGAAGTTTGCTTTCAATTTCACTCATTGATTGTAAGAATTGGGTTCTTTCACCTTCATTCACTTCCCTGCTCTCTGCATTAGACTCCTGTTACAGATCAGTAAGTCCTCTGGGTTGGAAAACCCTTGAAAAGTCAAAATCTTTTCTCAAACTTCCGCCTCTTTCCCTCTGTTAACACAGTACCGCGTCCCCGTAACTGCCTACAGAGCGGTAGTACCGCGTCTTTACTGCTGTCCAGAGCGCGGTAGTCTTGCAGTACCGCCCCTTAAGCGCTGTCTACAGAGCGGTAGTCTGTCAGTACCGCTCCCAGGTGGCCTGCAGGTCCGCGGTAGTTCCTGGAAAGTGTGTTTATTTGGTTTGTTTGGTTATTTTTGGGTCTTTTCGAGATTTGGATCCATGTTGGCCCTTTGAGTCAATACTAGTGTTTTGCTTGCAGTTTTTAAGCGAAATGGGTTCTATTTTTGACCCATGAATCGTGCATCCTACAGTCGTTTTGACCCATATTAAGGTTTTGAGATCATTTTTGGTTTGGTGTGTTTGGCGTGTTTGGATTGCTTGGCATCTTATTTCCTTTACATCCTATCTGATGATTGTTTGAAAAGATTGATTCCTTACCTCTACTTTAGTTCAAAGAGAAGCTTGATTTTGTCGTTCTTTTACTATATTCATGAAATTGAAACACTAAAGTATTCTTCTTGCCTTAATTTAATCATTTGATATTCTTGGTATTACATTCATGAAAAGAAGAAATACTTGTTTCATATTTATGTGCATTTGAGTTAGACAAAATTATTAGATTCTTCTCTTTGTCTTGCATTTGATTGGAAGCATTTGTAGAATCTTTCTTTCCGTAGCTTGGATGTGTCTTTTTCAAGCGTAAAAAGATAAGAAATGAATTAGAATTATTACGTTTGGTGTTCATATGAAGAAATTTTTCATTACTTTGGGTTAGTTTTGGGTACATATTTTACTTCTTTCTATCATTTTGAAAAGAAATAAAATTGCATGTGCATTGGGTTGTGCATATTGGGAACAGAAAGAATTCTTCCTTACTTTAGCTAGTGTTCATCGAAGAGAAAGGCTCATTTCGATTCATCTTCATTTGCATGGTTTGAGTTGTCATAACACCATCAAGTTGCACTTCCATAACCCGATTGTGTAAGACAGCCTCTAAAATTAATCTCCCTAATTAAACCAACTCTAACCTCACTTGAGGAAATCAAAAGAATTTGGTAGTTAGGTAGGACACCGGGGATAGGCATCAAAATAATTCCCCCTTGTCATTTTCATCTGAGACATAGTCGTTGTCTTTAGGGAACTAAAATCCTCTAGTATTTATTGACACGGTCACAACTAGTTTGTGGAGGGGCCTCCTGACTGTTTCCAACTTTTAGGGGTTAAACGGCCGCGAGATTGAGAACCGGACGGACTCTGTGGAATACCGCACTCCACTTAGCCCTAAGGCAACATCGATCGCTGTCTTCTTCGGAAGGCTGAAGTGCCCAAAACCTTTTCCGACGTGTCATGAACGAGGTGGCTTAGTATCTATTCTACTAGGGCTCTTTTACCCAGGATCCCTTTCGGTAGAGGGATATCCTTCTTATATCGGTCTCTCATGTTGTATTGTTTGACTTGGATTTCATCACCTTGCGAAGGATACAATTTGTTGAGGTCTCTAGCTCTTAGTTAGGAGGTTTTGCTTGCTATCTTGTAGAGGGTCTTTTTCTTTGTAGGGCTGCTTGTTGGCATTCTGGCCGTTTTATTGTACAGCTCGCTTACTTTGGCAGCGGCCTCAGTATAGTTTTTTGAGCTTGCTCTTTTGGCCTGTGAGCCTTGTCTTTTCCTAGCTCCCCTTTCGCACGCTCGGTTGCCTGAGGGTTTTTGAGTTCTTTTTAACAAGACTTCGTCCACATCACTTAGTTTTGTTTCATGGAAAATCTACCTCCATGCACCCATGCTCCTTCTGGGACTACCAATCCGGGGACCCCTTTTCAAGGGGCACCTTTTACTTTTCCTCCAGTTGGAGATATTGGTCCTCCCTTTATTGCCACGTTAAATATTCCTGGATTAACTATAGGATTACCGGTATGGTTGTTCAATCCGGTAATTCCGATTGCGCCCAATGTTTCGAATGTTAACTCTCCACCACGAGAGAGTCAATCCCAAACTAATCCTTCCCCTTCTTCGTCGGATGAATCTTCTTCCGTTCCTTCTTCCTCGCCTGACCAAAGCAATAGTGTTAGTAATCAGGTGGATAAGAAGAAGAAGAAAAGGAAAGTTAAGAAGAAGAAGGATAAAGAAGAGACCAAGCGTAAACCAGTTGCCCCTAATGGCACTCATTTTACGAAAACACCCCGCAAGCCCAAGTTCCCTTGCAAACTTTGTAAGGGTGATCACCTTCTCAAGGATTGTCCTGATCTTTCCCGTGTGTCAGAAGTGTGGTCTAAAAACCCCAAACCAATTGTATTGTCGACCTCTGACCATCATGTCGATGACACTCCTTCGACCAGTGACCCCTTGGTGAAGGGTCGTAAGGGTAAAGTCCTATATCCCTGTTTGATATGCAAGGGTATGCACCGTACTTTCCTTTGTCCGAGCATGGATGAAGCCTCGCGGTGGTTGGAAGATATTACCAGTTCTCAACTGGTGCCTCCAACAGACCATGGTAAACTGTCCCTCAACCCCCCACTGGTTGACCAAGTGATCAATTCAGTTTCATCTACAATTGATCCCACTCTCCCTTCCGAGAGTGAAGTGATTGAGTCACTGTCATCCCCACTCGATCCCGCTCTTTCATTGGAGAAAGTCCAGACTGAAGCAGTCACCTTGACACAATCTTCGTCTCATTCTTATCTTCCAAGCGAGAGTGAATTGGAAACCACTGATGTTTTCCTTATTGGTTCAGAATGTCCTCAGCAAGGGGAAACCCTGTCCGTTTCTACGAGACCCCCCTCCAAGTACTGAGGTTATTTCCTTTGATTGGAATGGTCTAACCGAATCTTGCCTTCCTTCGAGCATTCCTTTTCAAATATCTGTAGGAGTTTCCGATAAAGAAATTTTTCGTACGATAGTTGATGAAGGAGCTTCTGTTAGTATTCTATCCTCAACTGCTTGGAAAGCCTTAGGTTCTCCTCGGCTTGTGCCCATCACTGACCAAATACTGGCTTTCAATAGAAGGCCTACTGGACCTTTAGGGTCCCTTCCTCAGTTACCTATCACTTTGGGAGGGAAAACTGTCTGTATTGATGTCATGGTCATCCAAGGTCCCTTAGATTTTAATCTACTCCTTGGACGCGATTACGTCCATGCCATGAAGGCTGTAGTGTCCTCACTCTTTCGAGTGATGTATTTTCCCCATCATGGGAATATTGTGACCATCGATCAGCTTTCCTTTGTGACGCCCACTCATCGCATGACTCCTAGTCACCAGACTTCCCTAAATGTTCCACATGTTTTAGTGGTTTCTTCCCCCTAGGAGGGGGGACGTTGGAGCAAAGTTCTATTCTGGTGTCAAGCTCGTTAAAAAATGAAACCATCATCCCAAGCATAGTTTACTTTTGGTTTTAAGCTTGTGTAAAAATGAAACCAACCATCACTTGGAGCAAAGTTCTATTTCTGGTGTCAAGCTCGTTAAAAAATGAAACCATTTTCTCAAGCATAGTTTTCCTTTGGTTTTAAGCTTGTGTAAAAATGAAACCAACCATCATCCCAAGCATAGTTTACTTTTGGTTTTAAGCTTGTGTAAAAATGAAACCAACCATCACTTTGAGCAGAGTTCCCTTTATGTGTCAAGCTCGTTAAAAAATGAAACAGGTCACCACGAGCATAGTTTATTCTTTGTTTCAAGCTCGTTAAAAAATGAAACCGACCCTCAAGCACAGTTTACCGTTGGTTTTGAGCTTGTGTAAAAACAAAACCAATCCCAAGCATAGTTTACGTTCGGTTTCAAGCTTGCGTAAAAATGAAACTACCCTCAAGCACAGTTTACTTTTGGTTTTAAGCTTGTGTAAAAATGAAACTAATCCCAAGCATAGTTTACGTTCGGTTTCAAGCTTGCGTAAAAATGAAACTACCTTCGAGCATAATTTCTTTCTGTTTTAAGCTCATTAAAAAATAAAAAGGACCCTTTCAAGCATTGTTATTATCTATTTCAAGCTTGTGTAAAAATGAAAAAGATCTCCCTTCCATTTGTTCGAGTCTCTCGCTAGAGTTAGGATTTGAACCTTCTTTTCATTTGCCTAGGCCACTTGGTCCTGGTTCTCCCTACCCCCCTGGTGAACACATTCGGATTAGTAGCCAGGATTTTTGGGTAAGGAAGAAGAGTAGTCAGATGAAACAGAGCTTGGGGGGCATGTTTAGCCGTTAGCAATCATGCTAGGGGCATTTACCAACCTCTGGTCATCATGTTGGGAGGGAACCCATCAATGGGCCTTAACCATGAGCAGAGTTTACCTTTGGCTTCAAGCTCATTAAAAAATGAAACCAGTAGTCTGAGCAAAGTTCTACTCCTGTGTCAAGCTCGTTAAAAAATGAAACATATCCTTTCCCTTTGAATCGAGTCTCCTCGTAGACTTAGTACCTGAACCTTCTTTTCACTCGCCTATACCTTAGGTGAATGAAATGAAGCTTGGGGGCATGTCTTCAACCTCTGGAAGTTACGTTGAAGTCAACTTGATCGCCTCTCCACACCATGTTGGAGCTAAGTCACTTACTTCTAGCAATCATGCTGGGGGGCATGAACCAACCTTTGGATTTCATGACGGGAAGAGGTTCACCATTGGGAACATTTTCGAGCATACTTTCCTTTTTTAGGTTTCGAGCTCATTAAACCATGAAAAATATCCTGAGCATAGTTCATTTTCTGTTACAAGCTCGTTAAAAAATGAAGCAGACATCATGAGCATTCTTCCAACCTATCTTCGAGCTCGTTAAAAACAGTAAGATGGTGTTTGAGCTTACTTTTCACTTTTTCGTGCTCTGGTTAAAACATGAAAAGTGGTTTGAGCTTACTTTTTCCTTTTTTCGTGCTCTGGATCCAAACATGAAAAAGATTTCGAGTGCTTTTGATACCATTTTCGTGCTCGTTAAACAAATTGGAGTAAAAAGGTGTGTCTAACGAGTATAGGTTTATCACTTTATCCGGCCTCGCTAGACTATTTACGGAAAAGGAACTGTGCCGAGTTTACTTTTCCTTTGTCGTACTCGGTCATCAACCATGACAAAGTTGTACATGGAGTCCATAGTTAAGCTCTTTTCAGACTCCCTAAAATTGAAAAGATTGCCAAGTGATCTTGACTCTTTCACACTTGTAAAAGTATTTGAAAGGTCGTCTATTCGGTGATAGGTTACCCCTTTTTCGGCCCGTCTAGACTATTTACGAGAAAGGTATACTCCAGCCAATCATGACTGGAAGAGTCCTCTCCCGCGTTGTTTTACCCTTTTTTGGGCGATGAGGCTAACATTACGAAAAAGGACCGTTGGAGTCTTCTTTAGTTCTTTTCAGACTCTCTAAACATGAAAAACTGTCGAGTTTTCCTTCCTTGGACTCGTTAAAATTTGACATCGAAGGACCCACTTTGGGACGAACCCCTCCTTTCTCAGGTTCGGAAAACATGTGAGATTGGACTCATCTATGAGATGAGCTATATCGACCATCTGTTATCCTCCTCAAGCTCGTTAAAAAACAAAGAGGTACTCGTCCATCATGTCGGGGGAAAATGGGAAAATGAGTCAAGTTTACCTTGTTGGCAGCTTGTGAGTCATCACCTTTGAACATGGCATGCATCCTCACCTTGTCTGTTTTGGGTAGTCAGTCTTGCTGATAGTGTCATCATTATGATCATGCGTCCTCATTATTTCTATGAGTTCACACTTCCTGTGGTTCTGTCTGTTCAAGTAATCCCTGCTGCCAAGCTCTGTTTCATGCCGTTATATGTTCAAAGGGTTATTACCTTGAGTCCACCTCCACTTTATGTCAAACCTTCCCTTTGTGTCAGTACATATTCCATTGTTTCATCGGTCCATACTATCTCTCGTTCTGATTTCGTGTCGATGATGTGGGAAACATCATGGCCCACCTTCGATGAGTCTATTCCTGTCGACACCAAATCACTATCCAGGAATTAGGCTTAGGAGTCAACCACTAGTACCTTGGTACCTGCATGCCTCAATGGCAGGTTTCCTCGTATTCAACAGTAGGTTTTCATCAATGACCTCTGATTGAATGATCTCTCGGATGCTCGACATCAACTCCTTTATTCGCATTTCGTTGAGATGTACTATAGATACCTTGGGGATCATTGTCATCATTGGTGATTTCCCTCGCATTTGTTAACGGTTCACATCATTGACCGGTAATCAAATGGTTTCTACCATGTTCGACTTCAACACCTTGTAATCACATGGCTAGATTCGTATCGTTTGCGATCGGGTAGAAGACCCTGGACACCCTTTTGTATTTTGATTACGTCCAGGTTGCAATGGAGATTTCCACTGTATTGTCACACAGATCCACTTTTGTATTGGTCGTGGCTGTGTCATTACTGTCTCATGGATCTACGCTTGTTCATAGTAGCCATGATTTGTCTACAGTCTATATCATCTCAGTACTCATGGATCTGCAATGTATTGGTCGGCAGCCATGCTTTGAGTCATTTGTTTCCGAGCATGGGAATGCCCGCCTCGGTGGTATATTTGACATTTTGTTTCTATTTCAGCTCCTTGTTGCTCTCCTCGATGCTATCTCCGAACCATATTTGTAAAGTCTTTCAGCCATCAGTCTCTTCTGACCTCACACTTTAGGGGGCATCTGTTATACCTCAATATTACACATTATGCATTAGTGTCGCATCCTTGTACTAGCGACCTAAACGACAGTTTCCCTTAAAGATCATCTGAACATCCAGAGTGAAAACCATTGACTGAATACTGAAAGCAAAACCTTTTTTTGCCATCTTCCAGCCCAACTTAGCCCTGTTTGTGAGCACTGCCGCTCCTTGCACATCTACAAGGGCGCGGTAGTTAGCACTACCGCGCGTTGCTCCTTCTCTGAGGCGCGGTACTACCGCGTTATGCTCAGTTATAAGGGCGCGGTAGTCTGAAATTAGCCTTTTTTGCCTTGGATTTTGGGATTTCGACCTTCGAGGAGATTTTGTTGGGATTACCACCTTTGGTTCGATCCTAACTCCTTCTTTGTTTAGCTGGCCTGATCCACTAAACCCTCCATAGATCCACACTTCTCTCTTGTTGGTTAGCCTTCCCATGTGCTATAAGAGAGAAGCTTTCCATGGGCCAAAGGGAGGACTTTTGGGGCATCAAACCTATGATCTTCATACTTCTGCAAAGATAGTTAGAGGAAGCACTTGGAGCTGGAAGTTGGCTTGGACATCAAGCAACTATTGTACATGACTTCAAGTTGGTAATGGAATAACTTGTCTTGTTTTCCCAAATCATTTGTGTTAATTTTGTTTTAATGATATGATTTGTATCTTTCATAGATTTAGATTCTAACTCATGTTTCAGGTTGCTAGAGAATAGTGCATTCTTGTGTCTTGGTTCCATTTTGACAGGTTCATTCGTGAGGGCTTGGAGATTGGAGCAACTACAAAGACAAGCGTTTGGATAGAAGGTCAGTCAAACTTCTTCTACCCTTTCTAGCATTTTAATCTTGAGATGTTTGTTAGATCTAGGGATTCAAGGTAGCATTTGTTTCCTTTTTGTCTTAGTATAGAGTCAGTATATCCTGCTTTATCCTAAGAGAGTTTCTACCTATCCGTAGGGAGAAATTTCTACAACAAAAACTGGCGACTCCACTGGGGATTTGAATCCATTTTCTTTGCTTGTGAAGTTTGCTTTCAATTTCACTCATTGATTGTAAGAATTGGGTTCTTTCACCTTCATTCACTTCCCTGCTCTCTGCATTAGACTCCTGTTACAGATCAGTAAGTCCTCTGGGTTGGAAAACCCTTGAAAAGTCAAAATCTTTTCTCAAAATTCCGCCTCTTTCCCTCTGTTAACACAGTACCGCGCCCCCGTAACTGCCTACAGAGCGGTAGTACCGCGTCTTTACTGCTGTCCAGAGCGCGGTAGTCTTGCAGTACCGCCCCTTAAGCGCTGTCTACAGAGCGGTAGTCTGTCAGTACCGCTCCCAGGTGGCCTGCAGGTCTGCGGTAGTTCCTGGAAAGTGTGTTTATTTGGTTTGTTTGGTTATTTTTGGGTCTTTTCGAGATTTGGATCCATGTTGGCCCTTTGAGTCAATACTAGTGTTTTGCTTGCAGTTTTTAAGCGAAATGGGTTCTATTTTTGACCCATGAATCGTGCATCCTACAGTCGTTTTGACCCATATTAAGGTTTTGAGATCATTTTTGGTTTGGTGTGTTTGGCGTGTTTGGATTGCTTGGCATCTTATTTCCTTTACATCCTATCTGATGATTGTTTGAAAAGATTGATTCCTTACCTCTACTTTAGTTCAAAGAGAAGCTTGATTTTGTCGTTCTTTTACTATATTCATGAAATTGAAACACTAAAGTATTCTTCTTGCCTTAATTTAATCATTTGATATTCTTGGTATTACATTCATGAAAAGAAGAAATACTTGTTTCATATTTATGTGCATTTGAGTTAGACAAAATTATTAGATTCTTCTCTTTGTCTTGCATTTGATTGGAAGCATTTGTAGAATCTTTCTTTCCGTAGCTTGGATGTGTCTTTTTCAAGCGTAAAAAGATAAGAAATGAATTAGAATTATTACGTTTGGTGTTCATATGAAGAAATTTTTCATTACTTTGGGTTAGTTTTGGGTACATATTTTACTTCTTTCTATCATTTTGAAAAGAAATAAAATTGCATGTGCATTGGGTTGTGCATATTGGGAACAGAAAGAATTCTTCCTTACTTTAGCTAGTGTTCATCGAAGAGAAAGGCTCATTTCGATTCATCTTCATTTGCATGGTTTGAGTTGTCATAACACCATCAAGTTGCACTTCCATAACCCGATTGTGTAAGACAGCCTCTAAAATTAATCTCCCTAATTAAACCAACTCTAACCTCACTTGAGGAAATCAAAAGAATTTGGTAGTTAGGTAGGACACCGGGGATAGGCATCAAAATAATTCCCCCTTGTCATTTTCATCTGAGACATAGTCGTTGTCTTTAGGGAACTAAAATCCTCTAGTATTTATTGACACGGTCACAACTAGTTTGTGGAGGGGCCTCCTGACTGTTTCCAACTTTCAGGGGTTAAACGGCCGCGAGATTGAGAACCGGACGGACTCTGTGGAATACCGCACTCCACTTAGCCCTAAGGCAACATCGATCGCTGTCTTCTTCGGAAGGCTGAAGTTCCCAAAACCTTTTCCGACGTGTCATGAACGAGGTGGCTTAGTATCTATTCTACTAGGGCTCTTTTACCCAGGATCCCCTTCGGTAGAGGGATATCCTTCTTATATCGGTCTCTCATGTTGTATTGTTTGACTTGGATTTCATCACCTTGCGAAGGATACAATTTGTTGAGGTCTCTAGCTCTTAGTTAGGAGGTTTTGCTTGCTATCTTGTAGAGGGTCTTTTTCTTTGTAGGGCTGCTTGTTGGCATTCTGGCCATTTTATTGTACAGCTCGCTTACTTTGGCAGCGGCCTCAGTATAGTTTTTTGAGCTTGCTCTTTTGGCCTGTGAGCCTTGTCTTTTCCTAGCTCCCCTTTCGCACGCTCGGTTGCCTGAGGGTTTTTGAGTTCTTTTTAACAAGACTTCGTCCACATCACTTAGTTTTGTTTCATGGGAAATCTACCTCCATGCACCCATGCTCCTTCTGGGACTACCAATCCGGGGACCCCTTTTCAAGGGGCACCTTTTACTTTTCCTCCAGTTGGAGATATTGGTCCTCCCTTTATTGCCACGTTAAATCTTCCTGGATTAACTATAGGATTACCGGTATGGTTGTTCAATCCGGTAATTCCGATTGCGCCCAATGTTTCGAATGTTAACTCTCCACCACGAGAGAGTCAATCCCAAACTAATCCTTCCCCTTCTTCGTCGGATGAATCTTCTTCCGTTCCTTCTTCCTCGCCTGACCAAAGCAATAGTGTTAGTAATCAGGTGGATAAGAAGAAGAAGAAAAGGAAAGTTAAGAAGAAGAAGGATAAAGAAGAGACCAAGCGTAAACCAGTTGCCCCTAATGGCACTCATTTTATGAAAACACCCCGTAAGCCCAAGTTCCCTTGCAAACTTTGTAAGGGTGATCACCTTCTCAAGGATTGTCCTGATCTTTCCCGTGTGTCAGAAGTGTGGTCTAAAAACCCCAAACCAATTGTATTGTCGACCTCTGACCATCATGTCGATGACACTCCTTCGACCAGTGACCCCTTGGTGAAGGGTCGTAAGGGTAAAGTCCTATATCCCTGTTTGATATGCAAGGGTATGCACCGTACTTTCCTTTGTCCGAGCATGGATGAAGCCTCGCGGTGGTTGGAAGATATTACCAGTTCTCAACTGGTGCCTCCAACAGACCATGGTAAACTGTCCCTCAACCCCCCACTGGTTGACCAAGTGATCAATTCAGTTTCATCTACAATTGATCCCACTCTCCCTTCCGAGAGTGAAGTGATTGAGTCACTGTCATCCCCACTCGATCCCGCTCTTTCATTGGAGAAAGTCCAGACTGAAGCAGTCACCTTGACACAATCTTCGTCTCATTCTTATCTTCCAAGCGAGAGTGAATTGGAAACCACTGATGTTTTCCTTATTGGTTCAGAATGTCCTCAGCAAGGGGAAACCCTGTCCGTTTCTACGAGACCCCCTCCAAGTACTGAGGTTATTTCCTTTGATTGGAATGGTCTAACCGAATCTTGCCTTCCTTCGAGCATTCCTTTTCAAATATCTGTAGGAGTTTCCGATAAAGAAATTTTTCGTACGATAGTTGATGAAGGAGCTTCTGTTAGTATTCTATCCTCAACTGCTTGGAAAGCCTTAGGTTCTCCTCGGCTTGTGCCCGTCACTGACCAAATACTGGCTTTCAATAGAAGGCCTACTGGACCTTTAGGGTCCCTTCCTCAGTTACCTATCACTTTGGGAGGGAAAACTGTCTGTATTGATGTCATGGTCATCCAAGGTCCCTTAGATTTTAATCTACTCCTTGGACGCGATTACGTCCATGCCATGAAGGCTGTAGTGTCCTCACTCTTTCGAGTGATGTATTTTCCCCTACGGATAAGTCAAAATTCTCTTAACTTTAAAGCAGATTCTCAACTAACTCTAAATCAAGAAACAAGACAAAACAAATGCTACCTTGAAATTCCTGAACTAACTTTCACAACAAGATTATATGCATTCAAAAACAATGAGAGATATGACACACCTTTCAATCTGATGTTTGTCCCTCTTTTAGCTCTTGATCCAAAGCTCCAATGAAGAACATGTTGACATCAAACAAAGAACAAGCATGCAAGCTTCCAAATACCTTGAAGTAAAGATTAGATTCAAATCTAGATTAGATACATTCCATGCTAAGAACTTAAGCTATGCACATGAAATGGGAAAAACAAGACAAGTTATCTTATTACAAACTTGAAGAATGCTTACAAAGGTTGCTTGATTTCCAAGCTAATCATCCAGCTCCAAGTGCTTTCTCCTCTAGCTATCTCCACAATGCTGCAAGATCATAAGTTTGGTACTTCTAAGAGTCCTCCCCCTTTCCCATGGAATGCCTCTCCTTTATAGTGTATGGTAGGGTTAACCAACAAGAGAGATGGGTGGATCTAGGGAGAGATAAGTGGATCAAGGTTTCTAATCACAGAAAATGAGTTGGGATCGAATCAGGGATCCCAATCCTCCAATATCTCTCGAAAATCCAAAATCCCACAAGCCATGGAAAAAAAGGCTATAAAAGGAGTACCGCACCCTGAAATATGAGCATAACGCGGTAGTACCGTGTGTCAAGGACAAAGCATAGCGCGGTAGTGTGGACTACCGCGCGCCTATAACTGAGCAAGGCGCGGTAGTTAGGGTAAATAAAGTCTCAGCTGGGTGAAAACTTGTCAGGGTAAGTTTGCCTTCAAGGTTCTCTCATCATTTTTCTCTTCTAAGTGGTTTAAAGCAGTAGGGGAAGTGTCGTCAGCTCTTTTTGTGGTGGAGATGCGACACTGTGGAATATAGAGGTATAACAGATGCCCCCTAAAGTGTGAGGTCAGAAGGAACTGATGGACGAAAGACTTTACGAATATAATGTGCAGAGATAGCATCGAGGAGAGCGGCAAGGAGCTGAAATAGAAACAAAGTGTTAGATATACCACCGAGGCGGGCATCCCCATGCTTGGAAACAAATGACTCAAAGCATGGCTGTCGACCAATACATTGCAGATCCATGGGTACTGAGATGATATAGACTGTGGACAGATCATGGCTACTATGAACAAGCGTAGATCCATGAGACAGTAATAACACAGCCACGACCAATACAAAAAGTGGATCTGTGTGACAATACAAAGGACATCTCCATCGCAACCTGGACGCAATCAAGATATAAATGCGCCCAGGGTCTTCTACCCGATCGCAACTGATACGAATCTAGCCATGTGATTACAAGGTGTTGAAGTCGAACATGGTAGAAACCATTTGATTACCGGTCAATGATGTGAACCATTAACAAATGCGAGGGAAATCACTAATGATGACAATGATCCCCAAGGTATCTGAATTACATCTCAACGAAATGCGAATGTATGAGTTGATGCCAAGCATTCGAGAGATTGTTCGGTCAGAGGTCAGTGATGTAAACCTACTGTCGAACACGAGGAAACCTGCCGTTGAGGCATGCAGGTACCAAGGTACTAATGGTTGATCTCTAAGTCCAATTCCTGGATAATGATTTGGTGTCGACAGGAATAGACTCGTCGAAGGTGGGCCATAATGATTCCCACATCATCGACATGAAATCGGCACGAACGATAAGATGATGAAACAATGGAGTATGTACTGACACAGCGGAGGCCTGACACGATGAACGACTCTGAACAATGCAACCCTTTGAACATATAACGGCATGTAACAGGACTTGGAAGCAGGGATTATTAATAACAGAGGATAGACACCGGATGAGTAGGCTCGTGGCCAGGGAGACGACTCAGGATGATGACCATAACTCAGTGAAAAATGGATACCCAATATAGACAAGAGACAGACACATGCCATGTTCAAAGGTAATGACTGACAAGCTGCCAAAAATAAACTTGACTTGTTCCCCATATTCCCCCGACATGATAGACGAGTACCTCTTTGTTGTTTTTTGAGCTTGAAGAGGATAACAGATGCTCGGTGTAGCTCATCTTATAGATGAGTCCAATCTCACATGTTTTACGAACCTGAGAAAAGAGGGGTTTGTCCCAAAGTGGGTCCTTCGATGTTAATTTTTAACGAGTCCAAGGAACGAAAACTCGGTAGTTTTTCGCATTTAGAGAGCCTGAAAAACTTAAAGGAGGCTCCACAAATTTAGTCCCTCGATCCCTAAAAAGTGTAAAAAAATTCCTGAGAGAACTCTCCTAGTCAAGATTGACTGAGGTATACCTTTCTCGTAAATAGTCTAGATGGGCCGAAAAAGGGGTAACCTATCACCGAATAGACGACCTTTCAAATACTTTTATAAGTGTTAAAGAGTCAAGATCACTTGGAAATCTTTTAAATTTTAAGGAGTCTGAAAAGAGCTTAACTATGGACTCCAATGGTCTTCTTCGTAATTTTTTAATTATTCTGCTCCAAAAAAAGAATAAAATATAACCAGGATAATACTTTCCTCATCGTTTAACGAGCATGAGTAAAGCTGACCGAACTCGACACCATTTACTTGAGTTTGACAAGCACGACATTGGTTTGAAAAGCGCTTGGAATCTTTTTCAATTTTTAAATCCAGAGCACGAAAAAGATAAAGTAGGCTCAAAAATAAAGGTCAAACAATGAATAAACACCAGTGTGAATATATCGCTTTTTACAGGGGATCCTGTCAATAAGTGCTCATAAAAATGGATATTAGCAATGTGAAATGGATTTTTATTTTAACCATATAAAATAATAATTAAAAAATAGGTGAAAAAGCTATAAAAGGATGGTTAAAAATAGAAATTTACCATTTCATTTGTGTTTTTACCCAAAGAGGAGATTTTATCCATTTGAGGAGCAAGAACTTCAAGGATCCATATCGGGAGTTTCAGGACACCGTTTCAACAACCGTCTGCGCCAGGTAAGAGCTCTCAAGCTTCTCTTTCATTTGATGTAGGAATCATTTGCTTTCAGTAAGAAAAAATGATTTTTTTGGCGAGCCCTACTGGGAAAAAATCACCCTTCACAGTATCGCGTGGGGCCCATATCGGGAAATGCGGTATTGTTCGACAGTACCGCACTGTGTATTTAAGCCGAAACGCGGTATTGTGCAGTACTGCGCAGCAAGGTCTACCCCAGGCGCGATGAAGGCGAATTTTAGGATGAAAAAATCATTTTTTCTCAAATTTTTTGCTGAAACTAAGTTGTTAAATGATTACTAAATGTTTCTCTTGACCTTTTGTAGGAGTTTGCAATTTGTTTGGATCAAAATCGTCCATTGGAAAGAAAGAGAACATGAAGCGGGTGATTTGGCGGCCGAAAATGACCTACCTACCGTGACTGCATTACGGGAGTGCGGTTTGTTGAAGTTCTTTAAGACCAAAGGCCTTCATCAGCAAGCCAAACTTCTTACCAATCTTATCCAATTGTGGGACCCTGACATTCAAGCTTTCCGAGTGGGAGAGCATGTTCTTGAAATTCAACTCGAGGATATTTATTTCCTCACGGGCCTCTCGAAAAGAGGGGCCCGGGTGAACTTTACTAGATACACAGCCTCAGAGACGAGCACGGATGCTCTGATTGCTCGGTATTGCCGTCAAGGTTCGAGTAAGAAAAGCGGCAAAGTGGTCATAAAAGATGTTATAGAACTCCCTTTAAAAACCATACTGTTCACCATCACACGTGCAGCAGGGAGTGTGGGTCCGCATCAGGCGTCCCGTACACAAATGAATCTCGCAGCGGAGTGTATGACGAGAACAGTATTTAACTGGTGTGAAGCGGTGTTGGCCAATCTCAAAGAACAAGTGCACAAGTGTAGGGTTGGAGAGAACTCCCAATTTGGTTATGGGAGTATCCTAGTCACCTTCTTTCTGGCGAGGGTGCCATTGTTGCGTCCACAGATATCTATGGCCCGCCGTCCACCTACCGAGCCATGGATGGCTCGATGGAGTGATTATGTAGGGCGTCTTGGGGGACCTCAACGCTTGGCATTTGGTGAGGATTTCTTCTCCTGGCTCGAGGAGCAGACAGTCATGATTGATGACTACCCCTATGCAGGGGTGGACTTCCGCGAGGACATCGACTTGGCACTGCCAAAGGATGAAGATTGGGACAACTTAGGTATGACCTTCATGGATATGCATTTTTTCCTTTTTGAATATATAATTTTTATTTCTTTTTTAGAATGTGTAAAAGACTTCTAATGTATGTTCGCATGCATGTCGCAGATCGTGGACCACAGAGACCAGCTGGGTATTCGCCCTTACGTCGCGGTGGTGTTGATCGCCAAGCTATTCCTGACGAGGAGGAGGACAAAGACGAAGCAGGAGGCGTTCGGGACATAGAGAGGAACTTACAGGGGTTGACTCATGGTATCCCTTCTATGAGGATGGATGACGTCCCTTTACATCTCCAGCGGCATACTGTAGGTGTGCCTAGTCGTATTGGTCGACTTTTTTGTAGGGTGGCTCGAGCTGTAGTATGTTACCACCAGCAGCGGGAGGAGTCTGACGAGGGACATGATAGATCTCCTATCTCCATAGATGGTCTTTTTTGTCTTTTGCGGCATGTATACGATATGTAGGCTTTGAGAGCTGAATTTTTGTATGGGATTTGGTCCCAAATTTTGTCTTTGACACAAACTTTATGTATTTTGGAAAAAACACTTTTATATACAGTGATATGGACCTATTTTCATGATCTATCTATTTACAATGACTTGTACATTTTATCCTTTATGATGTGTTTATGTATGGGCAAGATGCCAATCCAAAATGTAATTAGCCAATGAATCAACTATACAATTGAATTCTCTCGATATGTGTTGATATGTAATGAAATTAAATGATCGTTCCAAGAGGCGTAGTCTCCGAAATAAACGAAGTAGTATAGGATCGCGAACTGTGTAAACACGGTTTAGATGAGAAACCACGAGTTGGGAGTCTAAAAAGACTGATATGGAGTCAATTCCGAGTGAAGCAACCTCCGTCAAGAGACCAATGACTGCATGGTACTCTGCGATATTGTTGGTTGTAGGACCTAAACGATTGGCTCCTGAAGAAATCAACTCGCCAGTGGGGGAATAGATTACCCATGATGCGGAAGCGAGATTCCGGGTATGTTGGCTTGCACCGTCGGTGAATCCGAAGTAGGCAGACATCTGCGCATAAAATCACGAGTCAAAGTAAGAGTGGATACATGAGGTCCACGCGCACACCAAAAAATGAGTAAAAGCAAACTAAGTACATTATGTACAACAAGTAACCCGCATAGGGTAACCTTACGCGTAGAAGCGTTTGAGGTATAGCCCATTGCGGGGCCGTGCCAATGACGTACCATCACAATCGATTAGTTCATAGGCTTCTTTTTCCAAAACATGTTTTACAACAAAGGGGTCGTACCACATAGATTCAAGTTTTCCTTTTCCAAGCTTATCATGCATTTGATCATATGTAAGTACGAGATCACCTTCATTGAAGATCCGAGGTTGAACGGATTTGTCATATTGAGCTTTGATGCATTTTTTGTGAGCTTCATTAGCTAAAGCAGTGTCGCAGCGGGTTTCATCTAGCTTAGCTAGGTATAGAAACCGTTCTTCTTCGGAAGTGGTGTGTGGAAGTAGCTCTATGGCTATCTTAAGTGATGGAATTTCACATTCAATCGACAAAATGGCTTCTAGGCCATACACCAGTTGGAATGGTGTAAACCTAGTAGCACTTTTCACTGAGGTTCGGTATGCCCATAGTGCTAAGAATAGAGCTGAGTGCCAGTTGGATTTTTGGGTACCCACAATACGCTGAATCATTCGTTTCAGGACTTTGTTAATGGCTTCAAATTGGCCATTAGCTTGTAAGTAATACGGGGTTGAGTTTTCATGGCGAAAACCCAGCTTGGCACTTAGTTCTTCGATCATATGGTTCCTGAAATGGGGGCCATGATCGGTCACAATGGATTGTGGGACACCGAATCTAGCTATAATATGGTTGAATATGAATTGCACTACTATTTTTCCATCCTCAGCATACGTAGGCATCGCTTCAGCCCATTTTGTAAAATAGTCGACAGCTACTATGACATAGCTATGCCCCCCGACTGAAGTGGGCTTACAGTGCATGAAATCTATGCCCCATTTGGAAAAAGGGCCGACGGAAATAACAGGATGGAGTGGAGCAGGATGCAAGCGTGTTTTGCTATTAAAGAATTCACATGGCGGACACTTCTTGACTATTTCAATGCAGTCTTTGAAAATTGAGGGCCAGAACTATCCTGCTCGCAGTATTTTCTGGGTCGTAGCCATCCCAGAGAGATGACCACCACATGCTCCAGCATGGCAGTCATTAAGAACGCGTTCCACCTCATCTAAGGTCAAACAACGTCGAAGAATGGTGTCGACACCACGTCGATAAAAAGTATCGTTGACTATGAGGTAGTATTTTGCGCAGTGTCGAATGCGTCGTCGTTCATCGCGAGTGAGGTCGGGGCGGAAGTGTTGGGTTTGGAGATATAATAGAATATCCCCGTACCATGGATCAGACATGCTAATGAGGAACAATGATTCGTCAGGAAGAGAATCAATGGGCTCGGATTGCTCAGTAGCACGGGGCAAGTTACAAATTAACTCAGCAAAGACCAGAGATTTTTTGGACTTGGCTTTGACAAATTCCAAGTCGAACTCTTGAAGGATGACGATCCAATGAGAATATTTGCCCCCAAGCACCTGACGCGTGAGGATATAATACATTGGATTGAAATCATCTATAACAGTGGTCTGGTGGAGTAAGATGTAATGACGGAATCTCTGGACAGCAAATACTGTTGCCAGAGCCAGTTTTTCAACATGTGAATAGCGAGATTCGGAGTCGATAAGACTCTTACTGAGATAGTATACCACATGTTCTATGCCATTGTGGTCTTCCTAGACTAGCACCATACCGATGCTGGAAGTCGAAGCTGCGAGATAAAGAATATAATCCCGTGTGTAATCGGGGGGTTGGATCACAGGATCTTTGGTTAAGGCTGCCTTTAGATTGTCAAAGGAGCGTTGGGCTTCGTCATCCCAAATAAAGGGAACATTCTTCTTGAGAAGCCGCATGTAGCCTTTTGTTATCTCGGATAGATTATAGATGAAATGACGTAGAAAGTTTGCATGCCCTTGCAAACATTGAAGTTCTGGAATGTTGGTGGGTGAAGGCAGGGCTAAGATAGCTGCTACCTTTGCAGGATCTAAACGTATCCCGCTTTTGGAGACTATGAAGCCCAACAGTTTTTCGGCTTCTACACAGAAGACGCACTTATGCGGGTTCAAACGTATACTGTAGCGACGACACCTTTTGAAAATGGCACTTAAGTGGTCTGGATAGTCTTCCCGAGTCCGAGAGTGAGAGGGAAGGTCATCAAGATATGGTTCTACAATGTGTTTGATGTCGTGAAATGCGTATGACATCGCCCGTTGGAAAGTTGCCCCGGCATTTTTAAGGCCAAAAGGTAACTTTCGGTATGCAAAAATCCCCCAAGGGCAGATAAAGGCCGCTTTGTGCTGGTCGGCTGGGAGGATATCGATCTGATTATAGCCAGAAAAGCCATCCATGAATGAAAAGATGACACTTCCGGTACAGTTATCGATGATCTGGTTGATGAACGGAGTTGGGTAGTTGTCCTTTGGACAAGCTTTGTTCAAATCACGGTAATCAACACAGACTCTAATCGTTCCTTGTTTCTTGGCTACAGAAACTATGTTGGATACCCATTCTGTCAATGGGACAGGATAGATAAAACCAGCACGCAAAAGCTTTTCAACTTCTACTTTAATAGCGGCTGCCCTACGAGGATGGATGGGTCGAATTTTTTGCCGAACAGGTCAGGTGCCAGGGAAAGTTGGAATTTCGTGGACCACGATCGAGGGGTCTATCCCTGGCATTTCTTCATAACTCCAAGCAAAAACATCGCGGAAAGTTTTGAAGTAGGCACTATAGAACTCCATTTCGAGGGGAGTACATGTTTTGCCGATATGTTCGTTTTCCACGATACCAGGCTTCACTGAAATATCGATGGGAGTGGTTACCATAAGATTAGCCAAGTTTCCTTCGGAAAATACCTCGTCGAGGGAAGTGGGGAACTTGGTTTGAACCATCCCAAGTGAAGTACTGGATTTTGTATCAGGCTCAAGTGGCTGAATGGTGGGGAATGAAGATCAATGATGAAAATCTCCCCATGGTGGCTCATCACCGCACATAACCTCCATAATTGATTCGTCAGTGGGAAAAATCAAATTGAGAGGATAAAAAAGTGGTGGGTATGGATGAGTCTCAGCTGAGAGCTGTGCCACAGAATGATGAGTAGAACAGTCGACCCAATCGGTGGCTGATTGGATCGCGTTATATGCTGTGAGGTTTCTGTTCAGAGGCATAGAGTTTCCGTAGTCTTCAATCTGAGAGGGACTCGGAATCACCCATGAATCATTGGAAGGGGTGACATTCGATGAAATCATGTTGAATGGTTGAACATGGGTTCCCAGCTCTGGAAAAACTCCAATAAGGGATGAATCCTTCATGAGACCAACACCAATGTCTTGGAACTGGTACTGAGGTTGATCCAATAACGGGACGGTGTTGGCGGAGTTTGGATGGGATTCTGGGATATAGTAATCCAGTTGATCAATAGTGACAATTTTCCCTTCATGAGGAAATTGCAAAATCCGGAAGACTATAGATGCTATGGCGGTCATGGCGTAAAACTAGTTCCGGCCAAGGAGGAGATTGTAATCCAATGGTGCATCTACGACTTCAATGTGTACGGATACTGTCTTGCCCCCCAGTTCAACACCAATTGAAGGAATGAGTCCATAAGGTTGAAAACCATGTCCATCAAATGACCTGAGAGTAGTAGGAGAAGTCGTGACTTCGGGTGAGCCTAAGGCTCTCTAGCAGTTCAAAGACATGATCGACGTGGAAGCACCTTCGTCTAACACAGTGCGATGGATGATATTTCCACGGATTTTTGTGTGAACCTGGAAGGCTAACTGGTGAGAAAGTCTAGGTTTGGCTTGTTCCAAGTTAAACATGATAGAGTTTGAAGTATCTAGGTCCATTGCCCCCAGTGCTGAAAGTAGGGTTCTACGCTGCGTGGGGCAGTGTTGGAGAACCTCGAGAGTCGACATGGCGCAAGGTGCTTGAGCTAGATCCTTAACAATATTGTAATTTTGGGCGGCTCGAGCATTGGGATAAAATGTCTCCTTTCGTATGGTGCCCTTGGGTGGGCGTAGCACTGTATCCGTAAGCGGTCTCTCAATATGGAGATGGCCGATAGGGGGGGGAATAGGAGCTGGATCTTCAACGGGAGATTTACCTTTGGCTATCTCCGATTGTTTGTTTGAACTTGGAGGATTGTCATACGTCTTTGAACGAGTGGTTATATGAATTTCTTCATTACTAGTCATCAGTATTTCGCGGTTTGTAGACGTCTCTCCGCGGGTAGGATTGGTCGGGTTGCCCCCTTGTGGGGTTTCTTGGGCAACCATTTGTTGTTGCTGTTGGGGGAAAGGGTCAGTTAACACTGTCGGGCGAGAGGATCCTTTAACGAACTTGTTGACCTCATCCTTGTAGGGACAGTCACGCGTGTAATGATCATTTTGACAAATTAGGCAGGGAAACTTAGCCTTTCGACGTGGTTTCTGGTCATTCTGGGTGGGTTGTGGCTTGGGGTTCTCCTGCTGGTTTTTCTTGGGTTTACCATGATTGTTTTTCTTCTTTCCCCTGGATGGTTGTGACGTAGATTGAACTGCGTTCACTTCAGAGGAAATAGCAGGAGAAGTAGTTGTTTTTGAAGCAGCCTGGGGTAAAGCGGGGGAATCAGAAGCTTGCTGTCCCGTCGAGTTGGTAGTAGGCTGGGTCCTGACTGAACCGATGATACCATCAATGGGAGGTTCAGTGGTCGGTTTGGTTGAATCACTGTTAACGTGGGCGGCATGAGGAAGAAGTTCATGTAAAGTACCGGATTGAGTGTATACCAAATCCATGTACTGGGCTGCCGAGATGGCTTGTTCTTCTATAACCGGCCCACGCATAGCGATATCTGTGGCTATGGGAGGCAAAAAAGATTTTGTGAACCAATCAGTGAGTAGCTGATTCGGAATGGGTGCCTTAATTAGCCTATGGCGTCGTCGCCACTCATGGATGTGATCCGAAATGTGTGTGGAAGTGGTTTGACGCAGTGAGGTTAACAGTTCTGTTCCAGTCTCATACTAGATGGGGAGCTGGAAATGAGTCAGAAACTGCATAGCCAAAGTGTTGAAATCATGAAAAGAGTGTTGTGGCAGCTCGATGTACCATTTTGCTGCCGTGCCGGTAAGCGTACGTTGGAAGAGCCGAAGTCGGATGGAATCATCCATCAAGGAGTTGGATGAACACCAAAGATGGAAGGTCATCACGTTGTTCTTGGGGTCTTTACCGGGCTTAGCATCGAACTTAGTAATGTCCGATGGTAGTTTGGCTGGAATAGGTGGCCAGTGAGGTTCATGCCATATAGGATCGTTAATAAGTCTCGATAAATCAGGTAAATCAAGTGTGGCCAAAAAGGGAATTTGACGGTTAGTCTGCGGGGATGAGTAGTAACCATGTGGTGCAGAGAAACTTGGAGGGCCCTGCATAGCATACTGCTGCATGTTATACCCATATGTGTTTCCCGGGGGGTACTGCTGGAAGTTCTGTGGGTAGTAAGCCATCTGGTTAACCGGTTGATTGTAAGTAACCGGTTGGTGGGTGTTCTGCTGAGTGGGTATAGTACCCTGGGGTTGTGTCGTCAGCTCTTTTTGTGGTGGAGATGTGACACTGTGGAATATAGAGGTATAACAAAAAGGATTCCCATAACCTGTATAACACACCTGTGAAATCTAGTGGAAGGCATGGCATTTTATTTCGCCACTCCTATGCCTTTCCCCTTGTTACTCTATCAGAAATGATCGAGCATTATGAATATCGTCTACTACACTTCATTGATCATTCCCCATCACTTCTCATGATATATGAGCATTTCGACACCCCACCAGTGGTAGGCTCCCTACACTCCATGATATATGAGCATTTCGAGAAATCTCAATGTCCCAAGACCAGGATTTTTTACTCAGTTCCTTGCCACCAATCACGTTCTCGAGCCCTCAGTTTCCATCACCGATCGATTTTCAAGCTTGAGAAAGCGTGGAACATATAACGTAGAAAGTAACTGTTTTATTGGATGCTTTTATTCTCTCGAACAACAACTGACTTATTTGTTGGTCTCTTATAGAATCAAAGGGTCATCCAATGTTGTTTAGGACCAGAATCAGTTCATAGATGTTGTTCCGTACCAGACCATGTCATCAAATAGTTCTCCATG
Organism: Larix kaempferi; assembly: GCA_027924585.1. NCBI lineage: Eukaryota > Viridiplantae > Streptophyta > Pinopsida > Pinales > Pinaceae > Larix > Larix kaempferi. The sequence continues at coordinate 11,805,296 of BSBM01001331.1, read as the reverse complement.
AGCAGGAATATTTTCAGCGTCAGCTCGCTTCATCATCCCCAACCATTGTGGAACCCTGCATCAGTCTAGATTCATCAAATGCACCCACTAGTTCGCAACCATAAACAACAATGACTACCAATTTTGATCCAGTTCCTCAATTGATTTCTTGATTTCTTCGAGACAAAGAATCATTTTGTTGGCAGGGGAGATGTTGGAGGAGCCTAGTCAACTAGGTCCTCCACCGACTATAGTTGAGTCAGTGCAGTCGGTCGGTTAGATGACCGACCAAGCAATTGTAACTGAACAACTGGTTATAACGAATATATATAGGCTGGAGAGCCGATAACATATAGAATCTCTGCACCGATATTGTACTGTATTTTGGTCCTATTAATACAAAAGTATGTTGTTTTTGTCCCACTTACTCTCTCATGCATGATTATATAATGTGTGTGTGTATGTGACTCTTTCTCCATGTTGATATATTGTACTACCGGTAATTGATGCAATTCCCTAGATTACAACAACTATTTTTCTGTTGATATGAAAAATAAATATAGAAGAATTAAATTATTAAAGGAATGATGCTTTGTAGTAGTTATAGATACATATTCTACATAAACATGTTTAGGAATATTACTTTTTGAATGATTCTTTTTTGTTGTTGTATGTTTTTTCTATTGCAAGTCTTACAGATCTCATTAACTATTGGTTTGGAAATGCCTCTTGTAGTTTACATGTGACCTAATTCTTTGAATCATTTGATTGATTTTTGTATTGTAAGTGAAAAGTACGTCTATAAGTTCTTTACACTATATCCCTCATAGTATTATAAAAGTATTTCCCCCTTCTATTAACTTCCAACACCACTCCAGATGTGCTAAGGACCAATCGATCATCATTTGCATTTTCCATAATTTTTGTTTTCTTATGATGACAGTCATTTTTGTTGTTGTCACATACTAGTGAATATTCATAAGTACATTATTACTTAAATTGGAAGAAATAATTCATATTGACTTATTTTTTATTCACCTGATTGATCCCTGTACAAATTTTATATCAACGTTTTATGCTCTTTTGGACTTAGATTGGTAAGAATCTTATCAAGATTCCTTATTTTTTGGCTCTGCATGTCACACATTAACCAATACATATTAGTTAAATTTACAAATAATTCAAACAAATTAATTGAAATACATAAATTAAAAATCACTTGCCTTCTTCATAATTCTGGATGTGCTCCCATCATGTTGACTAAAATTCTTGTTCATTGAACTCATACCATGCATTTTCTATAAATAAACAACCTAGACCATTAAATATATAATATATTAATACATTTTACAAATAATTACAGACTTGAAAATAGAAAATATGCCTAATATCGGTGCGCTTAAATACATAAAACACCCCGGTGCGTTCTGTATCACAACGCACTGGTGTGTTATATAGATATAGGGGCATCGTAAATGGCAGAAATTATTTAGCGTTTCATGATAATAAAAACGTTGCGTTCTTACCATTACTGGTGCGTTATTATTATAAACACACTAGGGTGTTAATGCCATACTGTCGCACCGAGAACCAAGAAATGATTTTATGCTTTTTTGAAAATAAAATATATGGTCATGCATGTCACCTCCAATGCACTATTAACAAAAACGGTCTGGGGATTTACGTATATCTAAACACACTGAAAATGACGCACACGTTTTTTATTGAAAAAAAAAAAAAAAAAACTTGACAAGGCCGACATGTTTACGGATTCGACCCAAAATGTGGCCCCATCTCACCCTACGCTTTCTATATATAATCACAAACTCATCAAATCTAAAATCCCTAAAAGGAAAAATTGTAATTGTGTGACAATAGATGGATTTAAACCCTAATGTAAAATTTTGCAGCCACATAACGAAAAGAAGGAGATAGAAAATAAATGTTGCAACATTGAAGGTAACTATGATTTTTTTTCTTCTAAATCTAGTTAAAATCTAAATAGGATAATAAGATCTATAATAATATTTTACATACTTGAAATTTCTACTATGCAGGGTTTTGTTTGATTCACCATACCAAACAAAGTTCGATCATCAAAATAATCCGGTTGCTCCAAAATCCTTCCACATAAGTCTCTCCTATAAAACACTCCCCTCCAAGTTCCAGCAAAAGAAAGAATTAATGTTTAGGTTTTTTTCTTATAAACACCTTTTAGAATTAGTTTTTGAAATTAAAATTTCCGCCCTTTTTTCAGTTTAGGGAAAAATTAATTTATGTGATTTTTTATTTTTGTTTTATGATTTTCGGCATTCCAGTGTGCTTGTTATTCGGACGCACTGGTGCATCTATAAATCAAACGTACTAGCAAGTATATAGAAAATCATTATGCGGCGCGTGATAAATATGAACTCATGGGTGCATATATATTTAGATGACACACTGGTATGAATTATTTCGTAAAATTCATTGATAAATATCCGCTATCAAGTGTAGCGGATATTTTCTTCCGTGGGGAATTTTGTAGATGTTTGTGTTCGATGCTTTTGTATTTAGGACACATCAGTGTGCTAGAGAGATATGAACGCACTGATGTAATTTGAAAATCCTATGGTTTGATGTGTCAGATTAAAATTATATACTCATCTCAAATGTTCTTTTAGTATTCAATCACACTAATTACAATATTTCATAGTATATATATGTTGCTTAAACTCACCTTCCTCTTACAAAATAATTTCCAAACTATATTGGAAGTTACATTGTGATGTAGTTATTAAAAATGTTTTAGGACTGTATAGACGTGTACGGATTGCTGATTTGGCTCAAATACAGGGATAAAAGGATATAGTATCAAATGGTCAATTCTTCATATTCCAACTCCTTCCATCTTGTTCAAAGTTTGACGAGTTCTCCCTTCCATCTCTAGTAAGTTCAGGTTTTATTTATATTTTGACTATTTATTTGAATTTATGTTACTTATCCATGTGAATCTGAAAATCAATTTATTCTATATTGCAGGATCCCGATTCAGCTTCGAGTTCAGATGAAGAAGATATTCCACCAATTTCAAAACTCCATAAGCTCTTATCAAGAGAAAAATACCACAAGCAGTTCATAGATGAAAATGGGCAGCCGCTTTACCTTGCCAATTGTGACATGACATCTTTAAGCCACAATCCTGGTCCATAGATGGTAATTCTTCATGAGATGGATCTCTTTTATGACACATGTTGTAGGTACAACAGATCCCATGCTTCATTTGATCATGGGAGCCCTAATTTTTGTAAATACAAAGGTATTTCGGTAAGTTCTTTTTATCAAAACGAGATTCTTAAACCTTGTTTGTATGATCTTATACCTTTGCTTTTGGTTTGTGTAATTATCATTTTCCCTTTGAAAAATTCTAAGTTTTTGTTTTTTTTCTTGACTTGCGGAAAGCCTTCAATTCTTTCAAAATTAATTTCCTTCCTGCAAACCCGAAAACTTGAAATCCCGCAATTGTGGATTGCAGGAATTGATTGTTCTCTCTTTTTGAATTTTGTCATCCTGCAACCCGAAATTGCGGATTGCAGGAAGACTTTGTTGATATTTTTTGGGAAATTTCGATCCCGCAACCCGAAACCCGCAATTGCGGATTTAGGATTGCGGAAAGTTGTTATTTTAATAAATCGCGTTGTGTGTTCCCGCAACCTGCAACCCACAATTGCGGATTGCGGGATGCGGAAAAAGCTATTTTTGTTTTAAAGGTTGTTTTCATTTCCGAAACCCGCAACCCACAATTGAGGATTGTAGAAACGCTTTTGTTAGTTGTTTTGCAATTTGCAATCCCACAACCCGTAACCTGCAAATTGCAGATTGTGGATTGGGGAAATCTTGAATAAAGTTTGAAAATAATATCTATGACCCGATCCCGCATCCTATAGGGATTAATCTCAGCCACTCATTTCTTATGATCCTATGGTTCAGATTTGACCCAACAAAAATCAATAAATATACGATTTTTCTTATTTTTTCTTTATCATTTTTATTGTCGAAATTTACTCTGCTACGTGGATTTTACTGTGGGTTTATTACCATGGGTCATTCTTATGAATTTTCATTTATTTTCAGGTTGGTTTGTTGTCATTTTTGCATTCGCTATTGATGGTTTTGCTGTTTAGGGTTTAGTTTTGATTTTTTTTTTTTATTTACCAGAATTTCAAAGCTTTTCCAAAATGTCATGTAACACTCGGTCTAAGACAATGGATTTGCTGACCAAAGATCCAAATTTAGGTATCTTCTCAGATACCAGCGAGAGGGTTACTGAAACTTATCAAATGGACTGGTCAAAAATTTATTCAATCTTTGATAACAACGACCTTTCAGACATCAAAGAAGACCGACCTGCATATGAGAAGATTAGGGCTTTTCAATTGCATGTCATTTCCACCCAGCCTGTTGTCCTACCTTACACAGACCGAGTTAAATGGATAGTGGACAATTCTAACCCTAAAGACCGGTCATTTAATGACAGTACGGGGTCACAATTGACAACCTTTCGTCCTGAAGTCTTTATCAGAGCCTTTTTCCTTAAGCCGACTGTGAAGACCCTTAGCCCTGAATTCATACAATCCTCTAAAACCAGGTACAATTTCGATGAAATGTTGAAATCATGGATGATTAAACCTGGCAGCTTTGTGCCAAAGGCTGATAACCTCTACCCGATTTCCTGGTTTAGGGAGCCTTATTCTTTACTGGTATCTATGCTCTGGAGGCTCTTTGGACTTCCAAATTGTTTAGTCTTCAAAGCTGAATGGACTCCAATAGCTCATCATGTTTTAACAATGGAAGAATTCTTCCCTTGGGCATCTATTATGTCATCAGAACGTAAAACAACTATCCAAGACTATCAAAAGGCACCTTCCCTGAGAAAGCCACACTTCTTCTTTTCATCCTACATTATTGATGTCTTTTGCTCAAAGTTTCAATATCCTAACTGGGGATGGAATTGGATCCCTACAAATCCACCAGTTCATATCTATCACTCAACATTATGGGAGAGCAATTTTGTACCCTTACTCTATGACATTTGTGACCATTTCATGGGTACCATTTATTTCAAGATATTCAAACAAGAGGCACCTTCCTTTTCAGCTGATGCCAAGGCCTTCATCAATACAATTGGTGATTGGTATGTCTATGAGTCATATTCATATATCAAAGTTTCGGGAAGTGACATTGTTCATCTTCTGCCTAGAATAGTGCCTGACAGATTGGTCATTCAAGAAGTCTCTTATTAGACTATTACTGATGGTGTATATAGAAAACTCACTGGTCCCAAAAAGAAAGGTTGGCCTAAATTTTCTTTAAACCTTGGGCCATTAGTCATCCCAACCTCAAATTGGGATGCAGTGCTTGGTGACCAGGTGGCTCCTTTAAAGTTGGGTTTTGCTCCCAAAAGGAAGCATGATCCTAATAAATTCCTTGATGCACATTTTAAACAATATCATATGAAGATGGAATATGTCCATGAGGAACTTCTAGATGACTCTATCTACCAAGGAGTGAATACATTTTCTGAGGTCCTGGCTAGGGCCAAGAGCATAGATGAAAAACATCAGATTATGCAATATCAGAGAGAAATTAAAGCTAAAGTTTTGAGCTACAGAGCGATGGAAATGAATCTGCTTGAGAAAATGAGAAAGGATAGAGCAGAAAAGGAGAACCAACAACCTAATTCCCCTCTAATGCTTACTTATCCAGATGGGAATAAAAGTAAAGCCCCCATGGAGAATCCTCTTGAGGTAAAAACAACTGAACAGGTTAAAGTCTTGTTGCAAACCTCTCATCATTTGAAGCAGGAGTTACCACAACTAACTTTAGTATTGGATACTCAAACAATCGAACCTCCTAATCTTACTATGAATATTCAAGTGATTGTTGTAGCTTCACGGGTATGTTATGATCTAATAATAGTTGAGGCCAACCCAGCTAAGAGATAGAAAATCCTGATCATTACATCAAAGGTTCCCATTGTTGATATTATTGATAGTGATGTTGATGGTGAAGCACATCACCCAGTATCTGTGACTGTAGAAGTGACTGAAGAAGTGACTAAAGAAGTGACTGAAGGAGTGATTGAAGATTCACAAGCAGTTACAGATTTGTTAGACACTATTGAGATGGATCACTCTTTTTATGAGAAATAGGTATTGGAGGTTACAACTGCTCATGACATTACAACTTCATCATTTTTTTTGTCATCTATTCAAGATCTTTCTGCTTTGTTTCCAGGGGTGATGTCTCCATTTTCCATATCACAACTTTTTCATACTTTGAATTCCAAAGCCACTCCATTTTCAGACAACTCAGTTCATTTTTCCATTCCCACATCTATTATTGCAAAGGTCCAGTCTTCGACTGTCCCTCAGTAATTACCCATACCTACTTTATCATTACCCACTATGGATGAGCCACCCTTAATTCCCTCTTCATCATCACCTGCTAATGATGATCATGTTCCACTTTCTGAAGCCTTCACTTCAATCTCTTCTCCAACCCATGTCCCATCAGTTCCTCAGATTGTCTCTACCCCTCTGACTACTCTTCAAGTTACCATGTCTATACCTAGTCCCATTATCACTCAAACACCTTCATTAATTTCAACAGAGAATGTCATGTCAATTTCTTCGGAAATAATAACTAAATATGAAGATGATGTTGTAGTCCCTCTTAGACATTATTTCTACAGTAAATAAAATAAAGCAGTGATAAAGAGGGATAAGAAGAGGAGCAGGGATTAAGGTGGATTAGAAGTATCTATTCCTAATCAAATAATATGGGCTCAACAAACAAATGACCCCCAAACAGGAGCAATTGAGACAGCTGCAGCCTTAGGGGCATTTGTTGGTGCAAACCTTGATTCAGTCCAGGTACTGAATAGGGAGATTGATCAGAAGAAGGAAGAATTGGAAAGGCTTGAAGAAGAGTTAGTAAAGACCAAGGAAGAACATGAGATTTATGTTGTTGATCTCAGGAGGATATGGGGAGATAGGTTAGAGGATTTGGAGCAAAGCAATACTTCTCTTCAGGCTGAACTTCATAATGCACAAGCTCAAAATTCTACAAATACACAGAGGATAGCTATCCTGGAAAGCAATGTGAGGATGCAACTTCAAGTGTAGCCTCTTCTAGTTTCTCTAAGTTCTCACCCCAGGAATTTAAGGACTTGGCCCTTCAAGTCAATGAAGAGCATCATAAATTACTGGAGAAGCAATTTTACACCCTAGATGAGATTAGGGAAACTCATATGACTTTCGGAAAGATGTATGGTGCCCTTGAAGAGCATAAATCCAAAAGGCTGCAAGCTTCTAAGGCAAGTCAAAACATTCGTGAGTGGTAGAGGTATATCAAGAACATTACATAAGACATCCCCATTCTTAACAGTTTTCAATTCAAGAAAATCAGAGCTGCATTGAACACTTGGATTGATCTTAATAAATCAGTTGAATACATTCTTAAGAAAGCACAGGCTATGTGTAGCAAGCGATGATATGTGATGAACCCAAATTATAGGTATCCTATAGGCTTTTTGCCACAGGAAAGCACAAGATATGATGAAGGAAATACACATGTTTTGTGGTAAAATGTATTTACTTTGATTACTTAATGAGGATGTTTAAGAGATTATTCTTTTTATGTTAAAAGCATTTTTCTATGTGCTAACCTTGGAATGAGTAGGCATAAATAGGGCATGAAGGTCTTGAGGGGTCAACGAGAGTCAAAGCTCGAGACTGCAGATAACAAAGGGGCTCAACGCTCATATCTCCATAAATTATAGAGAATCCCTGATTAAGAGGATCAGTGTTTATGTTCATAGACTAGGTTAGAAGTAGAGAAATATATATATGGACCTCTCGGGTAGCGAAGGGATCCTGTTGCTATTTTGGAGAATCAATCATTTTATGCATTTTTGTACTGCGAAGACAGTTTGTGTTATAGACTTTTCTGAACCATGAAGTTACTATTTTAATAAGAAGACTGATGTTACTTTCAAGCCTGCGTTTATAAGTTTTCTATACTCCTGAGTACGGGTTGGGGAGGGCCCCTCCAATACGTAAGTCAGGAGCTTTATTATGTTTTCAGGTATTTTCCATTATGCTATGAATCAATTTAATTCTTATCGTATATGAAAATACTTTGACAGAATTTGAATAATATGGTTTTATTTCAGTTAAAAGATTATTTTGGTTCAACATATTTTCTGTAGTTGATCAATGCTCATTCTGTAGTTCAGTAGAACGCATTTTGTAGTATTGTAGCTGCGTTCTGCGCATGCATATTTCGACATCTGTTTTCATGCATGCTTATATTAGTTTTAAAACAATGATTTAGATCTAGGAGCTCATGCATATTTATCTAATCAGAAGTTAGATCATAGAGGTTAATCGCTTTCAGTTCTTTAGTTTAATTAATGATCATCACTTGCAGTGTTTAATCCAAATAGATAAGATTGGTCAATTCTCAACATTGGATGTTTATGTTCTGGATTTGGTTTTTAGCATTTAAGTTGTTAGATTAGACTTTCAATATTCAGCACTTGATTTTCATTATTCACTTCTTAGATTAAGATCTCAACTTTCAGCATTTTAATTCTAGACTAAAGTTTATCAAGCTTTCAACATTTCAATTCTTAGTGTAGATTTACAGTTTTCAGCATTTAACTTCTTAGCATAGGAATTTGTCATTCATAGATTTACAATCTTTTTAGCTCACCTTATTCTTGATTAGAAAAACCCTTAAGATCTATACCAACACCCCAAACATGACGAAGACTATCCTCTAGAGCACATACAGTGTTAGCACCTCTAAAGTTTGTATGTCCCCTGGTCAATAATTAAAGTAGGCTCGTGGTCTAGCTGCCCTGATTAGGAATTCATTCCTTGAGACCACCACTTTTTGGCGCCACTGCCAGGGAGGTGCTTAATATTTAGGAGACATCTTTGAAAAAAAAACATATAAAAACAACCAAAAACATAAATTTTTTTACCATGAATTCCTAGACGACAGAGAGATATATTTGGATGCTTCCTGCCTGTCCGACCTATGTGCAACAACAATTTTGATAACTCTCAATTTGAATTCCTTCAGTCAGAAGAAGAGGGTGATTCTAGCTACGACCCACATAGAGATAACTTCTTTACTAGCTCCAGCTCAAACACTACTATGGCAGAAGAAGATGAAGAACCTAGGGAGTTGTTCACCTTTCCCATCAGGGTAATTTTTAAGGGCGAAATTTCGCCAATTGGCTATTTTTCGGGCTTTTTTTCAAAAAATAAATTCGCTATTTGGTCATTTTTAGTCTCTAATATCGCCTATATTTACATAAAATATGTTTTTTTATCATAATATTCGCCAAAATTTACAAATTTCAGTAGTAAATTGTATGTTTCATATTTAATATTCGCCTACCTATCTATATACAAGTTTTTTTCAATCCAAAATAATCGCCTAGGATACTATACTTAAGTATAATATTAGAATGCTTAAAAAATACCCTGTTTCCCATCAGTATACCTCTTGGAGATGCTAGGATGAAGAATATCAACCCTAATAATATGCCAAACTTCCATGGTTTGAATTCAGAATATCCTGACACATTTTTGTTTGAGTTTGAGGTAGTTTGCAGATCCTTTGATTACACTACTGATGCACAAAAACTAAGGCTTTTTCCTTCCACACTGAAAGATCTATCACTTAGGTGGTTCACGAGTCTTGAAGGAAACAATCTCTTCAGCTGGGACCAAATGAAACATGAATTTATAGAAAAATATAGGGACTACTGCAAGGCAAAGGATACAAGAGATGAAATCTTTAGGATGCAACAGAGAGAAAGAGAATCATTAGAAGATTATGCCCAATGATTTCAACTCAGCTACAAACAAGCTAGTCACTGCACCTTAGATCCCGAATCACTAAAACTTGTCCTTCTTAAAGGGATAAAAGAGGAAAATATTGAAGTCTTAAACCTTCTAGGGGATGGAAATATATTCCAGAAGACTTATGACCAAATCCTAAAAATGTTCAAAAACTACTCTAGATCTAGGAAAAGTAAAAGTGGGACAAGGGATTCACACCCATTTACTGGGGGATCAACATCTTTAGGACCAAGCCTTACAAAATGTGATGTAGGAAACCTATTATATGACATGAAGACTGATATATTACAATCTATGGCCATGCAACTTGATGCACTTCAAATCAAGAAGAAACAGGACGAAATAAACCAAGCCTTGGCAGTCTTTTGTCCACGCTGCAGAAAAAAAACATGAGAAGGGTTAGTGCACACTGAACACCATAGAAATATGTGGTCTCTGCACTGACGATCACTCCACTGATAAATGTCCTATGTTGCCCTCATGTAAGGATTCTATTCAAGATCCCACAACTGAAGGTGCAATAGAACAACTCTGTTTCGTGAATCAAAGGAGGAATAATTTTCCTAGACTTTACCAACCCAACAAGCAAGCCTACTATAACCAGGGAAATAACCAGCAAAATTGGAACTCAGTACCAGCCCAATGGCCATCTCATCCAAGTCCAAACTAGTGGCAGGAAAACCAACCATATCAACTAACTTATTACCCACAATCTTACTCTCCACACCCCCCGCCTTTTGCTCAGCCAACCACGAATTATGGCAATCCATACCCTTATTCATCGAATTGGAGAGATCCATTGCAGTAGCAATAGCCACTCATAATGCCACCACCACAAAATCAACCACCCCCTAGACCTCCACCAATTCCTGCCCAACCAATTCCAAACCCTAACAACAACAGTCCACCACAACAACCAGCCTACAATACTGAAATGGTATAGTTTCCAACCTATGTTGTGGATATGCTAGAGATAAATGAAATTAATTTAAGGTCTGGGAAAACATTACAAAATACACATGCACAGAATAATCAAGAAGATGAGGCTCACGAACAAACAACACAACCTCATATTCAACATCCAGATGAACCAAACCCTCAGGAGGAAGAAATTCGACCACTAACACAAAGTAGAAACCCTCCATTCCCTGAAAAACTTGTACGAAGTACAAAAGAAGAAGAGGAAAATGCAATTCTGAACGAATTGAAACACTTGAATATCCAAATTCCAATTATGCAGGCCATCAGAGATGTGCCTATTTGCAACAAGTTTATTAAAGAAAATTGTTTGAAAAGACCTGGTAGAAGAAGACATGACCCACTGAGCATCAATGTAGTATTCCAATTAGAAGATTTGATGCTAGGTGTCGTTGTTAACCCCAAATACCTTGATCCAAGCAACCCAGTAGTCAACGTGACCATCAATAATAGACAGATAGACAAAAGCCTAATTGATTTAGGAGTTGCTATCAATGTGATGACCAAGGATACTATGATACACCTAGGACTCCAATCAATGGTCAGACCAACAACTACTATCCTACAGCTAGCAAACACATCTACAGTAAGACCTGAAGGGATGCTCGAAGACATAATCATCAACATAGAGTCCTGGGAATACCTAGCTAACTTTATAGTCATTGAAGTAAAGAGTAAACTTAGTGGATACCCACTAATACTAGGGAGACCCTGGCTGGCAACTACAAATGCTTACATGGGGTGCAAATCAGGGAACATGACAATCACCAGTGGACAAGCTAGGAAGAAAATCACGATTTATCCCCCAGCTAGGAAGTCTTCAGACTTGGAATATTAGAACTGGAAAAATGATTATGATGACACATCACATACGACATGTCCTTACAATTGAAGCTGCCCTATCAATAAAGGCCATTGATGAAGATAGTCATTTAGATAGGTTTATACAAAATGCTTCTTCTAATCAGAATATGTTTGAATATTTTCTTGGCACTGGTCAGCAACAAGGAGAGGAAACATTAAACCACGATCCTAACAAAACATGGGAAGAGGCACTCACACTTGAACATCATCCAATTAAGATAAAAATAGTTGAGATAATTCCTGGAAGGACAGTTAATATTAAATCCAATCTAGAGCTAGGACAAGAACATAAATTACTAAAGGTACTGTCAGACAACAGCAAAGCCTTTGCATGGACATATATTGACATGAAGGGTATTCACCTAGACATTTGTAAACACTATATCTATATAAAGGAAGATGTTGTTCCTATCAGACAACCACATAGAAGAATGAACCCAGCATTAAAGGACATAGTCAAGCTGGAATTGCAAAAGTTGTTAGATGCAGGGTTCATATACCCAATCTTAGATAGTGAGTGGGTATCACCACTGGTCATAGTTCCTAAAAAAGGAGGAAAATGGAGGATTTGTGTGGACTACAGAGAGCTCAATAAATCAACCAAGAAAGATCACTTTCCTCTCCCATTCATCGATCAAGTACTGGACACATTAGCTGGGAACAAATTTTCTCATTTTTGGATGGATTCAATGGGTACAACCAAATCCTCATTCACCCAGCTAATCAGGACAAAACAACATTCACATGCCCATGGGGCACTTATGCATACAGAGTGCTTCCCTTTGGGCTCTGTAATTCCCTAGCAACGTTTCAGAGGGCAATCCTAAGTATCTTCTCTGATTTTATTAATGAACAAATGGAGGACTACATGGATGACTTCACACCCTATGGACAAAATTTCAACCAAGCACTAAAACATCTAGAACTGGTTCTGAAAAAATGTATTGAGATGAGCTTGTGCCTCAGCAACAATAAATGCAGAATTCTCATGGAAGAAGCCATCATGTGTTGGCGTATATAACCTTCTGGAGGTTTTCAACATAGACCCAGGTACTTCGCGGTTCAAGGAACCAACAAAAACCCTATTCACCGGCCCTTTTGGCAACAGAATACGAACAGTCTGAGGTCTCACCCAAGGCGAAGCTGAGAGGGTGGTTGTAGAATCAGGTTTCGACAACCTGGTGATGCGAGTGTTTACAGCGGCTGACGGACAGCGCAATAAGGGACTCTTACTATGGACAAATGACTACGCGAAGTATCTACTTCGCGGTGGATACTTCGTCAACTGGGGTTCCGCACACCTAGCGCATCCAAGGACTTCGCAATGTTAGAATGGCTTCGCGCTATGACGATAAGATATTAACAGCTTACCTCATAGGACTCAAGATAGGTCGGCGCGTCAACTAGACCATGCATATACTTTAGGACTTGATCAACTCTAATCAATCCTTACTTAACAATCTTTATCCATTCATAAACACTTAGCTACTATCTTTATGGCGTATATAATTGAACAAAATACAAAGTACTGCGTGTTCCAATGAAATGCTCAACTATGTGATTATCCCCAAATTCATACATTCAAAGACTTAGACGATCTGAATACTTAACATTCATCCACTCATGCATTACTGAACATATTATTCCCATCATTCCTTGTGGCGAATACATATAAAAGCAATCACATAACAGATAACTACGGCATCAAACATCCATACTAAGCAAATGAACAAATACACCAACATAATCAATCACATTACACAGGATTCAACGTGGTTCACCCCTCGAATGGAGGCTACGTCCACAAGAACGGTTGTTAATATTGATCTTTTTGGGAAGGGTACAACCGTTCTTAGTCTGTGCACTCAGCTGCAGACTCTCTTCTCTCTCAGATAGGTCTCTGCGCACTCAGCTGCAGAGGCTTTACAATGGATTTCAAGCTTAAGATTCTACAATAATCAGTACTAATCAAAATGAAGAGAAACCCTTCCCTTACAAAATCATGCCTTATTTATAGATCATGCCCGTAGGTCATGTCTTTACAATACACAGGCCAAAAACCCTTAGGTTTACAAAAACGGTTACAATTTCTAGCTCATCGAGCTAGCTGGCGCCTGGTAGTGAATCTACCATCGTGGCCTGCCCTTCGCGCATGCCCACGTCACTATCGGCCTTCCTGTCGCATGCATGCCAATAGGTCACTTTCACCAAGACGTTCTTCCTCTGACGGCCTCGTGTGACAGGTTCAGGTAGTGGTATCTTTTGCGTATGTGACTAGTTGCTTTCTTCCTGATCCACTCCTAACCACCGCTTGGCACTCCTTAAGCATCTTTACCAAAACTAGACCACCGACGGTCTACCCAGAACACGTGCCATATTTCCCGTCCAACACTCTGCCTTGCTGGATCCCTGTATACTGTACACTTCGCGGCACTGCATCCTCACAGCACCAATCTTCGTGGCTCCTCCGACACTGCGTTGTGCACAACTTCGCAGCATCCCAAAACTTATACAAAAGTATTTATGCTGAATTGCGCTCAGCTTCGCAGTTCCAAAAATCCTTGTTCAAATTGGCCTACTTGGGCCAGTCCCAATAGGTCCCTAACACTTACATGTGGCTCGCCCTCGAGCCACCTGCAACCTTGCCAAGCTGTTCCTCCAGTTGTGGAGCTGATTTCGCAGCGAACTCATTGTACGTGCCGAACACCTTATCGACCACTTGCTTTGAGTCCTACTCGACTTATTGGACTGTCTCCATTATTTCAAGTGTAATTTCTTCGTCGATCTGGCCTTCCACCTGTGCTTGATTCTCGTGTAGCTCTTTTAACTTATCCTCGATCTCTTGTGAGATCGTGCTGGCATCCTCCAGCAAAGATTGTGACTTGTCTCCCAGTTCACTTTCTTTTTCCCTCAACGCCTGCACTTCCTTTTTCAACGTGTTGATTTCTCAGTACTTTGGCATCCTGTCTCTTGGTAAAAGAGATTTTACCTCTGTATCCAGCTACTCCAATGTAGCCTTCTTCTCCTTTACAACATCCTTCACTTTCTGCAATGCTGGGTCTTCTTCGAGGGCAGTGAATGTCGTCGACACTGCTTCCAAAAAACCTTGGCACTTAGCCACTTCCACTGCAATGTTTTTTGCTGTGGCCTTCACCTCCTTTGCTCTCAATTGCTACTCATTTGGTGGGGTTTGTGGGTTAATTTGCTCCTTCAAGGCAGCAATATTAGCCTCATGGAGAATATCCATTTCCTGCATCCGTGTCTTTAGATTGGTAACTAGCTTGCCAATTTTAACAACAGTATCCACTGGTTGTGCTTGTACTTCGAGATCCTCTATGTTGTCGGTGATTGCAGTGATCGTGGATTCAAGTCTTAGCTGACAATCATGTGCATCTTGCAGCTCCATATCTCTCTGCGAGCTATCTTCCTCCAACTTCCTGTTAGCTGCTTGCAACTCAGCCTGTCCTTTGAGTGCATAAATGGTTCTTTCATGCATTTCCTCCACACACTGCAGGTGTAAGAAGTGTAGGCCTGACAGTGGTATTTTTTCTAATTCAAGCTCCACACGCTCAACATCCTTCGTGTCTAACATCAGTTTCTCTAGCATGGGAAAAGTGACAGTGCTCGTATCCAGATGGACGATATGTGACTTCGCAGGGATGGTCATGGTCAACTGCTGCAGCTGCGAAGTCCCTCCTGACTTCCCTTCTGACTCTAAGTCACGTGGCGGGGGTAATCTCTTGTGCACTTCGTCAATCTTTAGTGTAATCCCCTCCAACGCGACCAGATTCTTCTGCAGAGTATCCTGTATTTATTTATCTTTTCTCTCCTTGTTAGTCATGAGATCTTCCATCTACTCCGTGAATTTCACCCCGATAATTTCATAATCATCCTCCTTGAGTACTGTATCTAACTTTCCTTTATCAACTTTCTTCTTCTTGCGTGCTCCCTTTTTCTGGCCGAGACTCTCCGGCTCCTTCCTTTTTCCTGTCTCCTTTTCTTCAACTATCGGGCATTGTCATGGAATGGGTCCATCCTCCTTATAATCCCTGGGGACATCTAAAACCTCTACACGGAACTCAGTAGGCCATTCCTTCATTATATTGTCAATGTCCTCGTCATACATGTGGTAGCTTCCTGCATACCAATCTGTCTTCTTCGTCTGCGCTTTTGGTGAAATATGGATACTGCGCATGTCAGCATCAATGATGCAAATGTATTTTCTAGTTACCTACTTTGTGATCCTGGGGGTCACTACAATCGTGTTGCGCAGTTGGCTGTAGTACTGGTATAACACTTTAGTTGTCGCATGCTGCCTCTGTGAATTCAGATTTGCCCATAGGTTTGAGTAACGGGCCCCCCTGCATTCATTTAAATCAGTGGATACTCCAACGTAATCCTTTGTCTCTTTCCATCTAACAAGAGCGATCAATACTATAAGCCACGTATAGTGAAAATTTCCATCATTGATCTATGTGTTGTTAAGTTCCTCCATGAACTCGTTCAACAGATATTGCGACGAGTTAAACTGTTCCCCTTTTACTGCCGCGGCTCCAAGCAGTACTGCGCCCGCGCTTACCTCCTGACGTCTGCATTTCCTCAGGATTTTGCTTCCTAGTAGTTGCGTGATGAACTTCATCGCCCTATTCTCAATGTCTTTTGTCTGAAAACCCCTATTCCCTTTGACGACAGCCTGGTTTTTCTTCATCATGGCCTCGCTTCTCTATCCTTTCTCTTCCCTTAGAAGAATTGTTTGGTATCTTTATCCCTCTTACTTAGGCCTATGATACGATGGATTAGATCAATGTTTAGATCCACATTGTGGTCCAGCCACAAATAGCCCTGATGTATCCGTGCCATCAACATTCTTACCACCACGTTCAGTTTCGGGGTTCTATCAAAATGCGGAAGCCTGAGTAGGTTGAGTAGCCCAGAATGGACTACTCCGGACAGCCAAATTTCGGTGACCAAGTAAATCTCACCCTTTGCATCTTTCTTCCAGCACATGCACTGGTCAGGATGGAACTGTGGGAACTTCGGGTCATTGGGCTCCTCCCTCTGTATCACCAATAGATCGTAATCCTCCCACTTGCAATATGGGATTTTTGCCAGCAGATTCTTGTCTACCTCCACATGCTTCGATATTGGTGATAATGGGATCTCGTACTTGGCATTTTTCATTAGCTTAAAGACCGGTGTGTCCAGTACACGCGGTGAGATGTAGTTCGGAGTCATAGTTAATGGTATCTATTTATCTGCTACCAGTGGCTTTTGCATTGTGGAACCCATCTTGGGTACCTTCGTTCTTGGTCCTACTATATTTTTTCCTTTATCTTCCATCACTGGACCATGTCTTGGTGATCGTCTTGATCCCTGATATGGTTCGAAGACAACCTTCTTAGCTAGGGTTCTCATTAACCCTTCAATCCCTCCGTGCTTGAAAATCTGCACTATCTCTTGAACTATGAATTCTTCTTCAAATGAAAACCTCTCATACATCCACTGGCTAAAACTCACAAGGTTTTCAGACGGCTTACTGAAAATAGCTCACACAGAAGTATCTGCAGAAAATTCTAAGTGTTTGTAACGCGCGTGAGAAGATATGCAGTGTTATTTATAGGCACATCTGACCCTCCTCCGCACCCTTTAACGACTAGATAAGCATTAGTGGTGGTATCCATTGGCCAAATACAGCAAATCCTTTGGTATTGTCCTTCAAAATTCTGTTAAGAATGGCTATCTATGCATTAAATGCCCAAGCGGTCATTGACAACAGCTATATAACGACTATTTTTCCAACCGACACTGTAATGACTATTTTTCTGAGCGTCGCGCTGAGCTGCATGATAGGTACTCCTTGATCCTGCATAGTTACTTTGCGGTGCCTGATTTCTTGCTTCTGACCTGAATGCCTTTCCTTGTCTACTTGCTCATCACAATTTTTTTTTGAACATCGCAACTGCACATTTTCTTTTCTCTTTTGCTTTTCTTCTTTTTTTTCTTTTACTTTTTTTTTATTTTTTTATATCACCATTTTCTAATAGTGATGCGCGGTATATACAGTTGCCTTACTATACATCGTGTAGAGATTCCTTCAGCTTCTAATGCCCAATTTCAATTGTACTTGGCACTTAGAAATTTCTTATGCTTGATCATCACAGGTGCTACGAAGCAGGACTATCGTGGTAAAGCTTTACTCTATTTCCATTTATCAAACTTGGCAAGGTTTCTCTGGCTAAGGTGGCTAACTGAACTGCGCCACCGTTAGTAACATGCATTATAGTATATGGGCCAAGCCAATGCATCTTAAACTTTGCAGGAAATTTCATGAATTTGCTATCATACAAGACGACTAGATCACCTACCTGAAAAGACTTGTTCTTGATGTGGCGATCGTGCCATGCTTTTTCCCTTTCCTTCTGCACTTGTTGGTGGAAGCCTATGATGAAGCGATCCTCCTCTAGGCCAAACAAGTGTAAGAGTCGTTCTTCCAGCGCGTCGCGATCTGCCTTGCCTGTAAATGCTACTATTCTCAAACTGGGAATGATATACTCCATCGACATTATTGCCTCTTGCCCATAGGCCAACCTAAAAGGTGTATGGCCTATCAGTTTCTTGCATGTAGTCCTGTATGCCCATAATACAAACAGAATGCGTAGGTCCCAATCATCCTGATTGACGTTGCATATCTTGGTTAGTGCATTCTCCAGCACTTTGTTAAATGCTTCAACAGTTCCATTCGCCTGTGGATGATAAGGCGTGTTGCGCTGATGATGTACGTGGAACTCTTCAGTCAAAGCTTCAATGGTTCTATTAAAAAAGTGAGTGCCTTGATCACTCATCAAAATCTTTGGGCATCCGAACCTTGTCAGAATGTTATCATATATAAACTCCGCAGCTGTAGATGTGCTACAGTCTTTCATTGGCTTTACTTCTGCCCATCTGGTGAGGTAGTCAGTTGTGGTAGTAATGTACCTCACACCAGTTCTCTTCCCTGGTGGGTTAATAGGACCCAAAAAATCAATAGCCCATTTCTCGAATGACTGCAATGTTAACTATGGATTTATCGGCATTTCATACTTGTGCGATGGCTTCCCTGTCCTCTGACATACATCACAACTATAGCAATGTTTCTTCGAATCTTTATGAATTGTAGGCCACCATAGCCCTGCGCGTAATATCTTCTGCGCAGTAGCTATCCTTGCATAATGGCCTCCTGTGAATCCTGAATGTGCATCAAACAATATGAATGGTTTCTCATGCTCTAATACACATCTACGCAATACTTCATCCGGTCCCAATTTATATAACTGACCTGCAATTATAGTGAAGTCTGTTGCGCGCACTACCAACTGCTTCTTTTGCTGCGTAGTGAAATCCTTAGGCGCCATCCCTGTAGTTAGAAAATAAATGATATCCTGATAGTAATCATCAACAACCTGTATAGTGAACAACTGCGCATCAGGCAGATTGTCCTCTAGATTCATCAGCTCTTCTCCTGACTCAATCCTTGATAGATGATCATGTCCTAAGTTCAACCTTCCTGGCTTAACCACAATTTCAAAGTCATACTCCTGAAAGAGTAGTAACCATCTGCATATTCTCCCCCCTAACATTGGCTTATTGACCAGGTATTTCAAAGCAAAATGGTTAGTGAACATAGAAAAATGCGCACCAATTAAATAATTCCTGAACTTCTGCAATGCATAGACCATAGCGAGTCCTTCTTGCTCAGTGGTGGTATAGTTCTTCTCAGCGGATGATAACTTTCTGCTGGAAAATGCAATGGGATGATCAATACCTCCCTCTCTTGGTTGAGCAAGAACAATGCCCAATGCTATACATGAAGCATCAATATGGACATGAAATGGCTTCTCCAAGTCTGGAAAAACTAGGATCAGCACAGTGACCATATTCTCTTTTAATCTGTCAAATCCTCTCTCACAGTCCTCATTTCAAATGAATGGTATATCTTTCTTCACTAGCTTCTCCATAGCTACGGTTATTTGGGCATACCCTTTTATGAATTTCCTGTAATAACCAGTATGCCCCAATGTAGTGTGCAACTGCTTGACTGAATTTGGTGTAGGCAACTTTACAATGACTGCGATCTTCGTAGGATCAACCATCAAGCCCTGTTTGCACACATGTGTCCCATCAAAATTCCATAGGGAACACAGAAAACACATTTCTTCAGATTCAATGAGATTTGATGATGTCTGCATTTTTCCAGCATCATCATGAGGTTCGCGGCATGGTTCTTCAGTAAACCGAAAATGGTCCAATCATCAAAATAAACCTCTAAATATTTATGTATGAAGTCTTTAAATGCTGTGACAACCACTCAAGAAAATATGGCAGGTGCGTTCTTCAGACCGAAAGCCATCACTATGTACTAGAACAACCCCCATTCTATAGAAAAACTAGTCTTGTGCCTATCTGCGCAATCAATCCTGATCTAATGGTAGCCAGAGAATCCATCAGTCAAAGAATACGCCTCATTTCCTCCAACATTGTCTAGCACTTCATCTGTAAAAGGTGTAGGAAATGGGTCATGCATCGAAGCATCATTCAACTTCCTGAGATCCACACAGATCCTGATCTCACCATTCATTTTCTTATCCTGGATAACCATCGGGCTTATCCATTCAGATTCTTGCACCGGCTCAATGATCCCTGCATCGAGCATCTTATCGAGTTATGCCTTAACCCGTTCTTTATAACGCACGTTAAATCTATATGGTCTTTGCTTCATAGGCTTCACACGAGGCTTAAGAGGAATTTTCATCACTCCTAAGTCTCCTAGTATACCTTTCATCTCTATGAATTTGGTTGGGAATAATTCTCGATATTCCTGTAATATACCCGCGATCTCCACAACTATGTCTTTATCCCAGTAATCTCCTATAGCTGCAAACTTTGGCTCTTCGTTGGTGCTAATGTTCACTTTTCTTGTTTTCACAGGTCCACTCATATCTGGAATTTCCAGTGCAGGTCCTTCTACCTTGCATGATCCCTTTGACTTAGGTATCTATATGTCGCGTGGGTCCTCCTCATCACTATCTACTTTATCCTCACATTCCTCAACGATGTGATAACAATCAAGAGCGTGCTCTAGCTATTCTTCTCATTTTGGCCGTAGGCCCGCAAGTACACTGTTTGCTCCAAAGAATTCTTCTAGGGTCATATTTCCCTAAGTGCAGTCTGGTCCGAATATTTTTTCCTTAAGAACCTGCAATGCATCATTGATGCTCGGATGTTCATCTTCAAAACTAAAATCCTGCTGGAAGCTCGCAGTTAGGCCAGACCAGTTCGTTGTGCCTCTGCGCAACTCCAAATCTAGGTACCACTTCTTCGGAATAGGTTCTTCCAGTGTGTGCACAAACAGATGCACCCATTCTGTCTGTGACCTTTGCCTCCATGCTTCTGAAGGTTGATATATTGTAACTTCAAAGAATATTATATTTGTACTTTATTATTCCGGAGATGTTTCATTCCTCCGTGAAGATCTTATTGTATATCCGGAGATGTTTATTCCTCCGTCGGAATGTGGTAACTTGGGTTATTAGACTTCCCTAGTGGGGGTAGGCCCTGTATGTGTTATGTGGGTCCAAGGGTTATTAGACCACCCTAGAGGGGTCGGCCCAGTCAGTTGTAGTGGGGTATTTAACCCATTGGTTAAATACGAGCCTACATGTTTTGTGTAAAAGATAAGTCGGAGTAGTGTATAAATAGAGGAGGTGTATTCCTCATTTTACACACACTCACTCACTTGAGAGTGGCGCACTTGTGGAGGAGAGGTCTTCTATGGAGAAGGAGGAGCTTATGCTCAGGTTTTTCATCTTTGTATATTGCTGGTCATCTATATTGAGGAAGCTTTACTGGGTTTTCTACCCCATGAGGGTTTCCCAGGATAAATCTGTGTCTCTTGTGTTTATGCTGTGCTTGTTGTTTCTTCAGTGATCCTGTATATGCTATTGTTTTGAAATGGAATGTAATGCTTCTATTTTCTATCTTATCATATTAAATCTTAACATGGTATCAGAGATAAACTGAAGGAAGGCAAGGTATGGCACTTACGACACTTGCTTTACTTACGACAATTTGAAGGTTAAGGTTTTATATAGAAAAAACCAGTCATCGTGGAACTTTCGCTATAAATCCTTTTTGGCAAAGGTTCAGGATCGGAAACCTTTACCGGTCGTAGATAACATCTCCAGGTATCTTGTGTCCAAAGGGAACCCTCAGATTCGTTGTACTTTGTAAGTTATGATCAGTACATGTTAGGGTTTCTGCCTCTTCCAGATCTCAGTCAAAATCAGGTGACCTGGGAAAAAATGTCATAACTTGGGCTAGGAAGCTCCAAATGAAATTTAGTAAAACGTGACAGGTAGTACACAGATTGTACTATCCCAAGAAAATTTTTTAGAGGCCGAAGCTGAACTAATGACACGTGGCACTCCGTACAAGTTCGCTCTCCTGTTTTATCCCATAAACAGGTCACGTTGTGACACTTGGAATAACTCTCTCTCAAAGAGTCCAATTGAGGTCAGACCTGTTAGGATGGAAAGATAATAGGGCGAGATATCTTAGGAAACATTTTCAGAGGCCGAAGTTCAAGCAGTGACACGTGGCATGCCGTACAAGTTCGCTCTCTTGTATTATCCCATAAACAGGTCATGTTGCGACATTTGGAATAACTCTCTCTCAGAAAATCCAATTGAGGTCAGACCTGTCAGGATGGAAATATGACAAGTTAGGCTATTGCAAAAAAAGTTTTCAGACCCTGTGGAGTGAAAATTTTAGAGTTATAGCAGAAACAATCAGGTACATATTTCTGTCAAAACATAATTATTTTTGGAGCACCTTTATTCATCGCTTCCGGAATTTAGGGTTTCGGAGAAAGTTAGAATCTTTGGAATCGGAATCCATGGCTAAATGCTACTCAGGAAAATCGAAATTTAGAGACCAAGATCGAAATTTTTGGTTGGGTAGAAGACCAGGCTTGATCAAACCCCAGTTCGGGATTTTGATCGGAAAGATGGAAAATTAGGGATTCAACAAAAGTTGGAATTTTTGAAGTCTGTAACCATGGCTGGAATATCCTCAGAAAAATAAGAGTTTAGAGCCTTGGATCGAACCTTTTGATTGGACAGAAGGGTGGGATTCATCAAACTCTAGTTCGGGTTCCTGTCCAGAAGATCCAGAAGTTTCGAAGGCAATTTTGAGGGGTCAAATTTTGGAGACTTCAAAATTGAAGAATGCTAGTTTGATCAGCTCAGCAAGACACATTCTTCCATTCATTCAGAAGTGTGAAAGTCAAAGATTGAATTTTTAGGGTTTCTCTAGCAAACCCTAATCAAGCTCCAGATCAAGTTTCAGGGGGAGTTGAGGCTAAGGCCTTACATAAGAAGACTACAAGAAGTCTCGACAGGTATGACTTAAGGAGGTTTAGGTACATCACGAAAGTCAAATCAAGTTCCATGACCATGACAACATGAAGATAAAGACTCATCCATAATCTTTGTTCTACTTACGAGGTATGTATGACTTTGTTATATTATGCTTAACCTATGAGACATGCAGGTTCTATCTCAGGATCTTTAAATCATTGAAGAGATTGTTTAGGTATGTTGTACATAACTAAGCAGGTATACTAATCCAGGTATGTTTTCCTATGACAAGTTAGACTCTTACCTTAGGATCCCTTATATAAGTATACTTGGTATGATTGGTTATGCTTATTCATAAAGTTAGTAATCAAGGGTTTATGCATATTATGTCTCTTATCTTGGTGATTTTATTAACCAGAAGAGTACTATGATCAAACAAGAATATGCATGAGTAAAAGAAGACTTCCCTGAAACCCTGAATACTAATGATCATGACTATACATATTCAAGATTATTTAGAATTAGAATAATATTGAGAATATACTAATGAATGTATGTTTGTGTATGAGATCATGATGATGACACTAGTGCACACTTGAGCATGCACAGTGGTACAGAATGAATAGAAGTTCAAAAGACATATAGAAGATCAAGCGGGAAGCAACCACACAAACATAAAAGATAAGTATTTAAGTTGTTATTTGAAATAATAAATGATATTACTTGTATGCATATTTGTATTCCTGGAATATATCATGCTGAGTGTAAACATTCATAGAGCATTGAACAATATACTACTAATATGCATATGATTGGTAAGTTGGACAAACATTCCATTGTTGCTTGTCTAGAATGAAACCTCTTTGCTGACATGCTGAGAGCTGTGCACACTCTCGATAGTATGTTCTGGTAGAGATGGAAGGCATCTAGATATCCACTGTATGCATATATGATATGGGAAAGTGTTGTGCCAAAGTATTGGTCAAGATAGTTGCATAACTATGTAAATGATATATGTATGCATAATAGGTTATCATGTCAACATGACTTCATGATTATAAAGTATTACAAATCATGTACTAATTTTGTTTTGTAGGAAAGATCATGAAGAATGATGAACATCGAACAAGTGATGGATGTTCAACAAGAAGATTTACAAATCAAACAAAATATAGAAGGATCATGGCTAGAAGATTCTATTAGAAAGAGGAAGAGAATCATAACAAGATGTTTGCTCCAAGTGGATAGATAAGACCATTCTCTTAATGATGTAATTAAAGAAGATGTGTGAATCAGGTTCTGTATGGGTACCCAGGATCGATAGTAAATTGATGAGCTTAATGATCACCATGGGTGATGTGGATCTCAACCTTTGCTACAAGGTTGAATATGGTTTCTATACACAGATGACATGGATGCAAGAAGGAACTCACCACAGAGTTCGAATGATGTTGAGGCTCATATCAGTAGACCCATCTAATAAGAGATGGCACAGATAGATGGCTGCATAAATGAAAATGAAAGATCTCAGATTGATGCATTACTTCCTAGGTTTGTAAGTATGGCAAGGCTCAGAAGGAATCTTTCTCAACCAGGGAAAATATGCTGATAAATATTAAAAGGACTTGATGTGTTGGAATGACCACTCGCATGGATTCCAACTTGAAGCTGGTAGTGAATGACTCATCAGAGTTAGTGTATATAACTCTATACAAACAAATTATTGGGTCATTGATGTATACTAGGTCATATATATGCTTTGCTATGAATACCTTGAGTCAGTATCTAGTGGAAACTAGATGTGTTCCCCTATTAGTTTCAAAGCATGTGATGAGGTACCTAAAGGATACGATAGAATTTGATCTATGCTATTTTGGAGATCATGACTTCAGATGGCTACACAGATGTTGATTGAGCAGAAAGTGTATCAGACAGGAAGAGCACATCGAGAAGATGTTATTGTTTGGGATCAACCATGATCTTGTGGTTTAGAAGGAAGCAGTCTAGTGTGGCTCTTAGCACAAGAAGAATATATGGCTGCTTTCTCTGCTAAGTTATGAAGCAGTATGGCTTCAAGATTGTTTGACTTAGAGATAGACCCAACTATGATCCTATGTGACAAACAGAGTTGTATCAAGATGGCAGAGAATCTAGTGTTCCAAGATATGGTGCAGAAAGGAACTAAAAGTTTGAATTTGTAACAAGTTACCAATATACTAACCAAACTTCTACCGATACGATGTACTAACCAAACCTCTACCACAAGTGAACAAGTTACCGATGTACTAACCAAACCTCTATCTCAAGTAAATTTTTTTGAGACAAACTTAATATAGTTCAGAAGGACCCTCCTCGAAAGGGGGAGTGATGTGATCACTTATGATGAGATTTCCTGCATTGACAGAGAGGTTGATGATGTGGTTACCTATATTGGTGATGCCAACAGAGAGGTTGGATGGTCCTTAGACAGGGTCTAAGGTGACAAGGGGATTGCATCATCCCTGAACATATGTTCTAAAAGGAGCCGTAGACAAGATGTCTCCGAGAAAGAAGAGGATTGTATCATCCGTGGACTTTAGTCCTAAAGTGATCCGCAAACAGATGTCTATGAGAGTAAGAGGATTGTATCATCCGTGGACTTTAGTCCTAAAGTGAGCCGTAGACAAGATGTCTCCGAGAATAAAATCCTGAATGAACAGGTAAGGGGATTGTATCGTCCTCAGACTTTAGTCATGTGAAGTGAACCGTAGACAAGATGTCTCCGAGAACAAAATCCTAAATGAACAGGTAAGGGGATTGTATCGTCCTCGGACCATAGTCCTGTGAAGTGAGCCGTAGACAAGATGTCTCTGAGAATAAAAATCCTGAATGAACAGGTAAGGGGATTGGATCGTCCTCGGACTTTGGTCTTGTGAATTGAGCCGTAGACAAGATGTCTCCGAGAATAAAATCCTTAATGAACAGGTAAGGGGATTGGATCATCCTCGGACTTTGGTCCTGTGAATTGAGCCATAGACAAGATGTCTCCGAGAATAAAATCCTTAATGAACAGGTAAGGGGATTGGATCGTCCTCGGACTTTGGTCCTGTGAATTGAGCCGTAGACAAGATGTGTCCGAGAATAAAATCCTGAATGAATAGGTAAGGGGATTGGATCGTCCTCGGACTTTGGTCCTGTGAATTGAGCCGTAGACAAGATGTCTCCAAGAATAAAATCCTAAATGAACAGGTAAGGGGATTGGATCGTCCTCGGACTTTGGTCCTGTGAATTGAACCGTAGACAAGATGTCTCCGAGAATAAAATCTTGAATGAACAGGTAAGGGGATTGGATCGTCCTCGGACTTTGGTCCTGTGAATTGAGCTGTAGACATGAGGTCTTCGAGAATTGAATGATAGGACTGGATCATCCCTGGACTTAGGTTCAAAAGGTACATGATAGGACTGGATCGTCCTTGGACCTCGGTTCAAAAGGTACATGATAGGACTGGATCGTCCCTGGACTTCGGTTCAAAAGGTACATGATAGGACTGGATCGTCCCTGGACTTCGGTTCAAAAGGTACATGATAGGACTGGATTGTCCCTGGACCTCGGTTCAAAAGGTACATGATAGGACTGGATCGTCCTTGGACTTTGGTTCAAAAGGTACATGATAGGACTGGATCGTCCCTAGACCTCGGTTCAAAAGATACATGGTAGGATTGGATCGTCCTTGGACCTCGGTTCAAAAGGTACATGACAGGATTGCATCATCCATGGACCTATGTCCTAAAGAGAGCAGGATTGATCATCCTATAATATGATCGTGTGTGTTGCAGTGTATACTTGTATTGATGATGTGTATACTTGTATTGTGTAGATACTTGTATTGATGATGTGTATACTTGTATTGTGTGAATACTTGTATTGATGATGTGTATAATTGTATTGTGTGAATACTTGTATTGATGATGTGTATACTTGTATTGTGTGGATACATGATGATGTGTATACTTGTATTGTGTGGATACTTGTATTGATGATGTGTATACGTGTATTGGTGTGGATACTAATACTGTTGATCTAGATGACGATGCTGCTGATCATATTGATCTAGATGATGATGCTGCCGATCGTATTGATCTAGATGACGATGTTGCTAATTTTGTTGATCTAGATGATGATGATGTTGATCATGTAGATTGAGATGATCCAGATGCTGTAGATCGTGATGATCCAGATGCTGTAGATTGTGATGATCCAGATGCTATAGATCGAGATGATCCAGATGTTGTAGATCAAGATAATCCAGATGTTGTAGATCGAGATGATCCAGATGCTGTAGATCGTGATGATCCAGATGTTGTAGATCGAGATGATCCCGATGGTAATGATCGTATGATGATGATGTTGATGATCGTGAGGATCCAGATGTTGATGTTGTTGTAGCTGTTCGAGTGCTGTAGAAGATAAAGACTCAGTACTGAAGATGTTGATGTTCCAGTATTGAAGATGTTCCAGTAACTGCTTGAGTTACTGATGATGTTGAGAAAGCTTCCAATGATTTATAGATGTATCATGTATGATGTTGATGACTCCTTGCTCGTGCATATGTTGTTATAATATCCTTCTCGTTAAGGGGGAGTGTTGAGATATTGTAACTTCAAAGAATATTATATTTGTACTTTATTATTCCGGAGATGTTTCATTCCTCCGTGAAGATCTTATTGTATATCCGGAGATGTTTATTCCTCCGTCGGAATGTGGTAACTTGGGTTATTAGAATTCCCTAGTGGGGGTCGGCCCTGTATGTGTTATGTGGGTCCAAGGGTTATTAGACCACCTTAGAGGGGTCGGCCCAGTCAGTTGTAGTGGGGTATTTAATCCATTGGTTAAATACGAGCCTACATGTTTTGTGTAAAAGATAAGTCGGAGTAGTGTATAAATAGAGGAGGTGTATTCCTCATTTTACACACACTCACTCACTTGAGAGTGGTGCACTTGTGGAGGAGAGGTCTGCTATGGAGAAGGAGGAGCTTATGCTCAGGGTTTGCATCTTTGTATATTGCTGGTCATCTATATTGAGGAAGCTTTACTGGGTTTTCTACCCCATGAGGGTTTCCCAGGATAAATCTGTGTCTCTTGTGTTTATGCTGTGCTTGTTGTTTCTTCAGTGATCCTGTATATGCTATTGTTTTGAAATGGAATGTAATGCTGCTATTTTATGTCTTAGCATATTAAATCTTAACACTGAAGAGACCCGAATATGCTCTCTTAGATCTATCTATCCATTATATTTCTCAAATGATAGGATAACCTTATCAACAAACCAGATTTGCATCTTAATTCTGCACTGATCCCATGTTGTTAGTGTCTACTTAAGCGTGGCCCACCATCTGGCAGGTGTATCGCGCAGTGCTATGTCTAATGCCTGCAAGTGGTGTTCTTATGCAATTGCTGCAGTATATTCATTGATAAAAGAATAAACGTTAGAGAAACCATCATAGCTGGGGATTTGGATTACCTCCTTTCCAATCCAACACAATGACTTTATGATCCGCGCGCATCTCGTGGCAGATACTTCATGCAATCTGCTTTGCCAGTTTTCCAGTCTTGCATCAGAGTATGAGATGCAAGAGTTGTCACAGCGCTAGCTGAGTGTTCCATCCATAGTTGGGTTAATATAATCAGCAACATTAGTCATCATCTTGTACATACAGTCCAAGTCTTGTGATATGGATTCCTCTTGAATCGGTTCAACATATCGTTCACCCTGCGAAGGGTCCAATGGTGCGATGACCCTTATATTATTGCCTTCAAATATAATTTTCATAGTCTTTAAATCAATAATGGCAGAATTAGTCATTGCCCAGTCGATACCCAGTAGCGCTGGATAAGGATGGTTGTCATCCACGATTTCAATCACTTCGAAATCTGCATAGCTGCGTACTCCATCAATGTCAACAATGGTGTTGGGTAACCTCCCCAAAGGTATAACTATCCCTTGATTTTCCATTCTTAATTGTAAAGGTGACCACCATAAATTTGGTTTGCCCATATGATGCCATGTCTGCTTGGTCAAGACATTTACTTCGGATCCAAGATCAAGAATGATCTCATCCATCTCATAGTCCCCAATCTATGCAGTGAGCCTCATTTCCCTTCCTGTTCATTTAGGACTCCTAATATTGTGGACTGTGCCATTGGCAGCCCCCATTCTCACTCCGCGGCTCATACTGTCTGAGAAGTTTTTCAAATTCCACGTACGCATCTGTGCTCTTCAGTAATTTCATGCAGCTCCGTAAGAACTACGCAACAGAGGTCCCTATATCTGTTGTAGAGCTCGTCTGATCATATGCCATTGGCATATCCTCTCTTTGCAGCAATTCACTGCGCAACTGGGTTCTCGGGGAGTTGGGCGGCGGTGCTCTGAACATGTCCCGCGCTTCCTCCAATGCTCCCTTATTTTTCTGTAAGTCCAGACCCGGTGCTTTCCCAGGAGATTTTCTAATCCATACTGGTTCACCAGAAGTATGCTTAGGATCACACGTTCTAGAAGTCAAAGCTTCTATGCCTCCATCCCTACGTTTACACTTGGATCCGTAGGTATTCTCTTTGCTACGATCAACTGAATGTTGGGATTCAGTGGTTCTGTCCTTCTTCATTTTTGCAGTTCTACCTCAAGCACAGGACAGTCTTCAATAACATGCTCAAATGATTTACAATAATTACATGTAGTGCATGGGTTGGTACAATCTCTAGATACGTGACCTGGCTGGCCACAGTTATAACAGATTACCTGGCCGTGGCCTCTTCCTTGCGCTGGGCCAGCATTTCTTCCTCTCCCGTGGTATCCACCACCACGGCCTCTATATCCTCCCTCATCATAGTGGGTTTTCTCTTGTTTCGGCTGATTTTCTTCTTGGACGCTCCTCGCATCATTTCCATATCTCGCTTTCTTTCATTCATGAGCTCAAATGTGCGATAATGGATTCGTCATGTCCAACTGATTTACAGAAATTACAATACAAGCTTTTAGGTGTCTTTACATATTTCTGTATGAGATAACAGTCCTCAGTCCTGTGTCCTCTACTTCTGCAGATTTCACACCATGGCGCCTGATTGTGATTCATATTCATTGGGTTTGGTGCACCACTATCAAGATAATCTTGAAATAGACAGCAATGTTCTCTGGTGTGGCCCTCTCCTTTGCATCTTGTGCACCAAACTTCGCGTCTTTGTTCATATCTCTGTTCTTTTCCATTTTTCATACCTTGCAATTCTAATGTTAAGGTGGTCAACTGGTTCTGGATCTGTGACATCCCAGAACTACTCTCTCCAATCGTTGAAGCCTCCAGCTTCATTGCGATCTCCAAGGCCTCTGCCTGCAACGCAAACTTCTGCTGCATAAATGGTTGTCTGATGTGGGGCAACAACGCAGCGATGAACCACTCCTTATGCTATTGTGGATCTATATCAAAGCTCACTTGATCCAGCAATGTCTTAAATTTTTGGTCAAATTCCCAGACCGTTTCAATAGGCTTCTTCTTGATTTCTTTTAATTCTGTTATGCACTGTGATTCTGATTTTGACTTCTTAGACTCTGCTGCGAGCGCAGCCTTAATTTCTATTAGGGTTCTCGGCTATGCCTGAGAATATTTCATAAAACAATGCAAGGCACAGTCTCTGAAAGTGGTGATGAGCTACAGTCTCTTCACAACATCATTTTGGATCTACTTTACACTCCAGATGGATTCACATAGAAACTAGTGTTGATCAGGGTCTTCTAGACCCGTTCCTTTGAATATCAACAGTTTTATATCATTATCTATCATTCTCTTTCCTGATTGTGTAGCGCTCTGAGTAGTGCTAACTATATGCGTTGGGTTCTGAGCGGAAAAAATTAATGTGGTGCTCGGGATAGTACTAGGAATACTACTCTGCAGAATATTATGAGGTTGGGTATTCTGAACTGGAATAGTTTGAGTTGGAATGGCCTAAGCACCTACTCCTGTGGTGTTACCAGTATTGACATTCTATGGGATGGGTTGCGCTACACTCCTAGTGGGTTGATTCTGAGGTAGGGGTTGTGCGGTCTCTGCAACTGACGGGTTTTGAGGTGTAATAGGGTAGATAGTGGCTGATGACGGTGCGGTTTGATTGTTGAGGTCACATGGGAGTTCGGTATTCATGTGGATTCCAGGTCCTCTGTGATTCTTTTCTTTATTAAACTTATATCTCTTTCCACTTCTCAAATTATGTGTCTCTTCGTCAGAATCACTAAAAATGCTATTGACCATGATAGATTGAAAAATATTACTGCATTCTTAAAATGACTTTCTTAGCTAAAAGCATTTTAATGTATAGACTGAGATTGTTTAGGTACTTACCTCTGAATCCTTCGAAAAAGTATGCTTCGGCTTGACTGTAGGACTTCAACATGTCTACAGCAAACTCTGTTACAAATCCTTCAAGTATGCTATCGACTGTTATACCTCTATATTCCACAGTGTCGCATCTCCACCACAAAAAGAGCTGACGACACTTCCCCTACTGCTTTAAACCACTCAGAAGAGAAAAATAATGAGAGAACCTTGAAGGAAAACTTACCCTGACAAGTTTTCACCCGGCTGAGACTTTATTTACCCTAACTACCGCGCCTTGCTCAGTTATAGGCGCACGGTAGTCCACACTACCGCGCTATGCTTTGTCCTTGACACGCGTTACTACCGCGTTATGCTCAGATTTCAGGGTGTGGTACTCCTTTTATAGCCTTTTTTCCATGGCTTGTGGGATTCTGGATTTTCGAGAGATATTGGAGGATTGAGATCCTTGATTCGATCCCAACTCATTTTCTGTGATTAGAAACCTTGATCCACTTATCTCTCCCTCGATCCACCCATCTCTCTTGTTGGTTAACCCTACCATACACTATAAAGGAGAGGAATTCCATGGGAAAGGGGGAGGACTCTTAGAAGTACCAAACTTATGATCTTGCAGCATTGTGGAGATAGCTAGAGGAGAAAGCACTTGGAGCTGGAGGATTAGCTTGGACATCAAGCAACCTTTGTAAGCATTCTTCAAGTTTGTAATAAGATAACTTGTCTTGTTTTTCCCATTTCATGTGCATAGCTTAAGTTCTTAGCATGGAATGTATCTAATCTAGATTTGAATCTAATCTTTACTTCAAGGTATTTGGAAGCTTGCATGCTTGTTCTTTGTTTGATCTCAACAGGTTCTTCATTGGAGCTTTGGATCAAGAGCTAAAAGAGGGACAAACATCAGATTGAAAGGTGTGTCATATCTCTCATTGTTTCTGAATGCATATAATCTTGTTGTGAAAGTTAGTTCAGGAATTTCAAGGTAGCATTTGTTTTGTCTTGTTTCTTGCTTTAGAGTTAGTTGAGAATCTGCTTTAAAGTTAAGAGAATTTTGACTTATCCGTAGGGAAAAATTCTACCAAACAAGAATGGCGACTACGCTAGTTTTGATTTCTGCTTGATTGATTCAGTTCACTGTCATCCATCTTTTGATTGTGATTTTTTATTGCACTTCAAACCAGTTTTGAATCTTGGTCTTTTTTTACCTTCATTCACCCCTCCTCGCTATATTGTTTCTCCCTGTATGATCACTGAGTCCCCTGGGTTAGCAACAACCCTGAAAACTTCATTTTCTTTTCTCAAGTTGTGCTTTTTTCTTACCTTGCCACAGTACCGCGCCCTCTGCACTGATTACAGCTCGGTAGTACCGCGTTCCCTGTGTTAGTACCAGAGCGGTAGTTTAGCAGTACCGCATTTTAGCCTCATTCTGCCCCGCGGTAGTGTCTGCATTTTTTAAAAAATTTTATCCTTGCTTGGTTTCCTGAGTCTCTCTCTGCCTTAGGTAGTGTTTACTGTTTCCTATTATCATCTTGGTCATTTTACAGTCTGTGTGGTGTGATTATCTCCTTGTTGTGAACTTGATTTGTTTGAATTAGTGGCATGATTTGCATATTGGGTCATTTTTCCATTTTGATTGCATTGACTTGATTTTTTCACCACAACCAACCCAACACTGCTGTTCTCTTTTACTGAACTCTGTAACTTTTATAGTCACATTGTGTTCATCATTTTCAGTAATTTAAAAATTATCATTTGAGAGCAATTCTGTTGTTTGAATTGAAAAAGTCTAGTAGCCTTATTTTGCATTAGGAAATGAACCATTGAATTTGCCACAAAAATTCTTATATTTGGAGCATCTTAGTTGTAGGATCAGTGCATTAAAAAGAGTGTTTATTTTAGTTTGGCTCTGCTTACAAAAAGAAAAGGAAAAATCTTTTGCTTTGATTTTTAATTGCTTGTGAAAAATTTCATGCATTTTTTATCGAAGAATTCTCTCTTTCCCATAGCTAGATTTCATCGAAGACAAAGGCTTATTTTTTATTCATTCTCATTTTCATGGTTTGAGTCGTCATAACACCATCAAGTTTCACGTCCATTACCTGATTGAGTAAGACAACCACTAAAATTAATCTCCCTAATTAATCCAACATTAACCTCACTTGAGGAAATAAAAAGAATTTGGTAGTTAGGTAGGACACCGGGGATAGGCATAAAAATAATTCCCCCTTGTCATTTTCATCTGAGACATAGTTGTTGTCTTCTAGGGAACTAAAATCCTCTAGTATTTATTGACACGGTCACAGCCAGTTTGTGGAGGGGCCTCCTGACTGTTTCTAACTTTCAGGGGTTAAACAGCCGCGAGATTGAGAACCGGACGGACTTTGTGGAATGCCACACTCCACTTAGCCCTAAGGCAACATCGATCATTGTCTTCTTCGGAAGGCTGAAGTGCCCAAAACCTTTTCCAATGTGTCATGAACAAGGTAGCTTAGTGACTATTCTACTAGGGCTCTTTTACCCAGGATCCCTTTCGGTAGAGGGATATCCTTCTTATATCGGTCTCTCATGTTGTATTGTTCGACTTGGATTTCACCACCTTGCGAAGGATACAGCTTGTTGAGGTCTCCAGCTCTTAGTTAGGAGTTTGCTTGTTATCTCATCTTTGTAGAGGGTCTTTTTTCTTTTTAGGGACTGCTTGTTGGCATTCTGGCCATTTCTTGTATCAGCTCGCTTATTGAGACACCGGTCTCAGTATAGATTTTAGAGCTTGCTTTTTTGGCCTGCGAGCCTTGCTTTTTCTAGCTCCTCTTCTGCACACTCGGTTGCATTAGAGTTTTTGAGTTCTTTGCTACGAAACTGCCCCCGATTTTCATTTTCCTGTCATCATGTCAGAACAACCACGGAGATCACGAAGAATACAGGGCCAAATCCCTCTAGCACCACCACCGCCACGGACTTCCGATCCACCTGCATCACGCATTCCCGCTCCTCCTGGCCGCGGTGCTGGTCGAGGCAACATTCCACCGCCGATACGTACAACATCTTCAGTTCCGCCTGTAACTACTACTCACAACACAGTCTCAGAATCTATTGCAGCTCCTGCAACCACTAGCATATCTGAGACTTCCACTTTCACTTCACCCACTGTTATTCCAGATATATCTGCCACAGTGGACACCATTACAACGGCTGAACCTGGTACAACCCAAAGTACTAGACCAGAGGTCATCCTTCTACATGATGTCAGCACTTCCCATCCATCAGACATTTTTCACGATGACACAGACGGATCTGTTGGCACCATCGAAGGGTCCGACCAGGATATACCTGGCTTGATTTCAGTCCCAGGTGGGTACGTTGAAGTCGTTGAAGATACTCGACTTCCTGACACACCTTTTGAACCTGATTATGGCTTCATCACTTCCCAGGCGGAGCTTCCGCCTGTTATCACTACGTCACCCAGTGTTCATCCACAGGAAACAAGTTCTCCTAGCAATGTACCTCGTACTATATCTCTACCCAACCTCCCGCTGGGACATGAAATCATGGCTTCCATCCAGTCTAGTATGGTTAGTCTAGCGAACTCCCCGTTAGCATCGGCACGGTTTAGACACGACACAGAGCAAATGCTCTCGACAACGTCTAGATATCCCCCCGTTACTCATCCTTCTGACTATAGGGATCCCAACATCTCGTCTAGCACAGAGTTTCGTCACTCCTATGCAGACGGTTCTGGACCTTCGGACGTTACTATACCTAGGTTCCCGTCGGATCCCCAAAACCCTTTTCAGGACATGAACTCGGACGCAGTTTTCAATGGTCCTCCTATCATTGAACACGTTATGGACGAGGCCAATACCCCTGGACTAAATTCCCCACATTTGCTTCCATCACCCATTTTTGGTGCACATTCTATGAGGGATAACCCAGTTTTTTCTCAGTCCTCACCTGTCAGATATGGACGACCCCCTCCGCAAATTGGTACTTTTGGTGCCGTTGGCCAATCCACACTATCATATTTGGCTAGCAGTGGAAGAACACCTAGTCATACGGCTGGATCTTCTGTTTTGACTGGAGGATCACCTTCAACCACCATTTACACTATCTCAAGAGGTGGACAACCGACTGCAGTGGTCCCTAACTCCAACATGCAAACCCCCCCTGGTGGGACATCAACCCAACCAGCTGGGGGACAACCTTTTGTTAGGAACCCCATTTTTAGTCAACAACCTCCTCCTATAGGGCCATCAACCCAACTAGTTGGAGGACAACCTTTTGTTGGGAACCCCGTTCCTAGTCAACAGCCTCCTCCTAGAGGGCCATCCAACCCATCTGCTAGCGGACAACCCATTGGTTCCATCCAACAACTCTCCCAACCAACAACATCTGCTCAGTATGGTATGTACAACACACCTGGCAGCGGGAAACCTTATTCCGGTGTTCCAACTGGACCTTATTCTCAACCTCCCCCGTCAGGTATGCTTCCTTCTTGGGACCCTCAAATCCCACAGAGTGGGGGGTACTCACTTTTTGGAAACTGGAACCAAGCTGGGGGGCAATCTCAGATTCCCCCCAACTTGAATTCTGGCTTCCCTTACCCTTCAGCTGCTACAACTCCATGGAACCCATCACTTCAATTTCCACTCGCTCCCCAAGGAGGAACGAGCCTTCCATGGACACCACTGTCGCAGC
The DNA here is from genome assembly GCA_027924585.1 of Larix kaempferi. Classification (NCBI taxonomy): domain Eukaryota; kingdom Viridiplantae; phylum Streptophyta; class Pinopsida; order Pinales; family Pinaceae; genus Larix; species Larix kaempferi. Next base: position 11,769,112 of record BSBM01001331.1, on the reverse strand, counting down.
CACCCCCCAACCCTGCTATGGGAAACACTCCACTTACTTAATACGGTGGTAACATTCCTGGAACACAACAATTCCAAGGAACTTTTCCTCAACAAGGAGCAGCAACCATCCCTAGGTTTCAGCAACCCCAGGGTACTATACCCACTCAGCATAACACCCACCAACTGGTTACTTACAATCAACCGGTTAACCAGATGGCTTACTACCCACAAAACTTCCAGCAGTACCCCCCGGGAAACACATATGGGTATAACACGCAGCAGTATGCTATGCAGGGCCCTCCAGGTTTCTCTGCACCACATGGTTACTACTCATCTCCGCAGACTAACCGTCAACTTCCCTTTTTGGCCACACTTGATTTACCTGATTTATCGAGGCTTATTAACGATCCTATATGGCATGAACCTCACTGGCCACCTATTCCAGCCAAACTACCATCGGACATTCCTAAGTTCGATGCTAAGCCTGGGGAAGACCCCAAGAACCACGTGATGACCTTCCATCTTTGGTGTTCATCCAACTCCTTGATGGATGATTCCATCCGACTTTGGATCTTCCAACGTACGCTTACCGACACGACAGCAAAATGGTACATCGAGCTGCCACAACACTCTTTTCGTGATTTCAACACTTTGGCTATGTAGTTTCTGACTCATTTCCAGCTCCCCATCTGGTATGAGACTGGAACAGAACTGTTAAACTCATTGCGTCAAACCACTTCCACACACATTTCGGATCACATCCATGAGTGGCGACGACGTCGTAGGCTAATTAAGGCACCCATTCCGGATCAGCTACTCGCTGATTGGTTCACAAAATATTTTTTGCCTCCCATAGCCAGAGATATCGCTATGCGCGGGCCGGTTACAGAAGAACAAGCCATCTCGACAGCCCAGTACATGGATTTGGTATACACTCAATCCAGTACTTTACATGAACTTCTTCCTCACGCTTCCCGCGTTAACACTGATCCAACCAAACCGACCACTGAACCTCCCATTGATGGTATCGTCGATTCAGTCAAGACCCAGCCTACTACCAACTCGACGGGACAACAAGCTTCTGCTTCCCCTGCTTTACCCCAGGCTGCTTCAAAAACAACTAGTTCTCCTGCTATTTCCTCCGAAGTGAAAACAGTTCAATCTACGTCACAACCATCTGGGGGAAAGAAGAAAAACAATCGTGGTAAACCCAAGAAAAACCAGCAGGAGAACCCCAAGCCACAACCCACCCAGAATGACCAGAAACCACGTCGAAAGGCTAAGTTTCCCTGCCTAATTTGTCAAGATGATCATTACACGCGTGACTGTCCCTACAAGGATGAGGTCAACAAGTTCGTTAAAGGATCCTCTCGCCCGACAGTGTTAACTGGCCCTTTCCCCCAACAGCAACAGCAAATGGTTGCCCAAGAAACCCCACAAGGGGGCAACCCGACCAATCCTACCCGCGGAGAGACGTCCACAAACCGCGAAATCCTGATGACTAGTAATGAAGAAATTCATATAACCACTCATTCAAAGACATATGACAATCCTCCAAGTTCAAACAAACAATCAGAGATAGCCAAAGGCAAATCTCCCGTTGAAGATCCAAATCCTATTCCCCCCCCTACCGGCCATCTCCATATTGAGAGACCGCTTACGGATACAGTGCTACGCCCACCCAAGGGCACCATACGAAAGGTGACATTTAATCCCAATGCTCGAGCTACCAAAAATTACAATATTGTTGAGGATCTAGCTCAAGCACCTTGTGCCATGTCGACTCTCGAGGTTCTCCAACACTGCCCCACGCAGTATAGAACCCTACTTTGAGCACTAGGGGCAATGGACCCAGATACTTCAAACTCTATCATGTTTAACTTGGAACATGCCAAACCTAGGCTTTCTCACCAGTTAGCCTTCCAGGTTCACACAAAAATCCGTGGAAATATCATCCATCGCACTGTGTTAGACGAAGGTGCTTCCACGTCGATCATGTCTTTGAACTGCTGGAGAGCCTTAGGCTCATCCGAAGTCACGACTTCTCCTACTACTCTCAGGGCGTTTGATGGACACGGTTTTCAACCTTATGGACTCATTCCCTCAATCGGTGTTGAACTGGGGGGCAAGAGAGTATCCGTACACATTGAAGTCGTAGATGCACCATTGGATTACAATCTCCTCCTTGGCCGGAATTGGTTTTATGCCATGACTGCCATAGCATCTACAATCTTCCAGATTGTGCAATTTCCTCATGAAGGGAAAATTGTCACTATTGATCAACTGGATTATTGTATCCCAGACTCCCATCCAAACTCCGCCAAAACTGTCCCGTTATTGGATCAACCTCGATACCGGTTCCAAGAAATTGGTGTTGGTCTCATGAAGGATTCATCCCTTATTGGAGTTTTTCCAGAGCTGGGAACCCATGTTCAACCAGTCAACATGATTTCATCGAATGTCACCCCTTCCAATGATTCATGGGTGATTCCGAGTCCCTCTCAGATTGAAGACTACAGCAACTATATGCCTCTGAACAGAAACCTCGCAGCATATAACACGATCCAATCAACCACCGATTGGGTCGACTGTTCTACTCATCATTCCGTGGCACAGCTCTCGGTTGAGACTCATCCATACCCACCACTTTTCGATCCTCTCAATTTGATTTTTCCCACTGACGAATCAATTATGGAGGTTATGTGCGGTGATGAGCCACCATGGGGATATTTTCATCATCGATCTTCATTCCCCACCATTCAGCCACTTGAGCCTAATACAAAATCCAGTACTTCACTTGGGATGGTTCAAACCAAGTTCCCCACTTCCCTCAACGAGGTATTTTCCGAAGGAAACTTGGATAATCTTATGGCAACCACTCCCATCGATATTTCAGTGAATCCTGGTATCGTGGAAAACGTACATATCGACAAAACATGTACTCCCCTCGAAATGGAGTTCTATAGTGCCTACTTCAAAACTTTCCGCGATGTTTTTGCTTGGAGTTATGAAGAAATGCCAGGGATAGACCCCTCGATCGTGGTCCACGAAATTCCAACTTTCCTTGGCACCCGACCTGTTCGGAAAAAACTTCGACCTGTCCATCCTCGTAAGGCAACCGCTATTAAAGCAGAAGTTGAAAATCTTTTGCGTGTTGGTTTTATCTATCCTGTCCCATTGACAGAATGGGTATCCAACATCGTTCCCGTAGCCAAGAAACAAGGAACGATTAGAGTCTGTGTTGATTACCGTGATAGGAACAAAGCTTGTCCAAAGGACAACTACCCAACTCCGTTCATCGACTAGATCATCGATAACTATGCCGGAAGTGTCATCTTTTCATTCATGGATGGCTTTTCTGGCTATAATCAGATCGATATCCTCCCAGCCAACCAGCACAAAACGGCCTTTATCTCCCCTTGGGGGATTTTTGCATACCGAAAGTTACCTTTTGGCCTTAAAAATGCCGGGACAACTTTCCAATGGGCGATGTCATACGTATTTCACGACATCAAACATATTGTAGAACCATATCTTGATGACCTTCCCGCTCACTCTCGGACCCGGGAAGACCATCCAGACCACTTAAGTGCCATTTTCGGAAGGTGCCATCGCTACAATATACATTTGAACCTGCATAAGTGCGTCTTCTGTGTAGAAGCTGAAAAATTGTTGGGCTTCATAGTCTCCAAAAGCGGGATACGTTTAGATCCTGCAAAGGTAGCAGCTATCTTAGCCCTGCCTTCACCCACCAACATTCCAGAACTTCAATGTTTGCAAGGGCATGCAAACTTTCTATGCTGTTTCATCTGTAATTTGTCCAAGATAACAAAAGGCTACATGCGGCTTCTCAAGAAGAATGTTCCCTTTATTTGGGATGACGAAGCACAACGCTCCTTTGAAAATCTAAAGGAAGCCTTAACCAAAGATCTTGTGATCCAACTCCCCGATTACACACGGGATTATATTCTTTATCTCGCAGCTTCGACTTCCACCATCGGTATGGTGCTAGTCCAGGAAGACCACAACGGCATAGAACATGTGGTATACTATCTCAGTAAGAGTCTTCTCGACTTTGAATCTCGCTATTCACATGTTTAAAACTGGCTCTGGCAACAGTATTTGCTGTCCAGAGATTCCGTCATTACATCTTACTCCACTGGACCACCGTTATAGCTGATTTCAATCCAATGTATTATATCCTCATGCGTTAGGTGCTTGGGGGCAAATATTCTCATTGGATCGTCATCCTTCAAGAGTTCGACTTGGAATTTTTCAAAGCCAAGTCCAAAAATCCTCTGGTCTTTGCTGAGTTAATTTGTAACTTTCCCTGTGCTATTGAGCAATCCGAGCCCATTGATTCTCTTCCTGACGAATCATTGTTCCTCATTAGCACGTCTGATCCATGGTACGGGGATATTCTATTATATCTCCAAACCCAACGCTTCTGCCCCGACCTCACTCGCGATGAACGACGACGCATCCGACACCATGCAAAATACTACCTCATAGTCAACGATACTCTTTATCGACGTGGTGTTGACACCGTTCTTCAACGCTGTTTGAACTTAGATGAGGTGAAACGCGTTCTTAATGAGTTCCATGCTGGAGCATGTGGTGGTCATCTCTCTGGGATGGATACGGCCCAGAAAATACTGCAAGCAGGATACTTCTGGCCCTCAATTTTCAAAGACTGCATTGAAATAGTCAAGAAGTGTCCACCATGTCAATTCTTTCATAGCAAAACATGCTCGCACCCTGCTCCACTCCATCCTGTTATTGCCGTCGGCCCTTTTTCCAAATGGGGCATAGATTCCATGCACTGTAATCCCACTTCAGCCGGGGGGCATAGCTATGTCATAGTAGCTGTCGACTATTTTACAAAATAGGTTGAAGCGATGCCTACGTATGCTGAGGATGGCAAAACAGCAGCGCAATTCATATTCAACCATATTATATCTAGATTCGGTGTCCCACAATCCATTGTGACTGATCATGGCCCCCATTTCAGGAACCATATAATCGAAGAACTAAGTGCCAAGCTGGGTTTTCACCATGAAAATTGAACCCCGTATTACCCACAAGCTAATGGCCAATTTGAAGCCATTAACAAAGTCCTGAAACGAATGATTCAGCGTATTGTGGGTACCCAGAAATCCAACTGGCACTCAGCTCTATTTTTAGCACTATGGGCATACCGAACCTCAATGAAAAGTGTTACTGGGTTTACACCATTCCAACTGGTGTATGGCCTAGAAGCCATTTTTCCGATTGAATGTGAAATTCCATCACTTAAGATAGCCATAGAGCTACTTCCACACACCACTTTCGAAGAAGAACGGTTTCTATACCTAGCTAAGCTAGATGAAACCTGCCGCGACGTTGCTTTAGCTAGTGAAGCTCACAAAAAACGCGTCAAAGCTCAATATGACAAATCCGTTCAACCTCGGATCTTCAATGAAGGTGATCTCGTACTTACATATGATCAAATGCATGATAATATTGGAAAAGGAAAACTTGAATGTATGTGGTACGACCCCTTTGTTGTAAAACGTGTTTTGGAAAAAGGAGCCTATGAACTAATCGATTGTGATGGTACGCCATTGGCACGGCCCCGCAATGGGCTATACCTCAAACGCTTCTATGCGTAAGGTTGCCCTACGCGGGTTACTTGTTGTACATAATGTACTTAGTTTGCTTTTACTCATTTTTTGGTGTGCGCGTGGACCTCATGTATCCACTCTTACTTTGACTCGTGATTTTATGCGCAGATGTCTGCCTACTTCGGATTCGCTGACGGTGCAAGCCGACATACCCGGAATCTCGCTTCTGCAGCATGGGTAATCTATTCCCCCATTGGCAAGTTGATTTCTTTAGGATCCAATTGTTTAGGTCCTGCAACCAACAATATCGCGGAGTACCATGCAGTCATTGGTCTCTTAACGAAGGTTGCTTCACTCGGAATTGACTCCATATCAGTCCTTTTAGACTCCCAACTCGTGGTTTCTCATCTAAACCGTGTTTACACAGTTCGCGAGCCTATACTACTTCATTTATTTCAGAGAGTACGCCTCTTGGAACGATCATTTAATTTCATTACATATCAACACATACCGAGAGAATTCAATTGTATAGCTGATTCATTGGCTAATTACATTTTGGATTGGCATCTTGCCCATACATAAACACATCATAAAGGATAAAATGCACAAGTCATTATAAATAGATAGATCATGAAAATAGGTCCATATCACTGTATATAAAAGTTTTTTTTCCAAAATACATAAAGTTTGTGTCAAAGACAAAATTTGGGACCAAATCCCATACAAAAATTTGGCTCTCAAAGCCTACATATCGTATACATGCTGCAAAAGACAAAAAATACCATCTATGGAGATCTAGGAGATCTATCATGTCCCTCGTCAGACTCCTCTCGCTGCTGGTGGTAACATACTACAGCTCGAGCCACCTTACGAAGAAGTCGACCAATACGACTAGGCACACCTACAGTATGCTGCTGGAGATGTAAAGGGACGTCATCCATCCTCATAGTAGGGATACCATGAGTCAACCCCTATAAGTTCCTCTCTATGTCCCGAATGCCTCCTGCTTCGTCTCCGTCCTCCTCCTCGTCAGGAACAGCTTGGCAATCAACACCACCGCGACGTAAGGGCGAATACCCAGCTGGTCTTTGTGGTCCACGATCTGCGACATGCATGCGAACATACATTAGAAGTCTTTTACACATTCTAAAAAAGCAATAAAAATTATATATTCAAAAAGGAAAAAATAAATATCCATGAAGGTCATACCTGAGTTGTCCCAATCTTCATCCTCTGGCAGTGCCAAGTCGATGTCCTCGCGAAAGTCCACCCCTGCATAGGGGTAGTCATCAATCATGACTATTTGCTCCTCGATCCAGGAGAAGAAATCCGCACCAAACGCCAAGCGCTGAGGTCCCCCAAGATGCCCTGCATAATCACTCCATCAAGCCATCCATGGCTCGGTAGGTGGACGGCGGGGCATAGATATTTGTGGACGCAGCAATGGAACCCTCACCAGAAAGAAGGTGACTAGGATACTCCCATAACCAAATTGGGAGTTCTCTCCAACCCTACACTTGTGCACTTGTTCTTTGAGATTGGCCAACACCGCTTCACACCAGTTAAATACTGTTCCCGCCATACACTCCGCTGCGAGATTCATTTGTGTATGGGACGCCTAATGCGGACCCACGCTCCCTGCTGCACATGTGATGGTGAACAGTATAGTTTTTAAAGGGAGTTCTATAACATCTTTTATGACCACTTTGCCACTTTTCTTACTTGAACCCTAATGGCAATACCGAGCAATCAGAGCATCTTGCTCGTCTCTGAGGCTATGTATCCAGTAAAGTTCACCCGGGCCCCTCTTTTTGAGAGGCCCGTGAGGAAATAAATATCCTCGAGTTGAATTTCGAGAACATGCTCTCCCACTTGGAAAGCTTGAATGTCAGGGTCCCACAATTGGATAAGATGGGCAAGAAGTTTGGCTTGCTGACGAATGCCTTTGGTCTTAAAGAACTTCAACAAACCACAGTCCCGTAATGCAGTCACGGTAGGTAGGTCATTTTTGGCCACCAAATCACCTGCTTCATGTTCTCTTTCTTTCCAATGGACCATTTTGATCCAAACAAATTGCAAACTCCTGCAAAAGGTCAAGAGAAACATTTAGTAATCATTTAACAACTTAGTTTCAGCAAACAATTTGAGAAAATTTGATTTTTTCATCCTAAAATTCGCCTTCATCGCACCTGGGGCAAACCTTTCCACGCGGTACTGCACAGTACCGCGTTTCGGCTTAAATACACAGCGCGGGTACTGTTGAACAGTACCACGTTTCCCGATATGGGCCCCACGCGGTACTGTGAAGGGCAATTTTTGCCCAATAGGGCTCGCCCAAAAAATCAATTTTTCTTACTGAAAGCAAATGATTCCTACATCAAATGAAAGAGAAGCTTGAGATCTCTTACCTGGCGCAGACGGTTGTTGAAATGGTGTCCTGAAACTCCAGATATGGATCCTTGAAGTTCTTGCTCCTCAAATGGATAAAATCTCCTCTTTGGGTAAAAACACAAATGAAATGGTAAATTTATATTTTTAACCATCCTTGTATAGCTTTTTCACCTATTTTTTAATTATTATTTTATATGGTTAAATAAAATTCCATTTCACATTGCTAATATCCAGTTTTATGAGCACTTATTGACAGGATCCCCTGTAAAAAGCGATATATTCACACTGGCATTTATTCATTGTTTGACCTTCATTTTTGAGCCTACTTTATCTTTTTCGTGCTCTGGATTTAAAACTTGAAAAAGATTCCAAGCGCTTTTCACACCCATGTCGTGCTTGTCAAACTCAAGTAAATGGTGTCGAGTTCGGTCAGCTTTACTCATGCTCGTTATACGATGAGGAAAGTATTATCCTGGTTATATTTTATTCTTTTTTCGGACCAGAATAATTAAAAAATTACGAAAAAGACCATTGGAGTCCATAGTTAAGCTCTTTTTAGACTCCTTAAAATTGAAAAGATTGCCAAGTGATCTTGACTCTTTCACACTTGTAAAAGTATTTGAAAGGTCGTCTATTCGGTGATAGGTTACCCCTTTTTCGGCCCGTCTAGACTATTTATGAGAAAGGTATACTGTTATACCTCAATATTACACATTATGCATTAGTGTCGCATCCTTGTACTAGCGACCTAAACGATAGTTTCCCTTAAAGATCATCTGAACATCCAGAGTGAAAACCATTGACTGAATACTGAAAGCAAAACCTTTTTCTGCCATCTTCCAGCCCGACTTAGCCCTGTTTGTGAGCACTGCCGCTCCTTGCACATCTACAAGGGCGCGGTAGTTATGCTCAGTTATAGGGGCGCGGTAGTCTGAAATTAGCCTTTTTGCCTTGGATTTTGGGATTTCGACCTTCGAGGAGATTTTGTTGGGATTACTACCTTTGGTTCGATCCTAACTCCTTCTTTGTTTAGCTGGCTTGATCCACTAAACCCTCCATAGATCCACACTTCTCTCTTGTTGGTTAGCCTTCCCATGTGCTATAAGAGAGAAGCTTTCCATGAGCCAAAGGGAGGACTTTTGGGGCATCAAACCTATGATCTTCATACTTCTGCAGAGATAGCTAGAGGGAGCACTTGGAGCTGGAAGTTGGCTTGGACATCAAGCAACTATTGTATATGACTTCAAGTTGGTAATGGAATAACTTGTCTTGTTTTCCCAAATCATGTGTGTTAATTTTGTTTTAATGATATGATTTGTATCTTTCATAGATTTAGATCCTAACTCATGTTTCAGGTTGCTAGAGAATAGTACATTCTTGTGTCTTGGTTCCATTTTGACAGGTTCACTTGTGAGGGCTTGGAGCTTGGAGCAAATACCAAAAACGAGCGTTTGGATAGAAGGTCAGTCAAACTTCTTCTACCCTTTCTAGCATTTTAATCTTGAGACATTTGTTAGATCTAGGGATTCAAGGTAGCATTTGTTTCTTTTTTGTCTTAGTATAGAGTCAGTACATCCTGCTTTATCCTAAGAGAGTTTCTACCTATCCGTAGGGAGAAATTTCTACAACAAAAACTGGCGACTCCGCTGGGGAATTTTGAATCCATTTTCTTTGTTTGTGAAGTTTGCTTTCAATTTCACTTATTGATTGTAAGAATTGGGTTCTTTTACCCCCATTCACTTCCCTGTTCTCTGCATTAGATTTCTGTTGCAGATCAGTAAGTCCTCTGGGTTGGCAAACCCTTGAAAAGTCAAAATCTTTTCTCAAACATCCGCCTCTTTCCCTCTGTTCACACAGTGCCGCGCCCCCGTAACTGACTACAGAGCGGTAGTACCGCGCCTTCACCACTGTCCAGAGCGCGGTAGTCTTGCAGTACCGCCCCTTAAGCGCTGTCTACAGCGCGGTAGTCTTGCAGTACCGCCCTTTAAGCGCTGTCTACAGCGCGGTAGTCTTGCAGTACCGCTCCCAGGTGGCCCACGGGCCCGCGGCAGTTCCTGGAAAGTGTATTTATTTGGTTTGTTTGGTTATTTTTGGGTCTTTTCGAGATTTGGATCCATGTTGGCCCTTTGAATCAATACTAGTGTTTTGCTTGCATTTTTAAGCGAAATGGGTTCTATTTTTGAAAAAAAATTCCCCCTCATGGCCGGGTGGGCCATGAATCGTGCATCCTTTAGTCGCTTTGACCCATATTAAGGTTTTGAGATCATTTTTGGTTTGGTGTGTTTTGGCATGATTGGATTGCTTGGCATCTTATTTCTTTTGCATCCTATCTAATGATTGTTTGAAAAAATTGATTCCTTGCCTCCACTTTAGTTCAAAAAGAAGCTTGATTTTGTCATTATTTTACCATATTCATGAAATTGAAACACATAGGTATTCTTCTTGCTTTAATTTAATCATTTGACATTTTTGGTATTACATTCATGAGAAGAAGAAATGCTTGTTTCATATTTATGTGCATTTGAGTTAGACAATATCATTAGGTTCTTCTCTTTGTCTTGCATTTGATTGGAAGCATTTGTAGAATCTTTCTTTCCGTAGCTTGGATGTGTCTTTTTCAAGTGTAAAAAGATAGGAAATGAATTAGAATCATTACGTTTGGTGTTCATATGAAGAAATTTTTCATTACTTTGGGTTAGTTTTGGGTACATATTTTACTTCTTTCTATCATTTTGAAAAGAAATAAAATTGCATGTGCATTGGGTTGTGCATATTGGGAACGGAAAGAATTCTTCCTTACTTTAGCTAGTGTTCATCGAAGAGAAAGGCTCATTTCGATTCATCTTCATTTGCATGGTTTGGGTTGTCATAACACCATCAAGTTGCACTTCCATAACCCGATTGAGTAAGACAGCCACTAAAATTAATCTCCCTAATTAAACCAACTTTAACCTCACTTGAGGAAATCAAAAGAATTTGGTAGTTAGGTAGGACACCGGGGATAGGCATCAAAATAATTCCCCCTTTGTCATTTTCATCTGAGACATAGTCGTTGTCTTTAGGGAACTAAAATCCTCTAGTACTTATTGACACGGTCACAGCCAGTTTGTGGAGGGGCCTCCTGACTGTTTCCAACTTTCAGGGGTTAAACGGCCGCAAGATTGAGAACCGGACGGACTCTGTGGAATACCGCACTCCACTTAGCCCTAAGGCAACATCGATCGCTGTCTTCTTCGGAAGGCTGAAGTGCCCAAAACCTTTTCCGACGTGTCATGAACGAGGTAGCTTAGTATCTATTCTACTAGGGCTCTTTTACCCAGGATCCCTTTCGGTAGAGGGATATCCTTCTTATATCGGTCTCTCATGTTGTATTGTTCGACTTGGATTTCATCACCTTGCGAAGGATACAATTTGTTGAGGTCTCCAGCTCTTAGTTAGGAGGTTTTTCTTGCTATCTTGTAGAGGGTCTTTTTCTTTGTAGGGCTGCTTGTTGGCATTCTGGCCGTTTTGTTGTACAGCTCGCTTACTTTGGCAGCGGCCTCAGTATAGTTTTTTGAGCTTGCTCTTTTGGCCTGTGAGCCTTGTCTTTTCCTAGCTCCCCTTTCGCACGCTCGGTTGCCTGAGGGTTTTTGAGTTCTTTTTAACAAGACTTCGTCCACATCACTTAGTTTTGTTTCATGGAGAATCTACCTCCATGCACCCATGCTCCTTCTGGGACTACCAATCCGGGGACCCCTTTTCAAGGGGCACCTTTTACTTTTCCTCCAGTTGGAGATATTGGTCCTCCCTTTATTGCCACGTTAAATCTTCCTGGATTAACCATAGGATTACCGGTATGGTTATTCAATCCGGTAATTCCGATTGCGCCCAATGTTTCGAATGTTAACTCTCCACCACGAGAGAGTCAATCCCAAACTAACCCTTCCCCTTCTTCGTCAGATGAATCTTCTTCCGTTCCTTCTTCCTCGCCTGACCAAAGCAATAGTGTTAGTAATCAGGTGGATAAGAAAAAGAAGAAAAGGAAAGTTAAGAAGAAGAAGGGTAAAGAAGAGACCAAGCGTAAACCAGTTGCCCCTAATGGCACTCATTCTACGAAAACACCCCGTAAGCCCAAGTTCCCTTGCAAACTTTGTAAGGGTGATCACCTTCTCAAGGATTGTCCTGATCTTTCCCGTGTGTCAGAAGTGTGGTCTAAAAACCCCAAACCAATCGTATCGTCGACCTCTGACCATCATGTCGATGGCACCCCCTCAACCAGTGACCCCTTGGTGAAGGGTCGTAAGGGTAAAGTCCTATATCCCTGTTTGATATGCAAGGGTATGCACCGTACTTTCCTTTGTCCAAGCATGGATGAAGCCTCGCGGTGGTTGGAAGATATTACTAGTTCTCAACTGGTGCCTCCAACAGACCATGGTAAACTATCCCTCGACCCCCCGCTGGTTGACCAAGTGATCAATTCAGTTTCATCTGCAATTGATCCCACTCTCCCTTCCGAGAGTGAAGTGATTGAGTCGCTGTCATCCCCACTCGATCCCGCTCTTTCATTGGAGAAAGTCCAGACTGAAGCAGTCACCTTGACACAACCTTCTTCTCATTCTTATCTTCCAAGAGAGAGTGAATTGGAAACCACTGATGTTTTCATTATCGATTCAGAACGTCCTCGGCAAGGGGAAACCCTGTCCGTTTCCGCGAGACCCCCTCCAAGCACTGAGGTTATTTCCTTTGATTGGAATGGTCTAACAGAATCTCGTCTTCCTTCGAGTGTTCCTTTTCAAATATCTGTAGGAGTTTCCGATAAAGAAATTTTTCGTACGATAGTTGATGAAGGAGCTTCTGTTAGTATTCTATCCTCAACTGCTTGGCAAGCCTTAGGTTCTCCTCGGCTTGTGCCCGTCACTGATCAGATACTGGCTTTCAACAGAAGGCCTACTGGACCTTTAGGGTCCCTTCCTCAGTTACCTATCACTTTGGGAGGGAAAACTGTCTGTATTGATGTCATGGTCATCCAAGGTCCCTTAGATTTTAATCTACTCCTTGGACGCGATTACGTCCATGCCATGAAGGCTGTAGTGTCCTCACTCTTTCGAGTGATGTATTTTCCCCATCATGGGAATATTGTGACCATCGATCAGCTTTCCTTTGTGACGCCCACTCATCGCATGACTCCTAGTCACCAGACTTCCCTAAATGTTCCACATGTTTTAGTGGTTTCTTCCCCCTAGGAGGGGGGACGTTGGAGCAAAGTTCTAATCTGGTGTCAAGCTCGTTAAAAAATGAAACCATTTTCTCAAGCATAGTTTTCCTTTGGTTTTAAGCTTGTGTAAAAATGAAACCAACCATCATCCCAAGCATAGTTTACTTTTGGTTTTAAGCTTGTGTAAAAATGAAACCAACCATCACTTTGAGCAGAGTTCCCTTTATGTGTCAAGCTCGTTAAAAAATGAAACAGGTCACCACGAGCATAGTTTATCCTCTGTTTCAAGCTCATTAAAAAATGAAACCGATCCTCAAGCATAGTTTACCATTGGTTTCGAGCTTGTGTAAAAACAAAACCAATCCCAAGCATAGTTTACGTTCGGTTTCAAGCTTGCGTAAAAATGAAATTACCTTCGAGCATAATTTCTTTCTGTTTTAAGCTCATTAAAAAATAAAAAGGACCCTTTCAAGCATTGTTATTATCTATTTCAAGCTTGTGTAAAAATGAAATAGATCTCCCTTCCATTTGTTCGAGTCTCTCGCTAGAGTTAGGATTTGAACCTTCATTTCATCTTCCTGGGTCACTTGATCCTGGTTCTCCCTACTCCCCCTAGTGAACACATTTGGATTAGTAGCCAGGATTTTTGGGTAAGGAAGAAGAGTAGTCAGACGAAACGAAGCTTGGGGGGCATGTTTAGCCATTAGCAATCATGCTGGGGGCATTTACCAACCTCTGGTCATCATGTTGGGAGGGAACCCGTCAATGGGCCTTAACCATGAGCAGAGTTTACCTTTGGCTTCAAGCTCATTAAAAAATGAAACCAGTAGTTTGAGCAAAGTTCTACTCCTGTGTCAAGCTCGTTAAAAAATGAAACATATCCTTTCCCTTTGAGTCGAGTCTCGTCGTAGACTTAGTAAATGAACCTTCTTTTCACTTGCCTATACCTTAGGCGAATGAAATGAAGCTTGGGGGCATGTATTCAACCTCTAAAAGTTACGTTGAAGTCAACTCGATCACCTCTCTACATCACGTTGGAGCTAAGTCACTTACTTCTAGCAATCATGCTGGGGGCATGAACCAACCTTTGGATTTCATGACGAGAAGAAGTTCACCATTGGGAACATTTTCGAGCATACTTTCCTTTTTAGGTTTCGAGCTCATTGAACCATGAAAATTATCCTGAGCATAGTTCATTTTCTGTTACAAGCTCGTTAAAAAATGAAGCAGACATCATGAGCATTCTTCCAACCTAGCTTCGAGCTCGTTAAAAACAGTAAGATGGTGTTTGAGCTTACTTTTTCTTTTTTCGTGCTCTGGATCCAAACATGAAAAAGATTCCGAGTGCTTTTGATACCATTATCGTGCTCATTAAACAAATTGGAGTAAAAAGGTGTGTCTAACGAGTATAGGTTTATCACTTTATCCGTCCTCGCTAGACTATTTACGGAAAAGGAACTGTGCCGAGTTTACTTTTCCTTTGTCGTACTCGGTCATCAACCATGACAAAGTTGTACATGGAGTCCATAGTTAAGCTCTTTTCAGACTCCCTAAAATTGAAAAGATTGCCAAGCGAAATTGATTCATTCACGCTTGTAAAAGGATTTGAATGATCGTCTCCCTAGTGATAGTTTACCCCTTTTTCGGACTAGGGGGCACTACTTACGAAAAAGGAATACTCCAGCCAATCATGACTGGAAGAGTCCTCTCCCGCGTTGTTTTACCCTTTTTCGGGCGATGAGGCTAACCTTACGAAAAAGGACCGTTGGAGTCTTCTTTAGTTCTTTTCAGACTCTCTAAACATGAAATGACAATCGAGTTTTCCTTCCTTGGACTCGTTAAAATTTGACATCGAAGGACCCACTTTGGGACGAACCCCTCCTTTCTCAGGTTCGAAAAACATGTGAGATTGGACTCATCTATGAGATGAGCTATATCGAGCATCTGTTATCCTCCTCAAGCTCGTTAAAAAACAAAGAGGTACTCGTCCATCATGTCGGGGGAAAATAGGAAAATGAGTCAAGTTTACCTTGTTGGCAGCTTGTAAGTCATCACCTTTGAACATGGCATGCATCCTCACCTTGTCTATTTTGGGTAGTCAGTCTTGCTGATAGTGTCATCATTATGATCATGCGTCCTCATTATTGCTATGAGTTCACACTTTCTGTAGTTCTGTCTGTTCAAGTAATCCCTGCTGCCAAGCTCTGTTTCATGCCGTTATATGTTCAAAGGGTTATTACCTTGAGTCCACCTCCACTTCATGTCAAACCTTCCCTTTGTGTCAGTACATATTCCATTGTTTCATCAGTCCATACTATCTCTCGTTCTGATTTCGTGTCGATGATGTGGGAAACATCATGGCCCACCTTCGACGAGTCTATTCCTGTCGACACCAAATCACTATCCAGGAATTAGGCTTAGGAGTCAACCACTAGTACCTTGGTACCTGCATGCCTCAATGGAAGGTTTCCTCGTATTCAATAGTAGGTTTTCATCAATGACCTCTGATTGAATGATCTCTCGGATGCTCGACATCAACTCCTTTATTCGCATTTCGTTGAGATGTACTATAGATACCTTGGGGATCATCGTCATTATTGGTGATTTCCCTCGCATTTGTTAACGGTTCACATCATTGACCGGTAATCAAATGGTTTCTACCATGTTCGACTTCAACACCTTGTAATCACATGGCTAGATTCGTATCATTTACGATCGGGTAGAAGACCCTGGACACCCTTTTGTATTTTGATCACGTCCAGGTTGCAGTGGATATTTCCTCTGTATTGTCACACAGATCCACTTATTGTATTGGTCGTGGCTGTGTCATTACTGTCTCATGGATCTACGCTTGTTCATAGTAGCCATGATTTGTCTACAGTCTATATCATCTCAGTACTCATGGATCTGCAATGTATTGGTCGGCAACCATGCTTTGAGTCATTTGTTTCCGAGCATGGGAATGCCCGCCTCGGTGGTATATCTGACATTTCGTCTCTATTTTTCAGCTCCTTGTTGCTCTCCTCGATGCTATCTCCGAACCATATTTGTAAAGTCTTTCGGCCATCAGTCTCTTCTGACCTCACACTTTAGGGGGCATCTGTTATACCTCAATATTACACATTATGCATTAGTGTCGTATCCTTGTACTAGCGACCTAAACGATAGTTTCCCTTAAAGATCATCTGAACATCCAGAGTGAAAACCATTGACTGAATACTGAAAGCAAAACCTTTTTCTGCCATCTTCCAGCCCGACTTAGCCCTGTTTGTGAGCACTGCCGCTCCTTGCACATCTACAAGGGCGCGGTAGTTAGCACTACCGCGCGTTGCTCCTTCTCTGGGGCGCGGTACTACCGCGTTATGCTCAGTTATAGGGGCGCGGTAGTCTGAAATTAGCCTTTTTGCCTTGGATTTTGGGATTTCGACCTTCGAGGAGATTTTGTTGGGATTACTACCTTTGGTTCGATCCTAACTCCTTCTTTGTTTAGCTGGCTTGATCCACTAAACCCTCCATAGATCCACACTTCTCTCTTATTGGTTAGCCTTCCCATGTGCTATAAGAGAGAAGCTTTCCATGAGCCAAAGGGAGGACTTTTGGGGCATCAAACCTATGATCTTCATACTTCTGCAGAGATAGCTAGAGGGAGCACTTGGAGCTGGAAGTTGGCTTGGACATCAAGCAACTATTGTATATGACTTCAAGTTGGTAATGGAATAACTTGTCTTGTTTTCCCAAATCATGTGTGTTAATTTTGTTTTAATGATATGATTTGTATCTTTCATAGATTTAGATCCTAACTCATGTTTCAGGTTGCTAGAGAATAGTACATTCTTGTGTCTTGGTTCCATTTTGACAGGTTCACTTGTGAGGGCTTGGAGCTTGGAGCAAATACCAAAAACGAGCGTTTGGATAGAAGGTCAGTCAAACTTCTTCTACCCTTTCTAGCATTTTAATCTTGAGACATTTGTTAGATCTAGGGATTCAAGGTAGCATTTGTTTCTTTTTTGTCTTAGTAT
Organism: Larix kaempferi; assembly: GCA_027924585.1. Taxonomy (NCBI): domain Eukaryota; kingdom Viridiplantae; phylum Streptophyta; class Pinopsida; order Pinales; family Pinaceae; genus Larix; species Larix kaempferi. The sequence continues at coordinate 11,751,924 of BSBM01001331.1, read as the reverse complement.
AGAGTCAGTACATCCTGCTTTATCCTAAGAGAGTTTCTACCTATCATATAGAACTACAACCAATGACTTAACGTAGCAACCTTTCTCCACACAAGCCAATTGCCAAGCCCTTCCAAGGAAGCATGAATTCTCCAAGAGGTGAGTGAAGGTGTCCAAGAGAGATTTCACCAGCATGTAGATACCATAGTCTTCCTCCCTTTGGTATGGGAGTGAGCCTCACTTATATAGGACTAAGTGGATGAGGTTATGGATAGGATATGTTGAGAGATGGTAGGAGAGAGATAGGGGATCTTCCTAATGAGTTAAGGGTCGAGTACCAGCTCTCCAAAGGATCAGGGATATGCCCCCAAATGGGAAAGCTTTGAGAAAGATCTTGAAATGACTATTTTTGCCCATTAACAAACTTCGTCGCACCTTGCTATGAGGCAACCTGCGATGTCGCATGTTGCTAGTGTGCAACCTGCGACGACGTCTCAAAAGGTTGTACAAACTGAGTACAAATCCTCCCAAATGAGTACTTGGTCCAGATAGCTTCAGGGATGTATACACTAAATCATGATGATGGGTAGATTTTAGGTGTAACACTCGTGCAGCTCGTTTCCGAATGAAGCCCAGAATATCTTGTGAATATCTCGCCACAAATATCTGTTCAGCCACTCTACGTCAGATAGACGCGACTGTGTGTTCTCTTTCTTTGCAAAATATTTTACGGTCTTATCACACCAATTCCAGATCTCTTTCTTTTCGGGATGCCAATTGTCTGAACCCAATGGGAACTGGTATTCTTCTTCACACATTACTTTCCAAATACACTATCGCATCACACATTACCTTCACCTCCTTTGCTCTCAACTGCTACTCATTTGGTGGGGTTTGTGCGTTAATTTGCTCCTTCAAGGCAACAATATTAGCCTCATGGAGAATCTCGATTTCCTGCATCCCTGTCTTCAAATTGGTAACCAACTCACCAATTTTAACAACATTATCCGTTGGTTCTGCTTGTACTTCAAGCTCCTCTATGTTGTCGGCGACCGCAGTGATTGTGGATTCCAGTCTTAGCCGACAATCATGTGCGTCTTGTAGCTCCATAGCTCTCTGCGAGCTATCTTCCTCCAACTTCCTGTTAGCTGCTTGCAGCGTAGCCTGTCATTTGAGCGCATCAATGGTTCTTTCATGCATTTCCTCCACACAGTGCAGGTGTAATAAATGTAGGCCTGGCAGTGGTATTTTTGCTAAGTCAAGCTCCACACACTCTACATCCTTCGTGTCTAACATCAGTTGCTCTAGCATGGGAAAAGTGACAGTGCTCATATCCATATGGAGGATACATGACTTTGTAGGGATGGTCATGGTCAACTGTGGCTGTTGCGAAGTCCCTCCTGACTTCCCTTCTGACTCTGAGTCACACAGCGTGGGTAATCTCTTGTGCACTTCATCAATCTTTAGTGTAATCCCCTCCAACGTGGCCAGATTCTTCTGCAGAGTATCCTATATTTCTTTATCTTTTCTCTCCTTGTCAGTCATAAGATCTTCCATCTACTCCGTGAACTTCACCCCGATCATTTCATAATCGTCCTCCTTGAGTACTGTATCTAACTTGCCTTTATCAGCTTTCTGCTTCTTACGTGCTCCCTTTTTCTGGCCGGGACTCTCTGGCTCCTTCATTTTTCCTATCTTCTTTCTTAAACTATCGGGCATGGTCGTGGAATGGGTTCATCCTCCTCGGAATTGCTAGGGACATCGACAACCTCTACATAGAACTCAGCAGGCCATTCCTTCATTATATTGTCAATGTCCTTGTCATACATGTGGTAGCTTCCTGCGTACCACTCCGCCTTCTTCATCTGTTCTTTTGGTGAAATATGGATACTGCGCATGTCAACATAAAAATCAATGATGCAAATGTATTTTCTAGTTACCTGCTTTGTGATCCTGGGAGTCACTACAATCGTGTCGCGTAGCCGGCTATAGTACTGGTAGAACACTTCAGTTGTCACGTGTTGCTTCTGTGAATTCAGATTTTCCCAGAGGTTTGAGTAACGGGACCCCCTGCATTCATTGGGATCAGTGGATACTCCAGCGTAATCCTTTGGCTCTTTCCATCCAACAAGAGCGATCAATACTATAAGCCAAGTACAGTGAAAATTTCCTCCATTGATCTGCATGTCGTTGAGATCCTCCACGAACTCGTTCAACAGATATTGCGACCAGTTAAACTGTTCCCCTTCTGATGCCGCGGTGCCAAGCAGTATTGTGACCGCGCTTACCTCTAGATTTCTGCATTTCCTCAGGATTTTTCCTCCTAGCAGTTGCGTGACGAACTTCGTTTCCCTATTCTCAATGTCTTTTGTCTGAAAACCCCTCTTCCATTTGACGACAGCTTGGGTTTTCTTCATCATGGCCACAACTTCTCTATCCTTGCTCTTTCCTTGGAAAAATTGTTTGGGATCTTTACCCCTCTTACTCAGGCCTGTGATATGGTGGATTAGATCAATGTTTAGATCCACATTGCGGTCCAGCCACAAATAGCCCTGATGTATCCGTGCCATCAGCGTTCTTACTACCGCGTTCAGTTCCGGGGTTCTATCAAAATGCGGAAGCCTGAGTAGGTTGAGTAGCCCAGACTAGACTTGTCCTGACATCCAACTTTCGGCGACCAAGTTAAGATCACCCTTTGCATATTTCTTCTAGCACATGTATTGGTCAGGATGGAACTGTGGGAACTTCGATTTGTTGGGCTCCTCCTTCTGTATCGCCAACAGATTGTAATCCTCCGACTTGCAATATGGGATTTTTCCCAGCAGATTCTTGTCTACCTCCACATGCTTTGATATCGGTGATAATGGGATCTCGTACTTGGTGTTTTTCATCAGCTTAGACACTGGTGTGTCCAGTGCATGCGGTGAGATGTATTTCAGAGTCATAGTCAGTGGTATCTCTTTATCTGCTACCAGTGGCTTTTGCACTGTGGAACCCATCTTGGGTACCTTGCTTCTTGGTCCTACTATATTTTTTCCTTTATCTTCCATCACTGGACTGTGTCTTGGTGATCGTCTTTATCCCTGACCTGGTTTGAAGACAACCTTCTTAGATGGGGTTCTCATTAACCCTTCAATCCCTCCGTGCTTGAAAATCCGCACTGTCTCCTGAACTGTGAATTCTTCTTCAAATGAAAACCTCTCGGACATCCACTAGCTAAAAATCGCAAGTTTTTCAGACGACTTACTGAAAATAGCTCACACAGAAGTATCAGCAGAAAATTCTAAGTGTTTGGCAACGCCCACGAGATGATATGCAGTGTTATTTATAGGCACAACTGACCCTTCTCTGCGCCCTTCAAGGGCTAGATAAACATTAATGGTGGTATCCGTTGGCCAAATCCAGCGGATCCTTCGATCTTGCCCTTCAAAATTATGTTCAGAATGGATATCTATGCGTTAAATTCCCAAGCGGTCACTGGAAATGGCTATATAATGGCTATTTTTCCAACAGACACTGTAACGGCTATTTTTTTGAGCGTCACGTCGAGCTGCGCGATAGGTACTCCCTGATCCTGCGTAGTTACTTCGCGGTGCCTGATTTCTTGCTTCTAAACTGAATGCCTTTCCTTGTCTTCTTGCTCATCGCAATTGCCTTTTGAAAGTCGCAATTGCGCATTTTCTTTTCTTTTTTTTTCTTTTTTTATAGCAGCATTTTCTAACAGTGCTGCGCATTATATATAGTTTCCTTACTATATATCACGTACAGATTCCTTTAGCTTTTAGTGCCCAGTTTCAATTGTACTTAGCACTTAGAAATTTCTTCTGCCTGATCATTACAGGTTCTGCGAAGCAGGACTATCGCGGTAAAGATTTAGTCTACTTCCATTTATCAAACTTGGCAAGGTTTCTCTAGCTAAGGTGGCTAACTGAACTGTGCCATTGTTAGTAACATGCATTATAGTATATGGGCCAAGCCAATTAATCTTAAACTTTCCAGGAAATTTCATGAATTTTCCATCATACAGGAGGACTAGATCACCTACCTGAAAAGACTTGTTCTTGATGTGGCTATCGTGCCATGCTTTTTCCATTTCGTTCTGCACTTGTTGGTGGAAGCTTGCGATGAAGCGATCCTCCTCTAGGCCAAGCAAGTGTAAGAGTCGTTCTTCCAGCACGTCGCGATCTGCCATGCCTATAAACACTGCTATTCTCAAACTGAGAACGATATACTCCATCGACATTATTGCCTCTTGCCCATAGGCAAACCTAAAAGGTGTATGGCCTGTCAGTTTCTTGCATGTAGTCTTGTATGCCCATAATACAGACGGAATGCGCAGGTCCCAATCATCCCGATTGACGTTGCATATCTTGGTTAGCACATTCTCTAGCACTTTGTTAAATGCTTCAACAGTTCCATTCGCCTGTGGATGATAAGGTGTGTTGTGCTGATGATGTATGTGGAACTCTTCAGTCAAAGCTTCAAGGGTTCTATTCAAAAAGTGAGTTCCTTGATCAGTCATCAAAATATTCAGGCATCCAAACCTTGTCAGGATGTTCTCATATATAAACTCTGCAGCTGTAACTGCGCTACAGTCTTTCACTAGCTTTGCTTCTGCCCATCTGGTGAGGTAGTCATTTGCGGTAATAATGTACCTCACACTAGTTCTCTTCCCTGGTGGGTTAATAGGACCCATAAAATCAATAGCCCATTTCTCAAATGCCTGCAATGTTAGCTGTGGATTTAAGGGCATTTTGTCCCTGTGCAATGGCTTCCCTGTCCTCTAACATACATCACAACTCTGGCAATGTTCCTTCAAATATTTATGAATTGTAGGCCACCATAGCCCTGCACACAATATCTTCTGCACAGTAGCTATCCCTGCATAATGGCCTCCTGTGACTCTTGAATGCGCATCAGCCAGTATGAATGGTTTCTGATGCTCTAATACACATCTGCGCAGTACTTCATCCAATCCCAATTTATATAATTGACCTGTAATTATAGTGAAGTCTACTGCGCACACTACCAACAGCTTCTTTTGTTGCGTAGTGAACTCCTTAGGTGCCATCCCTGTAGTTAGAAAATTAATGATATCCTGATAGTAATCATCAGCAACCTATATAGCAAACAACTGTGCATTAGACATATTGTCCTCTAGATTTGTCGGCTCTTCTCCTGACTCAATCCTTGATAGATGATCAGGTCCTAAGTTCAACCTTCCTGGCTTAACCACAATTTCAAAGTCATACTCCTGAAAGAGTAGTAACCATCTGCATATTCTCCCCCCTAACGCTGGCTTATTGACCAGGTATTTCAAAGCAGAATGGTCAGTGAACATAGAAAAATGCGCACCAAGAAAATAATGCTTGAACTTCTGCAACACATAGACCATAGCGAGTCCTTCTCGCTCAATGGTGGTATAGTTCTTCTCAGCAGATGATAACTTTCTGCTGGAAAATGCAATGGGATGATCAATACCTCCCTCTCTTGGCTGAGCAAGAACAACGCCCAATGCTATACATGAAGCATCAACATGGACATGAAATGGCTTCTCCCAGTCTTGAAAAACTAGGATCGACGCAGTGACCATATTCTATTTTAATGTGTCAAATCCTTTTTCACAGTCCTCATTCCAAATGAATGGTACATCTTTCTTTAGCAGCTTCTCCATAACCACAGTTATCTGGGCATACCCTTTTATGAATTTCCTCTGATAGCCGGTATGCCCCAATGGAGTGCGCAACTGCTTGAATGAATTTGGTGTAGGCAAGTTTACAATGACTGCGATCTTCATAGGATCAACCATCAAGCCCTATTTGCACACAATGTGTCCTAACAAAATTCCATAGGGAACACAGAAAACACATTTCTTCAGATTCAATGAGATTTGATGTTGTCTGCATTTTTCCAGCATCATCCTAAGGTTTGCGGCATGGTTCTTCAGTACACCGAAAATGGTCCAATCATCGAAATAAACCTCTAAAAATTCATGTAGGAAGTCTTTAAATGCTGCAATGACCACTCGAAAAAATATGGCAGGTGCATTTTTCAGACGAAAAGGCATCACTATGTATTGGAACGACCCCCATTCTATAGCAAAAGTAGTCTTGTGCCTATCTACGCAATCAATCCTGATCTGATGGTAGCCAGAGAATTCATCAGTAAAAGAATATGCCTCATTTCCTCCAACATTGTCTAGCACTTCATCTATAAAAGGTGTAGGAAATGGGTCATGCATTGAAGCATCATTCAACTTCCTGAGATCCACACAGATCTTGATCTCACCCTTCATTTTCTTATCCTGGATAACCATCAGGCTTATCCATTCAGATTCTTCCACCGGCTCAATGATCCCTGCATCAAGCATCTTATCGAGTTCTGCCTTAACTCATTCTTTATAGCACGGGTTCAGTCTATATTGTCTTTGCTTCACAGGCTTCGCGCCAGGCTTAAGAGGAATTTTCATCACTCCTAAGTCTCCCAGTATACCTTTCATCTCTGTGAATTTGGTTGGGAATAATTCTCGATATTCATGTAATATACCCTTGATCTCCGCAACTGTGTCTTCATCCTAGTAATGTCCTATAGCTGCGAACTTTGGCTCTTAGCTACTACCAATGTTCACTTTTCTTGTCTTCACAGGTGCACTCATATCTGAAATTTCCAATGGAGGTCCTTCTACTTCGCGCGATCCCTCTGACTCAGGTATCTGTATGTTGGGCGGGTCCTCCTCATCACTGTCTGCTTTATCCTTCCATTCCTTAGTGATGTGATAACAATCAAGAACGTGCTCTATCTATTCTTCCCATTATGGCTGTAGGAGCACAGGTACACTGTTTGCTCCAAAGAATTCTTCTAGGGTCATATTTCCCTGAGTGCAGTTTGGTTTGAATATTTTTTCCTTAAGAACCTGCAATGCATCATTGATGCTTAGATGTTCATCTTCGAAACTAAAATCCTGCTGGAAGCTCGCAGTTAGGCCAGACCAGTCCGGTGCCTCTGCGCAACTCCAGATCTAGGTACCACTTCTTCGGAATAGGTTCTTCCAGTGTGTGCACAAACAGATGCACCCATTCTATTTGTGACCTTTCCCTCCATGCTTCTGAATAGACCCGAATATGCTCTCTTGGATCTGTCTGTCCATTATATTTCTCAAATCATAGGGTAACCTTATTAGCAAACCGGATTTGCATCTTGATTCTGCACTGATCCCATGTTGTCAGTGTCTGCTTATGCGTGTCCCACCATCTGGAAGGTGTATCGCATAGTGCTATTTCTAATGCCTGCAAGCGGTGTTCTTCTGCAATTGCTGCAGTATATTCATTAATAAAAGAATAAACGTTAGAGAAACCATCATAGCTGGGGATTGGGCTTACCTCCTTTCCAATCTAGCACAATGACTTTGTGATCCACGTGCATCTCCTGGAAGATACTTCATGCAATCTGCTTTGGCAGTTTTCTAGTCCTGCATCAGAGTCTAAGACGCAAGAGCTATCACAGCTCTAGCTGAGTGTTCCATCCACAGTTGAGTTAATATAATCAGCAACATTAGTCGTCATCTTGTACATACGGTCCAAGTCTTGGGCTATGGATTCCTCTTGAATCGGTTCAACATATTGTTCATCCTACGAAGGGTCCAATGGTGCGATGACCCTTATATTATTGCCTTCAAATATCATTTTCATAGTCTTTAAATCAATAATGGAAGAATTAGTCATTGCCCAGTTGATACCCAACAGCGCTGGATAAGGATGGTTGTCATCCACGATTTCAATCACTTTGAAATCTGCATAGCTCCGTACTCCATCAATGTCAACAATGGTGTTGGGTAACCTCCCCAAAGGTATAAATATCCCTTGATTAGCCATTCTTAATTGTAAAGGTGACCACTGTAACTTTAGTTTTCCCATTTGATGCCATGTTTGCTTGGTTAAGACATTTACTTCGGATCCAAGATCAAGAATGATCTCATCCATCTCATAGTCCCCAATCTGTGCAGTGAGCTTCATTCCCTTCCTATTCTTTTAGGACTCCTAATATTATGGACTGCGCCATTGGTAGCCCTCTTCTCACTCTGCGGCTCATACTTTCTGAGTAGTTTTTCAAATTCCACATACGCATCTGCGCTCTTTAGTAATTTCATGTAGCTACGTAAGAACTGCACAACAGAGGTCCTTGTATCTGTTGCAGCGCTCGTCTAATCATATGTCGTTGGCATATCCTCTCTTTGTGGCACTTCACTGCACAAGTGGGTTCTCGGGGAGCCGGGCAGCAGTGCTCTGAACATGTCCCGCGCTTCCTCGAATGCTCTCTTATTTTTCTGTAAGTCCAGACCCAGTGTTTTCCCAGGAGCTTTTCTAATCCATATTGGTTCACCAGAAGTCGAAGCTTCTGCGCCTCCATCCCTTCCTACATCAGCGCCATTGTGCATTACTACATTTACACTTGGATCCAGAGGTCTTCTCTATGCTTTGATCAACTGAATGTTGGGATTCAGTGGTTCTGTCCTTCTCCATTTCTGCATTTCTACCTCAAGCACAGGACAGTCTTCAATAACATGCTCAAATGATTTACAATAATTACATGTAGTGCATGGGTTGGTACAATCTCTAGATACGTGACCTGGCTGGCCATAGTTATAACAGATTACCTGGCCACAGCCTCTTCCTTGCGTCGGGCCTGCATTTCTTCCTCTCCGGCGGTATCCACCACCACGGCCTCTATATCCTCCCTGATCATAGTGGGTGTTCTCTTGTTTCAGTTTATTTTCTTCTTGGACACGGTACATTCCAACTCCTCGCATCATTTCCATATCTCTCTTTCTTTCATTCATGAGCTCATATGCGCAACAATTGGATTCGTCATGTCCAACTGATTTACATAAATTATAATACATGCTTTTAGGTGTCTTTACATATTTATGTATGAGATAACAGTCCTCAAGCCCGTGTCCTCTTCTTGTACAGATTTCACACCATGGCGCCTGATTGTGATTCATATTCGTTGGGTTTGGTGCGCCACTGTCAAGATAATCTTGAAATAGAGGGCAATGTTCTCTAGTGTGGCCTTGTCCTTTGCATCCTGTGCACCAAACTTCCCGTTCGTGTTCATATCTCAGTTCTTTTCCATTTTCATACCTTGCAATTCTAATTTTAAGGTGGTTAACTGGTTCTGGATTTGTGACATCCCAGAACTACTCTCTCCAATCGGTGAAGCCTCCAGCTTCATTGCGATCTCCAAGGCCTCTGCCTGCAACGCAACCTTCTACTGCATCAATGGTTGTCTAATGTGGGGCAACAATGCAGCGATGAACTACTCCTTATGCTGTTTTGGAGCTATCTCAAATCTCACTTGATCCAACAATGTCTGATATTTCTGGTCAAATTCCCAGACCATTTCGATAGGCTTCTGCTTGATTTCCTTTAATTCTGTTATGCACTGCAATTCTGATTTCGGCTTCTTAAACTCTGCTGCGAGAGCATCCTTAATTTCTGTTAGGGTTCTTAGCTGTGCCTAAGAATATTTCATAAACCAATGCAAGGAACAGTCTCTGAAAGTGGTGATGAGTTGCGCTCTCTTCACAGCATCATCCTGGATCTGCTTTACACTCTAGACGACTTCACATAGAAACCAGTGCTGATCAGTGTCTTCTAGACCCATTCCTTTGAATATCAACAGTTTTATATCATTATCTGTCATTCTCCTTCCTAGTTTTGCAGCGATCTGAGTAGTGATGACTATCTGCACGGGGTTTTGAGCGGAAAAAATAAATGTGGTGCTCGGGATAGTACTAGGAATACTACTCTGCGGAATATTCTAGGGTTGGGTATTCTGAACTGGAATAGTCTGAGTTGGAATGGCCTGAGCACCTACTCGTATGGTGTTACCAGTATTGACGTTCTACGGGATGGGCTGCGCTACACTCGCAGTGGGTTGATTCTGACGTAGGGGTTGTGCTGTCTCTGCAACCGGCGGGTTCTGAGGTGTAATAGGGTAGATAGTGGTTGATGATGGTGCGGTCTGATTGTTAAGGTCACATGGGAGTTCAGTATTCACGCAGAGTCCAGGTCCTCTAGGATTCTTTTCTTTATTAAACTTATATCTCTTTCCACTTCTCAGATGATGTGTCTCTTCGTCAAAATCACTAAAAATGCTATTGACCATGACAGATTAAAAAATATTACTACATTCTTAAAACGCCTTTCTCAGCTAAAAGCATTTTAATGTATATACTGAGATTGTTCAGGTACTTACCTTTGAATCCTTCAAAAAAGTATGCTTCGTCTTGACTGTAGGACTTCAGCGTGTCTACAACAAACTCTGTTACAAATCCTTCAAGTATGCTATCGAACTGGAAGTTGACTGCTCGTGACAGTGGGCTGTCTATTGCTTTGAGCTGCACTGTGAGATCTGGAGTCCACTCTGTAGGTACCCCCCCTTGAAAACAGGTTTACTTCTCTACGATTTGCAATATCTACTCGTGCAACTCGTTTCTGAATGAAGCCCAAAATATCTCGTGAATATCTTACCACAAATATCTGTTCAGCCACTCTACGTCAGATAGACGTGGGTGTCTGCTCTCTTTCTTTGCAAAATCTTTTACGGTCTTATCACACCAATCCCAGATCTCTTTCTTTTCGGGATGCCAATCGTCTGAACCCAACGGGAACTGTTATTCTTCTTCACACATTACTTTCCAAATAAACTATCGCATCACTGGTCTTATCTGAGCAACGGAACCATTTGTGGCGTATATAACCTTCTGGAGGTTTTCAACATAGACCCAGGTACTTCGCGGTTCAAGGAACCAACAAAACCCCTATTCACCGGCCCTTTCGGCAACAGACTGCGAACAGTGTAAGGTCTCACCCGAGGTGAAGCTGAGGGGTGGTTACAGAATCAGGTTTCTACAACCTGGTGATGCGAGTGTTTACAACAGTTGATGGACAGTGTAATAAGGGACTCTTACTGTGGACAAATGACTGCACGAAGTCTCCACTTTGCGGTGGATACTTCATCAACTAGGGTGTCGCGCACCTAGCGCATCCAAGGACTGCGCAATGTTAGAATGGCTTCATGTTACGATGATAAACTATTAACAACTTACATCGTAGCACTCAAGATAGGTTAGCGCATCAACTAGACCACACAGATACTTCAGGACTTGATCAACTCTAATCAATACTTACTTAAAAATCTCTATCCATTGATCAACACTTAGCTACTATCTTTATGGTGTATATAATTGAACAAAATACACAGTACTGCATGTTCCAATGAAATGCTCAGATCTAGTGCTTAACTATGTGATTATCCCTAGATTCATACATTCAAAGACTTAGACGATTTGAATACTTAACATTTATCCACTCATGCATTACTTAACATATTATTCCCATCATTCCCCATGAAGAATACATATAAAAGCAATCACATAACAGATAACCGTGGCATCAAACATCCATACTAAGCACATGAACAAATACACCAATACAATCAATCAATTTACACAGGATTTAACTTGGTTCACCCCCCGGATGGAGGCTACGTCCACAAGAACAGTTGTTAATATTGATCTTTTTGGGAAGGGTACAACCATTCTTAGTCTGCGCACTCAGCTGCAGACTCTCTTCTCTCTCATATAGGTCTTTGCGCACTCAGCTGCACATCCTTTACAATGGCTTTCAAACTTAAGATTCTACAATAATAAGTACTACTCAAAATGAAGAGCAACCCTTCCCTTACAAAATCGTGCCTTATTTATAGATCATGCTTGTAGGTCATGTCTTTACAATCTGCAGGCCCAAAACCCTTAGGTTTACAAAAACGGTTACAGTTTCCATCTCATCGAGCTAGCTGGCGCCTGGTAGTGAATCTTCCATCGTGGCCTGCCCTTCGTGCATGCCCACGTCGCTATCGGCCTTCCTGTCGCATGCGTTCCAACAGGTCGCTTTCATCGAGCCGTTCTTCCTCTAATGGCCTCGTGCGACTGGTTCAGGTAGTGGTAGCTTTTGCGTGTGTGACCAGTCGCTTTCTTCCCGATCCTCTCCTGCCCACCACTTGGCACTCCTGGAACATCTTTACCAAAACTAGACCGCCGACGGTCTACCCGGAACACGTGCCATCTTTCCCATCCAACACTCCGCCCTGCTAGATCCCTGTAGACTGGACACTTCGCGGCACTGCATCCTTGCAACATCGATCTTCGCGGCTCCTCCAACACTGCGCTGCGCACAAATTCATAGCATCCCAAAACTTATACAAAAAGTATTTATGCTAAACTGCGCTCAGCTTAGCAGTTCCAAAAATCCTTGTTTAATATTGCCCCACTTGGGCCAGGCCCAACATTGTGCTTGGCCACCATATTTCGCAGAGAGGAATATAAGTTGACCAAGAAAAGGTTACAGTCATCAAAACACTGCCTCCACCTATGAAACAGACAGATGTAATAAGTTTTCTTGGAAAAACATGATACTATAGAAGATTCATTGAGAGTTATAGCAAAATTACTGCACCAATGTTTTCTTTACTCACAAAGGACACAGAATTCATATGGTCAAAACATTTTATGCTACCATTTGACAAACTAATTGAGAAAACAATTACAGCTCCAGTACTCCAAGGACCAGATTGGGCACTTCCATTCCACATCCACTCAGATGCATTAGATAAGGCCATTGGATCTGTCCTTGGACAAGAAAGAGAGAAGAATCCCTATGTTATATATTATATCAGTAAAAATTTGGCAGGAGCAGAATTAAATTATACTGTCACAAGGAAGGAGTTCTTGGTTGTCATACACGCCATTAACAAATTCAGGCACTACATAACTGGATACCAAGTTTTTTTTCATATAGACCATTTAGCAATAAGATATCTCATGAAAAAACCTAATATAAGTGCTTGAATCATTAGATGGATACTCCTCCTGCAAGAGTTTGACATCACAATTTTGGATAAGCCAGTCAAACACAATGTAGTGGCTGATTTTTTGTCTAGGCTCACCCATGGACAAGACAATGAAGTGGTACATGATAGTTTTCCTGATGAGCATCTTTTTGCAATCTCCACAAGGAGCCCATGGTTTTCTAACATAGAAAACTATTTAGTGACTGAGAGATTTCCAACACATTACAACTACAAAGAGAAGAATAAGGTCATAAGACAAAGTGCCACTTACACATGCATAGAGGGAATGCTCTTCAAAAAATGACCAGATCAAATACTCAGAAGATGCATTAGATAAGATGAAGTGCATAACATAATGCATGCCACTCACAATGAACCATGTGGAGGACACTATGCTGCAAAAAGGACAGCCTATAAAATTTGGCAAACAGGGTATTATTGGCCAACACTCCACAAGGATGCTTATGAATATGTTTCACACTGTGATGACTGCCAATGAATGGGGAAGCCTACACAAAAAGAAGAAATGCCTCTCCATCCAAAAATTTCCTTAGATTTATTTGAGAAATGGGGATTTGATTTCGTTGGTCCAATCAACCCAAAGTCAAATAAAAAAAGCTACATCTTGGTATGCACTGACTACCTTACAAAGTGGATAGAGGTAGCAGCACTTGCTGCAGCAAATGAAACCAATGAGGCAAAAATTTTCACTGAGCAGATCTTCCACAGGTTTGGAGTCCCAAGAGAACTAGTTTCTGATCAAGGCCCATAGTTTACATCAAATCTAATAGAAAAATTGCTTCGAAGAAACAATGTTAAGCATAGATAGTCCTCCTCCTATCACCCTCAAGCTAATGGCCAAGCTGAGGTAACCAACAGAGAGTTAGAAAGGATTTTGACAAAGACAGTGCAACTCCACAAAAGAGATTGGAAAGACAGATTAAGTGAAGCAGTTTGGGCTTATAATACCACATGGAAAACAACAATAGGCTTCACACCATATGAGCTAGTTTATGGAAAGAAAGTTATTCTGCCCATTGAATTTGAAATCAAGACATTGAGAATTGCAGCACAGTTAAATATGGAACTTTCAGACATCCAACAAGAACGCATGCTACAATTAAATCAACTGGATGAACAACTCCAACAAGCACTTGGCCATACTGAAATCATCCAACAACAAAGAAAGAAGTGGCATGACACACACATAAAGCAGAAAAAGTTCAAGGAAGGTGACTGGGCACTACTCTATGACTCTAGGTTTCACACCTTCAATGGAAAACTAACAACTAGATGGCTCAAACCCTACATCATTGAAACGATATATGACAATGGAGATATTAGAATTACAACAATAGATGAAGGAAAGTTCCCCATGTTAGTGAATGGACACAGATTAAAAATCTACAAGATGCCACAGTCGAAAGAAGAATTCACAGACATACTCTACCAGCAAAGTCTAATGTTGATAGAGAGCATTGAAGGTAACTGATCTGCAGTTACTAAAACAAAAATAAAAAAAGAGAAAAAATGAAAAAAAAAAAAATGAAAAAAGAGAAAAAAAAGAAAAAAGAAAAATGAAATGAACAAAGAGAAAAAAGAACAAAAAAAGAAAAAGAAAAATATATACAAAAGAAAATGAAAAAAAGAAAAATGAAATGAAAATGATTCACTCAAGGTTATCGCAAGAGAATTGCAGGAAATCATACATCCCCATGAAGAACCAACACGCATATTACAAGTAGATCAAATCAAGAGAGCCAACAATCTATCCAAGCAAACCAAGCATTTGTTCAAGCGAGCCAGAAAATTATAAAGCACTATAGAAATCAAGAGAGCTAGCAATCTGTTCAAGTGAGCCAGCACGTATTCAAGTGAGCTAGAAAAATCATGCATTACAAAAATCAAGTCAGCAGGTTCAGGGAATATTTCGAACTCAATGCTGAGCATAAAAGCAAAGTCAAATCAAAATTTGACACACAAATCAAAGCATGTCGATACAACATTTTCAAAAGAACCGGCTAAATGAAGTCATACACACGTAACTACTAACATGCCTAAAATAACTACAGAAAATGCCGAAATCTACCACAGATTACAGTGCCCATGAAATCAAGCCACGTCATGCACTCAGGTACACTAAGCATAACCAGGTAATCTCTAAAACTCTTTGTTTTATTTTCAAGGTCAAATCATCATCCCACAAAACGATTATTTCTAAAGCTGAGGACAACTTTCAAGTTAAATCGGCGGCAAGGTTTAGATTACCTCACAAAATCATGCTTACCCACTTTTCGGCATGTCAGAATAGTAATCTCCGCATCCAGCCACCATATTTCCCAATGATCAGAGTTGAAGTGCAATGCACAATTATGGAAAGAAATGCAGGGTTCAATGATGGAAAAGAATGTGTAAGGTGGCAAGTACAATTCGAAATGATCGGGAGAGGTGTGTGAGAACAGCTAAATAAGACGGTATAGTCTATAGAAAAGACCCAATTTTGCAATAAGAGCTCTCCAAAAGAAGGGGAAATGAAAGTTTACGTTGACACCCAGCCAACAAGCTACCTTCGAACCTGTGAATCAATCCCGTTTAGTCGAGGTAAGATAGACTGTTATATCTTGAAATGACACCTCTCCGTCCGTGACGACACTTGCTTCCCTTGGTCGCATGACGACACTTCTTGAGAACAAGTTCAGTCACACAACAGGACATTTGTGGATGGAGGAGTCATTTGGGACATTAAAAATGGTTGAAATTACCTCATTCTTGACCCATTTGATGTATATGACCCTTAGGAACATTTTTCTAGACCAAACCATCTCCTGAAAATGAGCAGAAAAGCCTGTTTTTGGCCATTTTTCAACGTGAGCGCGACTCCACTGTTATAATAGTAGCGTGTGTATGCGACTTTACCTCATTCAAAGTAGCGCCCATTTCCATATGTATGCGACTTTGTCTACTATAGAGTAGAGTACACACTTGTTTTGGTCAAAATCTCAAAATTTGAGTAAGTTAAGTTGGTTGGGAAACCTCTTGAGTGGTTGTAACTTCTTTTCCTCTTCCTCATTGACTATATAAGGAGGGTAGAAGGGTCATGTGAAGGGACCAAGCCCAATTACAAAAGTTATGCTGGAGGAATGGAGACCCTCATCCCCTCTCTTGTGCTTCAGTTTTGGTAACCCTAGTACAATTGCTTAGAGGCTGGGATCTTTGGAGAACAGAAGCAGGAGATCTTGAATCTAGGTTTCATGAAGTGCCAAGCTTGAAAGAAGGTATAACTTTATGTACTTGCTTTCATTCATTAATAAAGATCAGACGTTCTTCTCTTTCCAAATATGACCTATTAATGTGTCTCAGATTTGATTACTGTTTGATTATAGTTTGATGTCTCTTTATATTATGGATATCAGTATTATATATGTAGTCAAATGTATTTGAGAAAGGTATCAAGTTGTTTTGTAGGTCTGGGCATTGTGACACTGGATACATTGAAGAGCAAGGGAGGCAAAGCTAGGATCAACCTTCTGAATGAGGTTCCTACATCTCTAAACCCTAATATCTTCATTTATTTGTTGTACTTGCAGAATACTTGTAAGTCTATCTTTATCACCGTAAGTTGGTAGTTTCTCCCCTGAACTATAGGTGCATTTTCTGTTGTGGGGAAAATGCACCTATAGTTCAGGGGAGAAACTACCAACTTACGGTGATAAAGATAGACTTACAAGTATTCTGCAAGTACAACAAATAAATGAAGAGATTAGGGTTTAGAGATGTAGGAACCTCATTCAAAATGTTGATCCTAGCTTTGCCTCCCTTGCTCTTCAATGCTTATCCAGTGTCACAATGCCCAGACCTGCAAAACAACTTGATACCTTTCTCAAATACATTTGACTACATATATAATACTGATATCCATAATATAAAGAGACATCAAACTATAATCAAACAGTAATCAAATCTGAGACACATTAATAGGTCATATTTGGAAAGAGAAGAACGTCTGATCTTTATTAATGAATGAAAGCAAGTACATAAAGTTATACCTTCTTTCAAGCTTGGCACTTCATGAAACCTAGATTCAAGATCTCCTGCTTCTGTTCTCCAAAGATCCCAGCCTCTAAGCAATTGTACTAGGGTTTACCAAAACTGAAGCACAAGAGAGGGGATGAGGGTCTCCATTCCTCCAGCATAACTTTGTAATTGGTCTTGGTCCCTTCACATGACCCTTCTACCCTCCTTATATAGTCAATGAGGAAGAGGAAAAGAAGTTACAACCACTCAAGAGGTTTCCCAACCAACTTAACTTACTCAAATTTTGAGATTTTGACCAAAACAGGTGTGTACTCTACTCTATAGTAGACAGAGTCGCGTACACATGGCAATGGGCGCTACTTTGAATGAGGTAAAGTCGCGTACACACGCTACTATTATAATAGTGGAGTCGCGCTCACGTTGAAAAATGGCCAAAAACAGGCTTTTCTGCTAATTTTCAGGAGATGGTTTGGTCTGGAAAAATGTTCCTAAGGGTCATATACATCAAATGGGTCAAGAATGAGGTAATTTCAAACATTTTTAATGTCCCAAATGACTCCTCCATCCACAAATGTCCTGTTGTGTGACTGAACTTGTTCTCAAGAAGTGTCGTCATGCGACCAAGGGAAGCAAGTGTCGTCACGGATGGAGAGGTGTCATTTCAAGCTATAACAGATGCCCCCTAATGTATGAGGTCAGAGGGAGTATGGGAAACGATGGCCGAAATACATTATAAATAAAAAAGAGTTGAATCGTGGAGGAACGGAGAAACCAAGAATCATAGGCTCAAATGAAGTACCTGAAAGCAAAGGCAATGTCAGACAAACTTATCCCTGGGGTAACTGTCCATGTTCAAATGGTGGAACATGATCTCCAAGAGGATACAATAATGATCCAAAATACTGATGCATATATCATGGCCACTAAAATACAAGCGTGGATCCATGAGGAACATAACTGTAAACATAGCCACATAAATACAAGGTGGATCTATGTCAAAACTGGAGAACATAGCCATAGAGAACAAGCTGGATCTATGTCTCATCAAGAGCCAAAAAGAGTGTGGCTCAGTCTTGCGCAACTTGGGTGATAACATAAACGAGTTGATGCTATCGAGGATCCCAAGGTCTTCATCCAAAAACAACCCAAGGTACAAACCTATCCATGCGAATAAACGAGTTGATGTCGAACATGGGAGGTATCGTTTGATTACCGGTCATTGATGTATACCGTTAACAAACACGAGGGTGTCCACCAATAATGAAAATGGAACCCAAGGTACCTAGTACATTCAAGCAAGTGTGAATAGATGGTCTTGCCGTCGAACACTTGAAGAATCCATCGGATAGGAGACATTGATGTATTCCCATCTATCCAATAGCGAGGGAAACTGCCACTAATGACTGCAATCCCCAAGGTACTAACCAAAACTCTAAACTTCATTCCCAGAGCACAATGAGTTGAAGTCGATGGGAAGAAGTCCGTTGGAAGGGAGGCCTTAATGCATCCTCCATCATCCAACACGAGGGACACTCAAATAGGTATGAGCTGATATGGAGTAGGACTAAACACATGATGAAACATACTGACACCAAGGAATGGCCGACACATGAGGTCAAGGCAATTGCAGAATGGCCGACACGGATTGTATCCTTGAACAGTGAGCACGACACAAGAGTGACTTAGGCAGCTTTGAACACAAAGAGACCACGATACAAATCTGCAATGTAGGAGACATTAACAGATTCCCCAAATGATTGGAAGACTAACCAAATGGAGGAGTAAGAACTCTGAGATCAGGTTTATCCTAAGGCCAACACTAGAACCCAACTTGTTTGAAAGACTCAAAACAGGTGCTTTGTTCAAGGAGATAGTTGACTTGCTGCCATCATATTGAAAGATATTTTGACATTCTTCCCTTCCCTTTCCTTTTTCATTTTTTAACGAGCTTGACAAAGAACTAAAGCATGCTCGACGGTATTTTCATATTTAAGGAGTCTGAAAAACCTAGAAGAAAACTCCATACACCTATCCGTGGATTTTATATCGAGCTCGGATTGGTCTGTGCTCGGCAGTGTTTTCTTGCTTATAGAGTTGAAAAACTTAAACAGTCCTCTATACACCTATCTCGTGGATTTCACATCGAGCCCGAGTAGGTGAATGCTCGCTTGGTGTTTTCACATTTCGAGAGTCTAAAAACCCTAAAGACGACTCCAAAGGTCCTTTTTCGTAAAGTTAGTCTCCTTCCCCGAAAAAGTGTAAAATGATGGAAGAAGAACTCTTCTAGCGCATACTAGAGTATACCTAGAGTATACCTTTTCCGTAAATTATCCACCAAGGCCCGGAAAAGGGGTAATTCTATACCTAAGTGGATGTCGGTTCAGTTATTTTAACGAGCCCGAAAAGACAACTATGCTCGGCAAACTTTTCCTATTTAAGGAGTCTGAAAAGGGCTTAAAAGAACTCCATAGGGATCTTTTCCGTAAAGGTTTAACGAGTCCGGAAAAGTAAACTCATGACCTCCTTACTGTTTTTAACGAGCTCAAAGGAGATACAGAAAATGCTCACAACTTCCTTACTGTTTTTAATGAGCTTGAAGTGAAGATGAAAGAAATGCTCATAGCCTCCTTACTATTTTTAACGAGCTCGAAGGAAAGGTGGAAGAAATGCTCGTAACCTACTTACTGTTTTTAACGAGCTCGAAGTAAAAGAAGAATGCTCGAAATCTACTTACTGTTTTTAACGAGCTCGAAGTAAAAGAAGAATGCTCGAAACCTACTTACTGTTTTTAACGAGCTCGAAGTAAAAGAAGAATGCTCGAAATCTACTTACTGTTTTTAATGAGCTCGAAGTAAAAGAAGAATGCTCGAAACCTACTTACTGTTTTTAACGAGCTCGAAGTAAAAGAAGAATGCTCGCAATGGGAGGAGACGAGTGTCAGGGACATGCAAAACTAGCTCCAAGCACATGGAACAAAGCTATGCCTAATGCAAGGAACATGAGCAAGATAAGGACACTCAGGGTGTGTCTCCTCCAGATAAAAGGTGTCAAATTGAAAAGGTAAAATGATACAGGGCTTAGCGGAAATGAGATCAGAGATGGAGGCTTATACAATGGGCTAAAAGCATGGAAGCCGGCTTCAGGCTCATTAGCGCAAGCAGGATCATAACAGATGCATATGCAATTTGAACACAAAGATGGGAGCCTTATCAGGGATGGCCAGAAATATATGAGGAAGAAAGATATGAGGCTTCTTCTCAAAGTCATGGTAAATCTAAAAAGGCTCCTGAACCTATGAGAAAAACTCAGCATGGGCACCAGAATGGCATAAGGGTGCTGACTAGGGTGACCCATGTTAGGTAGGCTCTGTTGTCGGACTGGTGCACAATGCATAAAGAGATGGCTAACACACCAATATCCAACAGGTTCGACCCTATGGCGAATTCGAATGGCAAAAGGTTCAAATGCAACATAACAGTGGGGAAGCCTAAACCTATATGCAAGGTTCCGAATATACCTGACATGGTCGCACAAGGTATCGAAAATGACCAGTAAGCAAGTATACATCCAGCTAAAAATCCTGTCTCCAAGAAACATTAGTACCAAGATCATATCTAAAACATATGTAAAGAAAGACCCGATACAAGTCACTGTGGTAGAAATACTTTCAACTTCGCTATCATCAACAACAGGCATAAACAAGGCAGAGTTTTCAAATGAAGACTCTATGGTACCCAAGCCCGAGGACTTACAATCAACAAGATCAACTTCAGGATGAAGATCAAAGTTGAAGGACATGATGGAATCTGCAGAAACAAATTCATCATCACGGGAGTTGAAAATTCTAGAAGCAGAATCAAACTCAGCAGGAACACCGATTTGCAGATCTATAGGAGAGTCCAAAGACTCAACAGTAGGAAGATCAGACTTTAAGGTCAAACCGGGGCTGGACATAACTGCAACTGGATCAACATCCAAATGAATGGCAGACTGTACTATGGAATCTAGGAAAACTTCATCGGAAGGAAGTATATCATCCCAGATAGAACACATATCTAAACATTCAGATGGAGGTATCTCTTGGTCAAAAGCTGGGACCAAGTCTCGAGAAGGTAAGCATGAACTCAGAGACTTCTTCTCAGTAGCAGTTGAACTCAAGGAACAATATGCCACATAAGGCTCATGTGACATAGTAGTGCCTAATGACGAGGGATTAGACTGGTCTTCAGTTGGGTAATAAGGAGGATCAACGAATGCAAGCTGGTCGATGGTGACAATGTTTTCGTTATGAGGGAAATGCATCACACGAAAAAGCGTAGACACCACAGCATGCATAGCATAAATGTAATCACGCCCAAGGATCATATCAAAGTCCACAGGGTCCTTTAGAACCATAAAATCAACTAAGACTGTTTTTCCACCCAAGGTAACAGGTGCCTGACAGAGGAATCCGATCGGCTCACTAGGTCTTCTATCGAAGGTCAACGGCCAATTAACAGCTGGAATAACATTAGGGAAACCCAAATCCCTCCAAGCATAAGCGGATAAGATACTAACAGAAGCACCTTCATCAACAATGCATCGATCAACCGTATGGTTCCCGATATCAACCTTTATTTGGAAAGGTGTCGAAGAAGGAAGACGAGGCTTGGCTAGACTATTCCAATCAAAGGAAACAATCCTAGGGCTTGGTAGGGGTTCACATGGCACAGATGAAGTGCCCCCTTTTTTAGGAACATCCAAACTGGTAATGCAGAAGACTTCAGTAGTAGGTGCATCAATCTTTACAGGACTGATGGGATCGGTCGAAGATTGCATCGATTCGATCACTTCACTCTCCGAAGGAAGAGTGGGGTCGACCAAAGATTGCATTGGTTCAACCACTTTATCAACCAAAGGTTGATCTGACTGTAGGGAATCTATGGACAACTCAGGAACAGAGGTTCCTTCAGACATGGACCACACTCTTCGTGCCTCTGGAATGGCAGGGCATCGGTGAGTAAGGTGATCTCCCTTACAAAGTTTACAAGGGAACTTTGGTTTCCGTCCTATAGGTTTAGACTCCTTTACAACGTCAGTACTCTCAGCATGATTAGCATTGGCTGACAGCTTGCCCCTAGCATGACTCACAGAGGCTGGTTGCTCAGAAGCAGAAGACTTTTGAACTAAGGACCACACTTTTTGCACTTCTGGAAGTACAGGGCACAAGTAAGTAAGGTGGTCTCCCTCGCAAAACTTACAAGGGAACTTAAGCTTCTGTTTGTTGGGTTTGTCGACAATGTCAACTCCCTCAGCATGACTTGCAGTGGCTGATCTGGTGTCTCCAGTATGACTCACAGGAACTGGTGACTTGTCATTAATATGACTAGCAGTGATCAATGACATGTCCTCAACATGAATGGCAGTGGTTGAAGACAAACTTTCAGTATGATTTTCAGTGACTAAAAGTTTTCTCCCATCATGACCTCCAGAGGCTGGGTAGGTGCCCCCTGCATGATTTGCAGAGGCAGGGTGCTTGCCCCCTTGTTTTGGCATCTTCTTCCTATTCTTCCCCCGTCTATTCCTTTTAGACTGCTGGTTACTAGTATTGCTACTTTCGCCACATGAGGTAGAAGGAGGAGGAGAAGATGTTACTGGCAAAGAAGGCCCAGGGTTCTGATGCTCTTGATTTGAGGTGCTCACAAAAGAAGCGTCAGGAGCATGCAAGGCATTCGGAGTGGAAAACAACCAAACCGGCATCCCAATAGTGAATCCAGGAAGATTCAGAGTAGCCATTAATGGAGTACCAATGTTTCCAATGAATGGAACAGCACAAGGATCCCCCGGAACAGGGATACCTTGATTGGCACTCGCCGGAATGCTAGACATAGTGTCCTGCTCAAATGAACAAGAAGTTCTCTAAGGCAAACTAAAAAAAAAGTATCACAAAGAGCACACCACTAAAAAAGGTCCTAGGTAAATCAAACCAGGCAAACAGATGTCTTCCGGAGAAAAGTCTGGGATGATGAGGGCCCAGAACAGATCAACGAAGGAAGAAAAACAGTTACCCGGGGTCCACAATACAATGACTAAGGGTGCAAGCGCTGGAATCACCCAACCGCCCTCCCAAAGACCTGCAAGGGATTTCCTCCCACGTCTGTCTTAGGTACAGCAGATATACCCTCCGCTGTCACCTGTGTATGAACCTAGAGTCAGATACTAAGGATACCACAACACCAAAAACTCCTGGGGGAACAGTCACCGGTCGAATCAGAAAGCGTGGGCAGGGTAGCTAAGCCCGAAACTCGAAAGAGTCCCCAATACGCAATCCGATCCTAGCGTATGCTCGAACAGAAAGTAGGAGGAGTATTCCCACAAACTGATCTCGCAATGACCTACTACATAGATCCCAAGCAAATTTTGAGTGAGGTGGGTTTACCTGATGATAGTCTCACTACGATTTTTGCGCAATGTGTGATCTTGGGTGGTTTAAGGTGTTTTAGACCCAAGATCCTAACCAAGACTAGTTGGTGTAGTGTAACCTAGAAAAGAAAATGTTGCTAGTTCATTTTATTAGAGTTCATTTTAAAGGTTACTTGATTACTCAAAAAGGTAGTGGGTGTGTGAGATTGGTTATAATAGAAATAGAGTACTGAAAATGAAATATTTACCACCAAACAAATATTTTTCTTTTCAATGCAAGTCTTAAAATTCTGATCTAAAATGCATATGCAAATGCAATTTTTTAATCTTTTGAATGCAAAAAGGGTAAAAATAAAGTCTAAATGTATAAAAATAAACTCAAAACCTAAAAATGCAGCTACTCAAACCAATAAGTATGCAAAAGAAAACTTGTTCTTTTTGATGCAAAGCACTCTAAAATCTTTTAAGCCACTTGCAAGGTACTCTATTCAGAAGATCAATCAAAATTCTTTATGCTTTTCAAAGGTAAGAAACAAAAACTGAAACTAACCTACTATCAAAGCAAAGCAAAGAAATTTTCAGGTTCTCTTTATGAAACAGTAAAAGCTACCAAATATGACTTTCAAATTCTTATTGATGTAAGCATGCTAAACATTGGGAAAAGAGTACAAAAACTACTTTTAGACCCAAACGAAGCAAATAACCTACAAAGAAGTATGGTTTGGTAAAGTCAGGTCTGCACATAACAATGCAAACAAGGTCTTGAACAACAGCCAAAACACTTGAGCTTTCACTACAAAAGAAAAACTAAAAGCATAAGGGAGGATAAGAAACCAACCTAAAAGAGAAATTTCACTCAAATAGATACAAACAGGGTCAAGAAGACTCAAAAGGTTCCAAATCCAGTGGAAAATGGGGCAAGCAAGTTCAGTCAGACTCAAATTAGGGTACAAAACACCAAACAGGTCCACAACCCCCCAACCTAGGTCAACAAACCCCAAAACTTTCCAAACAAGCCCAAAATGATCAAAAGAGGTTCAAATCATGAATGTAGGATCAGTGCAAGGATGGGAGACCACTTACAATGGTTTAACTCAGACCTAGGGTCATCAGGGACCCCAAAAAATGCAGCAACAACCCCCAGATTCGGGTCCACAAACCAAAAACTCAAAAAATCAAACCCAGATTTTGAGCGCTACTGTGTATGAAGAAAACTAGCGCTCATAGTAGTATGGGCACTACTGTGTATGAAGGAAACTAGTGCTCATAGCAGTATGGGCGCTACTGTGTGGTACAAACAGTAGCGTACAAGAAAAAAAAGTCAAAAAAATGGGGTTAAAACCCCCAAACTGGGTCCACAAAGGTTTGCAAGGGCTCGGAAGGGTCTGTGAAAAGCCTAGGAGGGTCAAACAGAGCCTACTAACTGATCCTAATCAAGAAAACGAACAAAGACCATCAAACAGAACTGAAGAAATGACCTTGGATACCCCTAAGCAGTTAGGCTTTCCCCAGTGGAGTCGCCATTCTGTTGTGGGGAAAATGCACCTATAGTTCAGGGGAGAAACTACCAACTTACGGTGATAAAGATAGACTTACAAGTATTCTGCAAGTACAACAAATAAATGAAGAGATTAGGGTTTAGAGATGTAGGAACCTCATTCAGAATGTTGATCCTAGCTTTGCCTCCCTTGCTCTTCAATGCTTATCCAGTGTCACAATGCCCAGACCTGCAAAACAACTTGATACCTTTCTCAAATACATTTGACTACATATATAATACTGATATCCATAATATAAAGAGACATCAAACTATAATCAAACAGTAATCAAATCTGAGACACATTAATAGGTCATATTTGGAAAGAGAAGAACGTCTGATCTTTATTAATGAATGAAAGCAAGTACATAAAGTTATACCTTCTTTCAAGCTTGGCACTTCATGAAACCTAGATTCAAGATCTCCTGCTTCTGTTCTCCAAAGATCCCAGCCTCTAAGCAATTGTACTAGGGTTTACCAAAACTGAAGCACAAGAGAGGGGATGAGGGTCTCCATTCCTCCAGCATAACTTTGTAATTGGGTTTGGTCCCTTCACATGACCCTTCTACCCTCCTTATATAGTCAATGAGGAAGAGGAAAAGAAGTTACAACCACTCAAGAGGTTTCCCAACCAACTTAACTTACTCAAATTTCGAGATTTTGACCAAAACAGGTGTGTACTCTACTCTATAGTAGACAAAGTCACGTACACATGGCAATGGGCGCTACTTTGAATGAGGTAAAGTCGCATACACATGCTACTATTATAACAGTGGAGTCGCGCTCACGTTGAAAAATGGCCAAAAACAGGCTTTTCTGCTCATTTTCAGGAGATGGTTTGGTCTGGAAAAATGTTCCTAAGCGTCATATACATCAAATGGGTCAAGAATGAGGTAATTTCAACCATTTTTAATGTCCCAAATGACTCCTCCATCCACAAATTTCATGTTGTGTGACTGAACTTGTTCTCAAGAAGTGTCGTCATGCGACCAAGGGAAGCAAGTGTCGTCACGGATGGAGAGGTGTCATTTCAAGCTATAACATAGACACACTCAAAATTTTTGTTTTGCTGATTATAGTAGAAAATTCAAGATGACAAAGGGGTTCAAAAAGAGTGAACCAGAGGATCACAGAGCCATTTATGAAAACCCAAGGGTTCTATAAATCCTCTGTAATGTAGGCTGGATGCCCTTCATCGCAGGCCTGAGGGGGTCTAATACAGAGGTGGCTTTGGAATTCGTAAGAAACTTGAATCACATCAAAGAGGAGCAGTTTGTCACCCGGGTTAGAGGACTTCGTATCAAATTGGATGAGGAGGCCATTGCAAAATATACAGGGCTACCCATGGGTCTACACTGGGCCAGGGAAGACAGGGAAGCCAACCAGAGTGCAAAGACAGTTTTCTTTGTACCTGGAGAGGTTTATGAAGAAGACAAAAATGAAGTCAAGAGGGTCACTATGCCAACACCTTGGGATGAAGTAGTTGTTGTCGTTTAGAAATATGTAACGTGTATAGGGAGGCTGAGTTATGTCCCTCTCTTCCATTTTTGAATTCTGGATCTTCAGAGGCACAGGAGCCACATCACACCAAACAACAACATAAGCATTCCTTATTATATTCTCCTGTCGTTGAGAGAAATGAGCAAAAAAGTTGTTGAAGGAAAAGAGGATGCGTTAGCCCACCATGGGCTAATCAAGTTGATAGTTCGTGAAGAGTTAACAGTACAGGTCCCAGACCTTTCGTGGGAGGAGTTCGTGGTAATCTCAGCAGATGATGTGCAGAGGATGAGAGGTACACCCAATGTAGGCATACTCCCAGCCTCAGAGGCAAAGGATAAATCCACTTTCGTATCAGGGGCCAAGAGAAAAATCGACTTGGATAGCATGGTCGATACCCTGATGAAAATTAAGCATTCCAAAGATGGCTCCCACCAAAAGGAAATAGGGGTGTCCACTAGTGAGCAAGGGCCAAAGAGGCGAATCAAAAGGTTCACATAGCCAACCAAAATCAAGCATGAAAAAGAGGTAGAAAGGCAGTCCAACCCAATAATTCAGGATGTATCTGACGGTGATGATGATTGGGTATACCAGGACGACCCAACCACACCTGAGAAATAGGATGATGACCAATGGAACCCCGCTAGTCAAGATGTAAACCCTGCTGACCAAGATGTAAAACCTGTTGATCAAAACATAAACCCTGAAGCCACTGACCGGCTAACTAAGGCACTTATAGAGTTAGCGAAGGTCAGGGAAGAGTTGGCAGCATTAAAGGTCGAGGAAAGAATTCAGAGAAGCCAACAAACTTCACCAACACCTCCACTATTCGTACAAGAGAAGATGCAGATATTGAAGATGTAGCATGCAGGGGAGATGAAGCTGGTAGAACAACAAAATGCAGCACTAAGGGAGAAATTGAGCCAAGCTCAGATACAATTGGCTCAGAAGGACCAGAAAATCCAACAACTAGAGGATACATTGACTGCCACCACAAAAATCTATGATGAAATATTGCAAGTCAGACCCCCCATCCAGAATCTATACGCTCTACTTAAAGGAAAAGTGGGGAAGGTTCCAGCTGAAGAGGTTAAAACAAGGCCTGTCTCTGGAATTGAACACTACAAGGGAATTTGTGGACACCTCTCTGGACTGCACAGAGTTGGAAAGGGATCAGTTGTGCGAATTCTTCTTGCACAACTTCGTAGTGCCAAGCACACCTAACTGGTCACCTAATCCATATGTAGGTGACTTCCAGCTAAGAGCATTATGCTCCTGGATGAACAATGAGGTAGAAAGGGCACAAGATGATCATTTATATCTTGCAGAAAAGTGGCAAAATCCATTATGGATCAGGGCTGAAGCATCTCACCCTGAGAGGTTAATGTAGGCCCACCAAACTATCACCACTGATGAAGAGTTAATTCCTATCTTGCTTGAAAAGCAACAGGAGGTAGTCACGCATTTTGATCTCACCCTTCAATGCACACACAAAGAGGTATAGGAGGCCATCAATGATAGGTGGTCAAGGATTGTAGATGATTTGAGGAAGAAGGAACCTCATTCCCCTATCAGACTACAAGCTTCCCTCATCAAAGCTAAGCTATACAGAGAATCCTTGATCAAGAATCAACTCAGATGGGTTGGCATGAAGTTGAATCCTCCATTTTTCCTCCCTCTAATTATTAAAGAGTAGATTAATGAGGAAGAAGAGAAAAGAACATGGGCCAGGGATGATCAGAGCATGGGTTACTACAGGAAAGCAGGGACTCCTAGAATGGTCACATGGGACATCAGAGAAGCTATCGAAGAGCCGAGTATGTCACCCAAGGATGGGTGAATCCTTCAAGTATGGGGGAGATGATGAACCCAAATTATAGGTATCCTATAGCCTTTTTGCCATAGGAAAGCACAAGATATGACGAAGGAAATACACCTGTTTTGTGGGAAAATGTATTTACTTTGATTATTTAATGAGGATGTTTTAGAGATTATTATTTTTATGTTAAAAGCATTTTTCTATGTGCTAACCTTGGAATGAGCAGGCATAAGCGGGGCATGAAGGTCTTGAGGGATCAACGAGAGTTAAAACTCAAGACTGCAGATAATAAAGGGGCTCAGCACTCATATCTCCCTAAATTCTATAGAATCCCTAATTAAGAGGATCGGATTTTATGATCATAGACTAGGTTAGAAGTAGAAGCATATATATGTGGACCTCTCGAGTAGCGAGGGGATCCTGTTGCTATTTTGGAGAATCAATCTTTTTATGCATTTTTGTACTGCCAAGACAGTTTGTGTTACATACTTCCCTGAACCATGAAGTTATTATTTTAATAAGAAGACTGATGTTACTTTCAAGCGTGCATTTATAAGTTTTCTATACTCTTGAGTACCTGTTTGGGAGGGCCCCTCCAACACGTAAGTCAGGAGCTTTATTATGTTTTCAGGTATTTTCCATTTATGCTGTGAATCGATTTACTTCTTATCGTATATGAAAATACTTTGATGGCATTTGAATAATATGGTTTTATTTCAGTTAAAAGATTATTTTGGTTTAGCATATTTTCTATAGTTGATCAACGCTCATTTTGTAGTTCGGTAGAACGCATTCAGTAGTCCTGTAGTTGCATTCCGCGCATGCATATTTCGACATCTGTTTTCATGCATTCTTATATCAGTTTTAAAACAATGATTTAGATCTAGAAGCTCATGCATATTTATCTGATCAGAAGTTAGATCATAGAGGTTAATCGCTTTCAGTTCTTTAGTTTAATTAATGATCATCACTTGCAGTGTTTAATCCGAATAGATAAGATTGGTTAATTCTTAGCATTGGATGTTTACGTTTTGGATTTGGTTTTCAGCATTTAAGTTGTTATATTAGACTTTTAATATCCAACACTTGATTTTCAGTATTCACTTCTTAGATTAAAATCTCAACTTTCAACATTTTAATTCTAGACTAAAGTTTATCAATCTTTCAACATTTCAATTCTTAGTGTACATTTACAGTTTTTAGCATTTAATTTCTTAGCATATGAATTTCTCATTCATAGATTTACAATATTTTTAGCTCACCTTATTCTTGATTAGAAAAATCCTTATGATCTATACCAACACCCCAAACACAATAAATACTATCCTCTAGAGCACATACAGTGTTAGAAACTCTAAAGTTTGTACGTCCCCCAGTCGATAATTAAAGTAGGCTCCTGGTCTAGCTGCCTTGATTAGGCATCCATTCCTTGAGACCACCAGTATGCAACAGATAACATCATGGAATTGCTATAGTTCTCAGCTTTGGATCTCATTGAAGATGCTTGCCCGCCTAATTTGATGTTTGAGCAAGTCGAATGCAGGTGTGAGGAAGCTAAGGAGAAAATTCAGCGCCTTGAGGAGGTCAAGATTGATGATGTGGATCAATTAATTAGGAAACCAGTCACCATGGAAGGAAAAATCCACATTTTCATCCATATTTGGCATAAGTTAGCTAAGAATGAGATGGAAACATTTGTATGTAATTCCCAGTTGGGGCTTGAGTCAGCTAACTATCCGAATGTGGATGAGTTGTTAGAGATTTGGGACAAATGGCAAGTTTTTCTAGCCCATCAGTTTAGTTTTGATTTTGTAATCCCGCTTTGTGGGAATTTACTCTTTGTATTATTTTGTAACTCTTATTTAAAGTGACAATCTCTTATAGAGAGGGAGGATGGAATTTGGAGGAGAAAATCTGCAGGAGAGACTGGAGATACACTGTTTGATACAAAGCTTGTAATTTCTTACAGACTTTCATTATTTAGTAAAGTTATTTTCAGATCTACTTTTGTCTATTGATCAAGTTTCTTTGATGAATGTTGATTGTAACTCTAGATTGCTTATCTAATGTTGTTTAAATCTTTTTGCAATTTATTAAGCACAGTGATCTATAGTTTTGGTTTATCTTGCTAATGATTTGTGTGTTCATGAAGTTTTAAGAGAGTTTACTTAATTAAATTTTTTATCAATTTCTGCAAATGGTTTTCTCAGTAAATTATAATTGATGTTATTTTTTCAATTAACATATCAATTATAGGTTAAATCTTGAATGCATATAACCCTCAATTTGCCATTGGTTAATTTTAATTAATTAATTGTAACTTGAGCAGTTAAGTCATTGATCTCTTTCACATTTCTATTTAATTGATGAATGTGCTTATCTATTTCCATATCAAGCTGACCTGCACTTATCTCAAGACACTTTCTTAGACTAGATATAAATTAGTTTAGATTATTTTAAGTAGATTTGTGTTTACAGATTTTACACACTTTGTTTTTCTTCAAAGGAAAACTGATCCCTAGGATCAAAACTTACCAACTCATAAAGTGCCAGTGGAGGCTGAATATCCATGGGAGATTACTATACCAAACAGGCTAGGGATAGAACTATCCTTGCGTAGGATCTTTTGAAGCCTTTCAGTATGGGTTTTCCCCCTCTGTTGGGAGCATTGGAACCCATTCCAGCACCTTGCACCTACCCTGCACACCCGAGGCCTCAACAAATGGCGCTAGAAGGAGGGCCAGTAGTAAAATATGCCTAAACAAATACTCAGAAACCTGCTCCAGGAAGAACATCATCGGGTATCACTCGTAGTCAATCACATGCTTCTACTTCTGAACATCAAATAGTCTCACAATTGATTGTAGTTCCTGGTACACCTGCAGCTTAGCAGGAAAATAGAATGGAAATCATTATTATATCACCTACTGGAGGACCCCTTTCACTTGAATAAATACTGAAGAGTTCTAATGATAGTGTTTCTATAGTACAACAAAGAATTACTGACCTACGAGGTAAAGGACTAGTAGCAATTCAACAAAACACTAATTTCCAGACTGATAACCGAGAAGGTCAACAAACAACTGACCAAAACACTGAGACTCAGAACAATGAGAATCAACATACACCTGATCATCCAAGATCCCCTGAGTATAAACTTGATTCTCTCTTTGAGGAAGTCCCACAAGATCAGCCTAACGTTAGATTTGGTGGATTAGTCCATGAAGATGTGGTTTGCGGACTGTCCCCTTATACTTTTGAAGGAAAGGCATCCACATGGTACTTTTCCTTAGAAGCCAGATCCATAATTTCTTGGGATGAGTTTGAAAGATTGTTTATTCAGAAGTTTGGGGATGATAAAACTCCAAAATATTTAGTCTTAGAATTTTTTTCTATGAAGATAAGAGGTAAAGAAAGGGTCAAAGATTACAATCAGAGATTTTCTTATCTGAAAAATAGGATCCCTGCCACTCTTCTTCCTGTAGAAGAACTTTTGGTTACCTATTATGAAAAAGGTCTAATTGTTCCTATTGCAATGTGGGTTAAAAGAGCACATAAAGACAACTGGTTTGAGGTTTATGCTGAAGCCATTCAAGTTGAAAAGGATATCTATTTCCTGAAAGATAATCCAGATGCTTTAGAAGAACAACCTTCCACATCTAGAAAGAAAGTTGATAATGCTCCCAAACCCACTACCCAAAACAAATATGCCTTTGAAATGACAGATATTAAGAAGTTTCTCCAGAAAATGTCAAGTGAGATGGTTGATTTAAAAAGAATAATAATGAGAATCAAAATAACAATAGAGGTTTTGCAAGACCACTTTTCAGGGGACCTCCCAATATCCACCACCTCCTAATCCTAATGAAGGGCTAACATCTGAAGAAATTCATTATATCT
This sequence comes from Larix kaempferi, assembly GCA_027924585.1. Lineage (NCBI taxonomy): Eukaryota > Viridiplantae > Streptophyta > Pinopsida > Pinales > Pinaceae > Larix > Larix kaempferi. Next base: position 11,719,843 of record BSBM01001331.1, on the reverse strand, counting down.
TCAAAGCTTTGGCCACAAAATCACAAAATGCCCCTGAACCTTCCGAAGATCAAACAAACCAAGATCCATAGTTACAAGAAGAAGAAGAAGAAGAAGAGGATCCACAGATTAATATTGTAAGCTATTTTTCTGAACTCCCAATGAATGAAGAAGAAGAAGAAGAACCTGAAATGTGTTCAATGTTCAACATCCTTACAATACTAGATCAAGACCACAACCCGCTCAGGAACCTTCATCTTCAACAGCACCTCCCAACAAAATCAAAACTATTCCTCAAAAGGATATAATCATTATTGAAATGGAGTACAGTTTGGCTGAAGATTTGAAAAGAGTTAAAGCAAATATTTCTTTGTTTAACTTCTGAAAATCCCTTCTATGAGGGATTCTTTACCTAAAAGTATGATAATCAAACAACCAAGGGAATCACAAAACAATAACTTAGACTCTTTTACCAAACCAGAAGATCAGAAATATCGAAGCAAGAGAACATCTCCTTTCTTGCTTACCTTTAAAATCTTCAACAGAAATGTACACAATTGTATGATAGACTACGGTGTTTCTTCCAATGTGATGCCCCTATCTGTCTGCAAAAAATTAAATTCCACTTGGTAACCCTGTCCTATTCAGATTGTCCATCTTGACAGATCTAAAGTAAGAGTAGTGGGGAGATTGATAAATGTGTTGTTGACATTATCTGCTGATCCTCGGATTCACCAGACCATTGATATTGTTGTAGCTGATATCCCTAAAGATTATGGAATGTGGCTGAGCAGAGATTGGTCAGAGAAGCTCAAGGGCTACTTTGCCACTAATTGGTCTCACTTATGGATACCCTACAATGGACAACCAAACAAGATTAAGATCAGTAGGGAACCATTTATGAAGCAAACAATCACTGACCTTAATGATTCAAGTGAACCTACCTGTTATTTTAGTTCACATATTGAGCATTTCACATTTGATACCTTTTTTGGGGATTTGCCAGCTGATTCTTCACCATATGGGAATGTACAAAAGGAGTCACAGATTACCAACGTTACTTCTATACCATTCTCTGGGACTATTGTACATAATGTGTGTAATGTTAATACAAATTTTAGGATAGATCCTATTGCATGGACTTTATTCTTTGATGGCTCCAGATCCAAGGATGGAGCTGGTGCAGGTTGTGTCCTTATTGATCCAAAAGGGACTAAAACCATGATTGCTTGTAGACTTGAATTTGAATGTACAAATAATGTAGTTGAATATGAGGCTTTGGTGCAAGGACTTAAAAAGGCTATTGATATGGATGCACAAGTGATAGAATGTTTTTGAGATTCCGAAATCAGAGTTAAATAGGTAAGAAATAAGATACATTGTTTGCCTCCACGTTTAACTAATTATCAAAAAATGGTTAGAGATCTAACCAATTATTTCACTGCATTGAACTTCAATTCTGTCCCTAGGTCACAGAACTTTGATGTTGACCTTTTAGCGAATACTGCATCTAGGCTGATTCCACCAGAAGGCTTGTCACCTAAAACTTTTTCAATAGAACTTATGTACAGGCCTTCCATCCCTGATAATGTAACAAGCTAGAAAGTGTTTGATGATGATAGCTAGAATCATATTTTTTGTCAGACACACACAATGGATAGAAAATCTAGTACCTGTTCGAAAAAAGAATGGGGAAATCAGACTTTGTGTCAATTTCATAAATTTGAACAGAGCTTCCGAAAAGGATAACTACCTTGTTCCTCTCATGGAACAGATTCTACAAAAGGTATCTGGGTCAGAGATGTTCTCTCTCCTGGATGGCTCTCAGGGTAAAACCAAGTCATGGTTGCCCCTGATGACCAACTAAAAACAACTTTCAAAACCCCCTGGGGTACCTTTGCCTAGAGGTGAATTCCCTTCGGATTGATAAATGCAGGAGCCACATTCCAAAGAGCTATGGATATAGCTTTCAGATGTTTGATGCATATTTCTGTCGTAGTATACTTAGATGATATCACTATCTATTCGAAAAAATGGCATGAACACTTATATGCTTTGAAACAGGCTTTTGAACGTTGCAGGAAGTACAGAATTTCGCTGAACCCTAAGAAGTCCATATTTGCAATAGCGGAAGGTAAGCTCCTGGGTTTCATTGTTTCTAAGGAAGGTATGATTATAGATCTTGAATGAACTGAATCTATTTCAAATATTGGTTTGCTTGGTTCGCGCAAAGCCATGCAATCATTCCTTGGTAAGATTAGTTTTTTACGTAGGTTCGTTCCAAATTTTGCACAAATTGTTAATCCATTACAGTAGTTAGTTAAAAAGGATGTACATTTTAGCTGGTCCCAGGAACAGAAGGATGCATTTGTTGAAATTCGAAGGGCCATTGCAGAATCCCCTGCTCTCATGTCCCCAGATTTCAACAAGGATTTCATCCTATATACTTTAACTACTGATTTTTCTTATGCAGTTGTCTTGACGCAGAAGCATGATAATGATGCTGAGATTCCAATTTCGTTCATGAGCTCAACGTTTAAGGGATCAGAACTTAACTACTCCCAAATTGACAAGCATGCTTATGTAGTTTACAAGTCTATAAAACATTATAGGCTATACTTATTAAAGTCTCGAATGAAGGTGATTGTGCCATACACTGTCATCAGAAACGTGTTGGTCCAGAAAGAAATAGGTGAGGAAAGAGCCCATTGGATGATAGCTTTGTAGGAATATGACCTGGAAATCAGGCTAGTGAAGATTGTAAAAGGGCAAGGTTTGTACCTTCTTACTGCCCAATCGAATGATCCTATTCAACAACAGACTGAATGGGAGTAGGAGGAAAATGTTCCTATAGGTTCTGTTAATGCCATAGATACTCTAACATCTGACTGGTATGATCATATCAATTTTTTTCTAAACCATAGGTTTGCTCCTGAAACCCTATATTTCAAAAAACGTAGAGCTTTAAGATTAAAGGCTGCCCCTTATCAATTTATTAATGGATTTTTGTTTAGAAAAAATTATGATGTATTTTTCCTTAGATGTTTGGAGAAAAATGAGACTGATGACATTCTTTTTCAATTTCATGCAGGACCTGCTGGAGGCCATTTTTCAGGTGAAACCATAGCACACAATATTCTCAGAGCTGGATATTATTGGCCTACTCTATTTAAGGATGCCTATGCTCATGTTAGAAGGTGTGAACCATGTCAAAAGTGTGCAAGGAAATTCAAAAAACCTACTTTTCCTCTGTAGACAGTAACAATTCAGTTTCCATTTCATCAATGGGGACTGGATTTTGTCGGACCAATTAATCATGTTTCCTCCTTTCAACATAGGTATATCCTTACAGCAACTGACTAATTTACCAGATGGGTAGAGGCAATCCCTCTTAGGCAGTGTAACACAAACCAAGTAATTTCTTTCCTTGACAGCCAGATAGTTACAAGGTTTGGTACTCCTGAGTATCTTGTCTTTGACAATGCATCCTACTTTTCCTCAATTGATTTGACATAGTATGCCCTTGAAAAAGGGATCAAACTAAAATTCTCTGCCAATTATTATCCACATGGTAATGGGCTTGCTGAATCTTCTAACAAAAACCTAATAAATATTTTGAAGAAGACAGTATCCTCTCATCACAAAGATTGGCACACACAGCTTTATAATGCTCTTTGGGAAGATCGAATCACCCCAAAGGCAGCTATTGGAAACTCTCCCTATTTTCTGGTATATGGCAAGGAATCCATCCTACCATCTAACCTTACCATTCCCTCATTAAAGCTATCCCAATCCATTCAAGAATGTTAAATTTTGAGCATTAATTCACAATACTCTAGGATCTTCACTGAAAGAATAACATATACAGTATATCAATGCATAACAATCACAATAAACATGACAAGCATCACAAGAATCAAAAGCATGAGAGACAAGAGACATAGAGTTTCCATGGGGAAAACCCTAAGGTTAAAAACCCCACAACTTCCTCATAGATAGAGAGAGCAATGGCTCAACCAAAATACACTGAGATAGTCTCCTAGTAGAAGATGATCCTCCTCCTCACTAGTGCACCACTTTCTGAGTGAGAGAGATATACTTTTTCGAAAATGATCTAAATAGAGATCACCTGATCTCTATTTATACTAACCTGTTTGCCCAATGACCTTATGGGGCCGACTTGTCTAGCTAGGTACATCCACATTATAATATATATATTTCAGGGCCGACCCCACACATGGTGATCTAATAACCCATCGACAAGTACACACACTTGCGACACTTGTCAATCCACATGATGACACTTCCTTATAGAGGAATAACACATCTCTAATAAGGGTACAATAAATATATATGAAATACATAGATGAAATACATTCCGAAGTTACCTATACATCAACACTCCCTCTGAACTAGGAAGGTATTTCTCGACACAGATATGCTAGACAAGTCTTCTTCTTGGGATCATCGTCATCATCATCATCACTACTGCTGCTATCTCAACCAATCTCTGACTCTACTCATCATAGGAAGTTCTACAGAGCCAGTCCTTTTTCATACTGGATGTAGGCCCACCACCTGCAGGTCTTCGTCATCACTGGCCATACTGTGGAATCCTCAGGACTTATTATGTGCATCACAAAACCTCGAAAGAGCATCGCAGGCTGTTACGAGCACACGACTCTACCTATAGGATCTCCCAGGGCCATATTATATGTGACCTCACCACAAAACCTCGCAAGAGCATCCCAGGTTGTTATGAGCACACAGCTCTACCTATAGGATCTCCCAGGGACAGATTATATGTGGTCACCACAAAACCTCGCAAGAGCATCCCAGGCTGTTACGAGCACATAGTTCTACCTATAGGATCTCCCAGGGACAGATTATATGTGGTCATGGAAAAACCTCGCAAGAGCATCCCAGGACTTATTATGGGCACATAGCCCAACCTATCGGATCTCCCAGGGACATATTATATGCCATAGGACAAAACCTCGAAAGAGCATCTGCCAGATATCCCAGGGCCAGATTATATGCCATAGGAAAAACCTTGAAAGACTATCTGCAGATCTCTCAGGGCCAAATTATATGTCCTCCCAGAGAAAAACCTCGAAAGATCATTTGCCAAATATCCCACGGCCAAATTATATGCCATAGGAAAAACCTTGAAAGACTATCTACAAATCTCCCAGGGCCAAATTATATGCTCATTTGCACAACCTGATCCACGGACATAGAGTATCAACCTGATACTCACCATACATCATCCTGATGTACACATGATCATCCTGATCATCATCACTGCAACATCCTGCTGCATGTCATCTGGAGCAACATCCTGAAGCTCGTCATCCATGATCATCCTGATCATACAATGCATCTACATGATGCATACCAAGTATCTACCTGATACATATCATCATACATGATCCACCTGATCATACAATGTATCCACCTGATACAAATACAAATACATGATACATATCACCATACATGATCAACCTGATCATACACTATATCCACCTAATACATATACAGATACATGGTCCAAGCATCCAACATGATGCATATACAAAATACATACAAATGATCCTACTGATCATATCCAGCATCCAACATGATGCGTACATACATATAAATGATCCAACTGATCATATACAACATCCAACATGATACGTACATACATATAAATGATCCAACTGATCATATCCAGCATCCAACATGATGCATACATACATATAAATGATCCAACTGATCATATTCAGCAGAAACCAAAACATTGTCCTGATGCTCATCATCCAGCACTTACATCCACAGCCATGTGAAGGTCCCCCCTTCCATCATGCTTGGAATGGCTTCAGCAAATGTGTCCATCACTTCTTCCTCGAAGTGTCATCAATCTGAAGAGCACCAAGCCTATCTTTGAAGTACTCGAACTTCACCCTGGCTAGTGGCTTCGTTAGCACATCTGCAATTTGCTCGTCCGTCGCAACATACAGGAGCTTCATAGCTCCTCTGTGCACCATATCCATGATATAGTAATATTTGATCTCTATGTGTTTCGACCTGTCATGAAACACTGGGTTCTCGGACAGCTTCACGCAACTCTGGTTATCACAGAAGATACCAGTAGCATCCAACGGGAGATCAAATAACTCAGACAGTAGCTTCCATAGCCATACTGCCTCACAACTAGCTGAACAGGCTGCAACATACTCTGCCTCAACTGTACTCAGTACTACACAGGACTGCTTCCTGCTAAACCAAGAGATCACACCTGATCCCATCCTAAAGCAGCACCCAGATGTGCTCTTCCTATCTGCATCACTGCCAGCCCAATCTGAATCAACATAACCCGGCAGGTTAAAATTTTGATTCGATTCATACTTGAGCCCATAATCCACTGTACCCTTCAGGTACCTGAGAACATGCTTTACAACAACCAGATGAACACTCCTCGGATATGTCAGGAACTGACTCAATGTATTCACCGCAAAGCAAATATCTGGTCTCATGTTCGTCAGGTACATCAAGGACCCAATCATCTGATGATACATAGAGACATCAACCGGCTCAGATGAAGCATCACATAGAAGCTTCAGATTCGATGCCATAGGTGTGGCCATGGCCTTGCAATCCATCATCCCGAACCTCTTCAGGATCTCTACTGCATACTTCCCTTGTCCAAGGAATATTCCATCTGCACTCTGCCACACCTCCATGCCAAAAACAAATAGTGCATCATCCCCAAGTTCTTCATATCGAATTCAGCAGCGAGCTTCCTCTTTGTATCACACCAAGTTCTGGGAGCTTGCTACAATCCATACAAGGATTTCTTCAATCTACACACATGTTACTCCCTGTCAGGTCTTGGGACTGCATCCCAAACATCTTCTTCATGATCGATGGATCATGGCATTCCATTTCTTCATCCTAGATCCTGGGAACTTCAATATCTTCAATAGATATCTTTGTTGTTGGAACAAATGTTGTAGTCCTTCTTTTGTAGGTGAAGATATATGGTCTTTCCTACAAAACAAGTTAAATTGCATGATTAGAAACATTTCATAATTTTCAGAACAAATTCTTTACACATAAAGAAATATGTCATGCAGTCATGCAGTTATCTTAGCCAATGCTTCAATACAACATTTATCCATGTTCCACAACTTTCTAGATGCCTTCCAGTCTCTACCAGAACATTGTTAAGAGTTTGCACTACTCCCAACATGTCAACAAAGAGGTTTCATTCTAGATAAGTAGCACTGGAATGTTGTACAGTGCCATAGGCCATTTACCCATCACATGCATATTAGTAGTATCCTGTTCATTAATGCAATCATTCTAATATGCACAATACATCTCCTAAGCATAATATTATTTAAACAAAAATAGGTAAGAAATAATAATTGAAATACTAATCTTTGTTTGTTTGTTGGGTGGACTCCCTCTGATTCTTTGCTTCCTAGAAGGAGCTGCTGAGGTAGTTTCTTCTACACCTTTCTGTTGTGGAATGTAGGAAGATGGTCAACTCCTTCTGAAAATATGCATCCTTGCAGGAGCTGTTGGAGTGTGCTCCCTCTTGATCTTTGCTTCCTAGATTACCTGTCCTTGAACTTATATTCATCCCTGCTGACATCAATCTTCTTGAACCCCGAAAAGTATAATATGTAAGCCTTCGAGCTTTCACTGTAACCCACAAAGATACCCTTCTTTCCTAAAGGATCTAGTTTGGTCCTCTTTTCCTTAGGACATGAGTGTATACTGGACAACCAAATATTCTAAGATGGCTGACTTCAGGTTTCTTACCAGAAAAGACCTCTTCTGGTGTCTTGTTGTCCAATATCTTGTGGGGTGTTCTGTTCTGCACATATACAGCTGTTCTAGCTGCTTCTGCCCATAGATGCATAGGTAGATCCTAGTCATGCAGCATTGCCCTTGCTGCTTCCATGATAGTTCTGTTCTTCCTTTCTGCAACTCCATTCTGTTGAGGATTATAGGAGCAGTCAACTCCCTCTTAATCCCTGAATCACTACAAAGCTTCTTGAAGTCACCTGAGGTGAATTCTCCACCATTGTCGGATCTGAATGTTTTGATCTTCTTGTCAGTTTGATTTTCCATCAAGGTTTTGAATTCCTTGAACTTATCAAACACCTCATCTTTGTTCTTCAAAAAGTATACGCAAGTCTTCCTGGAGAAGTCATCAATAAATGAGACATAGTAAACATACCCACTAAGAGAACTGCATGACATAGGACCACATACATCTGAGTGGATGATTTCCAGGATATCTTTGGCCTTGCTTTCACTGCTTGGGAAATCCTTCTTAATGTTCTTACCTTTTTCACATCCTTTGCAAATACCTTCATGTTTGGTCTTGATTTCAGGAAGACCTTCTACAGCCTTGCTTGCAATTGGAAGTGCCCTATAGTGCATATGAGCAAGTCTTCTATGCCAAAGTTCACTTGGCTCCATGGATTCATGTACCATGGCATGTTCAGGTTGTCCCTTCAATTTATACAATCCTCCCTCTTGCTCTCCAATCACTACTGCATCAACTAAGGTCTTTCCCTTTGGCCACATTAGGACTTGGCCATCCACAAATGGATTCCTCATACCTTTTGCATCCAATGCAGAGATGGAGAGTAAGTTCTTCTTGATCCCAGGTACATAAAGGACTTCTTTCATCTTCAAATATTTTCCAGAATCTAGGTTGTAGGAGGCTTCACCACTTCCTTTGATTGGGTATTGATAATCATCCCCAAGTTTCACCTTATCGGGTGATTCATGTTCAGATAGATTCACAAAAGATTCCTTAAACCCAGTCATGTGTTTGGAAGCCCCACTATCAATCAACCAATCATTACAACCATGGGAGATAGTACCTGTGAGAGCAGAGATTAGAACATACTCTTCTTCACTTGATGAGTCATCATCACTTTCTGTCCTAGTCTTCTTCTTTGGAGGTTCATCATCCTCGGCAGTATGAGCATGGAACTTTCTTTTGCTGCCCTTCTTCTTCTTGCTGAAGTTGTTGTTATTATCCCTTTTGTTCTTGGGACAATCTGAAGCAAAGTGACCCTTCTCATTGCATGTGAAGCATCTTAGATCCTTCTTATTCTTTTGATAAGATCTTTTGTAGCGAGAGTGCTCCTTCTTGGGCTTGCTTCTTTTGGTGTGAGTTGCGAGAGCTTGATCTTCACCTCCCATCTTTTCCTCACGAGCTATAAGTATAGCTTCTTCTTGAGAGCATTCCTCCCATAGTTTACTGAAAGAGATCAATTTCTTTCTTGCACAGATTCCTTGAATAAAGGAGTCCCATGACCTAGGTAGGCCATTCAGAGTGGTCATAACAACTTCACCATTGTCCACTACTTCATCCACAGCTTCAAGTTGCTCCTTGATCTGAGAGACCTTGGAGAAGTAAGATTGAATGGTTTCTCCATTCAACATCTTGACCCCTTTCAATTGATTCCGCAGAGTCATCTTTCGATTTATGTTCTTCCCTTCAAATAGCTTGGTCAAAGAGTCAAACATCTCCTTGGGTGTCTTTAGAGAAGACACATGGGGTATGAGATGGTCTTTGATAGAATCAGCAATGATTCTCTTTTCCTTGACCAAGTTCTTCTTATTCAATACCTTGGTCTCTTCATCCTCTGGGATAGGGATGTCTTCTTTTATATATGAGTCCAACTCATTCTCTTCCAGGATTAACCCAATCCTATACTTCCAAGCTCGGAAGTTATCAACCCCTTCAAGCTTATCCTCAAGCTTGGTGTGGTGAGACATCTTAAAGAGTACTTCAAATGGAAATAGAAAAGAATTAGGTCTTACCACTTGAAATGCTGAAAACTGGATCTGGTCCCGGATTAGGGTTTGTCGGAAAACCCTAAAAATTCAAAATGTGAATTTCAAATTTCTGAAAGGATAGAAAGATGCGCCTTGATGAGCTGATCAGCCTGGTGCATTCAGAATTTGAGATCAGCAAATTTTTACCCTTTAGATTTGTCTTTTTGTCCTCCCGGGTTCACTAGGGAGAGCCCTGAATTAGGGTTTGAGTTTCCCGGAGATCTACCTAGCCAAAAATCTTGATCCAAAGCTCTAAACTTCGATTTTTGCAAGGCACTTACAACTGTGTCTTCAGATTCTAGAAATTCCTATTTTTGTGGAAACCCTAATTTTTAGGGCCAAATCTGAAAATGCTCAGAATTGAATTCTGATTGGATAGATAGATTCTCCTTGATGAGTAGAGTCAATCTACTATACTGATTTTCCAAAAACTATGGAGAGAAACCCAATAAACAAGAAACTCAAGTTTCCGTCACTGCAAAATGTCTTCTTGTCAGGTTAGCTCTGATACCATGTTAAATTTTGAGCATTAATTCACAATACTCTAGGATCTTCACTGAAAGAATAACATATACAGTATATCAATGCATAACAATCACAATAAACATGACAAGCATCACAAGAATCAAAAGCATGAGAGACAAGAGACACAGAGTTTCCGTGGGGAAAACCCTAAGGTGAAAAACCCCACAACTTCCTCAGAGATAGAGAGAGCAATGGCTCAACCAAAATACACTGAGATAGTCTCCTAGTAGCGGATGATCCTCCCCCTCACTAGTGCGCCACTTTCTGAGTGAGAGATATACTTTTTCGAAAATGATCTAAATAGAGATCACCTGATCTCTATTTATACTAATCTGTTTGCCCAGTGACCTTATGGGGACGACTTGTCTAGCTAGGTACATCCACATTATAATATATATATTTCAGGGCCGACCCCACACATGGTGATCTAATAACCCATCGGCAAGTACACACACTTGCGACACTTGTCAATCCACATGACGACACTTCCTTATAGAGGAATAACACATCTCTAATAAGGGTACGATAAATATATATGAAATACATAGAAGAAATACATTCCGAAGTTACATATACATCAACAAAGAAGATGATTCCTCTCCTCTTCAACAAAGAATTGATACCTTGCTTAAGTTGGAGGAAGACAAGGAAATGGCTAAAAATAAATTATATCATCATCAGCAGATGGTTAAAAGATGGTTCGATGAGAAATTCTCTTTTGACAGATAATTTTCAGTAGGAGATTTGGTATTGATATGGTATAAGCAACATAAGGATAAAAATGATTATACCAAATTTCAATGCCTTTGTCTAGGACCTTTCATTATTACAGAAAATATTGGTCCTAGTATTGTTCGATTACAGACATTGGAAGGGGTCATTGACACTTATCTAGTGAATGTTTCTCTGCTCAAAAAGTATTTTGTCTGAAAAATTTGATGCACTCTGTACATAAGTTTGGTGTTTTTTTCATTTTCTTTGTTTTGATTGGTTTTCCTTTTTAGTAAACTCTATACATTTGGTAATGGTTGATGGTCAGTTTGTCTCTAGGATAATCTAAACTAAAGTTTTGGAATGCTCTATCAATCTTGGATTTTCTCAACCTATGTCATAATTTGATTTACAAAGAATAGATAGTCATTAATTGCAAAACTTTGATTGATACCTTTCCACCTTGGTCATTATCTTATACATGCTTTATTTGTTTAATTGAGGTTGTGGAAAGTGACTAGCTTTCTTGCCCTATGTTTCATTAGTGTAGTACAACATATCTTAATAGCCTAGTCAACCTTTATCTACTCTGGATCCTATCACAATCACCTTGAAGAAATAATATTACTTAATAATTGTGGATTACAGGATGGGGGGTTCTTATTACAAGCCAACCCATTAGGTTCATAGATGTGAGTGGAATGACATCTTCACACCAAGCCACCAAACTTGGAAGATGAATTTCAGTTTACTGAAAGTTGGAAGATATTATCATAGGTCGGTCCATTCATGATTTGCAAAGCATTAGTGAGTAACGCCACTATCATATGGTCATCAAGCCATGGTGGTGTCTTGTAATTCACACCCTAATAAAATTTCCGTTTTACTTTTTCTTTATAAGACAATGTTGTATGTAAGGATAGGGGGGTCTTATCACAATCCATCCCTGCCATGATCATGGGTTTGATTTTGAACTAAAATTATCTTTACATGGTCACCAAGCCATGATAATTGATTTTAGTGTCACAACTAGAAGAAAAGGAGTCTCATTACTGAGCTAGCTTGTTCAGTTTCTAGATCAGGTCCGTGAGTGGCATTGCCATAATCTGATCACCAAGTTAGGGAAGTGGTCTTTTATCAGCAAGGTCTTATGTACAACTTTCCCTTTGTTTCAAAAGAAAAGATATAAAAAAAAATGTGTATATTGCCAAAAGAACTATTTGTATATAATAAAGCAATTAATAAATCAAGGTGATTTATGATTTGGATTTCCAGACTAGTTTTAAGCTTACCCCCAGGTTCATCTAAAAGTTGTCCTTCTATGATTACATATTGGCAAAAGGTTCCTGTTATTTCTTAAATCTCCTTATCAGATTTGCATTATCTTTAAATTGATCATGGATGGGAGTATATCAACCTTATCTTTAATTATGCTTATTGATTGTCCTTTTATAAACATTTTCTAAAAATTCAGGTTGAAAATCTGTTGGCTGACATACTTTCTTTAACTGAAGTTTTGTTTGCAGAGATAACTGGTTCTTCCCAACCAGTCACCATTTGTTGTAGTTACAACAGATCCCATGCTTCATTTGATCAAGGTAGCCCTAATTTTTGTAAATACAAAGGTATTTCAATAAGTTCTTTTTATCAAAACAAGATTCTTAAACCTTGTTTGTATGATCTTATACCTTTGCTTTTGGTTTGTGTAATTATCATTTTTCCCTTTGAAAAAATTCTAAGTTTTTGTTTGTTTTCTTGACTTGCAAAAAGCCTTCAATTCTTTCAAAATGTATTTCCTTCCCACAAACCCGAAAACCCAAAATCCCGCAATTGCGGATTGCTGGAATTGATTGTTCTATCTTTTCGAATTTTTTCATCCCGCAACTCGCAACCCGGAATTGCGGATTACGGGAAGAATTTGTTGATATTTTTTGGGAAATTTTGATCCCACAACCCGAAACCCGCAATTGCGGATTTCGGATTGCGGAAAGTTGTTATTTTAATAAATCGCGTTGTGTGTTCCCGCAACCCGCAACCCGCAATTGCGGATTGCGGGATGCAGAAAACGATATTTTTGTTTTAAAGGTTGTTTTCATTTCCGAAACCCGCAACCCACAATTGTGGATTGCGGGTTGTGGAAACACTTTTGTCCATTGTTTTTCAATTTGCAATCCCGCAACCTGCAACCCGCAAATTGCGGATTGCGGGAATCTTGAATAAAGTTTGAAAATAAGATCTATGACCCGATCCTGCATCCCGCAGGGGTTAATCTCACCCGCTCATTTCTTATGATCCTACGGTTCAGATTTGGGATGACAAAAATTGATAAATATATGATTTTTCTTATTTTTTCTTTATCATTTTTATTGTCGGAATTTACTCTGCTACGTGGATTTTATTGTGGATTTCTTACCAGGGGTCATTCTTACGAATTTTCAGTTATTTTCAGGCTGGTTTGTTGTCATTTTCGCAGGTTTGTTGTCATTTTCGCATTCGTTATTGATGGTTTTGTTGTTTAAGGTTTAGTTTTGATTTTGTTTTGATTTATTTACCAGAATTTCCAAGCTTTGCCAAAATGTCACGGAACACTCGGTCTAAGACAATTCATAGGGATTTGCTGACCAAAGATCCAAATTTCGGTATCTTCTCAGATACTAGTGAGAGGGTTACTGAAACTTATCAAATGGACTAGTCAAAAATTTATTCAATCTTTTATAACGATGACCTTTCATACATAAAATAATACCAACCTGCATATGAGAAGATTAGGGCTTCTCAATTGCATGCCATTGTTTCTCGACATGCTATCCTACCTTACACAGACCGAGTTCAATGGATAGTGAACAATGCTAACCCTAAAGATCGATCATTTAATCATAGTACAGGGTCACAATTGAAAACCTTCCATCCTGAAGTCTTTATCATATCCTTTTCCCTTAAGCCGAACGTGCAGACCATTAGCCCTGAATTCATACAATCCTCTAAAACCAGGTACAATTTCGATGAAATGTTGAAATCATGGATGATTAAACCTGGAAGCTTTGTGCCAAAGGCTGATAACCTCTACCCGATTTCTTGGTTCAGGGATCCTTATTCTTTACTGGAAGCGATGCTCTGCGGGCTCTTTGGACTTCCAAATTGTTCATTCTTCAAAGTTGAATGGGCTCCAATATCTCATCAATTGTTTTAACAACGGGAGAATCCTTCCCTTGGGCGTCTATCCTGTCATCAAAACTTAAAACAACTATCCAATACTATCAAAAGGCACCTGCCTTGAGAAAGCCACACTTCTTCTTTTCAGCTTACATTATTGATGTCTTTTGCTCAGAGTTCCAATATCCTAACTTGGGATGGAATTGGACCCCTACAGATCCACTAGTTCATATCTATCACTCAGCATTATGGGAGAGAAATTTTGTGCCCTTACTCTATGACATTTGTGACCATTTCATGGGTACCATTTATTTCAAGATATTCAAACAAGAGGCACTTGCCTTTTCATCTAATGCCAAGGCCTTCATCAATACAATTGGTGATTGGTATGTCTATGAGTCCTATTCATATATCAGAGTTTGGGGAAGTGACACTGTTCATATTCTACCTATAATAGTGCCTGACAGATTGGTCATTCAAGAAATCTCTTATCATATTGTTACTAATAGTGTATACAAAAAACTCACTGGTCCCAAAAAGAAAGGTTGGCCTAAATTTTCTTTAAACCTTGGGCCATTAGTCATCCCAACCTCAAATTGGGATGCAGTGCTTGGTGATCAGGTGGCTCCTTTAAAGTTGGGTTTTGCTCCCAAAAGGAAGCATGATCCTAAGAAATTCCTTGATGCGCATTTTAAAAAATATCATATGAAGATGGACTATGTCCATGGGGAACTTCCAGATGACTCTATCTACCAAGGAGTGAATACATTTTCTGAGGTCCTGGCTAGGGCCAAGAGCATAGATGAACAACATCAGATTATGCAATATCAGAGAGAAATTAAAGCTTAAGTTTTGAGCTACAAAACGATGGAAATGAATCTGCTTGAGCAAATGAGAAAGGATACAGCAGAAAAGGAGAACCGGCAAGCTAATGCCCCCTAGTGCTTACTTATCCAGATGGGAATAAAGTTAAAGCCCCCATGGAGAATCCTCTTGAGGTAAAAACAATTGAATAGGTTAAAGTCTTGTTGCAAACCTCTCATCATTTAAAGTAGGAGTTAGCACAACTGACTTCAGTATTGGATACTCAAACAATCGAACCTCCTAAGCTTACTATGGATATGCATGTGACTTTTGTAGCTGCACAGGTATGTGATGATCTAATAATAGATGAGGCAAACCCAGCTAAGAGACAGAAAACCCTGATCCCTACATCACAGGTTCCCACTATTGATATTATTGATAGTGATGTTGATGATGAAGCACATCACCCAGTATCTGTGACTGTAGAAGTGATTGAAGGAGTGACTGAAGATTCACAAGCAGTTACATATTTTTTAGACATTATTGAGATGGATCACTCTTTTTTCTGATCAATAGGTATTGGAGGTTACAGAAAACCCTGATCCCTACATCACAGGTTCCCACTATTGATATTATTGATAGTGATGTTGATGATGAAGCACATCACCCAGTATCTGTGACTGTAGAAGTGACTGAAGGAGTGACTGAAGATTCACAAGCAGTTACATATTTGTTAGACATTATTGAGATGGATCACTCTTTTTTCTGATCAATAGGTATTGGAGGTTACTATTGCTCCTGACATTACAACTTCATCATTTTTTTTGTCATCTATTCAAGATATTTCTTCTTTGTCTCCAGGGGTGATGCCTCCATTTTCCATATCACAAATTTTTCATACTTTAACTTCCAGAGCCACTCCATTTTCAGACAACTCACTTCCTTTTTCCATTCCCCCATATATTATTGCAGAGGTCCAATCTTCGACAGTCCCTCAGCAATTACGCATATCTACTTTATCATTACCCACTGTGGATGAGCCACCCTTAATTCCCTCTTCATCATCACCTGCTAATGATGATCATGTTCCACTTTCTGAAGCCTTCACCTCAATCCCTTCTCCAACCCATGTCCCATCAGTTCCTCAGATTGTATCTACCCCTCTGACTACTCCTCAAGTTACCATGTCTATAACTAGTCCCATTGTCCCTCAAACACCTTCATTAATTTCAACAGAGAATGCCATTTCAATTTCTTCAGAAATAATAACTGAATATGAAGATGATGTTGTAGTCCCTCTTGGAAATTATTTCTACAGTAAATAAAATAAAGCAGTGATAAAGAGGGGTAAGAAGAGGAGCAGGGATCAAGGTGGATTAGAAGTATCTGTTCCTAATCAAATAATATGCGCTCAGCAAACAAATGACCCCCAGACAGGAGCAATTGAGATAGCTGCATCCTTAGGGGCATTTGTTGGTGCAAACCTTGATTTAGTCCAAGTACTGAATAAGGAGATTGATCAGAAGAAGGAATAATTGGAAAGGCTTGAAGAAGAGTTAGTAAAGACCAAGGAAGAACATGAGATTTATTTTGCTGATCTCAGGAGGATATGGGGAGATAGGTTAGAGGATTTGGAGCAAAGCAATACTTCTCTTCAGGCTGAACTTCGTAATGAACAAGCTTAGAATTTTGAAAATACATAGAGGATAGCTATCCTGGAAAAGCAATGTGAGGATGCAACTGCAAGTGTAGCCTCTTCTAGTTTCTCTAAGTTCTCACCCTTGGAATTTAAGGACTTGGCCCTTCAAGTCAATGAAGAGCATCATAAATTACTGGAGAAGCTATTTTACACCATAGATGAGATTAGGGAAACTCATATGACTTTTGGTAAGATGTATGATGCCCTTGAAGAGTAGAAAGCCAAAACGCTGCAAGCTTCTTAGGCAATTCAAAACATTGGTGAGTGGCGGAGGTATATCAAGAACATACCAGAAGACATCCCCATTCTTAACATTTTTCAGATCAAGAAAATTTGAGCTGCATTGAATACTTGGCTTGATCTTAATGAATCAGTTGAAGACATTCTTAAGAAAGCACAGGCTATGTGTAGCAGGCGATGGTATACAGCATATAACATCATGGAATTGATACAGTTCTTAGCTTTGGAGCTCATTAAAGATGCTTTCCCTCCTAATTTGATGGTTGAGCAAGTCGAACGTAGTTGTGAGGAAGCTAAGGAGAAAATTCAGCGCCTTGAGGAGGTCAATATTGATGATGTGGAGCAATTAATTAGGAAACCGGTCACCATGGAAGGCAAAATCCACATTTTCATCCGTATTTGGCATAAGTTAGCTAAGAATGAGATGGAAACATTCGTATGTAATTCCCAATTGGGGCTTGAGTCATCTAACTATCCGAATGTGGATGAGTTGTTAGAGATTTGGGACAAATGGCAAGCTTTTCTAGGCCATTAGTTTAGTTTTGATTTTGTAATCCCGGTTTGTGGGAATTTACTCTTTGTATCATTTTGTAACTCTTATTTAAAGGGATGATGTCTCGTAGAGAGGGAGGATGGAATTTGGAGGAGAAAATCTGCAGGAGAGACTGGAGATACTATTATAGCTTGAAATGACACCTCTCCGTCCGTGACGACACTTGCTTCCCTTGGTCGCATGACGACACTTCTTGAGATCAAGTTCAGTCACACAACATGACATATGTGGATGGAGGAGTCATTTGGGACACTAAAAATGGTTGAAATCAACTCATTCTTGACCCATTTGATGTATATGACCCTTAGGAACATTTTTCCAGACCAAACCATCTCCTGAAAATGAGCAGAAAAGCCTGTTTTTGGCTATTTTTTAACATGAGCGTTGGTATACAGGCATGATAGTAGCGTGTATACCCTACTGAGCACGACTCCACTATTGAAATAGTAGCGCTCAACTCCATATGTACACTACTTTGTCTATTGTAGAGTAGCGTACACCCCTGTTTTGGTCAAAATCTCAAAATTCGAGTAAGTTAAGTTGGTTGGGAAACCTCTTGAGCAGTTATAACTTCTTTTCCTCTTCTTCACTGACTATATAAGGAGGGTAGAAGGGCCATGTGAGGGGACTAATCCCAATTAAAAAGTTATGCTGGAGGAATGGAGACCCTCATCCCCCTCTCTTGTGCTTCAGTTTTGGTAAACCCTAGCACAGTTGATTAGAGGCTGGAATCCTTGGAGAACGGAAGCAGGAGACCTTGAATCTAGGTTTCGTGAAGTGCCAAGCTTGAAAGAAGGTATTTAACTTTATGTACTTGCTTTCATTCATCAATAAAGATCAGACGTTCTTCTCTTTCCAAATATGACCTATTAATGTGTCTCAGATTTGATTACTGTTTAATTATAGTTTGATGTCTTGTTATGTCATGGATATCAATATTATATATGTAGTCAAATGTGTTTGAGAAAGGTATCAACTTGTTTTGCAGGTATGGTCATTGTGACACTGGATAAGCATTGAAGAGCGAGGGAGGCAAAGCTAGGATCAACCTTCTGAATGAGGTGCCTACATCTCTAAACCCTAATCTCTTCATTTATTTGTTGTGCTCGCAGAATGCTTGTAAGTCTATCTTTATCACTGCAAGTTGGTAGTTTCTCCCCTGAACTATAGGTGCATTTTCCCCACAACAGAATGGCGACTCCACTGGGGAAAGCCTAACTGCTTAGGGGTATCCAAAGTCATTTCTTTAGTTTTGTTTGAAGGTATTTGTTCAATTTCTTAATTAGGATCAATTAGTAGGCTCTGTTTGATCCTGCTGGGATTTTACAGACCCTTCCCGGCCCTTGCAAACCCTTGTAGACCCAGGCGTGGGGGTTTTAACCCCATTTTTCCAACTTTTCCCACCTGTACGCTACTGTTTGTACAACACAGTAGCACCCATACGCTACTTTTCCTCTGCACAGTAGCACCCATCCTACTATGGGTGCTGGTATGCCTCATACATAGTAGCGCTCAAAATCTGGGTTTGATTTTTTTTAGTTTTTTGGGTTGTGGACCCAAATCTGGGGGCAGTGGCTACATTTTTTTGGGGTCCCTGATGACCCTACGTCTATGTTAAACCACTGTAAGTGGTCTTCCATCCTTGTAATGATCCTACATTCATGATTTGAACCTCTTTTGATCAATTTTGTCTTGTTTGGAAAGTTTTGGGGTTTGTTGACCCAAGTTGGGGGGTTGTGGACCTGTTTGGTGTTTTGTACCCTAATTTGAGTCTGACTGAACTTGCTTGCCCCATTTCCACTGGATTTGAAACCTCTTGAGCCTTCTTGACCCTATTTGTATCTATTTGAGTTAAATTTCTCTTTTAGGTTGGTTTCTTATCCTTCCTTATGCTT
The DNA here is from genome assembly GCA_027924585.1 of Larix kaempferi. Taxonomy (NCBI): domain Eukaryota; kingdom Viridiplantae; phylum Streptophyta; class Pinopsida; order Pinales; family Pinaceae; genus Larix; species Larix kaempferi. The sequence continues at coordinate 11,700,432 of BSBM01001331.1, read as the reverse complement.
TTAGTTTTTATTTTGTAGTGAAAGCTCAAGTGTTTTGGCTGTTGTTCAAGACCTTGTTTGCATTGTTCATGTGCAGACCTGACTTTACCAAACCACACTTCTTCGTAGGTCATTTTCTTCGTTTGGGTCTAAAAGTAGTTTTCGTACTCTTTTCCCAATGTTTGGCATGCTTACATCAATAAGAATTTGAAAGTCATATTTGGTAGCTTTTACTGTTTCATAAAGAGAACCTAAAAGTTTCTTTGCTTTGCTTTGATAATAGGTTAGTTTCAGTTTTGTTTCTTACCTTTGAAGGCATAAAGAATTTTGATTCATTTTCTGAATAGAGTACCTTGCAAGTGGCTTAAAATATTTTAGAGTGCTTTGCATCAAAAAGAACAAGTTGTCTTTTGCATACCTAGTTGCTTGAGTAGCTGCATTCTTAGGTTTTGAGTTTAATTTTGTACATTTAGACTTTATTTTTACCTTTTTTGCATTCGAAAGATTAAAAATTGCATTTGCACATGCATTCTAGATCAGAATTTTAAGACTTGCATTGAAAAGAAAAGATTTGTTTGGTGGTAAATATTTTATTTTTAGTACTCTATCTCTGTTATAACCACTCTCACACACCCACTACCTTTTTGACTAAGCAAGTAACCTTTAAAATGAAATCTAATAAAATATACTAGCAACATTTTATTTTCTAGGTTACACTACACCAACTAGTCTTGGTTAGGATCTTGGGTTTAAAACACCTTAAACCACCCAAGAGCACACATTACGCAAAAATCATAGTTCGACTATCACAGGTAAACCCACTTCATTCAAAGCTTGCCTGGGATCTATGCAGTAGGTCTTGTGAGATCAGATTGTTGGTAATACTCCTACTTTCTGTTTTGAGCATATACCAGGATTGGATCACGTTTGGGGACTCTTTTGAGTTTCGGGCTCAGTTACCCTGCCCACGCCTTCTGATTTGACCAGCGACTGTTCCCCCAGGAGTTTTCAGTGTTGTGGTATCCTTAGTATCTGACCATAGGTTCATACACAGGTGACAACGGAGGGTATATCTGCTGTACCTAGGACAGACGTGGGAGGAAATCCCTTGCAGGTCTTTGGGAGGACGGTTGGGTGATTCCAGCGCTTGCACCCTTAGTCATTGTATTATGGACCCCGGGTAACTGTTCTTCATCCTTCGTTGATCTGTTTTGGGCCCTCATCATCCCAGACTCTTCTCCAGAAGGCATTTGTTTGCCTGGTTTGATTTACCTAGGACCCTTTTTTAGTGGTGTGCTCTTTGTGCTACTTGTTTTAGTTTTCCTTAGAGAACTTCTTGTTCATTTGAGCAAGAAACTATGTCTAGCATTCCGGCGAGTGCCAATCAAGGTACCCTTATTCCGGGGGATCCTTGTGCTATTCCATTCATTGGAAACATTGGTGCTCCCTTAATGGCTACTTTGAATCTTCCTGGATTCACTATTGGGCTGTCGGTTTGGTTATTTTCCACTCCAAATTCCTTGCATGCTCCTGACGCTTCTTTTGTGAGCACCTCAAATCAAGAGCATCATAACCCTGATCCTCCCTTGCCAATAACATCTTCTCCTCCTCCTTCTACCTCATGTGGTGAAAGTAGCAATACTAGTAACCAGCAGTCTAAAAGGAATAGATGGAGGAAGAATGGGAAGAAGATTCCAAAACAAGGGGGAAGCAACCCGGACTCTATGATTCATGCTGGGGGCAAGCACCCTACGTCTACAAGTCATGTAGGGGGCACCTACCCAGCCTCTGGAGGTCATGCTGGGAGAAAACTTTTAGTCACTGAAAATCATAATGAAAGTTTGTCTTCAACCACTGTCAGTCATGTTGCGGACACATCATTGATCACTGCTAGTCATATTAATGACAAATCACCAATTCCTGCGAGTCATACTAGAGACACCATATCAGCCATTGCAAGTCATGCTGAGGGAGTTGACATTGTCGACAAACCAAACAAACAGAAGCTTAAGTTCCCTTGTAAGTTTTGCAAGGGAGATCACCTTACTTACTTCTGCCCTGTACTTCCAGAAAGTTCAAAAGTTTGATGCTTTTGAGCAACCAGCCTCTATGAGTCATGCTGGGGGTAAGCTGTCAGCCAATGCTAGTCATGTTGAGAGTACTGACATTGTAAAGGAGACTAAACCTATAGGAAGGAAACCAAAGTTCCCTTGTAAACTTTGTAAGGGAGATCACCTTACTCATCGATGCCCTTCCATTCTAGAGGCACGAAGAGTGTGGTCCATGTCTGAAGGAACCTCTATTCCTGAGTTGTCTATAGATTCCCTACAGTCATATCAACCTTTGGTTGATAAAGTGGTTGAACCAATGCAATATTTGGTCGACCCCACTCTTCCTTCGGAGACTGAAGTGATCGAATCGATGCAATCTTCAACCGATCCCATCAGTCCTTCGGAGATTGATGCACCTACTGCTGAAGTCTTCTGCATTACCAGTTTGGATATTCCTGAAAAAGGGGGCACTTCATCTATGTCATGTGAACCCCTACCAAGCCCTAGGATTGTTTCCTTTGATTGGAATAGTCTAGCTAAGCCTCGTCTTCCTTCTCTGACACCTTTCTAGATAAAGGTTGATATCGGGAACCATACGGTTGATCGATGCATTGTTGATGAAGGTGCTTCTGTTAGTATCTTATCCGCTTATGCTTGGAGAGATTTGGGTTTTCCTAATGTTATTCCAGCTGCTAATTGGCCGTTGACCTTTGATAGAAGATCTAGTGAACCGATCGGATTCCTCCGTCAGGCACTTTTTACTTTGGGTGGAAAAATAGTCTTAGTTGATTTTATGGTTTTAAAGGACCCTGTGGATTTTGATATGATCCTCGGGCGTGATTACGTTTAGGCTATGCATGTTGTGGTGTCTATGCTTTTTCGTGTGATGCATTTTCCTCATAATGAAAACATTGTCAGCATTGAACAACTTGCATTCATTGATCCTCCTTATTACTCAACTGTAGACCAGTCAGATCCCTTGTCATTAGGCACTACTATGTCACATGGGACTTCTGTGGCATATTGTTCCTTGAGTTCAACTGCTACTGAGAAGAAGTCTCTAAGTTCATGCTTACCTTCTCGGGACTTGGTCCCAGCTTTTGACCAAGTGACACCTCCATCTGAATGTTTAGATACGTGTTCTATCTAGGATGATATACTTCCTTCCAATGAAGTTTTCCTAGAGTCCATAGTACAGTTTGCCATTCATTTGGATGTTGATCCAGTCGCAGTTATGTCCAGCCCCAGTTTGACCTTAAGGTTTGATCTTCCTACTGTTGATTCTTTTGACTCTCCTATAGATCTACAAATCGGTGTTCCTGCTGAGTTTGATTATGCTTCTAGAATTTTCAACTCCCATGATGATGAACTTGTTTCTGCAGATTCCATCATGTCCTTCAACTTTGATCTTCATCCTGAAGTCGATCTTGTTGATTGTAAGTCCTCGGGCTTGGGTACCATAGAGTCTTCATTCGAAAACTATGCCTTGTTTATGCCTGTTGTTGATGATAGTGAAGTTGAAAGTATTTCTACCATAGTGACTTGTATCGGGTCTTTCTTTACATATGTTTTAGATATGATCTTGGTACTGATGTTTCTTGGAGACAGGATTCTTAGCTGGATGTATACTTGCTTACTGGTCCTTTTCGACACCTTGTGCGACCATGTCAGGTATATTCGGAACCTTGCATATAGGTTTAGGATTCCCCGCTGTTATGTTGCATTTGAACCTTTTTCCATCCGAATTTGCCATAGGGTCGAACTTGTTGGATATTGGTGTGTTAGCCATCTCTTTATGCATTGTGCACCAGTCTGACAACAAAGCCTGCCTAACATAGGCTCGGGAGCCTTTTTAGATTTACCATGACTTTGAGAAGAAGCCTCATATCTTTCTTCCTCATCTATTTCTGGCCATCCCTGATAAGGCTCTCATGTTTATGTTCAAGTTGTATGTGCATCTGTTATGATCTCGCTTGCGCTAATGAGCCTGATGTCGGCTTCCACGCTTTTAGCCCATTGTATAAGCCTCCATCTCTGATCTCATTTCCGCTAAGCCCTGTATCATTTTTCCCTCACAATTTGACACCTTTTAACTGGAGGAGACACACCCTGAGTGTACTTATCTTGCTCATGTTCCTTGCATTAGGCATAGCTTTGTTCCATGCGCTTGGAGCTAGTTTCGCATGTCCACTCATCTCCTCCCATTTCGAGCATTCTTCTTTTACTTCGAGCTCGTTAAAAATAGTAAGTAGGTTTCGATCATTCTTCTTCTACTTTGAGCTCGTTAAAAAATAGTAAGTAGGTTGTGAGCATTCTTCTTTTACTTCGAGCTCATTAAAAAACAGTAAGTAGGTTGCGAGCATTCTTCTTTTACTTCGAGATCGTTAAAAACAGTAAGTAGATTTCAAGAATTCTTCTTTTACTTCGAGCTCGTTAAAAACAGTAAGTAGATTATGAGTAGTCTTCCACCTTTCCTTTGAGCTCGTTAAAAACAGTAAGGAGGCTATGAGCATTTCTTTCATCTTCACTTCGAGCTCGTTAAAAACAGTAAGGAAGTTATGAGCATTTTCTGTATCTCCTTTGAGCTCGTTAAAAACAGTAAGGAGGGCATGAGTTTACTTTTTCGGACTCATTAAACCTTTACTGAAAAGATCCCTATGGAGTTCTTTTAAGCCCTTTTCAGACTCCTTAAATAGGAAAAGTTTGTCGAGCATAGTTGTCTTTTCGGGCTCGTTAAAAATACCTGAATCGACATCCACTTAGGTATAGAATTACCCCTTTTCCGGGACTTGGTGGATAATTTACGGAAAAGGTATACTCTAGGTATACTCTGGTATGAGCTAGAAGAGTTCTTCTTCCATTATTTTACACTTTTTCGGGGAAGGAGACTAACTTTACGAAAAAGGACCTTTGGAGTCATCTTTAGGGTTTTCAGACTCTCAAAATGTGAAAACACCAACCGAGCACATACCAATCCGGGCTCGATATAAAATCCATGGATAGGTGTATAGAGGACTGTTTAAGTTTTTCAACTCTATAGGCAAGAAAACACCGCCGAGCACAGACCAATCCGGGCTCGATATAAAATCCATGGATAGGTGTATGGAGTTTTCTTCTAGGTTTTTCAGACTCCTTAAATATGAAAATACCGTCGAGCATGCTTTAGTTCTTTGTCAAGCTCGTTAAAAAATGAAAAAGGAAAGGGAAGGGAAGAATGTTAAAATATCTTTCAATATGATGGAAGCAAGTCAACTATTTCCTTGAACAAAGCACCTGTTTTGAGTCTATCAAACAGGTTGGGTTCTAGTGTTGGCCTTAGGGTAAACTTGATCTTAGAGTTCTTATTCCTCCATTTGGTTAGTCTTCAAATCATATGGAGAATATGTTAATGTCTCCTACATTGCAGATTTGCATCATGGTCTCTTTGTGTTCAAAGCTACCTAAGTCACTCTTGTGTCGTGCTCATTATTCAAGGATATAACCTGTGTTAGCCATTCTGCAGTTGCCTTGACCTCATGTGTCGACCATTCCTTGGTGACAGTATGTTTCATCATGTGTTCAATCCTACTACAAATCAGCTCATACCTTTTGAGTGTCCCTCGTGTTGGATGATGGAGGATGCATTAAGGCCTCCCTTCCAACGGGCTTCTTCCCATCGACTTCAACTCATTGTACTCTAGGAATGAAGTTTAGAGTTTCGGTTAGTACCTTGGGGATTGTAGTCATTAGTGGAAGTTTCCCTCGCTATTGGATAGATGGGAATACATCAATGTCTCCTATCCGATGGATTCTTCAAGTTTTCGATGACAAGACCATCTATTCGCACTTGCTTGAATGTACTAGGTACCTTGGGGTCCATTTTCATTATTGGTGGACACCCTCGCGTTTGTTAACGGTATACATCAATGACCGGTAATCAAACGATACCTCCCATGTTCGACATCAACTCATTTATTCACATGGATAGGTTTGTACCTGGGGTTGTTTTTGGATGAAGACCTTGGGATCCTCGATAGCATCACCTCATTTATGTTATCGCCCAAGTTGTGCAAGACTGAGCCACACTCTTTTTGGGCTCTTGATGAGACATATATCTAGCTTGTTCTCTATGGCTATGTTCTCCAGTTTTGACATAGATCCACCTTGTATTTATGTGGCTATGTTTACACTTATGTTCCTCATGGATCCACGCTTGTATTTTAGTGGCCATGATATATGCATCAGTATTTGGATCATTATTGTATCCTCTTGGAGGTCATGTTCCACCATTTGAACATGGACAGTTACCCCAAGGATAAGTTTGTCTGACATTGCCTTCGCTTTCAGGTACTTCATTTGAGCTTATGATTCTTGGTTTCTCTGTTCCTCCATGATTTAACTCTTTGTTATTTATAATGTATTTCAGCCATCGTTTCTCGCACTCCCTCTGACCTCATACATTAGGGGGCATCTGTTATAGCTTGAAATGACACCTCTCCGTCCGTGACGACACTTGCTTCCCTTGGTCGCATGACGACGCTTCTTGAGATCAAGTTCAGTCACACAACAAGACATCTGTGGATGGAGGAGTCATTTGGGACACTAAAAATGGTTGAAATTACCTCATTCTTGACCCATTTGATGTATATGACCCTTAGGAACATTTTTCCAGACCAAACCATCTCCTGAAAATGAGCAGAAAAGCCTGTTTTTGGCCATTTTTTAACATGAGCGCTGGTACACAGGCATGATAGTAACGTGTATACCCTACTGAGCGTGACTCCACTGTTGAAATAGTAGCTCTCAACTCCATATGTACGCTACTTTGTCTATTGTAGAGTAGCGTACACCCCTGTTTTGGTCAAAATCTCGAAATTCGAGTAAGTTAAGTTGGTTGGGAAACCTCTTGAGCGGTTATAACTTCTTTTCCTCTTCTTCACTGACTATATAAGGAGGGTAGAAGGGCCATGTGAGAGGACTAAGCCCAATCACAAATTTATGCTGGAGGAATGGAGACCCTCATCCCCCTCTCTTTTGCTTTAGTTTTGGTAAACCCTAGCACAGTTGATTAGAGGCTGGAATCCTTGGAGAACGGAAGTAGGAGACCTTGAATCTAGGTTTCGTGAAGTGCCAAGTTTGAAAGAAGGTATTTAACTTTATGTACTTGCTTTCATTCATCAATAAAGATCAGACATTCTTCTCTTTCCAAATATGACCTATTAATGTGTCTCTGATTTGATTACTGTTTAATTATAGTTTGATGTCTTGTTATGTCATGGATATCAGTATTGTATATGTAGTCAAATGTGTTTGAGAAAGGTATCAAGTTGTTTTGCAGGTCTGGGCATTGCGACACTGGATAAGCATTGAAGAGCGAGGGAGGCAAAGCTAGGATTGACCTTCTGAATGAGGTGCCTACATCTCTAAACCCTAATCTCTTCATTTATTTGTTGTACTCGCAGAATGTTTGTAAGTCTATCTTTATCACCGTAAGTTGGTAGTTTCTCCCCTGAACTATAGGTGCATTTTCCCCACAACATATACCCTGTTTGATACAAAGCTTGTAATTTTTTACAGACTTTCATTATTTAGTAAAGTTAATTTCAGATCTACTTTTATCTATTGATCAAGTTTCTTTGATGAATGTTGATTGTAACTCCAGATTGCTTATCTAATGTTGTTTAAATCTTTTTGCAATTTATTAAGCATAGTGATCTATAGTTTTGGTTTATCTCTGCTAATGATCTATGTGTTCATGAAGTTTTAAGAGAGTTTATTTAATTAAAACTTTTATCGATTTTTGAAAATGGTTTTCTCAGTAAATTATAATTGATGTTAATTTTTCAATTAACATATCAGTTATAGGTTAAATATTGAATGCATATAACCCTCAATTTGCCATTGGTTAATTTTAATTAATTAATTGTAACTTGAGCAGTTAAGTCATTGATCTCTTTCACATTTATGTTTAATTGATGAATGTGCTTATCTATTTCCATATCAAGTTGACCTGCACTTATCTCAAGACACTTTCTTAGAGTAGATATAACTTAGTTTAGATTCTTTTAAGTAGATTTGTGTTTACAGATTTTACACACTTTGTTTTTCTTCAAAGGAAAATTGATCCCTAGGATCAAAACTTACCAACTCATAGAGTGCCAACGGAAGCCGAATATCCGTGGGAGATTACTATACCAAACAGGTTTGGGATAGAACTGTCCTTGCGTAGGATCTTTTGAATCCTTTCAGTATGGGTTTTCACCCTTTGTTGCGAGCCTTGGAACCCATTCCAGCACCTTGCACCTACCCTACACACTCGAGGCCTCAACAAATGGCGCTAGAAGGAGGGCCAGTAGTAAACTATGCCTAAATAGAATACTCATAAACCTCCTCCAACAAGAACATAATCGGTTGTCACTCATAGTCAATCACATGCTTCTACTTCTAAACAACAAACAGTCTCACAACCTATTGTAATTCCTTGTACACTTGTATCTCAACAGGAAAATAGAAGGGAAATCATTATTATATCACCTACTGGAGGACCCCTTTAAATTGAACAAATACTGAAGAGTTCTAATGATAGTGTAGCTAGAGTACAACAAAGAATTACTAACCTACGAGGTAGAGGACTAGCAGTAATTTGACCAAACACTACTTTCCAGACTGATAACCGAGAAGTTCAACAGACAGCTGACCAAAACATTGAGACTCAGAACACTGAGAATCAACATACACCTGATCATCCAAGATCCCCTGAGTATAACCTTGATTCTCTCTTTGAGGAAGTCCCACAAGATCAACCTAACGTTGGATTTGGTGGACCACCACCTTCTCCTTTTTCATCATCCTCCTCCTCGTCTGAAAGTGAACATTCTTCTAGCTCTTCATCTGAAGAAGAGGAAGAACAACCAATGGCTAGAGAAGGCCAAAACAGACCTTGGCTTGACCAAGATGCTCTGTTCATACTTGGAGGTCAACATAGATTTCCTAAAAACCCTGAGAAATGGCTTCCTAAGTTCAATCCGGATGATAAATCACCTACATTAGATCATATCAAAACATTTATGCTGACCATTAGAATTAGGAGTGTTTTCCATGAAGATGTGGTTTGCAGATTGTTCCCTTATACTTTTGAAGGAAAGGCATCCACATGGTACTTTGCCTTAGAAGCGAGATCCATAACTTCTTGGGATGAGTTTGAAAGATTGTTTATCCAAAATTTTGGGGATGATAAAACTCCACAAGATTTAGTCTTAGAATTTTCTTCTATGAAGATGAGAGGTAAAGAAAGGGTCAAAGATTATAATCAGAGATTTTCTTATCTGAAAAATAGGATCCCTGCCACTCTTCTTCCTGCAGAAGAATTGTTGGTTTCCTATTATGAAAAAGGTCTATCTGTTCCTATTGCAATGTGGGTTAAAAGAGCACTTAAAGACAACTTGTTTGAGGCTTATGCTAAAGCCATTCAGGTTGAAAAGGATATAATCCAGATGCTTTAGAAGAACAACCTTCCACATCTAGAAAGAAAGCTGATAATGCTCCCAAACCCACTACCCAAAACAACGATGCCTTTGAAATGACAGATATTAAGAAGTTTCTCTAGAAAATGTCAAATGAGATGGTTGATTTAAAAACAAAAATAATGAGAATCAAAATAACAACATAGGTTTTGCAAGACCACCTTTCAAGAGACCTTATCAACCTCCCCAAAATCCACCACCTCCTAATCCTAATGAAGGGCTAACATTTGAAGAAATTTATTCTATCTTCAAAGCTTTGGCCACATAATCACAAAATGCCCCTGAACCTTCTGAAGATCAAACAAACCAAGATCCACAGTTACCAGAACAAGGAGAAGAAGAAGAGGATCCACAGATTAATATTGTAAGCTATTTTTCTGAACTCCCAATGAATGAAGAAGAAGAAGAACCTGAAATTGTGTTCAATGTTCAACATCCTTACAATACTAGATCAAGACCACAACCCGCTTAGGAACCTTCATCTTCAACAACACCTCCCAACAAAAGCAAAACTGTTCCTCAAAAGGATACAGTCATTCCTGAAATGGAGTACAGTTTGGCTGAAAATTTGAAAATAGTTAAAGTAAATATTTCTTTGTTTGAACTTTTGAAAATCCCTTCTATGAGGGATTCTTTACCTAAAAGTATTATAATCAAACAACCAAGGGAATCACAAAACAATAACTTAGACTCTTTTACCAAACCAGAAGATCATAAATCTCGAAGCAAGAGGACACCTCCTTTCTTGCTTACCTTTGAAATATTCAACAGAAATGTACACAATTGCATGATAAACTCTGGTGCTTCTTCCAATGTAATGCCCTTGTCTGTCTACAGAAAATTAAACGCCACTTGGGAACCCTATCCTACTCAGATTGTCCAACTTGACAGATCTAAAGTAAGAGTAGTGGGGATATTGATAAATGTGTTGTTGACATTATCTGCTGATCCTTGGATTCACCAGACCATTGATATTGTTGTAGCTGATATCCCTGAAGCCTATGGAATGTGGCTGAGCAGAGATTGGTCAGAGAAGCTCAAGGGATACTTTGCCACTGATTGGTCTCACCTATGGCTACCCTACAATGGACAACCAAACAAGATTAAGATCAGTAGGGAACCATTTATGAAGCAAACAGTCACTGACCTTAATGATTCAAGTGAACCTGCTTGTTATTTCAGTTCACATATTGAGAATTTCACATTTGATACCTTTTTGGGGGATTTTCTAGTTGATTCTTCACCAGATGAGAATGTACAAAATGAGTCACAGATTACCAATGTTACTTCTATACCATTCTCTGGGACTATTGTACATAATGTGTATAATGTTAATACAAATTTTAGGATAGATCCTATTGCATGGACTTTATTCTTGCATGGACTTTATTCTTTGATGGCTCCAGATCCAAGGATGGAGCTGGTGAAGATTGTGTCCTTATTGATCCAAAAGGGACTAAAACCATGATTGCTTGTAGACTTGAATTTGAATGTACAAATAATGTAGTTGAATATGAGGCTCTAGTGCAGGGACTCAAAAAGACTATTGATATTGGTGCACAAGTGATAGAATGTTTTGGAGATTATGAAATCATAGTTAAACAGGTAAGAAATAAGATACATTGTTTGTCTCCACGTTTAACTAATTATCAAAAAATGGTTTGATATATCACCAATTCTTTCATTGCATTAAACATCAAGTATGTCCCTAGGTCATAGAGCTTTGATGTTGAACTTTTAGCAAATACTGCATCTAGGCTGATTCCAATAGAAGGCTTGTCACCTAAAACTTTTTCAATAGAACTTATGTATAGGCCTTCCATCCCTGATAATGTAACAAGCTAGAAAGTGTTTGATGATGATCAACAAATCCTAGACTTTCTCTCAGCTCAAGATACCTTTCAAGACATGGCAATAGATGAGGCTGAACATGAAAAATCTATGTCTGATCCTTCCAACATTATCCCAAAATCAATAATCAACCTAGAAAAGTTATATGACCTACAAGATAAGTTTAAACACAAGACCAACTGTAAGACACAGCGTTCATATTTGAACTATGAGATAGTCAACCTTGGTACTGAAAAAAATCCCCGATTTATCAACCTTTGATTTGACTGCTCTGTCGAAGAAAGGAGAGCTTTCATCAAATTTTGTAAAGAGTACAAAGATGTTTTTGCATGGACCTATGACAAACTAAAAACCTTTGATACCAGCATTATGCATCATAACATACCGATGAAGCTAGAAGTGAAACCTTACCAACATAAACTGAGAAAGATGCATCCTAGTTTGGAACCCTCTGTAAAAAAGGAACTTGAGAAATTGCTAGCAGCTAGAATCATATTCCTTGTCAGACACACACAATGGATAGAAAATCTAGTACCTGTTCGAAAAAAGAATGGGGAAATTAGACTTTGTGTCAATTTCAAAAATTTGAACAGAGCTTCCGAAAAGTATAACTACCCTGTTCCTCCCATGGAACAGATTCTACAAAAGGTAGCTGGGTCAGAGATGTTCTCTCTCCTGGATTATTTCTCAAGGTACAACCAAGTCATGGTTTCCCCTGATGACCAACTGGAAACAACTTTGAGAACCCCCTGGGGTACCTTCTCCTACAGGCGAATGCCCTTCGGAATGATAAATGCAGGAGCCACATTCCAGAGAGCTATGGATATAGCTTGCATAGGTTTGATGCATAATTCTGTCGTAGTATATAGCTTTCAGAGGTTTGAAAATTTTAAATTTAATGTGGGAGTGATGTTAATTTATCGCTCAGTCTCAACGTTTGCTTTATAATTTTTTTACAACTTAACATTTTATATTGGAAATGATTCTTGTGCTTCTGTAATAATTATTTTGTATAATGCTGGATCAAACCATTTTCATTGTGCTTACTAACATCATCGATGTAATGTTCAATATTTTTGAAATCGGGATTCTGATGATGAGTGACCTGTCTACCATGTTCCGTTGCACCCCAGTACAATGTCAAATCAAGAGAAGGCTAAAAAAAGAGCACAACTTGGAGAGGAATCATACCAAGCATGGTTGAATCAACCACCTATTCAATTTTCACTGTGTCCATACTCACCAATTAGGAATGCCTACAGTAATAATAGTTCTTCACATGTTGGCAATGGAGGCAATGAAGTAGAGGTTGGTATGGATGAGTTATTACAACAAATGAGTGCCATGGATGCAAGTTGTTACATACATTCCAAGATAATGAGATAGGGGATGATGCTCATATCACTGAAGCATTCTTTGAAATCCTTAAATTTGCTTCCAAAACCCCTCTCTTCGGACCTGTTCAGTCAAAGTCTACACAGTTGGGGACAAAAATGTTACTATACAACTTGAAAGTAATGTATGTTATGTCAGATGCGTGTTTCTTAACACTTTTGAGGTAAGTGACGATCAACTACCTTATATTTTGAGTAATCTTGTCACATAATTAACATTGAAAATTGTTTATTTTATGAACGTTAAATGACATGGTACATTTTATATTGCCTACTAAATGCACGCTATTCAAAGAAAAAGTACTTCCGAGTGATAATGTCTTTCCTGACAACTGTGAAGAGGCAAAGAAAATGTTGAAAATGTTCTGTGTTTAGTACATATCATATCATTTGTGTCCCAATGATTTTATTCTATATAGAGGCAAATATGCAGACAAAGAGATATGTACAAATAATCAAAAGACAAAGCTAAAGCGCACAGTCCTCCTCATAAGATATTGAGGAACATGCCTATAATCCCAACGATTCGAAGGCTCTTTTGTTGCAAAGAATTAGCTATGCTGTAGGGATGGCATGCAACACACTAAAGTGAGGAAAGAGTTATGTAAATCCCAACAGATTCAATAGCCATGAATCATATAGAGCAATATACATGGCCCTATAAATTCAAGGATGAAGTACGCATCCTCTAATTGAGCATAACCATTGATGGCGCCAACCCATTTTCTCAACCAAAAACCACCTATACTATTTGGCCTATGGTAGTGGTCAATAATAATAACCCCCCATGGTTGTCCATGAAGAATGAACATCTTATGTTGGCTCTTATATTCCCTGGTATAAGACAAGTGAAGAATATGGATGTTTACCTACAACCATTGATTGATGAGTTGAAGGAATTATGGGAAAAGATACAGGTATATGATGTATAGCGACCCATCCCATAAGAGAGAAGTTTTACATTGTATGGAATATGTGCATACACCACACATGATTATTCAAGGTTAGGAGTTTGCTCAGGTACATATGTTGTTTGATTTGTTTATATTCAACGCAATATTTTTTGGCATATTTAATTCGGTGCGACTGTCTTGATATTCAACACTAACCACGTGTAATATCCCTCAGTTTGACCCTTAGGATATTTTGGTTGTAATGTAAATATTGTATGCATGTGATGTATGATTCCTAGCATGGAGCTCAAGGCCAAGGCTCATGAGTGAATGCTCGGCCTTGAAGAGGCAAGCATTTGGTATTATGGTAACCATGTGCTAGTAAGCCATGTAAAATGTAAATGATGTAAATAATACCATGTAAATAAAAATACCAAGGGTTGGCTATGGCTGCAACTAAATGAGGGGGAACTATGTATCCACTAGGGAGAGGTGAGGGTGTGTGGAATGGCACCCTAGACTACTATATGCCACCTAGATAACCCCTTTGACTGTCCTAGATGCCATTGCATGTTGTTTTAAGGAGGTGGGTGAAGAGCATTGTTCATGAGGTCGATGGAGTATGGGACAACCTTAAAATCCATAAGGAAGGGTATGGGGATCTTCCTTGCTTGTCCCATAAGCCACCCTACATCGTGGAGGACGCATTCCTCATTCTTGAACCTTGGTTAAGCATAAAAGCAGGAGTTGAACCCTTACGGGTGCTAGCATACCGAGCAGAGAGGAAGAAAACTAGGAATCATGATCCTAAGTAAGGCTGCGAATTATAGAGCCAAAGATGCACAAAGAATTGCGTGGGAAAGGAAAATCATGGATAGGATCCACAGACCCAAACCTTGGTGTGTTTTGGAGAGATTTAGACACCCGAAATCCTAGGAAACCTGTGAGAAAACCCAGATCTGTTAGCCCGAAATTGTAGGCACGGGACAGAGCTTCGGCCACAATGTGAAGGAAGATCCGAGGGCACCATAATACCAAACACTTGCCTCTTCAAGGCCGAGCATTCACTAGCGAGCCTTGGCCTTGAGCTAGTAAGCCATGGAAAATGTAAATGATGTAAATAATACCATGTAAATAAAAATACCAAGGGTTGGCTATGGCTGCAACTAAATGAGGGGGAACTATGTATCCACTAGGGAGAGGTGAGGGGATGTGGAATGGAACCCTAGACTGCTATATGCCACCTAGGGAACCCATTTGACTGTCCTAGCTACCATTGAATTCTGTTGTAAGGAGGTGGGTGAAGAGCACTGTTCATGAGGTTGATGGAGTATGGGACAACCCTGAAATCCATAAGGAAGGGTATGGGGATCTTCCTTGCTTGTCCCATAATCCACCCTACCTCATGGAGGACGCATTCCTCATTCTCAGACCTTGGTTGAGCATAGAAGTAGGAGTTGAACCCTTACAGGAGCTAGCATATCAAACAGAGAGGAAGAAAACCAAGAATCGCGATCCTAAGTAAGGCTGCGAATTACAGAGCCAAAGATGCACAAAGAATTGCGTGGGAAAGGAAAACCATGGTTATGATCCATAGACCCAAACCTTGGTGCGTTTTGGAGATATTTAGATGCCCGAACTCCTTAGGAAACCCATGAGAAAACCTAGATCTGTTAGCCCTAAATTGTAGGTGCGAGACAGAGCTTCGGCCGCAACGTGAAGGAAGATCTGAGGGCCGATCGCAGTGGGAAGAAGCCAAGAGGTTTTAGATTTCCTGGTAGATGTTATACCTCCATATTCCACAGTGTCGCATCTCCACCACAAAAAGAGTTGACGACACTTCCCCTACTGCTTGAACCAGCCAGAAGATGAGTAATCCTTGAAGGTAAATCCACCCTGTCAAGAATTAACCCAGCTAAGACTTTATTTACCCTAAGTACTACATTTTGCTCTGTCTTAGGAGCGCGGTAGTCCACACTACCGCGCTATGCTTCATCCCTACCACGCGGTACTACCGCGTTATGCTCATATTACTAGGCACGGTACTCTTTTTATATCCTTTTTGCCATGGCTTGTGGGATTTTGGATTTTCGAGAGATATTGGAGGATTGGGATCTCTGATTCGATCCTAACTCATTTTCTGTGATTAGAAACCCTGATCCACTAAGTTCTCCCAAGATCCACCCATCTCTCTTGTTGGTTAACCCTACCATACACTATAAAAGAGAGGTATTCCATGGGAAAGGGGGAGGACTCTTAGAAGTACCAAACTTATGATCTTGCAGCCTTGTGGAGATAGCTAGAGGAGGAAGCACTTGGAGCTGGAGGATTGGCTTGGACATCAAGCAACCTTTGTAAGCATTCTTCAAGTTTGTAATAAAGATAATTTGTCTTGTTTTTCCCATTTTATGTGTATTGTACAAGTCTTTAGCATGGAATGTATCTAATCTAGATTTGAATCTAATCTTTACTTCAAGGTATTTGGAAGCTTGTATGCTTGTTCTTTGTTTGATTTCAATAGGTTCTACATTGGAGCTTTTGGATCAAGAGCTAGAAGCGGGACAAACGTCAGAATGAAAGGTGAGTCATATCTTTCATTGTTTCTGAATGCATGTAATCTTGTTGTGAAAGTTAGTTCAGGAATTTCAAGGTAGCATTTGTTTTGTTTTGTTCTTACCTTAGAGTCAGTCAGGAATCTGCTTTAAGTTAAGAGAATTTGGACTTATCCGTAGGGAAAAATTCTACCAACAAGAATGGCGACTCCGCTAGTTTGAATTATGTTTGATTGATTCAGTTCACTGTCATCCATATTTTGATTGTGATTTGTTTTATTGCTCTTCAAAACAGTCTTGAATTTTGGTCTTTTTTGACCTTTATTCACCCCTCCTCTCTGTATTTTTTCTCCTTGTCTGATCACTGAGTCCCCTGGGTTTGTAGCAACCTTGAAAATTTCATCTTCCTTTTCAAAAGTTGCGCTTTTTCACACTTTGCCACAGTACCGCGCCCTTTGCATTGACTACAGCGCGGTAGTACCGCGTCTCCTCAGTTAGTACCAGAGTGGTAGTTTAGCAGTACCGCGCTATAGCCTCATTCTGCCACGCGGTAGTGTCTGCATACTGTAAAAAAAAAAAAATCTCTGCTTGGTTTCCTGAGTCTCTCTCTGCCTTAGGTAGTGTTTGTTGTTCCCTGTTACCATTCTGTTCATTTTACAGTCTGTGTGGTGTGCTTATTGCTTGTTTGTGAGCTTGATTGTTGTGTGAATTAGTGGCATTTTTGGCACATAGGGTCACCCCTTTACTTTGAGTGCATTGGTTTGATCTTCCCATCACAGCCAGACCATCACCACTGTTCTCTGTTACTGAATTGTGTAGTTGTCATAGTCACAGTGTTTCCAGTATTACTATTAAAATTTATCTTGAGAGATATCATTGGAAAACAACTGTGTTATTTTGATTAACATGGTCTAGTAGCATCGTTGTGCATGAGGAAGTAAAAAATTGAAATTTGCCACAGAAATTCTCATATTTGAAGCATTTTAGTTGTAGGATCAATGAATTAAAAAGAGTGTTTATTTCAGTTTGGCTCTATTTACAAAAAGAAAACAAAAAATCTTTTGCTTTGTTTTTTTGCTTGTGAAAATCATGCATTTATGATCGAAGAACTCTCTCTCTTCTATAGCTAGATTTCATCGAAGACAAAGGCTTATTTTGATTCATTCTCATTTGCATGGTTTGGGTCATCATAACACCATCAAGTTTCACGTCCATTTACCCAATTGAGTAAGACAACCACTAAAATTAATCTCCCTAATTAAACCAACATTAACCTCACTTGAGGAAATCAAAAGAATTTGGTATTTAGGTAGGACACCGGGGATAGGCATCAAAATAATTCCCCCTTGTCATTTTCATCTGAGACATAGTTGTTGTCTTCTAGGGAACTAAAATCCTCTAGTATTTATTGACACGGTCACAGCCAGTTTGTGGAGGGGCCTCCTGACTGTTTTTAACTTTTAGGGGTTAAACGGCCGCGAGATTGAGAACCAGACGAACTCTGTAGAATGCCACACTCCACTTAGCCCTAAGGCAACATCGATCATTGTCTTCCTTGTAATTCATAGTAATGCAAGGGTGATAAGGAAGAAGCACCCAAAACCTTTTCCAATGTGTCATGAACGAGGTAGCTTAGTGACTTTTCTACTAGGGCTCTTTTACCTAGGATCCCTTTCGGTAGAGGGATATCCTTCTCATATCGGTCTCCCACGTTGTATTGTTCGACTTGGATTTCATCACCTTGCGAAGGATACAGCTTGTTGAGGTCTCCAGCTCTTAGTTAGGAGTTTGCTTGTTATCTCATCTTTTTAGAGGGTCATTTTTCTTTTTAGGGACTGCTTGTTGGCATTCTGGCCATTCTTTTTATCAACTCACTTATTGAGACACCGGTCTCAGTATAGATTTTAGAGCTTGCTTTTTTGGCCTGCGAGCCTTGCTTTTTCTAGCTCCTCTTCTGCACACTCGGCTGCATTAGAGTTTTGAGTTCTTTGTTACGAAACTGCCCCCGATTTTCATTTTCCTGTCATCATGTCAGAACAACCACGAAGATCATGATGAGTACAGGGAAAAATCCCTCCACCACCGCCACCACCATGGACCTCCGGTCCACCTGCATCACGCATTCCCGCTCCTCCTGGCCGCGGTGCTGGTCGAGGGAACATTCCACCGCCGATACATACTACATCATCAGTTCCGCCTGTAACTGTTACTCACAGCACAGTCTCAGAATCTCTTGTAGCTTTTGCAACTACTAGCATGTCTGAGATTTCCACTGTCACTTCACCCACTGTTATTCCAGATATATCTACCACAGTGGACACCCTCACAGCGGCTGAATCTAGTACAGCCCAAAATACTAGACCAGAGGTCATCCTCCTACCTGATGTCAACACCTCCCGTCCATCAGACACTTTTCACGATGACACAGACGGATCTGTTGGCACCACCGAAGGGTCTGACTAGGATATACCTGGCTTGATTTCAGTCCCAGGCGGGTACGTCGAAGTTATTGAAGACACTCGACTTCCTGACACACATTTTGAACCTGATTATGGCTTCATCACTTCCCAGGCAGAGCTTCCACCTGTCATCACTACGTCACCCAGTGTTCATCCCCAGGAAACCATTTCTTCTAGCAACATACCTCGCACTATATCTCTCCCCAACCTCCCTTCGGGACATGAAATCATGGCTTCCATCCAGTCTAGTATGGTTAGTCTAGCAAATTCCCCGTTAGCATCGGCATGGTTTAAACATGACACAGAGCAAATGCTCTCGACAGCCTCTAGATATCCCCCCGTTACTCGTCCTTCTAACTATCGGGATCCCAACATCCCGTCTAACACAGAGTTTCGTCACTCCTATGCAGACGGCTCTGGACCTTCGGACGTTACTATACCTAGGTTCCTGCCGGATCCCCAAAACCCTTTTCAGGACATGAACTCGGACCCAATTTTCAATGGTCCTCCTATCATTGAACACGCTATGGACGATGCTGATACCCCTGGTTTAAACTCCCCACATTTGCTGCCATCACCTATTTTTGGCGCACATTCTATGAGGGATAACCCAGTTTTTTCTCCGTCCTCACCTGTTAGATATGGAAGAACCCCTCCGCAAATCGGTACTTTTGGCGCCGTTGGCCAATCCACACTATCATATTTGGCTAGCGGCGGAAGAACACCAAGTCATACTGCTGGATCTTCCATTTTGACCGGAGGATCACCTTCGGCCACTATTTACACTATCTCAGGAGGTGGACAACCGGCTGCAGTGGTCCCCAACTCCAACATCCAAACTCCCCCTGGTGGGCCATCAACCCAACCAGCTGGAGGACAACCCTTTGTTGGGAACCCCGTTCCTAGTCAACAACCTCCTCCGGTAGGGCCATCCAACCCATCTGCTGGAGGACAACCCATTGGCTCCATCCAACAACCCGCCCAACCAGCAGCATCTGCTCAGTATGGTATGTACAACACACCTGGCAGTGGGAAACCTTATTCTGATATTCCAACCGGGCCTCACCCTCATCATCCCCCGTCAGGTATGCTTCCTTCTTGGGAATCTCAAATCCCACAGAGTGGGTGGTACTCACTATTTGGAAACTGGAACCAAGCTGGGGGGAAATCTCAGATTCCCCCCAACTTGAATTCTGGCTTCCCTTACCCTTCAGCTGCTACAACTCCATGGAACCCATCCCTTCAATTTTCACACGCTCCTCAAGCAGGAACGAGCCTTCCATGGACACCACCGTCACAGCCAATCCCCAACCCTGCTATGGGAAACCCTCCACTTACTCAGTTTAGTGGTAACATTCCTGGAACACAACAATTCCAAGGAACTTTTCCCCAACCAGGAGCAGCAACCATTCCTGGGTTTCAGCAACCCCAGGGTACCATACCCACTCAGCAGAACATCCACCAACCGGTTAACCAGATGGCTTATTACCCACAAAACTTCCAGCAGTACCCCCCGGGAAACACATATGGGTATAACACACAACAGTATGCTATGCAGGCCCCCCCAGGTTTCTCTGCACCGCACGGTTATTACTCATACCTGCAGACTAATCGTCAACTTCCCTTTTTGGCCACGCTTGACTTACCTGATTTGTCAAGGCTAATTAACGATCCTATATGGCATGAACCTCACTAGCCACCCATTCCATCCAAAATTCCATCGGACATTCCTAAGTTCGATGCTAAGCCCAGGGAAGACCCCAAGAACCACGTGATGACCTTCCATCTTTGGTGTTCATCCAACTCCTTGATGGACGATTCCATTCAACTACGGCTCTTCCAACGTACGCTTACCAGCACGGCAGCAAAATGGTACATCGAGCTGCCACAACACTCTTTCCGTGATTTCAACACCTTGGCTATGCAGTTTCTAACCCATTTCCAGCTCCCCATCCAGTATGAGACTAGAACAGAACTGTTAACCTCACTGCGTCAAACCACTTTTACGCACATTTCGGATCACATCCATGAGTGGCGACGACGCCGTAGGCTAATTAAGGCACCCATTCCGGATCAGCTACTCGCTGATTGGTTCACGAAATCCTTTTTTCCTCCCATAGCCAGAGATATCGCTATGCGTGGGCCGGTCACAGAAGAACAAGCCATCTCGGTAGCTCAGTACATGGATTTGGTATACACCCAATCCGACACGTTACACGAACTTCTTCCCCATGCCACCCGCGTTACCACTGATCCAACCAAACCTACCACTGAACCTCCCATTGATGGTATTGTCGGTTCAGTCAAGACCTAGCCTACTACCAACTCGATGGGACAACAAGCTTCTGCTTCCCTCGCTTTACCCCAGGCTGCTTAAAAAGCTATTACTTCTCCTGTTATTTCCTCCGAAGTGAACGCAGTTCAATCTGCGTCACAACCATCCGGGGGAAAGAAGAAAAAAAATCGTGGTAAACCCAAGAAAAACCAATAGGAGAACCCCAAGCCACAACCCACCCACAATGACCAGAAACCACGTCGAAAGGCTAAGTTTCCCTACCTAATTTGTCAAGACGATCACTACACACGTGACTGTCCCTACAAGGACGAAGTCAACAAATTTGTTAAAGGATCCTCTCACCCAACAGTGTTAACTGACCCTTTCCCTCAACAGCAATAGTAGATGGTTGCCCAAGAAACCCCACAAGGGGGCAACCCAACCAATCCAACCTACGGAGGGACGTCCACAAACCACGAAATCCTGATGACAAGTAATGAAGAGATTCATATAACCACTCGTTCAAAGACGTATGAAAATCCTCCAAGTTCAAACAAACAATCGGAGATAGCCAAAGGAAAATCTCCCGTTGAAGATCCGACTCCTATTCCCCCCCCTACCGGCCATCTCCATATCGAGAGACTACTTACAGATATAGTGCTACGCCCACCCAAAGGCACCATACGAAAGGCGACATTTAATCCCAATGCTCGAGCTGCCCAAAATTACAATATTGTTGAGGATCTAGCTCAAGCACCTTGCGCCATGTCGACTCTCGAGGTTCTCCAACACTGCCCCACGCAGCGTAGAACCCTACTTTCAGCACTGGGGGCAATGGACCCAGATACTTCAAACTCAATTATGTTTAACTTGGAGCATGCCAAACCTCGACTTTCTCACTAGTTAGCCTTTCAGGTTCATACAAAATCCATGGAAATAGCATCCATCGCACTGTGTTAGATGAAGGTGCTTGCACATCGATCATGTCTTTGAATTGCTGGAGAGCCTTAAGCTCACCTGAAGTCACGTCTTCTCCCACTACTCTCAGGGCGTTTGATGGACACGGTTTTCAACCTTATGGACTCATTCCCTCAATTGGTGTTGAACTGGGGGGAAAAACAGTATCCGTACACATTTAAGTCATAGATGCACCATTGGATTACAATCTCCTACTTGGACGGAACTGGTTTTACGCCATGAGTGCCATAGCATCTACAGTCTTCCGGATTGTGCAATTTCCTAATGAAGGGAAAATTGTCACTATTGATCAACTTGATTACTGTATCCCAGACTCCCATCCAAACTCCGCCAACACCGTCCCATTATTGGATCAACCTCAGTACTGGTTCCAAGACATTGGTGTTGGTCTCATGAAGGATTCATCCCTTATCGGAGTTTTTCAAGAGCTGGGAACCCATGTTCAACTAGTCAACATGATTTCATTGAATGTCACCCCTTCCAATGATTCATGGGTGATTCTGAGTCCCTCTCAGATTGAAGACTATGGAACTCTATGCCTTTGAAAATAAACCTCGCAGCATATGAAGCGATCCAATCAGCCACCGATTGGGTCGACTGTCCTACCCATCATTCCGTGGCACAGCTCTCGTCTGAGACTCATTCATACCCACCACCTATCGATTCTCTCAACTTGATTTTTCCCACTGACGAATCAATTATGGAGGTTATGTGCGGTGATGAGCCACCATGGGGAGATTTTCATCATCTATCTTCATTCCCCACCATTCAGACGCTTGAGCCTGACACAAAACCCAGTACTTCACTTGGGATGTTCCAAACCAAGTTCCCCACTTCCCTCGACGAGATATTTTTCGAAGGAAACTTGGCTAACCTTATGGCAACCACTCCCATTGATATTTCAGTGAAGCTTGGTATCATGGAAAACATACATATCGGCAAAACATGTACTCCCCTCGAAATGGAGTTCTATAGTGCCTACTTCAAAACTTTTCACGATGTTTTTGCTTGGAGTTATGAAGAAATGCTAGGAATTGACCCCTCAATTGTGGTCCATGAAATTCCAACATTCCTTGGCACCCGACCTGTTTGGCAGAAACTTCAGCCCATCCATCCTCGTAAGGCAGCTGCTATTAAAGCAGAAGTTGAAAAACTTTTGCGTGCTGGTTTTATCTATCCTGTCCCATTGACAGAATGGGTATCCAACATCGTTCCCGTAGCTAAGAAACAAGGAACGATTAGAGTCTATGTCAATTACCGTGACTTGAACAAGGCTTGTCCAAAGGACAACTACCCAACTCCGTTCATCGACCAGATCATCGATAACTATGCTAGGAGTGTCATCTTCTCATTTATGGATGGCTTTTCTGGCTATAATCAGATCGATATCCTCCCAGCCGACCAGCACAAAACAACCTTTATTTTCCCTTGGGGGATTTTCGCATATCGAAAGCTACCTTTTGGCCTTAAAAATGCCGGGGCAACTTTCCAACGGGCAATGTCCTACGCATTTCACGACATCAAACATATTGTAGAACCATATCTTGATGACCTTCCCACTCACTCTCGGACCCAAGAAGACCATCCTGACCACTTAAGTGCCATTTTCGAAAGGTGTCGTCGCTACAATATACGTTTGAATCCGCATAAGTGCGTCTTTTGTGTAGAAGCTGGAAAACTATTGGGCTTCATAGTCTCCAAAAGCGGGATACATTTAGATCCTGCGAAGGTAGAAGCTATATTAGCCCTACCTTCCCCCACCAATATTCCAGAACTTCAATGTTTGCAAGGGCATGCAAACTTTCTACGCCGTTTCATCTGCAATCTTTCCGAGATAACAAAAGGCTATATGAGGCTTCTCAAGAAGAACGTTCCCTTTATCTAGGATGATGAAGCCCAACGCTCCTTTGACAATCTAAAGGCAGCCTTAACCAAAGATCCTGTGATCCAAACCCCCGATTACACACGGGATTACATTCTTTATCTCGCAGCTTCGACTTCCACCATCGGTATGGTGCTAGTCTAGGAAGACCACAATGGCATAGAACATTTGGTATACTATCTTAGTAAGAGTCTTCTCGACTCCGAAACGCGTTATTCACATGTTGGAAAACTGGCTCTGGCAACAGTATTTTCTGTCCAGAGATTCCGTCATTACATTCTACTCCGCTGGACCACTGTTATAGCCGATTTCAATCCAATGTATTATATCCTCACACGTCAAGTGCTTGGGGGCAAATATTCTTGTTGGATCGTCATCCTTCAGGAGTTTGACTTGGAATTTGTCAAAGCCAAGTCCAAGAAGTCTTTTGTCTTTGCAGAGTTGATTTGTACCTTGCCCCATGCTACCGAGCAATCCGAGCCCATCGATTCTCTTCCTGATGAATCATTGTTCCTCATTAGCACGTCTGATCCATGGTACGGGGATATTCTATTATATCTCCAAACCCAATGCTTCCGCCCCGACCTCACTCGCGATGAACGTCGACACATCCGACATCACGCAAAATACTACCTCATAGTTAACGATACTCTTTATCGACGTGGTGTCGACACCATTCTTCGACGATGTTTGACCTTAGATGAGGTAGAACGCGTTCTTAATGACTGCCACGCTGGAGCATGTGGTGGTCATCTCTCTTGGATGGCTACGGCCTAGAAAATACTGCGAGCAGGATACTTCTAGCCCTCAATTTTCAAAGACTGCATTGAAACAGTCAAGAAGTGTCCACCATGCCAATTCTTTCATAGCAAAACACGCTCGCACCCTGCTCCACTCCATCCTATTCTTTTCGTTGGCCCTTTTTCCAAATGGGGCATAGATTTCATGCACTGTAAGCCCACTTCAATCGGGGGGCATAGCTATGTCTTAGTAGTTGTCGACTATTTCACAAAATGGGCTGAAGCGATGCCTACGTATGCTAAGGATGGCAAAATAGCAGCGCAATTCATATTCAATCATATTATAGCTAGATTTGGTGTCCCACAATCCATCGTGACCGATCATGGCTCCCATTTCAGGAACCATATGATCGAAGAACTAAGTACCAAGCTGGGTTTTCGCCATGAAAACTCAACCCCGTATTACCCACAAGCTAATGGTCAAGTTGAAGCCATTAACAAAGTCCTGAAACGAATGATTCAGCGTATCGTGGGTACCCAGAAATCCAACTGGCACTCAGCACTATGGGCATACCGAACCTCAGTGAAAAGTGCTACTGGGTTTACACCATTCCAACTGGTGTATGGCCTAGAAGCCATTTTTCCGATTGAATGTGAAATTCCATCACTTAAGATAGCCATAGAGCTACTTCCCCACACCACTTCCGAAGAGGAACGGGTACTATACCTGGCCAAGCTAGATGAAACCCATCGCGACGCTGCTTTAGCTAATGAAGCTCATAAAAAATGCATCAAAGCTCAATATGAAAAATCCGTTCAACCTCAGATCTTCAATGAAGGTGACTTCGTACTTACATATGATCAAATGCACGATAAGCTCGGAAAAGGAAAACTAGAATCTATGTGGTACGACCCCTTTGTTGTAAAACGTGTCTTGGAAAAAGGATCCTATCAACTAATTGATTGTGATGGTATGCCATTGGAATGGCCCCGCAATGGGCTATACCTCAAACGCTTCTACGCATAAGGTTGCCCTACGCGGGTTACTTGTTGTACATAATGTACTTAGTTTGCTTTTACTCATTTTTTTTTGTGTGCGCGTGGACCTCATGTATCCACTCTTACTTTGAATCGTGATTTCATGCGCAGATGTCTGCCTACTTCGGATTCGCCGATGGTGCAAGCCGACTGTAATGACCCTTTTTCAAAATTCTATTAAAATGCCAATTTTTCCACTTTTTCCCCCATTTCGACCTTTGACTAGTTTAACTGTTTTGACCTCCAAATCAACCCAAATGCTCCCAAATATTCTGTAGGAGTGTATGAATGGTATTTAGACTTTAATATCAGGTTCAGGGATGTTTTATGGCCCTCCAAATACTGCTGCAAACTTGATTTGTATTATAATCAATATAGGTAATTTTGACTAGTAATTTGTGCATCAAATCCCCCCCCGGATAACACTGAAAATGGCCTTCCAAATGCCTCCAAACTCCCACAAATTTATGAACAGAGGTATATAATGTTTTAAGTATGTTATTAAGGTCTCATATGCACCATTAATTGATTTTTACTACTGTTCTAACTCTCTCACATTCAACAGCAAAAACCCCCAATTCGACCCTTGGGGAAATGGCACTATTTCACCTCCCAATACAACTAAACTGAGTAAAAATGCTTCAAATGCTCAAGTACAGTACATGAAACTTGTATAATACATCCATGGAAATATATTGATCACAAATATATCATAGAATCATCCATCCATTTGAAATAATCAACGTTATAGTGTCATACATCAATGCATTGGGGAAATGGACATTGTTTGCTCATTAATCAATAGTTTTGCATACAACCAGTGGGTATTTCGACCTGAGACTTTATGAATATTAATAACAGAGTATATGAAGCTATTACAATCAGAAATATATAATCAGAAGCTCTCTCAAGAAGCACAAGTGCTCACCAAAAATTCCCTCCCTCAAGGAGCATGAATATGCCTTCAAAACTGGAAACGGTGGAGAGAAAGTGCTGCACTAAACCAAACCATGAAACTTCCTGTAGCTGCTACCTGCAAATACAAACTCCATTAAAGCACCATGAAATACCTGAGTGGCCTCTCCAAACACCAACTTGGATGGGAATCTTTCACCCTCAAAATTGGCTAAGGCAAGACTCTCTCTTCACAAATTCAATTTTTCTCAAATCATCAAAAGCCATTCTCATTCTTCATTTCTACATTTTATAACCAACATTAGCCTTCTAAGGGTCGAAATCCTCTCAATAGATTCAATAGATTTCCATTTAGGAAATATTCCACATTTGCCACTT
This sequence comes from Larix kaempferi, assembly GCA_027924585.1. Taxonomy (NCBI): domain Eukaryota; kingdom Viridiplantae; phylum Streptophyta; class Pinopsida; order Pinales; family Pinaceae; genus Larix; species Larix kaempferi. Next base: position 11,673,545 of record BSBM01001331.1, on the reverse strand, counting down.
GTCTCCTAGTTCCAACCTTCCATCTTCTCCCAAATTCGATTTTGAGTCTCTTTGGCTTCTCCAACTCCCAAATTCGCCTTCTTTGAGCCTATTTTTGGTGCTGACATGTCATAGTGGTCAAATGTCAGAGGTCAGGTCTGCAATTTGTCATAGTTGTCATAGATGCTCCATCATTGGTGTCATAGGGGCTAGGGAATCTAGCCCAAGTGTCCACAAACTTCTACTTTGACTCTTTATCTTCCATGGAGGTTACCAATCCTTCCCAATTCGACCTAAGATGCTCAATGACATGTGTTATGACTTACCAACTCACCCAAGAGTTTTCACATTCCCATTAATTCGAATTTGCAAAAGAGAGATACCATGTATTATGAAAAATCAAGCTAGTGTGGGTCCCACCACCTCCATATGTCTCCAAAACCACTTGCCACTTAGAATTTATCTTGAATTTATTTATTCACCATATTTATTAAATGATTGAACCCCTCTAATGTCTAAATATCATTTATTAGCTTCCTTATTACCATCCCACATGTGCCCATCCAACCTAGGAAACTAGTAGGATTGATGGGATTGTCTTACTATGCACTTATTTGAATGGGGACATTACAGTCCTCCCCACCCAAGATTGCTTGTCCTCAAGCAATTTCAGATTTGGATGCTGCAAAATATTCTCCTCTTCCCATGTGGCATCTTCATTTGGTAAGTCCTTCCATTGCACTAAATATTCTTTGATGATTCTACTCCTCAACCTTCTTTCCCGTGTCTTCAAAATCTTTTCCGGAACAAGTGTGAGCTGACCTTCATCATCCAAAGGAGGAATTATTTCTGAAGTGATGATTTGCTGACCAAGAGCTTTCTTGAGACAAGAAACATGAAATACATTGTGGATTTTACTCCCTTCCGGAAGTTCTAGTTCATATGCTACTTCTCCAACCTTCCGCACTACCTTGTATGGCCCATAGTACCTTGGTTTTAATTTTTCTGCTCCATTCTTTTTTAGAGATGTTTGTTTATAAGGCTGCAACCTTAAATATACTAAATCATTGACTTGAAAGGTTCTTTCTTCTCTATGCCTATCAGCATATTGTTTTTGTTGATTTTGAGCAACCTGCAAATTGTCTTTCAAGAGCTTTAAAATTTCTTGGCTCTCTTCCACCCAATCTTTAGCCTTTGGGGCTCTACTATCACCAAATATAATGTCAGCAAATGTAAGTGCATCATAACCATATAATGCTTTGAAAGGAGACATTCCTATTGACATATGAGAAGTGGCGTTGTAGCAAAACTCACCCAAGTGTAGCCATTTTTCCCATGCTTTTTGCTGCCCTCCCACATAGTTTCTTAGGTATCCTTCCAACCATTGGTTTACCCTCTCTGTTTGTCCATCAGTTTGTGGATGATAGCTTGTACTTGGAGTCAATTGAGTGCCTACCAATCTAAAATGTTCTTGCCAAAAAGCACCCATGAATCTACTATCTCTATCACTGACAATGCTCTTGGGGAGCCCATGCAATCTGAAGATTTCTTTGAAAAAAATATCAGCCACTTGTGCAGCACTAAAAGATGATGTAACAGCAAAGAAATGAGCAAATTTTGTCAACCTATCAACTACCACATAGATGCAATCCTTACCTAAGGATTTAGGCAATCCGGTGATGAAATCCATGGAAATACTGTCCCATTTTTGCTCTGGAATGGGCAATGGTTGTAATAGGCTGGCTGGACATGTAAGTTCTGATTTGTTTTGTTGACATGCTTTACATTCATTCACATACTTCTGAACATATTCCTTCATCCCCTTCCAAAAAAATCTTTGCCTCAACTGTCTATAAGTTTTGAAGATCCCCGGATGACCCGCTAGTGGGGAATCATGTGCTTCTTGCAAAATTCGGTACTTGAGCTTGGAGTTATGAACTAAATAAATTCTTCCCTTATAATATATCATCCCATTCAAAATCTTATAATTATCATCCCCTTTGATTCCATCCAACACATCACAAGCAAATTTGTCTTTGGCATATTCAACTAGTAGCATGTTTTTCCAATCCTTGGAAATATCCATGAGAGAAAAGGAAGGCCTTCTTGACAAAGCATCTGCTACTATATTATTCTTTCCTTTGACATATTCAATATCAAAATCATAAGCTTTAATCTTGCTTACCCACTTTTGTTTCCTTTCATTTAGATCTTTTTGGGTGAGAAAGTGTCTTAGACTATTATGGTCAGTTTTCACCACAAACTTGTTGCCCACCAAGTATTGTCTGAATTTGGCCAATGCATGCATAATGGCCAGCATTTATTTATCATAGATGGAGTAAAGTTTTTCATGAGGCTGCAAATTTCTTCTCTCAAAGGCTATGGGGTGTTGTCCTTGCTTTAGGACAACCCCTATTCCTCCACCTGAAGCATCACATTCCACAACAAAAGGTTTAGTAAAATCAGGAAGTGCAAGTATGGGACAACTACTCATTACCTCTTTCATTTTTTGGAAGGCCTTTTCAGCCTCTTCATCCCACTTGAAAGCATCCTTCTTAGTCAAATCAGTGAGTGGAGAAGTCAACTTGGAGAACCCTTTCACAAATTTTCTATAGTAGGTGCATATGCCAATAAAGCCTCTCAATTCGGTAATATTTTTTGGTGATGGCCATTCCAAGATAGCCCTGATTTTTTCCATGTGTACCTTCACTCCTTCTTGCCCAATAATGTGCCCAAGATACAGTATTTATTTTATCCCAAACTCACATTTTGATAATTTAGCAAATAAGGACTCTTGTTGCAAGATTTTCAACACAATCTCTAACTGTTGCAAATGCTCTTCCCATGTTTTACTGTAAATGAGAATATCATCAAAGAAAACCAAAACAAACCTTCTTAGTTGCTTGCAAAATATCCTATTCATACATGCTTTAAAGGTGGCTGGAGCATTAGTTAACCCAAAAGGCATGACAAGAAATTCAAAGTGGCCAAAATGACATCGAAAAGCGGTCTTTTGCACATCTTCATCTTTCATTCGAATTTGGTGATACCCTGATCTAAGGTCAATTTTTGAGAAGTATTTGGCCCCATGTAGCTCATCAATCCTAGGAATAGGATACCTATTCTTGATAGTCTTTTTGTTCAAGGCTTTAAAATCTATGCACATTCTCAATGTTCCATCTTTTTTCTTCACTAGCACTACTGAAGAAGCATAAGGGCTAGAGCTTGGTCTAATGAGTCCCAACTCTAGGAGTTATTGGATAGCTTTTTCAATCTCATCTCTGAACTTTTTAGGATGTCTATAAGGTGGTATCTAAATGGGTGAAGTGCCCTCCTCCAAAATAATACTGTGCTCAACCCCCCTATCCGGTGGCCTACCATGTGGAAGGTCTCTAAAAACCTTTTCATATTTTTGCAAAAGTCTCTCTATCTCCTTTGGGTGTTTGACAATATTTATAGTTGGCTTGGGAGATGTAATATGAAATTCAGCAGCCCATTCTATATCCCCATGCCTCAATATAGATCTCATACTATTGCAAGTTACTACTTGATTTGGATAAGTGTGTTGCCCTCTCACAATTATTTGTACTCCTTTTGAATCTTGGAATTTCATTTCGGGAATTTGATAATTTACTGTATGCTCTTCTATTGAATACAACCATTGCACTCCCAAAACCATATTAGTATCAGCAACATCAACCAAATAAAAACTATCAACAAAATTATAGTTACCTACGGTGACTTGCAGCTTTGGAACCCATGTTTTGCATTGCATTGTGTTGTGACCGGGAATGACAACTGTGAAGCCATCAAATGGTTCAATAGGTATCTTTCTTTTCTCTACCATCTCTGCATCAATGAAGTTATGAGTGGCTCCTCCATCTACCAAAACTGAAGTTCTTTGTCCTTGTACCACACCTTTGCATCGGATAGTATGATAGCGAGGTAGTGCTGAAAGCACTGCCATTCTTGCTTTATCCGGTGAAGGCTGATTTTCTTCTTGTCTTTCCTCTTCTACTGTTGTCTCATATGCCTCTTCTTGATTTGAAATATGTCCATCTTCATCCATGCCCCCATCATACCCCTCATTGTCAGAAAATACTTCTATGTATTGAGCCTTTCCTTTGGTACATTTGTGCCCCGGTGTCCATGGTTGGAAGCATGTGAAGCACAATTTCTTTTTTCTAAGTTCATCCCTGTTTAGTCCCTCTTTTTTATTCTTCTCAAATGACTCTCTTTGCCAAGGTTTCTTATCATATCCATCCCTTTTCCAAGGTTTCTTTTCAAATTTGTAGCTAGGCTTAGGAGGAAATCTCGTTCTAGGAAGCACATTTTGGAGATCCCTAGTCAAGCTCATTGCATCTTTTAATGTAGTTGGCTTGTGGGATTTGACCAAACCTCTTAAGGGTTCAGCCAAACCTTCAGTGAACAGCAATACTAATCTTCCCATAGATACATCAGCCACCTTGCCTGATAATTTTTGAAAGTCCAACATATATTCGGTAGGGGACCCAGTTTGCTTCAATTGAGCTAGTTCTTTGAAAGGCAATTCTGGATCTTTTTGTTCAAATCTTTCTAATACCCTGTCAACAAATTCTCCATATGTTTTAACCTGATTATGACCCAAGGTTTTCAGCCCATGAAACCACCATTCATTAGCATCTCCTTCCAAATGCAAAATGGCCATTTTTAATGCATCCTCTTCCAACATAGGATTCAACTAAAAATATACATCCAATTTTTGCACCCAAGTGTTAGCAGAATTTTGAGAAGAACCATCAAAAGTAGGAAGTGACATTTTTCCAATAGCACTATTCAATTCTTTTTTTTGGAATGGACTCCTATTGTCTCCCTTCATTTTAATCTTTTGCATAGCATCAATGTAGTCACTGAGTGGTACACCTCTTTTACACTCTTCATTCAAATCATTACAATCATTTACTAGTTTCTTGTAATCCAATTCAAGATTGGGATCTTCTTTGGGTGTGAGAAATTTAGGTGAAGTATGCCTTTGTGTGCTTTGAAATTCATCAGGTCTATTATGAGGTCCTGTACTTGAGAAAATATGCTCATTCCCTTTCATCTTTTCCCCCGAGTGTGAACCACTATTATCTCTTATTATCCCTTTGCCTGAAAGTTGGCTACCCAACAATTCGAAACCTTTCATCATTTGTTTATTCATATCTAGCATAACCATGGTAATTCCTTCAAAACATGGTTTTAAGGCTTCAATAAATTCCTCCTTATGTCTTAATTTTTCCTCCTCCTCTCTACCCATTGGTTTAGAAAAAAACTCTTTTTCTGCTACTATCTCTTCTTCAACTACTAATTCAAAGGATGGGGTTTAATTTGTTTGGCTTCTTGTTAATACCATCAGGTTCCAAGACCATGCTCTGATACCACTTGTAATGACCCTTTTTTAAAATTCTATTAAAATGCCAATTTTTCCACTTTTTCCCCCATTTCGACCTTTGACTAGTTTAATTGTTTTGACCTCCAAATCAACCCAAATGCTCCCAAATATTCTATAGGAGTGTATGAATGACATTTAGACTTTAATATCAGGTTCAGGGATGTTTTATGGCCCTCCAAATACTGCTACAAACTTGATTTGTATTCTGATCAATATAGGTAATTTTGACTAGTAATTTGTGCATCAAATCCCCCCCTGGGTAACACTGAAAATGGCCTTCCAAATGCCTCCAAACTCCCACAAATTTATGAATAGAGGTATATAATGTTTTAATTATGTTATTAAGGTCTCATATGCACCATTAATTTATTTTTACTACTGTTCTAACTCTCTCACATTCAACAGCAAAAACCTCCAATTCGACCCTTGGGGAAATGGCACTATTTCACCTCCCAATACAACTAAACTGAGTAAAAATGCTTCAAATGCTCAAGTACAGTACATGAAACTTGTAGAATACATCCATGGAAATATATTGATCACAAATATATCATAGAATCATCCATACATTCGAAATAATCAACATTATAGTGTCATACATCAATGCATTGGGGAAATGGACATTGTTTGCTCATTAATCAATAGTTTTGCATACAACCAGTGGGTATTTCGACCTGATACTTTTTGAATATTAATAACAGAGGATATGAAGCTATTACAATCAGAAATATATAATGAGAATCTCTCTCAAGAATCACAAGTGCTCACCAAAAACGCCCTCCCTCAAGGAGCATGAATATGCCTTCAAAACTGGAAACGGTGGAGAGAAAGTGCTGCACTAAACCAAACCATGAAACTTCCTGTAGCTGCTACCTGCAAATAAAAACTCCATTAAAGCACCATGAAATACCTGAGTGGCCTCTCCAAACACCAACTTGGATGGGAATCTTTCACCCTCGAAATTGGCTAAGGCAAGAAACTAGTCATCCACTAGCTCTCTCTTCACAAATGCAATTTTTCTCAAATCATCAAAAGCCATTCTCATTCTTCATTTCTACATTTTATAACCAACATTAGCCTTCTAAGGGTCGAAATCCTCTCAATAGATTCAATAGATTTCCATTTAGGAAATATTCCACATTTGCCACTTGTCTCCTAGTTCCAACCTTCCATCTTCTCCCAAATTCGATTTTGAGTCTCTTTGGCTTCTCCAACTCCCAAATTCACCTTCTTTGAGCCTATTTTTGGTGCTGACATGTCATAGTGGTCAGATGTCAAAGGTCAGGTCTGCAATTTGTCATAGTTGTCATAGATGCTCCATCAATGGTGTCATAGGGGCTAGGGAATCTAGCCCAAGTGTCCACAAACTTCTACTTTGACTCTTTATCTTCCATGGAGGTTACCAATCCTTCCCAATTCGACCTAATATGCTCAATGACATGTGTTATGACTTACCAACTCACCCAAGAGTTTTCACATTCCCATTAATTCGAATTTGCAAAAGAGAGATACCATGTATTATGAAAAATCAAGCTAGTGTGGGTCCCACCACCTCCATATGTCTCCAAAACCACTTGCCATTTAGAATTTATCTTGAATTTATTTATTCACCATATTTATTAAATGCTTGAACCCCTCTAATGTCTAAATATCATTTATTAGCTTCCTTATTACCATCCCACATGTGCCCATCCAACCTAGGAAACTAGTAGGATTGATGGGATTGTCTTACTATGCACTTATTTGAATGGGGACATTACACCAACATACCTGGAATCTCGCTTCCGCAGCATGGGTAATTTATTCTCCCACTGGCGAGTTGATTTCTTCAGGATCCAATTGTTTAAATCCTGCAACCAACAATATCGCGGAGTACCATGCAGTCATTGGTCTCTTGACGGAGGTTGCTTCACTCGGAGTTGACTCCCTATCAGTCTTTTTAGATTTCCAACTCGTGGTTTCTCATCTAAACCGTGTTTACACAGTTCGCGATCCTATACTAATTCGTTTATTTCAGAGAGTACGCCTCTTGGAACGATCATTTAATTTCATTTCATATCAACACGTACCGAGAGAATTCAATTGTATAGCTGATTCATTAGCTAATTACATTTTGGATTGGCATCTTGCCCATACATAAACACATCATAAAAAATAAAATGCACAAGTCATTGTAAATAAATAGATCATAAGTAGGTCCATATCACTGTATATAAGAGTATTTTTCCAAAATACATAGAGTTTGTGTCAAAGACAAAATTTGGGACCAAATCCCATACAAAAATTTGGCTCTCAAAGCCTACATCTCGTATACATGCCGCAAAAGACAAAAATACCATCTAAGGAGATCTGGGAGATCTATCATGTCCCTCGTCAGATTCCTCAAGCTGCTGGTGATAACACACTACAGCTCGAGCCACCCTACGAAGAAGTCATCCAATACGACTAGGCACACCTACAGTATGCCGCTAGAGGTGCAAAGGGACGTCATCAATCCTCATAGCAGGGATACCATGAGTCAAGCCCTGTAAGTTCCTATCTATATCCCGGACTCCTCCTGATTCATCTTTGTCCTCCTCCTCGTCTGGAACGGCATGGCGATCAACACCACCACGACGTAATGGCGAGTACCCAGCCGGTCTCTGTGGTCCACGATTTGCGACATGCACACGAACATACATTAGAAGTCTTTTACACATTCTAAAAAGCAATAAAAATTATATATTCAAAAAGGAAAAAATATATATCCATGAAGGTCATACCTGAGTTATCCCAATCTTCATCCTCTGGCAGTGCCAAGTCGATGTCCTCACGGAAGTCCAACCCTGCATAGGGGTAGTCATCGATCATAACTATCTGTTCCTCGAGCCAGGAGAAGAAATCCTCACCAAATGCCAAGCGCTGAGGTCCTCCAAGACGCCCTGCATAATCACTCCATCGAGCCATCCATGGATCGGTAGGTGGACGACGGGTCATAGCTATCTGTGGACGCAGCAATGGCACCCTCGCCAAAAAGAAGGTGACTAGGATACTCCCATAACCAAATTGAGAATTCTATCCAACTCTACACTTGTGCACTTGTTCTTTGAGATTGGTGAACACCGCCTCACACTAGTTAAATACTGTTCCCACCATACAATCCACTGCAAGGTTCATCTGTGTATGGGACGCCTGATGGGGACCTGTGCTCCCTACTGCACGTGTGATGGTAAACAGTATGATTTTTATAGGGAGTTCTATAACATCTTTTATGACCACTTTGCCGCTTTTATTACTCGAACCTTGACGGCAATACCGAGCAATCAAAGCATCTGTGCTCGTTTCCGAGGCGGTGTATCCAGTAAAGTTCACCCGGGCCCCTCTTTTCGAGAGGCCCATGAGAAATTAAATGTCCTCAAGTTGAATTTTGAGGATGTGCTCTCCCACTCGGAAAGCTTGAATGTCAGGGTCCCACAATTGAATAAGATGAGTAAGAAGTTTGGGTTGTTGACGAATGCCTTTGGTCTTAAAGAATTTCAACAAACCGCACTCCCATAATGCAGTCACAGTAGGAAGGTCATTTTCGGCCGCCAAATCATCTACTTCGTGCTCTCTTTCTTTCCAACTGACCATTTTGATCCAGACGAATTGCAAACTCCTGCAAAAGGTCAGGGGAAACGTTTAGTAACTATTTAACAACTTGGTTTCAGCAAAAAATTTAAGAAAAGTCGATTTTTTCATCTCAATTTTTTCCTTCATCGCGCCTGGGGCAGATCTTACCGTGCGGTACTGCACAGTACCGTGTTTTGGTTTAAAGACACAGCGCAGTACTGTCAAGCAGTACCGCGTTTCCCTATATACCCCCCGTGCGGTACTGTGAAGGGCGATTTTTGCCCAATAGGGCTTGCCCAAAAAAATAATTTTTCTTATTGAAAGCAAATTGTGCATACATCAAATAAAAGAGAAGCTTGAGAGCTCTTACCTGGTGCAGACGTTTGTTGAAATGGTGCCCTGAAACTCCCGATATGGATCCCTGAAGTTTTTGCTCCTCAAATGGATAAAATCTCCTCTTTGGGTAAAAACACAAATGAAATGGTAAATTTCTATTTTTAACCATCCTTTTATAGCTTTTTCACCTATTTTTTACTTATTATTTTATATGGTTAAAATGAAACCCATTTCACATTACTAATATTTGGTTTTATGAGCACTTTATTGACAGGATCTCCTTTAAAAAGCGATATATTCACACTGGCATTTATTCATTGTTTGACCTTCATTTTTGAGCCTACATTATCTTTTTCGTGCTCTAGATTAAAACTTGAAAAAGATTCCAAGCGCTTTTACACCCGTGTCGTGCTTGTCAAGCTCAAGTAAATGGTGTCGAGTTCGGTCAACTTTACTCATGCTCGTTAAAACGATGAGGAAAGTATTATCCTAGTTGTATTTTATTCTCTTTTCGGACCAGAATAATTAAAAAATTACGAAAAAGACCATTGGAGTCCATAGTTAAGCTCTTTTCAGACTCCCTAAAATTGAAAAGATTGCCAAGTGATCTTGACTCTTTCACACTTGTAAAAGTATTTGAAAGGTCGTCTATTCGGTGATAGGTTACCCCTTTTTCGGCCCGTCTAGACTATTTACGAGAAAGGTATACCTCAGTCAATTCTGGCTGGGAGAGTTCTCTCGGGAATTGTTTTACACTTTTTCAGGATCGAGGGACTAAATTTATGAAAAAGTACATTGCGTAGCTTCCTTTAAGTTTTTCAGGCTCTCTAAATGTGAAAAACTATCGAGTTTTCCTTCCTTGGACTCGTTAAAATTTAACATCGAAGGACCCACTTTGGGACGAACCCCTCCTTTCTCAGGTTCGTAAAACATGTGAGATTGGACTCATCGATGAGATGAGCTACACCGAGCATCTGTTATCCTCTTCAAGCTCGAAAAACAACAAAGAGGTACTCGTCTATCATGTTGGGGGAATATGGGGAACAAGTCAAGTTTGTCATGGAAGCTTGTCAGTCGTTACCTTTGAACATGGCATGTGTTTGTCCCTTGTTTATACTGGGTATCTATTTTTCACTCAGTAATGGTCATCATCCCGAGTCGTCTGTGATGCACCTGCAACAATAAATTAACACGAATATGCGAAATACCAGAAATGACAGAACTCAGAATCACTTTTATATTGATCACAGGCCGCTTCGAGGGGGAAACCTCCTATGAGCAAGCTCAATACAAATAACTTTACGGTGCCTTCAATGACCTCAACACACACTTATATACTAAGTCTATGCCCAATACTATGAGTTAAAACCATGGGACATATAATACTATAGGACGACTTACAAAGCATATGCGTCCAATACTATGGGTCAATACTATGGGCTAATATAAACTACGGATCAACAAATACTACAGGACGACTTACAAAGCATATGCGTCCAACAACAATATACTAACATAGTAAAGAGAAGGGTTGACATAGGTTCCTAACATCGTCTCCTTGGCCACGAGCCTACTCATTCGGTGTCTATCCTCTATTTTCAATAATCCCTACTGCCGAGTCCTGTTACATGCCGTTATATGTTCAAAGGGTTGCAATGTTCAAAGTCGTTCATTGTGTCAGACCTCCGCTGTGTCAGTACATACTCCATTGTTTCATCATCTTATCGTTCGTTCCGATTTCGTGTCGATGATGTGGGAATCATTATGGCCCACCTTCGACAAGTCTATTCCCGTCGACTCCAAATCACTATCCGGGAATTGGACTTAGAAATCAACCATTAGTACCTTGGTACCTGCATGCCTCAATGGCAGGTTTCCTCGTGTTAGACAGTAGGTTTACATCACTGACCTCTGATCAAACAATCTCTCGAATGCTCAACATCAACTCATCTATTCGCATTACGTTGAGATGTAATTCAGATACCTTGGGGATTATCGTCATCATTGGTGATTTCCCTCTCATTTGTTAATTGTTCACATCATTGACCGGTAATCAAATGGTTTCTACCATGTTCGACCTCAACACTTTGTAATCACATGGCTAGATTCGTATCATTTGCGATCGGGTAGAAGACCCTAGGCGCACCTTTGCATATTGATTGCGTCCAGGTTGCGATGGAGATGTCCTTTGTATTGTCACACAGATCCACTTTTTATATTGGTCGTGGCTGTGTTATTACTGTCTCATGGATCTACGCTTGTTCATAGTAGCCATGATCTGTCCACATTCTATGTCATCTCAGTATTCATGGATCTGCAATGTATTGGTCGACAGCCATGCTTTGAGTCATTTGTTTCCGAGCATGGGGATGCCTGCCTCGGTGGTATATCTGACATCTTGTTTCTGTTTCAGCTCCTTGTCGCTTTCCTCGATGCTATCTCTGCACAATATTTGTAAAGTCTTTCAGCCATCAGTCCCTTCTAACCTCACACTTTAGGGGGCATCTGTTATACCTCCATATTCCACAGTGTCGCATCTCCACCACAAAAAGAGCTGACGACACTTCCCCTACTGCTTGAACCAGCCAGAAGATGAGTAATCCTTGAAGGTAAATCCACCCTATCAAGAATTAACCCAGCTGAGACTTTATTTACCCTAAGTACCACGTTTTTCTCTATCTTAGAAGCGTGGTAGTCCACACTACCGCACTATGCTTCATCCCTACCATGCGGTACTACCGCGTTATGCTCAGATTACTGGGCGTGGTACTCTTTTTATAGCCTTTTTGCCATGGCTTGTGGGATTTTGGATTTTCGAGAGATATTGGAGGATTGGGATCTCTGATTCGATCCTAACTCATTTTCTGTGATTAGAAACCCTGATCCACTAAGTTCTCCCAAGATCCACCCATCTCTCTTGTTGGTTAACCCTACCATACACTATAAAAGAGAGGTATTCCATGGGAAAGGGGGAGGACTCTTAGAAGTACAAAACTTATGATCTTGCAGCCTTTTGGAGATAGCTAGAGGAGGAAGCACTTGGAGCTGGAGGATTGGCTTGGACATCAAGCAACCTTTGTAAGCATTCTTCAAGTTTGTAATAAAGATAACTTGTCTTGTTTTTCCCATTTTATGTGTATTGTACAAGTCTTTAGCATGGAATGTATCTAATCTAGATTTGAATCTAATATTTACTTCAAGGTATTTGGAATCTTGTATGCTTGTTCTTTGTTTGATTTCAACAGGTTCTACATTGGAGCTTTTGGATCAAGAGCTAGAAGCGGGACAAACGTCAGATTGAAAGGTGAGTCATATCTTTCATTGTTTCTGAATGCATGTAATCTTGTTGTGAAAGTTAGTTCAAGAATTTCAAGGTAGCATTTGTTTTGTTTTGTTCTTACCTTAGAGTCAGTCAGGAATCTGCTTTAAGCTAAGAGAATTTTGACTTATCCGTAGGGAAAAATTCTACCAACAGTAGAGCCAGAGAGGGCTCATTTACCTTGATCTAACAATCAGGACCAACCACACCTCCACAGTTCAGTGCTAAGGGAAGCGGCTCCCTAGGGACTATGTAGCAGAGAAGGGGACCTTACTAAGGCTGAGAGTGGAGTGGATGGGAGTGCTTGAACTGCCTAAGGTCAATGGGATATGACTATAGCTCTGTGGATGAGTTTATTGACCTAGAAAACCCTTACCTGCCTCCCCATTTGCTTGACAAATCAACTGTTTGTTGGATTCCCTGAAGGACTATGCCTAAGGTTGTGAGTGAGCTTGCATAGTCCCTCCTCAGTGGATACATAGCCCCAGATCGAGGGTGGTCTTTGAGTTCTGAAATAGTACAGGCTGGGCAGAGACCTATGGTTGGGTTGGAACGGTGCAGTCCATAGCCAATTTGCTTGCAGATTCAATGGAAGAGATAAGTGTTCCTTGTGCCTTGAATGATGTTTATTCTACATCTGTGCATGTGTGTTTATTTATGTCAGAATGTATGATTTGATCCAAATGAGTGATAGGGTTGAATGCCTATGCATTATGTTCTCATTTTGTTGTGGATGTCATTGCCATACTTATGCACCTTTGCATTTTTATATCATGTTAGCACTTATATGCATTTAGGATTCAGGAGTAGGGCTAAGTCTCAGCATGTTATACCACCAATCTTCCTGGGAGAACTAGGTTGTTGTATCCCATTCTATGTGTGTGGATAATGTTTCATCCTCATGTGTTCATTGGTGTATGAATCTGCATGCAAAAAGTGACTTATTATACTTCTACACATTTTCATTTCCATGGGTGTAATGTCTTTAAATTATCTATTGATGAATTAGGGATAAGTCTGGTCAGTGTGCAGGATACTCTATCCAATACTTGGGAGAGGAATAAACACCCCTATGGTGTTCATGACCCTTATGGACTAGATGAAGGGGAGAGGACAGGGCAAAATGGAGTAGAGCTTCTTCAGAGAGTGGTAAAGAGGCATAGATGGGGCTTAAGGTCATATTTTGGAGTGGAATAAGGGAAGGAACAAAGTCCTCAGGTGTGGATGAATACCCTGCAGTTGCATAGTGATCTCCAAGAGCTTTCCAACGGTACCGAAATTTCCCAAATTGGAATTAGGATGAAGAATTTGTGGCAAGGAGATGTTGTGTAGTGCGGCTTCCGATTTTCCGAACCCACATGCGGATTGCGTAGGTTGGAAGGGAAATATCTACCCGGTTGTGAAATGGTAATTCTGAATTCCGCATTCCGCATGCAGACTGCGAAATTCAGGGAGTTAATTTTCCCTGGTTGGTGAAGTCGGAGTTCCGACCGACTTCCGAGTTCTGCATTGCGGACTGCGGAATTCAGAAGGGTAATTCATCGAATTAGAGAAATTGAGGTTTCCAATTTCCAACTTCTGCAACTTGGGTTGCGGATTTCGAAAGCCGGGTGAGAAATTCATCGAGGTGGTGAATTAGGCGCATGAGACACAAGTTTTGACGCTGTGTAATTGGGCGCTCCGATTTTCGATCTCCACACTGCGGATTGCGGGTTGCAGATCTCAGAGGCATGTTTCTTCGGCGTCGTGAAATTTTTGTTCCAAGTTCAAAATTTTGACTTGCAGCTTGTGGATTGTTACTTGCAGAATTGCGGGTTGCGAACTGAAGGTCAATGTGGGTGCAGAGTTTCAGAACCTTTGGACTGCTTGGAAAAAGAAGAAAAAAAATTAGCAGGTGGATCCAAGGGTTGTACCCCATTGCCTTTGAAAGACATCGAGGTGATTGGGGACATGACAAATTGTTTCAGAGCACAAGTTTATAGCATTAGGGTTCGTTTGGGCCAAAGCATGAGTTACGGGCATAAAGATGCCATGAATTGGACCATGCTATGATGGAGAATTGGAGAGGGAGAATTCCTCAACTCTTGTCTTGTTGTTATATCTACATTTTCTGAGTTATATATATATGAAATTGTGGATAGAAATGTTGAAAATGCAATAGAGTAAGTAGATGCAATGTGTATGCATAGTAAGCATATCAAGGGCTAACGCATACTGCATGTAAACTGGTGTGAACTTGCTTGTGCTTGCATGTGGTACTGCGTATTGGCAAAAGTTGTTAATGAAGCACATTGAATTACAATTTGAATGTACACCCACAAAAAGGATTGCGGGAAAATATTATGTTGCATGCTTGTGATTCTTGCAATGTTGCACAATGTTATGGAAGAGAGATGTTTGAGATTCCTTGCTTACACTTTGCTTTGAGAAATGACAAAAGTGTTGTCTCTGGTGGTTCTTCATTTCAACAAAAAGGACCAAGATGATAGAAGTATGGCTGAAGATGTGATAATGATATTGCATGAGACTAGTAGCCTTGTGAAGAAAGGCTGGAGCACCAATCCATGATCAAGAGGTTGGTGGAAGGACTGTGTAGCCTTGGTAAGAAGCCAATTGATCAGGTAACAACAGTATGTTGATGACAACTCTGTAGGTAATTTTTATTATGTTAATTGTGTAAGTGTTGAGAAAGGATGGGTAAGAATACTTTAACCATTTTTCCATCATCATAAAATGGTGCGCATGTAAGGTTGAATGCATTTAGGTGAATGACATTCCACAGGGTATGGTGAGGTATGTAGTAGTAAAGGAAATGAGTATTATACCATGTGACTGTTTAAATGTTAGAATGCATTCATATGGAATTATATCATGTCATTTGTATATGTTGGTTATGATTTTAATAACAAAAGCAAGTGAGGACTTATGGTCATGTTATAGAAGTGCATGCTATGTGAGATAGCGCAGGTTAGGGCCATATGTGTTTGGAATGGTAGAATGCATGACATGATAAGTATAGTATCAATGAATCAATGCAAGGTGGCATTGAGTGGATATGCATTAAAATATTTTGTAAATTTGTGGTTGCATGAAGTGAATGCACATTAAAAGCTAATGTAAATATTGTAAATGTGTATGCATGTGTGTGGGTGCACATGTTGGGATGCATTGTGTGAATGCATGGTTGTGTTACATATATTTCCTTACAATTAGATAATAGATGAAATGATGGATTAATGGTATCATTTCATGAGCTGTTGTGAATACATGAGAATGATTGCATGAAGGTAGTCATATTTGATGGGCTACCAGGATGCTCTGTTGGAAGGACAGAGTTGCATGAAAGAATATGGCTGTGAAATAATGAGAATTGGAAGTGTTTAAATTGCATAGAAAATGTGACAATATCTTGCAATTTCATTGTGATAATGATGTATGCAAAGTATCTCTCTCTCTCTCTCTCTCTCTCTCTCTCTCTCTATATATATATATATATATATATATATATATATATATTCGTTACATTTGAGATGCTAACAACTGAAAGTGTTTTGAGTTATGGAGTGTTATAATTCTGAAACACTTCAATGACTGTTGCAGCAATGAAATATTATGTGCATAGGTATTCACCAAGTGTTTGGACTGATTTGAATTTTCAAGTTTCGGGTAGAAATGTCTTGGGCATGGCAATGGGAGTAAGTTCATCTTAAAGTCTGGAATCTACCATGTACCACAAGCCAAAAATTGTGAGAAAGATCTCCTGAATGTGAAATCTGATTTTTGGATGAAACAGATTTGGAAATTTCTGATTTAAGATATGGGAATGATCTCATGTTTACAAATCTAATTTTGTAGGAAAATAGATTTGTAAAATTCAGATTTGTGAAATTGATAATTGCTAACAAATACTAATGGTTGTTTGGATATTCACAATTGTGTCAAGAGGACATGCTGTAGGTGGATTTCTATGCTATGGATGCAATCCTAAACCATAATGGACATGGTGATACCACTTACAAGATCCAAACAATATGAAGATGGCCTCATGATTAAACAAATCTGATTTCTGTAGTAGATAGAGTTGAAAATTCATGTTGAATTAATTATTAATGCCATTGATTGGTTATGGAAAAATGAGATTTGAATTTGATGGTAAAACTATGCCAATGGGGCATGTGTTGTTTATGGAATGTGAGAGGGTTTGGGGTGGAAAACCGAGGGACTGTTAAATCAAAGAAGGAATCCCCCATTCCTCACGAGGAATGAGAAAGTACATCTGCAAAACGGATGAGTATTATGTAACCCTCACTAAGAATATGCATGTCTAATTATTGAGAGTTAATAGGCAGAGCAGGTTTTATTATTTCTCTTTCAGACTACTTGAGTATGATTAGATCCTACATGGCTCACATTGGAAAGGGGTGCACACCTTTCGGGTGTTGGGTTATGTTAGGGTTGTCAATATTGACTGCACCCTAAGGGAATGGATGCATTCCTAGTGTTTCAATATTTGAGAGGGAATGTTATGAAATATGTTTACAACTTTAGAGCTGCAATACTGATGAGCTTGCTTATCCATCTTGTGTTTTCAACTTAAACAGATGCAATTTGGTGTTGCACACTAAAGAAGAAAAGTGAAGGGTTATTGTGTGTGTGAAGGGTTGTTGCGTGTGTGAAGGGTTGTTGTGTGTGTGAAGAGGATACCGAGACTGGCTAGAGCACGAGGAGATGTTTATGGCTCCATAGTAGAACCTTGACCTAGAAACGGTCATGGTGCAATTTCCTTCCATCGGCCTTTTGATCCAAACGGATATGTTGGCTTGGCAATGGAGAGGGAAAACCAGGTATGGGACTTGTTTGGAACCATAAATGCTTGGTAAATCCAGTTGGTGAACTGGTTGGGCATTGAATTTTGTGGAGAATCTAGTGTGCTGGCCAAACATTCCTTAAATGCTTGATAAAACCAGTCGGTGTACTAGCTTGGTATTAACTACATGATGTTGTGGAGCAGTATGTGCGCTAGCCAAGCATCCATCCCATAGGTGATCCAAGGATTGTAAAGCAAAGAAGGAACCTGTGGAGTAGCGAGGAAATGTCCAATACATATAAGTATTGAATTGTCATCTAATCCTTATCCCCGAATAATGAAATATTTCATGTACAAGTCTTATAACAACCAAGCTGATACACTGTTGTTTCTTTGTTGGAAACCTAGTTCATTGCAAGAAGCAAGGGATTTCAAGGAATCCTAATGAGGCATTTGGACATGTGACTATTCTAGAGAGCTTGATATGAGCAGCAACAGAGAATGGTGCTAGTGGACTTGTGTGGGTCCTAGAAACCAAATGTTCTGTAGGAAACAATGGGGAAGGGTTCCCTGGTTGAAAAGCCTTAGACAGACCTTAGACACTAAGTGTCATCGCCAAAACAATGAAAGGGTGCGTCAAGCATTGACATTGAAGTGAAAGAGGCTAAGGAGCATGGAACCACAATGGTGGTGTGGCTCCATATTGGAACAATACTAAGAGGGGGAAACTCTTTCTCTTCTCTTTCCTTTTTGATTGATGCATTTAAAAAACATAAAATTGTTGAATGCATGATATGGCTGAGAGTTGATTGTATTTATTTGCATGAAATAATTGTGAATGCTGAAATATTTAATTCCATGTGAAAGGATGAACATGAATGAGTTCATATGTATGTTGGGAAAGCATGAAAAGTGTGGAAGTCTCTTGAATAAATCATAGGCTTTCCATGTCAATTCGGAAAATAATTGATTGATTTAATGTTTATGTTATGCCTGGCCTAACAAGATTTGCAATGATGAATTTCACAGGTGATAAATTGAAATCAATTGGTTGCAGCTGTCACAAAACAAGTGCTGCTAGCAAGCAAAGTGTGGGCAACTGTATATATTGACCATGGCAGCAAACCAAAGGCTATTAGATTTGGATGAAAATCTTCTTCAAATAATTGCCAAGACACAAGAAAATCTTAGAGAGATTATCAAGCTACAAAAGCAGCATAATGAGATGAACAAAAAGGATTTCCTAGACTCTATTTGTCTGCAAAGGGAGGTAAAAAGAATTATGGAAGCAAACATAAGTGGAAAGGGCAGTGGATCAGTGAAGAGGCATTCATTCAATCAGTCCACTAAGAAACGTTCCAGGTGGGAAGACTCCAAGGAAATTGAGCGGGTAAAGAAAAAACAGCCACTAAAATGTTGGAAATGTGGAGGGAATCATTGCCTCCGCAACTGCCCAACAAAGGACAAAAAGAAATCTAGCATCCATAAATATTCCAGACTTGTGGATTAGTTGGAAGGTAAAGAGAAGGGATTGTTATGGAGAAATTCCCACCTATAGAACTAGAATATCAAAGCCAGCTAGAGCAACTTGTGGAAGCCAAAGGACTTGGTCCTGAAAGTCCAAATTAAAGGGTAAAATACAGGGGTAGACCTGCAACATTTTTGTAAATTTTGAACATGTATAAATTGTATAGGTAATCCAAAGTATTGGAACACCAAGGACATTGTTATTCTAAGGGGAGGGGAATTGTAATATCCCTCATTTTGAACCTTAGGATATTTTTGCTGTAATGCAAATACTGTATCGTTGTGATGTATGATTCCTAGCGTGGAGCTCAAGGCCAAGGCCTGCTAGTGAATGCTCGACCTTGAAGAGGAAAGTATTTGGTATTATGGTAACCATGTGCTAGTAAGCCATGGAAAATGTAAATGATGTAAATAATACCATGTAAATAAAAATACCAAGGGCTGGCTATGGATGCAACTAAATGAGGGGGAACTATGTATCCACTAGGGAGAGGTGAGGGGGTGTGGAATGGAACCCTAGACTACCATATGCCACCTAGAGAGCCCCTTTGAATGGCATAGCTGCCATTGAATTCTATTGTAAGGAGGTGGGTGAAGAGCACTGTTCATGAGGTCGATGGAGTATGGGACAACCCTGAAATCCTTAAGGAAGGGTATGGGGATCTGACTTGCTTGTCCCATAAGCCACCCTACCTCGTGGAGGATGCACTCCACATTCCCGGACCTCAGTGAGCATAGAAGCAGGAGTTGAACTCTTACGGGACCCAGTAGACTGAGCAAAGAGGAATAAAACCAGGAATTGTGATCCTGAGTAAGGCCACAAATTATAGATCCAAAGACACAAAGAGAATTGTGTGGGAAAGGAAAACCGTGGATAGGATCCACATACCCAAACCTTGGTGTGTTTTGGAGAGAGTTAGACACCTGAAATACTTAGGAATCCTGTGAGAAAACCCAGATCTATTAGTGTTGGAGCCTAGGCCGCAGCTACGGTAAAGCTGCGAATTTTGAGGAAAAAGCACAAGTGTTGAAGGGAAAGTGCTAATTTTGAATAAACACCAATTTTTGGGCAGAAGGAAAAGGTGCACAGTACGGTGCCAGATGGATGAGCGTAGCGCAGATTATGGACCAGAACTCGCGGAGCTCGCGCGCACACGTCATAGAAGAATGAATGTGGCTGAATAGAAAGCTCAGCTACCACAATAAATGAAGCAACGGAGTAGAGGGCTCAGCTACCCTCATTTAAGGCTAAGTACATAAGTTATGGTTGTTCTGATCAAGGAAGAGCAACGGACCAAAGCATTGAAGACGAAGGACAAGGCGCCCATACCTGCGAGTTGCGCCGAAAGTCACGGAACCTGCAAGAAGCGGCGACGTGACTGCAAGCGGCGCCTACAGTACACCTAGCCATGTCTGTGGTTAGGGTTTTTGGGGATTACTGCTGTGAAAGGCCCACAGATTTGTAAAGGTGCGACCGTCATGGCCACCTATATATACGTATAATTGTAATGCTAGATGCTAGATAGTTAGTTAGCTAGCCATTAGATGTTGTGATGCAGGTTAGCTGTTTGAGATAATCTAGCTAGTCAATAAGTCTTCTACTGTGTTGTTAGAAGATAAGAGTAGAACTGGATAGCTATGAAGCTAATCCCTGGGTTGCAAACAGTCTGAGTCAACGTCTAAACTATTGTAATCTCTGAGGAGAAAGAGACTAGATCGAGAGAAGGGCTCCCAGCTGTGTGCGTGGAGTTTCCGGGAAAGATCTAAGGCTACAGCTGTGTGCACAGCATATTGTGTAATTCTATCCACTCCTGATTAATATAAGAGACTCCTGTGGACGTGGTTTCCCCGTGGAGGTGAACTTCATAATTCTCGTGTTATGATGCTGTGTTGAGTGATTGCATGTTTTAGTTCACTGTCTGTGTATACATGAATATTGCGTTATCTTTATGAGTATGTTAAGTAAGTTCTCAAGCTTCCTTGGTAACTATAATCGTTAAGTGTCGAAGGAATCTGTAGAACGTTGTCGCTGTAGCGATAGAGGAATGCGTTACTGCGCTGGGCGTGCAAGCAGAAACGATAGAGTAGCGGTGCAGAGGATAATCGCCTTGTGCGCAGGAATGAAGATACCGCGCAGCTAGGCTGTCGAGAGAGAGTTCGGCACAGTTGCGCTGAGAGGTCTGCGGAAGAGTAAGGCATTCCGCTTTGAGGAATCATCAAGGAAGAGAGAGAGCAGTCTCCGCGTCGCCAAGGTTAAGGAAACCTGATTCCTTAGCCCCCCCATAGCCACTTCGGGTGAGACCTCGAGCTGCCGTGCAGCTCATTTCCAAGAGGGCCAGTGCGCCAAGGGGTTTTGTTGCTGCGCTTCATTAAAACCCGGGTCTGTCCAAAAAGTAGCCAACAATTAGCCTAAAATTGTAGGTGCAGGACAGAGCTTCGGCCACAATGTGAAGGAAGATCTAAGGGAGGATCGCAGTGGGAAGAGGCCAAGAGGTTTTAGACTACCTGGTAGAGACAGAGAGGGCTCATTTACATTGATCTAAAAGTCAAGACCAACCACACCTTCCTAGTTCAGTGCTAAGGGAAGGGGCACCCCAGGGACTGTGCAACACTGATCTAGGTGGATATCAGAGGTGACCCACCTCTTCCAACTGGCTCAAAACAGTCTTCTGGCACTTTTGGTAATTTGCTATTTTAGCGATTTTTCGGGTCCTAAACTTTTGGGGCCGTTTTGAGGCCCTAAACAACATTTTTTTGGGCATGTTGTGGTCACAAAATTCCATCTAGTGATGGATATTTGTCTCAACCGTTGTATTCCTCGGATAGATATTTCCAATGAGCTATTGTGTGCCCCAAACGGAGATTGTATGCAAAAGTTACAACCCCGGGAAGTTGATGTACTAACTTACCCAAACGAGGCCCACATGACTTTTGGCACTTCATCTTCTAGGGTTAGGTTTTTGGATGTCTATGGTTTTTGACATTCCTATTTATTGTAAAAAGGCCTTTAGATCCTCATTGTATTCATCTTGGCACAAATGAGCATAGTGGCCACATCTCTTCCCAAAGATAGCTACCACCATTCTAGCTGTTGTATTTACAGTCTGTTCTATTTCCACTATTTAATAGAATATGTGTTTACTGTATCACTGTGTTCTTTGAAATGTATCTCTATATATGATTATGTATCTGCTCTTTCATTTTGTTCCCACATAAATTCGGATCAGTGGTATCAGAGCAATCTTCTCTTTGATTGTTTCTCGGTGCATGTCCCTGACGAGGTCAGGATACAGAGAGTTGAGTCTTGAACTAGTTTCACTTGGGGAAGATCACTCTCGCCGCCCCAAATGGCCTCCCATGGCAGACGAAAAGAGAGATGACGGAGCAGGAGATCCTATCAAGTTGTTTCTCAAGGAATCCCTGGCGCGACAAAGGAACGAGATGATGGATAATTTCACCCAGATCCTTCGACGCATGTCGATGACAATAGATACACCTTCGACAAGCAATCATTTCAGAGATGCGAATCCCTTCAAGGTACAAGTTAAATTTGATATCCCTTTATTTGAAGTCCAGATCGATGTTGATGCCATAGATAAATGATTGAATCTACTAGAAGGGTATTTCTCTGTCCACAATGCTTTCGACAGGGAAAATATCGTCTTTGTGCTCCTCAAGGCCGTCCCCCATGTAAAAAATTGGTGGAAAACTTATTATGAGCAAAACTCATTAGACGAGTCTGGATTGTTTGAATATGCCAATCCCACTTGGGCCTCTTTTATAGATGCCATCAAGGAACAATATTACCCTATTGGAAACTATGATGACCAGTACACAAAATGGACCATTCTGCACCAAGAGAGAGACCAAACGGTGTCGGAGTACACCAACAAATTTCATACCTTGCCCACAAAGCTAGGCATCAAGGACTCCGAGCAGCACCTAGTACTGAAATATTGCAGTGGCCTACACCGGTACATATGAATAGAGATGGATTTCCTGGAAATATTTTCACTCGGATCCGCCTATTGATATGCTGTCAAAATTGAGTAGAAATTTCAGCAAAAGAACAAGCGTGACTTTGGACCTGTGGAGAAGCAAGGCAAGGGAAACTCTAGCTCGCAAAACACGGGGAGGGAAAGGACAACCAGTCACAACCAAAAGCGAATAAGGGTAATGAAAAGACAAAGAAGGACACCAGGAAGTGGTGCGAGTTCCACAAAAGCCCCTGGCACAACACTAATGAATGTTGCTCAAAACAGTTATTCGTGGCTGAGATCAAAGCTTCAGAATCAGATCCCAGTCCCGATTTTGAATCAAAACCTAATTTCACAGCTACGCAAAAAGGGAAGCAGATCATTGATGCAGAACACAATGTTGTTGTTTCCACCACGCAGATTCAACTAGAGGAACCTAAAGAGTCAGAGGAAGAGGAGCACCTTTTCCACTCACAGATGTGGGTGAAGGGAATTCCCCTACACTTTGGTGTGGACAGCGACATCCAAAAGAACCTGATCTCAGAAGAAGTCATCAAGAGATTGGAGCTACCAATAACGCCACACCCACAACCATACACCATTGGATGGCTAAGCCAAGGACGAGGGATCCGCATCAGTCACCAATGTCACCTACCATATGGGATCAAGCCCTTCAAAGATGAGGTATTATGTGATGTGGCCCCACTGAAAGTATGTGATGTTCTTTTAGGACAACCATATATGTGGAAGCGTCATGTTGTATATCAATCATGATCTCGCAGTGTCATTGTCACTTTGGGAGGACAACTCTATCGGATACCAGAGATAGTTTCACCCACCCCAACCAAGCAAGGCAGGAAGATAATATCTCACACCGGGAAATTTTCCCTATTCACAATTGCCACTAAAGGAGAACATTAGATCGTAGAGACATCCACAACCTCTGCACATTATCCCTCTACTCAACAATAACGATGGAATTTTGTCTCTATTGTTGTAGTCCTCGGATAGATATTTCCAATGAGCTATTGTGTGCCCCAAACGGAGATCGTATGCAAAAGTTATGACCTCGTGAAGTTGATGTACTAACTTACCCAAACGGGGCCCACATGACTTTTGGTGCTTCATCTTCTAGGGTTAGGTTTTTGGATGTCTAGGGTTTTTGACATTCCTGTTTATTGTAAAAAGGCCTTCGGAGCCTCATTGTATTCATCTTGGCACGAATCAGAATATCGGACACATCTCTTCCCAGAGATAGCTACCACCATTCTAGCTGTTGTATTTACAGTCTATTCTATTTCCGCTATTTAATAGAACATGTGTTTACTGTATCACTGTGTTCTTTGAAATGTATCTCTGCATATGATTATGTATCTTCTCTTTCATTTCATTCCCACATAAATATGGATCAAACACGGAAGGGGACCTTACTTAGGATGATAGTGGAGGGGATAGTGGTGCCTAAACTGTCTGTGGTCATTGGGATATTCCTATAGCTTTGTGGATGAGTTTATTTACCTAGAAAACCCTTACCTGCCTCCCCATTTGCTTGACAAATCAATTGTTTGTTGGATTCCCTGAAGGACTGTTCCTAAGGCTGTGAGTGAGCTTGCCTAGTACCTCCTTAGTGGATACATAGCCCCAGCTCAGGGGTGGTCTCTAAGTGCTGAAATAGTGCAGGCTGGGCAGAGACCTACGATTGGGTTGGAACGTTTCAGTCCATAGCCAGTTTGGTTGGAGATTCAATGGAAGAGATAAGTGTTCCTTATGCCTTGAATGATGTTTATTCTACATCTGTGCATGTGTGTTTATTTATGTCAGAATGTATGATTTGATCCAAATGAGTGATAGGGTTGAATGCCTATTCATTATGTTCTCATTCTGTTGTGCATGTCATTTCCATACTTCTGTACCTTTGCATTTTTATATCATGTTAGCACTCATATGCATTTAGGCTTGAGGAGTAGGGCTAAGTTTCAGCATGTTATACCACCAATATTCCTGGGAGAAATAGGTTGATGTATCCCATTGTATATGTGTGGATAATGTTTCATCCTCCTATGTTCATTGGTGTATGAATCTGCATGCAAGAAGTGACTTATTATACTTCTGCACATTTTCATTTCCATGGGTGTAATGTATTTAAATTATCCATTGATGAATTAGGGATAAGTATGGTAAGTGTGCAAGATACTCCAACCAAGACTTTTTAGAGGAATAAACACCTATGTGGTGTTCATGACCCCTGTGGACCCGATGAAGGGGAGAGGACAGGGCAGAATGGAGTAGAGCTTCTTCACAGAGTGGTAAGGAAGCATAGATGGGGCTTAAGGTCATATTTTGGAGTGGAATAAGGGCAGGAAAAAAGTCCTCAGGTGTGTATGAAGACCCTATAGCTGCATAGTTCTCTTCAAGATCTTTCCAATGGTATCGGAATTTCCCAAATTGTACTTAGGATTAAGAAGTTGTGGTAAGGAGAAGTTGTGCAGCGGGGCTTCCGATTTTCCGAACTCGCATGCAGATTGCGGATTATGGAGGTCGGAATGGAAATATCTACGCGGTTGTGAAATGGTGATTCTGACTTCCGCGTTCCACATGCTAATTGCGGATTGCAGAATTCGAGGAGGTAATTTTTTTGGGTTGGCGAAGTTTGAGTTTCGACTTCTGAGTTCCACATTGCGGACTCAGAATTCAGAAGGGTAATTCGTCGAATTAGAGAAATTGAGGTTTCCTATTTCCGACTTCCGCAACACGGGTTGCAGATTGCGGAAGCCAGGTGAACAATTCAAAGAGGTGGTGAATTTGACGTTTTGATTTCCTATTTCCGCACTGTGGATTGAAGCATTGCGGAAGTTGGAGACATGGGTTTCGTCATTGTGTAATTGGGCACTCTGATTTTCGATCTCCACACTGTGGATTGAGGGTTGCAGATATCAGCGGCTTATTTCTTCAGCGTTGTGAAATTGTTGTTCCGAGTTCTGAATTCTGACTTGTGGCTTGTGGATTGTTTCTTGTGAAACTATGGGTTGTGGACTGAAGGTCAATGCGGGTGCAGAGTTGTACAACCTTTGGAATGCTTGGAAAATGAAGAAAAACAATTAGCAGGTGGATCTAGGGATTATCTCCCATCGCCTCTGAAGGACACCAAGGTGACTGAGGACATGGCACTGCGTGCTCTGTATACCATAACATCACAGGTCTTGTAACAAAAGGTTATCACAGATGTAAATGTTGTGGACCTTTTATGAATGCTAGGTGGTCCAAACACCTACAATACACAATGTACAACTTCTCTAGGGTATTCTTCCCAGAAAACCACGCTTATTGAAGAGTAGCATCTACTTTAAATGGTAAACCATAGAGAACCCAAATGCCCAAAATAATGACATCGATTAATTGGCTTAGGGTATATGGAAGAGAGAAGGAGAAGGAAAATGCAAATATGTTTGATTCAAATGGGGAACCTATGTTCAATGATCCCGCACTGAAGGAGGCGGCACATAGCCATCAAATGTCTCGACATCTGTAAAATATATAGTACACAATAATAATTAGACAATTTCTTTAAACATGAATTTAATATAACAATTTAAAATTTATTAAGTATAAAAAGAATAAAATGCAACTAGATTAATTCAAACATAATGCTAAATTTACCTCGATCATCCGTTGTCTTGTCCTGAGTGAATAATATGTTGGGACACCCTCTCTAATCCAAGATTGTGTATGGATATGCGACCATGTTTAAGCAAGGCAGGTCCTCGTTTCCTAGCATATCGAGCACCTCCACGGTGATCCTGGCTGGAAATTCCAGCCACCCCCTCTTAAACATCATCTCTCCCCACATGCACATATGCATATCTGTCATCAACCTAGGAGGGCGTTAGTCAAAATATGGACCGGTGGCTCGAAATATCTAAACAATAAACAAAACAACTCTGAATCGAAAGGGAAGTTCACCCTCCCACCAATACACGCACGACATCAAATAAGAGCATAACAAAATTGTTTTAAAACTATAGTAGACTACCTAACAGAATTAAGTACCTGCACTAAAGAATCAACAAAATATAATAGATGGCAGCGAATGCGCTACCCATCATTGGTGATATGCGTGATGGTCGTCACCAACAATGAGAGGTACCTCACATCCTCTCTACAAAAAGCATCAATGGAAAGTTTCTCACCATTGTATTGAAACTGATCAGGTTCAACGATGTCGGGATCAACATATCTCTGAGCGTAGACTAGCTAAGTCCCTACCACAACTCCAACTGGGACCTCAGGGAACTGAAGAAAGTCCTCATGTCACCTACCCAAATTTCAGAAATTATTATTTTTATTTGCAAAATACTTTATGTTAAATTTAATTACAAAGTTTTGTAATTATGATCAGTTTTGATCAAGGATGAATGTAATTACTTAATATTATTATTTAAATAAATTAATTAGGAGACAAACACCCAAGGGGACTGTTAAATGAGTGTTCACTGACCCACTAGGAGGAATGGAAGCTGTTGGAAAGTATGGGACAGATGGCAGCAATTGCATCACACCACTAGTTGTTGGTTATGGGACAACTACCCCTAAAAATGTGGCATTATTCCCAAGGTGGAGGGAGTGAGTAGGCAGCTCATTTAATGACCCAGTAACATTTGAAAAGGCCTAGGTAGCCTACAAAAGGAAAATTCGAATTGATCAAGCAACTCTTACACAATATTTTCTGCAGAAATATTTCTTCATGTGCATCAGGTGATCACTGAGAGATTCGAATAGGGTGGCTAGTGGTGAGTGCAATCTTAAGTCTGCATATTGCTGAGAAGAACCAGAGATGCTAGAGCAGGTCTATTGGATTGCTAGTTCTTGAAGATTCAACAGTTAGTGCTTCTGCAAGTGGAGATCCTAATTCCTAGAGTTTTTTCCTCTTGGTGGTTCAATGAACAGGCTCGGGGGGACTAAGGCAAGTACTTGACTGCTTTCAGGAATTGGTTGGGTGGAACAATCTTCTTGGGCTGTTTGTCCCCTACAAATTTTATCCAAGTTTTACAGTTTCTACTTTATTTCAATTATTAATTCTATTTTTAAGTAAAATTATTAATTTCTGTTATGAAGAAATGAGTTCTGATTCTGTTTGAAAGTCTTCATGTTAAAGTTTTCAATGATGAATTGAATGGATAAACCAATATCTATATTTTTCCACATGTTGTTTTGTGCATCGTACTCTAGTATAGATATGCAAATTAAGAATAGATGAGAAGATAGGCAAATCGCCATTTGATTCGATAGATAGATACAGTGATTTATATGTTTATCAATTTATGCCTTATAGTGATAATAGTAGAAAGTTTTGTATAATATATAATATATATTATAGAATGTTTCCCTAGTTTTATGAAAAACAAACATTGTATAATTCATGTACAGTAACACTGTATTTCCTTTATAATTACTATGCTCATAGAAATAAATAGAATCAAATTTTCCATATATCATATTTCATTTGCATTTTAAACAGTGTTGCTGTAAGTAAATAAAGAAATAAAAATTGAACAGAGCTGCATTTCACAGTCTTCACTTTTCACATACATACATTGTTTTCATTCATGCTATAACCATTGTTTTTAATTATTTATTACAATTAGAACATGAAAACATTTATTTCCATCATTCATTCTATTTTTTTAGACTTTCTAATTTGTAAGTGTCGACTTTAAAACTGAGTTTCATTCAACCCTAGTTAGAATTCGTTTCCATTACCAACGATTTAAATACCATTCAAACATCATACATTACAGAGTTATCGTTTCACAAATCCTAGTATCGGTAGAAATTTACGATGTCAACCTTCAGCATAAAGTCAAATAACATAGACGATTTTTTTTACACAAATAAATAGCATACTTTTTCCTTGCTGAGAAGAGAGCTTCGTATTCACTATAAATGAGCCTCGGCTCCTCTTTTCATTTCTTATAACTTAAACAAAACAGGTCGTGGCTAAATGGCTTAAACCAGTACAAGTTCCATTCTCATTAAAACGAACTCGATGTTCTAAAAAAACAAATTACAACATGATTTCCAAAACAAAATCATACATGGATATTCCCAAGTTCAAACTTTTGAAATGAGTCCTTAAACCCTCGACATTGATGAGTTGTTACAATTCCCAGTTCGACGAAGTTAAGTATCAAGGTATAAAACCAAATTCCACATAAAAAAACAAGTGTCACAGCACTGAACAGACATCATTTGAATAACAAAATGTGCTTCAAAGTTCTTCAACCAACAACAACGACGAGTCTTGGAAAGGACCTGTTATTCATTCATTGAAACCACTTCAACACACAGACGGAGAGCACCTACTAGGGTTTTGGAAGACCCAGAGCTTACCAGTTTGGAAGCACACCTCCTTTCCAAACCCTCGCTTGAATCCTTTCTTCACAACCTACAACTGACAAGACAATCGTTTGGATTTTAGACAACTGAAACTTTTCAAACTGAAAAACAAAATGCAATATAGAAAATCGCTATTCTCTATAAGAATGTTTACCTTGCTGTAAGCAACCAAAGCTTTCCACTTTCACCAGTTAAACGATGATTCCACGCTGTAGACGAGACAGGAAACCCTCTATCCATTTACACCAGGGTGTATCTTTCACTCAAACTAAAATTAAAAGTTCCAAAAACTATCAACCACTGACACTACAAACCAGATACCCAATCTGTTAAACGAAGCCATTACAGAGACAGACAACCTGCAACTTAAAACCCTGACTTACGAATCGCAGACTCAAAACCCTTGTCTTTTAACCCTACAAAGCAGTAGCCTGTTGGCCACACTGCCAAGACCAATGTAATAATGAACTACAAACACTCCTTGTCAAACCAAAACATCGACCCAATTCTAGGGTTACATCCAACGGACAGAATCAAGCCGATCAACAATCACTATTTGCCATCGAATTGCATCGGGTATCACATGGATTTGCATTTATGGAATCACTCATTGCCATAGCATGGCCTTACCATGTCAATTTTACATTGGATGCATCGACAACCTTCTCAGAGGACTTTCAACGAAGATATTACATGGCAACCATCACAGTAATCACATGCATTAGCTTGCACTTACGTGGAGTTTGTTTAAGCCTCGTCACTATGAGATATTGGACGGCCATTAATGTAGGCTTGGATCACAATCACGAACACCGATTTCGTATCACTTGTAAAACTGTCAACCTGACAATCAATTAAATGCATGTCAGCACTCATTTCCCAATGATATAAATGCAAACATTGTTACATGACATTATAACTTTATATGTTATATTAAGTCGAATCCTAAGTTCATATGGGCTCTAAGTTACATTCCACGACATTCATTATAGTGTTTTATCAACCAACGATTATATAGTTCCAAGATAGGTCGTATTATAGAATCATATGGTTATATAGGACAACTTTTCAAAGTTTATATATTATCAAAGGTAAGCATTATAGTTTTTATTTTATTTTTTAAATATGGTTTATGGAATAGTATTAGTACAACCTTGGTCATAAAAATTGACATAGTTCACTTATAGACAATGATACTATATATATGCCCTTAGAAGCTTACAAGAATCAAGTCTAGTTAAACCTTTATAGAATTACGATTAATGTAGTTCATACATAAGAGAATTAAACACTATCATTGTAACAACAATTGTGACCATGCAATTTCTATTATCATAGTTATAAAATTAAAAGGGTTTGTATAGTAGACATTCAATGGATATAATGTTATAAATTTAGCATGAAGACTAACTGAATGCTATGAGTTCTTACCATCTTCTCACATTACAAACGTTTAACGATTTTTGCGATACATTTATTACATCAGTAATGGGAAGATAAAAAATTATCTTAAGACAATGTTAAAGCCAACTACAATAACGACAAGAATCACAGCGACAAAACTATCAGCATGATGACGTACATAGAGGACTCTGTTCTAAACATTGTGGAGTTGTAAGACAACATCTGAAAACAGTAATTATAGCTATGAAATCCATACCTGCATACTTATGGTGGATCGCAACAGATTTCTAAGATTTTATTTATTTACGACATTGAATTTGAACTTTACTCATACTTTGAAGTTATGCAATTATGAAACTTCTTACCTATCGTCTGCACAATAGAACATTCAATTGCTTTAGCATTGCAGCTAAGTAAGCTCCAGGGTACCTCGTAGGACACCCTTATGCATCAAAATTCAAACTGTCAGTATCATTGCAAAAGAAATTAATGTTGTTATTAAAAATTTTAATTTTTTATGAAAATTCGGGATGTTACACATCACCTCTCCTAGAGAACCCAATGATAAGATATATGTCCTCCTCAGTGGGTATAAAACACTAATTGGGAACAACTCGAAGTGCCTTACTATGATGATTCCAATGTGCGATCATCTAGGTGAGTGATGTACTATCCTCCTTGAGTGATGTCGCCTCCTCATAGAACTTGTTGAGGTTGACAACTCTCAAGAGGTGTCTCATATGTGGAGTAATAGGATGAGGGTATAAATCTCTCTTCCTCCCCTTGGTCTCCCACTCTCTTAGGAAGTTATAATCATCAACTTGTTCTTCCTGCTGCTTCCTCGCCTCGTGGTGCTCACATATCTGTTTCACATATAACATCAATTAGTGTCATCAAAATACATATAAAATCATTATATGAGAATTATATGTAATAAAATCAAAATTTAAATTTTTTGCAAAAAAATGACTTAGGGTGCACCAATAGAAAACTAATGCACTGCCATTGATGCTCTTTTATCTTTTAAGCACCATCTTTGGTACGCTAAATTAACACAATGCACTGTTGATATATTTCTATAAATTAGAAATTTTATTATCAAGTCAGTGTGCTATAATACACACACACTGATGTGTTTTCAAATTTGCATTCACAGTGCACGTATGGCACATCAGAGCATTGAGCACCAGTAAACTGATGTGCACTATGAGCATCATTGAATTATGATTTTTTATGATACAATAAATTTTTGATGTTTAGGAATCATGCTTCTTTAACACTTAAGCACACTGTAAACAATGTGCTTACTTTAGTTAAAATCACTATAGTTTATTTCATTTTATAATTGATAAGGAATGTGTCAATGATGTTCCTACAACACGTCAGAGCATCGAATATCGGTGCGCTAACGTGAAATAGGAGCATTGCTAAATTATGATTTTTTAGTTCATGTGAAATTTTTAAATTCCAATTGTCGGTGCATTTATACCTTGTGACCGCATTGTTTTATGTGCAATGATATGATGTAAAAGCATTGTGGCATATTTAATTTATGGATGATGGAGAATATCTTCATGGTACTCCTACCAAATGTCATAGCACTGAGAACCGATGCGCTCATGTGCACTAGACGCACCATATACTTTGTTTTTTCAAATTTTCTTGATAATATTTACCGGTGCATTTGGTACACGTAAAGGAACCGTAATGTTGGTGTGCTTATGTGTAATTAATGCACCAGTTATTAGTTTATAATTTTCAAAATATAGTTTATGTTATGGCAATTCACTTTGAAAGTGTAGCGCATGGGTTATGCAGTGCGTTCAACCCGTTTGGATCACACTGCAAACAATGCGCCCTATAACAATTTACAAGGTGCACCGAGATTCAGTGCGAGCTAAGTGACTCGAATGCATCGCGCAAATTATTTTTTGTTGATAAAAATGGAAAATTATGGCTTAATTTAATAAATTAATCCACTAAGAATTTAACTTATCAAGTAAGAATTAATTTACCTTCTAAACCGCGCGTCGAGGAGTCAGCCTAGCTATGTATGGACAATTTGAATTTTCACCTACCGTTTGAAAAATTCAAGCTCAAGTTTGCAGTCAATAAGAATGTGCAATGTGTTAGTAGCAGGTGGAATCAACACAAATGGCAGGGCATCTAGGTGGGTTATGAACGGAAACGGTGTAGATGGATCACACACACTATAGAGGGTACAAATGAGTTTTACGACATGATAACATTTTTTTATAAAACCTTGTTTCGATGCACCCACAAGTGGGATGCACCGGTGTGGTATACATAAACCGCATTGCCTTAAGGTTTTCAAATCAAATTTAACATTTTTTAATTTATTTTTTTTATTTTTTAACAAATACGAATCGGTGCATTAGGTGATATTACACGCATCGGTGCATTTAAGAGTAATTAATTGTTAATTTTTTTATATCTTAATGCAGAATTATAGTAGTACTTGAAACCAAATGAATAATCAACAAGCATAAGCATTCACATGAGACACCGTATTTATCCTCGAGAAACCCTCTAGTACTTGATGGAGAAAACCCCAACAAAAGCTTCCTTAGAATATTGATAGATAGTAGATAATGTATTTACAATGAGCATATTACATCAATCACCCTTGTGCATTATCATATAGAAATACAAAGCACCCCTGGTGCAATCATAGAGCAAGAGAGAAGATGGAAGAATATAACTCATAATAATATCCTGCATAAAACCAATTCATTGATTTTGGTCACATGCACAATGAATGTGAATTTCCTTCAAGAGAGAAGAGAATTCTCTCTCACATTGAATTCATCAATCCTACATAATATTTATATATCATATTTCTCATGCTTTGACTTCTATTTTTATCTTCTGACGTCAAGATGAACTCACCCTTCATTTGGATGCTAGGTATTTTAGTTAAGAGGCTAATGCAAGTGTCGCCATTCAAGTTTCATAACTTAAGTGTTGTAACTCAAGTGTCACAACTCAAGTGTCACAACTCAAGTGTCGTAACTCAAGTGTTTTCTTTTAGTTCAACTTAAGTGTCATATTTTGGTTTAACTCAAGTGTTGACATGCAAAACCCTTTAGTTAACTAGATCTTCTTTATTAACACTTAGTTAACTATTTTAACTGAAGTCCTTGATAACATCACTGAAGTGAACAATTTGAATTCTCATTTAATTAACTGAAGTCTTTCTTTTTAACATCACTTAATTTTAGCCCACAGTGCGTAGAATAGATAGTGAATGGGTGTATTGTTAAGGAACTCCTTATGAAAGGTCACCGGTTTGAAACTCCGTGGGTGCGAGCCTTACAAAAAAAAAAAACATCACTGAAGTCTTTATCATTTGTGACCAAAATCGAGTTCTCTCTTATCTTATCACATCTTATATTTATCTCTTGTATTATATGCATGGTCCACATGTGCCAACTCTATTTTATCTATCATATCAAATTTACTAAGGATATTTTTCCAATGATGTGATCATATCCTCAAGTAATTCTGATCCACATCGCAGTTGGCATTTGTTGTCGGATACTAATTTCGACATCCTCGACTAGCCTTCGATGTTGATACAACTTCGACAAGATTCGACGTGACATGACTTTGACAACTTCATCACCTTCGACATGTTCAGCGACCTCACAGTTCGTGACATCGACATGCAGCGTCGACTTGCGACCAGCGACTGTCGAACCTTGACAGACTGTCTCTCTGTCTTCCAGTCGACTGTAACGGTTGAACAATTGAACCACTCTAACTTCTTTTTGTAACTGAACGTAATGGGCAGGAACCCAAGCGTCTCAGATTTCTTTATAAGCATGTAAACTATTGTAATATACATCTTATCTTGATCAATCTAGAACAATTCACATTCCTGCATATTGTCTGTGTGTATTTGTGTTATTGGTATTGCGTAATCCTATTTTTGCTCATTCTATTTATTAAGCTTCCGCCATAACAGAGCCGACTCGTTTAGTCGAACTATTGTCCCCCTCGTACTTCCTGGACATGATATGGATCATTGGTATCAGAGCGTACTCAGTTTTCTTGCTTAAGTTCTGCGTATACACTTCTCTCTAAGTTACCTAACTAATTCCGGTTCAAACTCGCTCGCAATCTCAGCAATCCAAGCAGACGCGATCTCCAAATATGACAGAAGAAACAGATGATAGACATGTAACCGACGAGACAGCACAACTTATTGAGCAAATTCTG
The DNA here is from genome assembly GCA_027924585.1 of Larix kaempferi. Lineage (NCBI taxonomy): Eukaryota > Viridiplantae > Streptophyta > Pinopsida > Pinales > Pinaceae > Larix > Larix kaempferi. The sequence continues at coordinate 11,638,557 of BSBM01001331.1, read as the reverse complement.
GCTCGACAACAAACTGAAATGTTTGCCCAGTTCAATGAGATTCTCTTGTGATTCACTTCGACATCCGAAGGATACTTGACGAGAACTCACTCTGATAAAATCATCCCCTTCAAAGTACAAATGAATCTCGATATACCGAATCTTGAAGGAAAGATTGACGCGGAATCCGTCGACAATTGGGTGCAACAATTGGAATCCTATTACATTGTAAATCAACTCTCCGAAGCTGAAAAAGTCACCATTGCGTCCTTAAAGATGTCAACCTCCGTGCACTGCTAGTGGGAGAACCTCTCGACAAAGATGGAAAAAAATGGAGACCCCATCGACACATGGGATAAATTCGTCGAACACATCCGGAAGGAATTTTACTTGCCAAAATACCTCGAGCAGCAATATAAGAAGTGGCAACAGCTAAGGCAATGGAAAGACCAATCAGTACAGAGTTACACTAACGAGTTCTACCGACTCATGGCAAGACTTGGCGTCCAAGAAGAAGAGAAATTGCTTGTTCTGAAATACACCAGCAGATTGTCCCAGTACATCTAGTAGGAGATGGAATTTTTGACAGTCAATACACTTGCAGATGCTTTCCACTACGCCCACAAACTGGAAACCAAGCAGAAAGGAAAAGCACATTTCGCGACAAAGCCGACATTAGGAAGACCACCCAATAAAAGGACACCAGCCAACTACGGCAAGTCGAGATCTTCTCAGCCGACACCGACAAATCCTGACAACAGTAAGAAGTCTTTTCACAAGAGGGAACGTAGCAAACAACCGCCGACCGAAAAATGGTGCGATTATCACCACTCATCTTGGCATGATACGTCTGAATGCAAAGCTCGAAAGACATTTTTGGAAAAAGTGTCAACCTCCGACGCGTTTGACAAGATGGTGGAAGAATTTGATCTAGACGCGACGATCCTTTTGACCTCGACAACTCAAGTAGCCTCAATTATTGTCGACGAGGAGGAACGAGAGCGCCTATTCCATACATGGATATGGGTCCATAGAAACCCATTGCATCTGATTGTGGACAATGGGAGCCAAAAGAACTTCGTTTCTGAATAACTGGTGAATAAATTAGGTCTTGTCACCACTCTGCATCCTCAACCTTACAACATCGGTTGGATGAAGGATGGACAAGAACTACAGATCACTCGACAATGCAAACTCTCCTACTTCATAAAACCTTTTGAAGATGAAGTACTCTATGATGTGGCACCACTCTCCATAGCTGACGCCCTGTTTGGGAAACCTTACCTCTGGGATAGACATGGAAGTTATCAGTCACAGCCTCAAAAGGTGATTGTCAGAATCCAAAATCGATGGTTCAGCATACCGGAGCGTCAACCTACATCGACGGTTGCACTGATATCTGCCAAAAAGACAAAGAAGCTCATTAATCATGCTTAGAAATTTGCATTAATCATGATCAAGCCACAACATTCTAAGAACACTGCAGCAACGAGTCAAGTCACCGACCAATGCAGCTCTCGACAGAAGTTGCAAGTTGATCATAGTCTCGATGAGTACCAGAACCTCTTTCAAGCTCCAGACGGAGTACCTCAACATTGCCAGGTAAAACACTCCATTGAACTTGTTCCTGGTTCTTCTTTTCCTAACGCATCTGTTTACAAAAGATCCATTCTTGAAAATGAAGAGATTCACAGACAAATCCAAGAGTTAATCGACAAAGGTTTATATCCGACCCAGCTCCTCTCCTTGTGGAAGTCCAGTCATCCTAGTTCCAAAGAAAGACGGGACTTGGCGGATGTGCATCGACTACAGATCTCTCAAAAAAATATCGGTGAAGAATCGGTACCCTCTGCTGCAGATAGACGAGCTTATCGACTGTTTGAAAGGTGCTAAATTCTTTACTAAGCTCGACCTCAAGTCGGGATACCATCAGATTCCAATCGAGCCCTCATATGTGTGGAAAACTACTTTCAAGACCAAGGAAGGATTGTTCGAATGGTTAGTCATGCCTTTCGGCTTAACCAATGCACCTACGACCTTCATGCGACATGTGGATAACCTTCTTTGACCTTTCATCGGCAAATGGGTTATTGTCTATCTCAATGACATATTGATTTTCAATCGATCATAGGAAGAACATGTTGGACATCTTCGACAAGTCCCCGACACTCTCCAGCAACATCGGCTGTATTTGAACATGGACAAATGCTCTTTTGCGATGACCAACATCAAATATTTGGGGTATGTAATTGACTCTGCAGGCATTCACGTTGATCCAGACAAAGTACAGATCCTCAAAGATTGACCCATTCCTAGAAGCATTCAAGAACTAAGAAGTTTTCTTGGTTTGGCGAATTTCTATTGACGATTCATACTCGGCTTCAGTCACATAGCCTGGCCCTTGAATCAGTTGACAAAAGGAAACGAGAAAACTATCTTTCAATGGACAGAAACACATCAAGCAGCTTTTGAACAACTCAAACATAGGCTCTGCACTGCACCAGTACTTGTGTTACCTGATTTGCATCAGCCCTTTGAGATTGAGACAGACGCATTGGACTATGCCTTGGGCGCAGTGATCACTCAGTCTAGTCACCCAGTAGCTTTTCATTCCAAGACTTTTAACGACACGCTTAGAAGATACTCGACATACGAAAAAGAACTGTATTCCATTGTGCAAGCTCTCAAGCAAAGGAGGCATTACATCCTTGGCAAGGAAATGGTCATTCTTACTGATCACAAGCCTCTACAGTTCGCTCCGACACAATCAAAGTTGTAGACAAACCAACAACTCAAGTGGATTAATTACCTACAACAATTTCAGTTGGTGATTAAGTATCGAAAAGGCAAGGCTAATGCCGTTGTAGATTGCCTCAGTCGACCACCCATTACTCTCCTCTTGACAGTGATGAGTATGCAGGGTTACGACATGACCACTTGGAAACAGTTGTACGAGGATGACAATGACTTCTCAGCAGTCTACCGACAATTACAGACTAACAAGTCGTCGACCTCAGACTCTGAATACTTCCTGAAAGATACCTTTCTATACAAGCTTGGACAACTTTGTGTACCGACCGGTGAGCAACGACAACAGCTCATTTGGGACACGCACTACAGCAAGACCGCAGGACACTTTGGAGTAGCAAAGACACTTGCTATTCTGTAGAAGTATTTCTTCTGGCCTACACTTAAATCTAACGTCAACAAGTAGATTCGATCATGCGTGGTTTGTGCCATTGCTAAGCCACCTAATCGACGACAGGGATTGTACACACCTCTGCTAGTTCCTAGTCGACCATGGGAATCTATTTCTATGGACTACTTGATGGGTTATCCTACTACCAAACATCATCATAATGTGATATTAGTAGTAGTTGACCGATTTTCCAAGATGGTCATTCTCATACCATGTAAGAAGACCACGACAGCACAACAGACTACTCAGCTCTTCTTTACACATGTTTGGAAACACTTTGGTTTACCCACAACCATCATTTCTGATCGAGATGCCAGGTTCATCAGCATCTTTTGGAAGACCCTCTGGAAACAGCTAGACACACGACTCTCATTTTCGACAGCTTTCCATCCTCAGACGGAAGTTGTGAATCGCTTGGTAGTACAACTGCTTCGCACGTACAATCACCAACATCGACGCACATGGGATGAAAGTCTTCCATACATTCAGCACAACTACAATCATGCTTAGCACAGCTCTACAGGAAAGAGTCCCTTTGAAGTCTGTTACGGATTTCAACCCTCAGCGCCTATTGACTTGATCAGCTCCTTGACACAGCCAAACTCTGAAACAGATCGCAATCAGTGACAAGTCAATAAAGCAATCAAATTTTGAGAACAGATTTGCGACATTTAGCGACAAGCACCAGATATGTTGCATAGAGCAAATGAGAAAGCTAAGGCCCGACACGAAAAGCATCACATTCCTCATTCATTTCTCATTGGGGATAAGTTCTGGCTACATCTTAAGAAGGAGTGCTTCACAGGTCCTTTCAAGAAGTTAAAACCTTTGCGATATGGTCCATATAGTATTCTTCGACATATTGGAAAGAACGCTTTCCAGCTCGACATTCCTGCTTTCCTGGGTCTGCATCCAGTCTTTAATGTGGATCTACTTCGACCATACCATGCACCCTTGTTGGAACAGAATGATTTCCCAATAGCAGATCCCGCAGACATCAATCCAGATATTCAGGAGCCTCTTCCTTGCGACACCATTGTGGGACGATGGGTATGCCTTACGAGGAAGAACACAATTCCCTTGTTCCAGGTTGCGAAAGCTAGCCAAATCCCATCTCAAGGAAAGTGGTACTCTGCTACTGAAATGATCAACAAGTTTCCTCACCTTCACGAGCAAACAATGGGGTCCATTATTTCTTAAGGAAGGAGGTATGATCCACGTCGCAGTTGGCATTTGTTGTCGGATACTAACTTCGACATCCTCGACTAGTATTTGCTGTTGATACAACTTCGACAAGTTTCGACGCGACATGACTTCGACAACTTCATCACCTTCGACATGTTCAACGGCCTCACAGTTCGCGACATCAACATGCAGTGTCGACATGCGACCAACGACTGTCAAACCTTGACAGACTGTCTCTCTGTCTTCCAGTCGACTGTAACGGTTGAAAAATTGAACCATGCTAACTTCTTTTTGTAACTGAACGTAATGGGCAGGCACCCAAGCGTCTCAGATTTATTTATAAGCATGTAAACTATTTTAATATACATCTTATCTTGATCAATCTAGAACAGTTCGCATTCCTGCATATTGTCTGTGTGTATTTATGTTATCGGTATTGCGTAATCCTGTTTTTCCTCATTCTATTTATTAAGCTTCCACCATAACAGAGCCGACTCGTTCAGTCGAATTGTCGTCCCCCTCATGCTTCCTGGACACAATATGGATCAAATTCACTCTAGAGGTTGCCATTGTTTAGAGGAGACTTAATAACTCAACCATGGTTAGTAGTACATCACACAACATTCATGCTTCGACATGCAAAGCATTACCTCAACACATGAGGCACCACCTCAACACACGAGGATCCTTCTTGACATACAACACCTTAGCCTTGACAAACAAGACTATACATCACCATCATTTTGAAATATAAAGCACTTACCTCAACACATGAGGCTTATTCATTCTTGAGTCCAACTCAATATTCTTCTCCACGTTTCCCGAGTCCAACTCAAGATCCTATAAGGCACTACCTCGAGACACGAGGCTCAATCTTGGCACACAAGATTGACTTGGAGAATGACTCATGATGCTGTAACTTTAACATTAAAGACCTGCATTTAGGGTTTTAAGTAAAATATAACATGTTTTTTAATAAAATAACCCGTTGCACTCGTTTATATTGGATGCATCGGGATGTGGGTTATTACGTAACGCACCAGATCGTGGTTTTTTTAGATAACACGATATTTTTTAAATTTTTTTAATAAAATATAATATGGTGTGTGCTTTGAAACTTAAAGGGATGGTGCATTAGTCTTCCCAAGAAGCATTGCCAAAGCTAATTTTTAATAAAATATAGTACGGTGCGCTCTTTGAAACATAACACACTGGTGTGTTAGGTTTCCAAAAACACACCGTGACGATTTTAGAAAATTGCCGCACATCTCATATAAATTATTTCTTTCATTGATGTTTTTTTTGCAGTGTGACATGGTTTTTTTGGCGGTCTCGTTGTTTGTTGTTTGCAGACGCACTGATGGATGTGGTTTAGAAACACACCGAAGAAAAACATCCGCTACAACCTCTAGTCATGCACCTTCGCTAGTGACCTCCGCTATAAACATATATTTGAGTTCTTTTGAGAGGATCATCCACTATAACCTCCACTTAAGGGCCTTTTCCTTGTAGTGTACTGACACTCTTTCCAATGACCATACGCCTGTTCAATTCTGATTTCACCACTAGAAGTTATATCTCTCTGAAATCTCAAATTTTTACCAATTTTACCCTATTCGTGTAACTACACTTATTCTGAAAGACCAACTTCAACAACCTGTAGAAAAAAATATCTAAGGAATTAGAAATTTTTTTTATATTGGGCACTGATATATTGTATGATTGTGAGTACTCATACTCCTTCATCATTCAAATTTGATGATCCCATCAAATTTTATAAAATTGTAGAATTATCATTTTTTCACTGAAAGCTACTATCTCACAAACTAAGAATTTCTATAAAACTTGGCTTGAATCAAATTTGTTCAGCTTGACGAGTAAACCAAATGTCAAAATTAGAATTTTTTTTTGTTATGATTCCTTGGGCCACTTTTGTCTCCTTCAAGTTTTCAAAATCGTCCTTACGCATGCCCAAATAATGGATTTCCGCATTCTTTTTCATCCAGGCTCCACATATTTTTGAATTTGGCCTCAAGGATCCAGATTTATCTATGTTCCTGGATCATGAATGCACCATAAAAATTTGGGCCTCAACTAGGTTCCCGTCCATCCTCGGGCTATGCACCATCAAAACCCACTAAATTGAAATTTATGCAAAATTGAAGTAAAATGAGTCCATGCCCCTCACTTGAAATCTTGTAACATTCGTAAATGGCGTCAAAATGGTGCAAGTCTCATCCATTTTCAAGTTAATTTTCTCGTGTTATTGCCAAAACAAAATTTTGGCTCCAAACATTTTTATTTATTTAAGTTTTCTAATTTTATGTTGGTGTGTGGGGTGCTAACGTGTCATGACATGTGTTTGTTGATGTGTTAGATAGTCGTACGTGTCACCTTGTGATGTGGCCAGGTCATCTTGTTTCCACACCTGGTCGCTATACCAATTTCCCTTGGGTGGAAGTGCACGAGTGATATTCCGTTATTGGAGGTGGTAATGGCTTGTGGGGAAAGTGGTTTCTGAAAAATATTTTTGGAGTTGTTATCAATGAAAAAGTAACATGTGGATAGGCGGTTTCCTCCCAAGAACTCATTTGTCCATCGTTAACGAGTGTACAATTCGATGATGCACTATAATCCTCAGCCATCAATCACGGGTGCCTTCGATCGATCTTGACCACTGATGATGATTATCCATTTTCACTTAGCCCTTGGTGCTCATCCTCAAGTCACATGGTTCATTGTATTTAGTACCAAGGTTCTAAGCCTTCTAAGTTCCTCGATTGGACTCTAGCACTCAGGCGCTAATGCTTTTGACACCTAACATGCAAGCTAGATCCTGGTTTATGTGGCTTTTCCACATTACATCCTTCTCCCAAGTGTCAACTCCACATCACCCTGGATCCACATGGCACCTACACATCAGACTACCCATGTGGCACTTGAGAAGTCCATATAATGTTTTTTAGAGAATTTCAAAAATTCAAAACTTTCAATAGTTTTCTCTTATGAAATTTATGCTTGGCATTTTCTCATATATAGGTGGCCAACCCAATACCGTTGGCTACTCCCAAGCCTGTAAATTATTCTATTAACCAACATAAATGTGCACTCCTGAATTTTTCCTCTTGCTGATAAATTTTTGAATTTCCAAAACTATATTATTTTATATTGATGCTAAATTCTGCCCAAATTTTTAAGACTTGAGTCTTCCATTAGTGATTTTACTTATTACAAGCTTCCAAGTTAATTCTGAAACCAAAGATATGCGTCTCAAACCAATAATTTATACAAGGAATTTTGTCAAATAGTTTGCTTGTAACCTATAACTTCACTCATTTTTTTCTAAAATTTCATGAATTTTCCACCACTGCTCTCTGAATTTGACCCAACCATTTGATATACCATTCAATAATTTAGTTACCGCTCTAAATTTTATCGATGGAGGAATTATACCTCGTTCTTCCCAATATTTTTCCCATGTAATTTACATCATACACTTAATGTGAAACCTGTAATTATTCCTGTAAAATTCAAACTCGACCCATGTAGCCCTAGTGCTGCAACCTAGGCTATGATACCAATTTGTCACGTACCCGGTGACCTCATGGTGCCTTTGGGGAAACAAGGTATTCATTCTCTTGATTGAATTTGCCTCTGGAATGTAATTTCATTTTTCTATTGATTTCAATTAAACATTTACAATGGAAATAAGTATATGTAGAATCACTCATAAAACATGTATAAAATATCTACCAACTATTTCCACAAAAATGCATTCACCATTTCCATTAATTTAGTTCTCCTAAATCATTTGATATAAATAATTGATATAAACAAAAATAAATACCATTAATTTATACACAAATGTAGACTTATTTGAAATATAACTGACTAACTGCAAACCAAGGACGTTCCTCCCAGCCATAGGCTCTATCATGCCATATCTTTCTTTGACAGATCCATCCTCGAGCTGGGGCTTCCAATCGACAAGAAGGTATCGAGTTTTCCTTATACCACAATTCTCATCCGTTGTTCTCCGGTATGACTCCCATATACAGTATGAGGTTCATGGTACGAGTGATTGTGGTCTAGTCCTTGGTGATTTAGATCTAACAACATATGTTGTCTCAATCATGGGAGAGAATGAATGGAGACTTGTACTAGTTCTCTGTTACACCAAAATCTCGTCATCATGAGTCATGTGTCATCTATATGCCCTGATCCCTAAATTCCTTGAGCTAAAACATTGAAAGAGAAGTTGTTGTCTTCCTCTTTAACCTTTTGTTGTCACTTCCCCTTCTATCCAGCAAGGTGTGTTAGTTCCAATGTGATGCACTCTTCAACTTAGTAGAGCGTGGTGATGTGATCTGCAACTTAGTAGAGCGTGTCGGTGGTGCAGTCTGCTCTTTTACAACGTGCATTTATCACTCTCTGGTACATGTTTCCCTTGTGCAAGGTGCGTCGTAGTTGGTCAAAATGGAAAAAGAGAAGCTTTGAGCAACTTCTCGAAGCTTGGATGGCGTGGAGACTTATCCCTACTTACCTGGAAATGTGGCAGTCGATCCCCTTACCTAGTGGGATGATCCCTTAAGCCTCTCCCATAAATCCTCAACTCTCTTATCCCTTTAGCTCTATATATATGAACACCCTCTTTATTTTCAAGGGAGGAAGGATAGAGTACTATTATGCTAGTGGAATTTCTCTATGTGATATTTTTCATCCATTAGGAGGCTAGGCATTCAATCTTGGAGGGTAGGATTGTTGGAAGGAGGTTATGACGTCAAAGCTTTGGTCGTAACATATCTCCCTTTGTACTTCTTACTATTACATTTAATACAATTTCTTTCCATAAATGTTATTATGTTAATGATATTTAGGATTTTCCTCTTTGACTGTTAATCTAGATCAATTCATATCCATGTGCTTTTACCACTTGTTTGTTTCCACATGCTTTAATTGGTTTTGTAGTTAAAGATCTGGATACTTGGAGCTTGGAGCGGCAAGGAGAAAGGAATTGCATAATTGAGGTAAGTCATATCTTTATTTGTCTTGTGTTTCAAATGATCTAGGAAATATACTTGTGTTATGTACTCATTTGTTCTATATCTAAACCATTTAGACTAGGGAGATATATTTGAGTCCGCTCATACAAATTGTCCGTAAACATATTTGGCGACCACACTGGGGATAGTAGTCCAAGTTTTTTATTTCATTTCATTTTGGTTTCTTTGATTTCTTTCCAATTAGCCTATAGCCTCAAAGTTGCTTTTTCTTTTTGGATCTGACCATCAGAGAGTCTCTAGGCTATCCAGAATCTATTTGGGATCTTCATTGGGCCTTTTACCTTTTTATTCTTGGAGAATTTTTTTTTGTTGCTCAAACCTCGCCTGACGCACCTGGGCTATTCATCACCCGCATCACTGTGTTTTTGATGCACTTATCTAGTTTGCAGATTGTGTCAATGATGCTTTTTGTGAGTTTGCAGCCTGCGTCGCTGGCGCGGTTACCCAGTGTGCAGAGTGCGTAGTTGGGTATCCCCACGCTCTGGTGCACCTTTGCAGGGCACGTCACCCTTAATTAATTTTCACTCAGTCTTAATAATTCTCAAAGTTGGTTTTTGGCTTAGTTTTTGAGTTCTATGTGTTTTTCATTGACTGCTACAGAATCTACTAAACCCAGCATACTTCATCCTTGGCTTGTTTTTGAAGTTTGAGTATTGATTTGAGTCCTAGCTATTCAAGCGAGTGCATCCGTCATTGTGGGAAATTTCAATCCCCATGATCACAATCAGTCTTGTGAATCCTTATCAGGCCTTATGATCTATTCGATCTAACTTCTAAGCCCTCCGACATTTGATTGTTGTCATTTTGCTCAATTTTGTGTGTTTTTGAGATTTTGGGTGATTATTTTTCTTTGAGAGTTTCCAATCAATCGAGTTTTACAGTAGTATATTCTATGATTTCCTGAATATAGGTTTAGAGAGTGGCATCATTCTCAGATATATTGAGTGCATTTGAGTACGAAATCAAAAAAATTCATTAACTTCATTTCAAGCTTGTTTCTTGGAATTGTTGTAGAGAACTTTCATGCTTTGGAACAAGTATTAAAAAGATCTTTGAAAAGTTTAAAAGATTAGTATTGACTTGCATTTTCTTGGTTGTGAAAAAGTTATTCATCATTTCCTTGAAGATTCTAAGTACTTTTGAACTTTTACAAAGCATTCCAAAGATAGTGAAAATTTTCACATTTTTCGATTTTCTTCCCACTTTTTTATCATTATTTTGGAAAATAGGAGTTATTGCATTCAAAAGGAAATTCTTCTTTTCATTTTTTCGTAGATTCGTTTAACTTGAAAAGAGAAAAAGAAAAAACATTTGGATTTGGTGTATTATTCATTTTTGTTGGATTAGTGAAAGCGTGCGTTTGATTCCGTTGGTTGATTTCGAAAGAATAGAGGTACTTGTTCGTTTCATTATCAAAAACAAAGAAAATTTCTCCTTACCTTAGCTATTTTTCATCGAAAATAAAAGGAAAAGATTTGCATTTGAACGTATTCAAGATCTGCATCTTTTTAAATTCATGTCTACACCTCATGCATTCACTTAACTGTCAAGATAAAATTTAATGGTAGCATTAGGTTAAAACTGTATAGAAACTTGTGTATTAAGTTAGAGACGTGTTCCAACATCTTTAAGCATGGCGGTTGTCGTTATTTTCCTGCATTGCATCCCAAGGGATTGTAGTTCTTCCACGTACTAATTGGTATATCGAATGGCCTTTCACCTACCCTTGGGTATATAGAAAGGTACTTCACATACTCGATAGTATATCAGAAGGCTCCTATCATGCGGTTGTGCATTATACAGCACCACTACTAATTTGAGCTCCCACGTACCCTGCATATATCGGGAGACCCTACTAGGATTTATGTAGCCATTTGAGTTAACCTATTTGTCTTCTTGGTGTGGCAATACACCGATAACAACATTCAGGGAGATACTACACATGTGCTATCAGGTATTCAGTTTATACGGTCAGGGGTACGGTCCTAATCCTCCCCGGTTAGTGCTCTGAAAGATTGGTCTGAGTATAAATGTTGGACCCTGTGGTATATAGCGAGTTGCACCACCTTGATAATCCTATGAGGTTCCAGACCATTGAATCCACACCTACCACATAAGTTTTCTTGCGGCCTTAGCTTGTGTATATTTTGGAGTGTATTTTTTATTTTTGTATATAAAACTCTTGGGAGAAATTTTGGTTCAGTCATTCTGGCAGATCAACCTTTTAGAAGATATCGCGGGATTTTAAACTTGCCACCTGAATATCCCCTTAATCAGGAGGATAAATTGGGATCAAATATGGATCAACCTACTACATATGTGTCACATGAAGAAGATACTACTACCATGGAGTTAGGAATGAACTATTCACCTCCCACAAATCCACCTATCACTGATCCTATGGTCCAGTAATTATGGAAGAACCTGCTTCACATGGCACATATTTTCATCATTCGATAGAAGGACGTCCTAGAGCCACAGACTAGATATCATTCAACCCTAGGATGACACGGTATCAACAGCATTTGGTCCAACTGCATCGTTTTGGGATACTTCTTTAGGACATCATGTTTCTGATTTTGAGTCACTTCCGATGGTGGAAATTCCATTTCATAGGCTTCCTCCATGGATCCCCAATGACATCTTTCTCCAACCTGTTTATGAGACTATCGATCATTTACAAACGTTCGGTAATGAACTTAGATGACATATTTTCCCACCTAGGCCTATTACGAAAGTGTAAGCTATTGAACAACATTCCCCTATCCATTCTTTATCTTTTTCTTCACCAGGAACATCTACACCTACCTTGATCACTTACGAACCAATTCAACCATCGTTCTTGACGAGTACACCTCAAAGTCAGGAGATCGGTTCAACATCTCATTTGACCCCAACCACTGTATGGAAACCTTCAACCACTATTAACTATGTTACTGGAACATTACCTCCACCACCCCCACCTGAAAATTCAAGCAGAGGTTATAATATACCTGTTAGTCTACATTCGAGTGGAGGTAATCCCTTCATTAGTAGTCAAAAATCAGTTACGAGTCAACCTACGATTAATGGTCAACATTCGGTTACTAGGCACATTCTCGTAAGTGGAAAATTTTCAACTAGGGGGAAACCCCTAGCTAGTGGACCTTCTCTAACTAGGGGACATCACCCAGTTAGTGGACATAACGTGAGTGGAGGACATGCTTCACATTTGAACTATAGTATGGATGGAATTTCTCTCCCAACCATGGGACAACCTACGCGGACACATCACACAGGGGGGGGGGGGGGGGGGGAATTTATTTGGGCTCAACCCCCATGGGGGCATTCTATCTGGGCCATCATAATACTGTTATAGGACAAAACTACCCAGGAAAGCACTTTCCTGGACTACCTTATCCCGAAAACACGAACACCCCATGGGGGCACCATAATGTTCCACCGCCTGGACCACCCCCACCACCTCCACTAGCTGTCCTGCCACTTCCCCCACCATCTTGTCACCACCACCACCACCACCTTATTCTAGAGGAGGAGGACCCCCACATTCTGGTAGAGGACCACCTTATTCTGGAGGAGGAGGACCCCTGCATTTTGGCGAAGGAACACCTTATTCTAGAGGAGGAAGACCCCCACCTTCTTCTAGAGGACCACCTTATTCTTGAGGAGGAGGACCCCCACCTTCTAGCGAAGGACCACTTTATTCTAGAGGAGGAGGATCCCCTTCAGGTCCACCTCCTAACCCATGAGGTCCACTCCCATATGGTCAATTTCCTATGGGAGGACCTTACGATCAATCGATTCATGGTCCTACTGGTACACCGATGCCTTATCAGTATTACCAATATCCATAGCCAAACCAACAATTACCATTTATGGATACACTTGATCTTCCATATTTTTCACATTTTACTAACGATCCCATTTATCACGGCATAAATTGTCCTATGATTCCTGTGAAGTTACCATTAGATATTCCAAAGTTTGACGACAAACCCGGCAAGGACCCTAAGAACCACGTTATGACTTATCATTTGTGGTGTTCGCCCAATTTCTTAATGGATGATTCCATCTATTTGAGGTTATTCCAAAGAAACCTTACTGGTATTTCTACAAAGTGGTACATTACGTTGTCACCACATTCCTTTCCTAACTTTCGATCTTTGGCTATGTCATTTTTGACTCACTTTCATCTACCGATCCGCTACGAAACTGGCACAGATATTTTGAATTCTCTCCTAAAACTACTGGCACTCACATTTATGATCATATTCATGAATGGAGGAGGGGACGAGGTCTTATTAAATCTACCATTTCAGACGAACTCCTCGAATATTGGTTCATGAATTCACTACTTCCTATCATAGCTAAATATGTAGCTATGGGTGGGGCGTTACAGAGGAACAAGCTATATCTCATGCTCAGTATTTAGACCTCTTCTATGCCCAATCTGGCACCTTATATATATGATATCATTCCTGATTCCCTCTTCCCTACATATGATCCAGCAAAACCACCTACGAGACCTCATGTTGATGGCATCATTGGTTCTATTCATACCCAGCCTGCTACACAATCCGGTGGATCACAAAGCCATCATAACTCGACCCCACCTACAACATAGGATAGACATCACACCAAACAATCACCCAACCCCGATTCCACTGAGGAAGTGAATTCAATTAAATCTGATTCACCTCAAAAATCCAGTGGTAAAAATAAGAACAAAGGTAAATCTAAAAATTCTTTTAACCAACAAGAGCCTAGATACAATCCCCAAGATAATAACCAAAAGTGGAAGGTAAAATATCCTTGTTTACTATGCGGTGATGATCACTTCACTAAAGAATACATACATCCAGAGGAAGTGCAAACATTCCTTAAATGGAACCCCACACATGTAGTCTTAACCGATCCCTTCCCCACACAAAAAAATGAAATGATTGCACAACAACAATCTCCTTCTCAAGGAGAAACGTCCACCACCACTCATGTTCTCATGATGTGGAGCGAAACAATCAACTTAAATACTCGATCACAATCATTCTTCAAAGGAATCTAATGAGGGTGATTCTGAAAAATCCCCCGCGTCTACATCTAGAATTCCTTCACCTCAAGTTCCTCTCGTCATAGAGAAACTTTTACTGGATTCAGTACTGCATCCACCCATAAGCACAATTCGAAAAGCCATTTTCAATCCAAATTCTAGGGCTGCTCAAAACTATAATATAGTAGAGGATTTAGCGCAAGTCCCTTGTGCTATGTCGACGTTAGAAGTCTTACAAAACTGTCCCATTCAACGTAAGACCCTGTTATCCGCCATTTGAGCTGTAGATTTAGATTCCTCCAACACCATCATGTTCAATCTAGAGTATTTCAAACTGATACTTTCCCACAAACTTGCTTTCCAAATCGTTACTAACGTTTCTGGGAAAAACATCCATCGTATTGTCTTAGACGAAGGAGAAAATACCTTGATTTGTTTAGAGACAGATCTGGAAATGGACCAACAATATCACTATGGATGAGATCAAGAGGATGAGAGGCTCTCCTAGCCTTCCCCTTCTCAAATTTCTTCTTAGGATGCTTCCCCATCAAACAACCATGACAGTTGCCTTTGGAAAACTTGATCTTGGGCAGCCCATCAACCATCTCCTTTGCATGCATGTCATGCAAGTATTGATAGTTAAGATGCCCAACTATTTCATGCCACAATCTGCTTTTTTCATTGGCATGAGTATGGAGAGATGATTGCTTCAAGAGATGTAAGAAGTGTGAGAACTCATATAGTTTGGAGTTGTGATCTGCAACTCCCTTTGCAATGATTTCACCTGAAACCATGTTTTGTATCTCGACTTCATTTGGAGAAAAGATCACTCTTTTGGGCTATCCAATATGAGTCATTTGATACACTGAAAGTAAGTTTGTTGTAAGAAAAGGAACATAAAGCACATCATAAAAGTAACCATAGTCAAGATTGATTCTTCCAATCCCCTGAGAGGAGACTTCTGAATCATTTCCCAACATAATGGAAGGGGCAACTGAGATTTTTAAGTTGGAGAAGAGATCTTTGGAGCAAGACATATGTCTTGATGATCCTGAATCTATGATGAAAGAAGAATTTGTTGATGCACTTGCCATGAGGGCATGACATCTTTCTTTATCTTCGGATCTAGAAGGTTCAGTATCAATATCTTTCTTCCTTGCACATGCAGGTACAAGAAGATTGTTCTTCTCAAGTAACTGAGCCATCAAATATATAGTCTTCTTCATGCAAGTACTCTCAGGATGGAAACCTCTATGACAATATGTGCACTTGGATCTTTCCTTCTGAGAATGCTTGGTCTTCCTTGAGTTCGAAACCCCATCTGAATTATATGGACTATCTTTAGTCTTTGTATCATTCGATCTCTTATCAGAAATATTTTAGTTGTATTTACCATTTGCCCTTTTGGCCTCAGTAGCTGTAAGGGCTAAATCCAACTTAAGTTTGATCATTCCCATGGAGATTAACTTCTCTTCCTCTTGAGTAAGAGATTGGATGAATTCATCAAGTGAGGGAAACTTCCATTTTGGAATGGACATCTTAGTTGACTAGAAAGTAGAGACAAAAAATGAGACGTTTGGCCCCAACTTTGAGAGAATGGAAAGAATAAGCTGCTTGTCTTCTTTCACTATCTCATATAGGCTTTTCAACTATGATATCAAGCTTTTGAACTTGGTGAGGAAGGCATTGATTGATTCGAAGCTTTCTGGGCTCAAAGAGATGAGTTCATTCTCCAATTTGTGACCTTTCATATCATCTTTCTGTCCAAAAAGATATTCGAGCTTGTCCCAAACCTCTTTAGGAGATGTAAGATCGATGACATGGAAGTGATCATCTTCAGAAATTGAGAGAAGGAGGAGGCCAACTACTTCATCAAGCCTATCCAAGTACTTGGACTTTTCAACTACACTGAGAGGTTCTACCATCCTTCCATTGAGTATTCTGGTGAAGCTCTTGGATCTCATGAAGAGAGCCATCTTGGCTTTCCACTCAACATAGTTGGAAGATGTGAGCTTTGGATCCATCTGGACAGAGAAGGTCGAATTGTTGAAGAAGAATTCGAATGGGTGAATAAACCTGCAAAACAAGAAGAGTTTTTGCTGATAGAGAATGCTACACTTCGAATGAACACTACCTTTTGAACACTGAGCACATAGACTAAGTCCTTCACACCTAGCTAGACCTCACTGGATTTCTCTAATGAATTCAAGTAATAGCACTAGGATTTGCTGTGGAAACTCATAAGCTTCTAGTGCTCAAGTGAAAGATAGCTTCTCAAGGGAATGTTGCAACTGCTACTGCTGCAATTCGAATAGCTTCTTCCTACTCTGATACCATGTGATAATCTGCAGGGAATCTAGAAACTATAACAAACTCACAATCAAACTCTCAAGAATGTTGCAAAGAAGAAGAGAAGAATGCACTCAATAATCACTCATAAACACGGAATAATGGACAATATTAGTATCGTACATCAGTTGTAAGCTGGCACTATGTGAAATAATGAATGTAAAGAACATATTACAATAAACTGTGATGTAGCATCATATAGGATTTGAATTAGCCAAGTAGGTCATTCGAATCAAGCTCAAAGTCTAGCTTGGATAACAATGGAGACATCATCTAATCAGTAGTATCAGTCATAAATGGTAATAGTCAGTCAAGTGTGTCTAACTAAGTCTAACAAAACCATCTAGGCATAAATTAGAGAATGGAGACTCCAAGGGGGCCGCATGAGGTTGTCAAATAGTCAAGTGGAACTCCAAAACTAGCTAACTAGAAGCTACAAGCAGTCAACATGAGAAATCAGTGGAAGAACTACTCAATAAATGCACTAACTGAATTATAACTCCTGGTACGTGAGATTAGTCACCCTAACTAAGAGATAATTGGTGGTAAGTGAAAAAAGGCGCACTTGCCATGCAGAACAGTCAAGAAGGGCTCATCAAGTAGGTAGGAGGACAAATGGGGGATGAAGACAGGCTCTAGGGAGCTGAAAGTGAGCTCTAGGTGTTGGGAGTACTACCAACATGATGACTATATGCATGTAGTGGCATGCAGCATGCATATTTGCATGCAGGCATGCAAAATACAAAAAATGATGGTGTGAATATTCCAACAATTACCCTACCCCATTCATTGACCAAATCCTCGACACCTGTGCTGGAAGTGTCATATTCAGATTGATGGATGGATTTTTCGGCTATAATCAGACAGAGATCCATCCTGTCGATCAACACAAGATGGATTTCATCTGTCCATGGGGTACGTTCGCGTATCGCAAACTCCCTTTTGGCCTTAAAAATGCTAGTGCTGCATTCCAGCGGGCTATGTCATATGCTTTCCACGACGTGAAGGATTTTGTGGAACCTTAGTTAGACGATCTCCCTGCTCATTCGAATTGTCAAGACTTCCACATTGATCATCTGAAGGTTGTATTCCTCAGGTGTCAATGGTATAATATCCGTCTAAATCCTCACAAGTGCATCTTTTGTGTCATGTACGGATGCTTGTTGTTAAAATTCAATATGCTAAGACAGAAAATAGCAGCATTAGATTCCATTTCACAATAATAGCATATACAGGATCACTGAAGAAACAACAAGCATAGCATAAACACAAGAGACACAGATTTATCCTGGGAAACCCTCATGGGGTAGAAAACCCAGTAAAGCTTCCTCAATATAGATGACCAGCAATATACAAAGATGCAAACCAAAGACATGATCTCCTCCTCCACCATAGCAGACCTCTCCTCCACAAGTGCGCCTCTCTTAAGTGAGTGAGTGTGTCAAATGAGGAACACACCTCCTCTATTTATACACTACTCCGACTTTTCTTTTACACAAGACATGTAGGCTCGTATTTAACCAATGGGTTAAATACCCCACTATAACTGACTGGGCCGACCCCTCTAGGGTGGTCTAATAACCCTTTGACCCACATAACACATATAGGGCTGACCCCCCACTAGGGAAGTCTAATAACCCAAGTTACCACATTCTGACGGAGGAATAAACATCTCCGGATATACAATAAGATCTTCACGGAGGAATGAATCATCTCCAGAATAATAAAGTACAAATATAATATTCTTTGAAGTTACAATATCTCAACACTCCCCCTTAATGAGAAGGATATTATAACAGCATCTGCACGAGCAAGGAGTCATCAACATCATACATGATACATCTATAAATCATCGGAAGCTTTCTTCAATTTATCATCATCAGTAACTTGACTAGTTACTGGAACATCAACATCATCAGAGTTGATAGTACTCAATCATCAGCATCGTCATCACACGATCATCAGCATCGTCATCAGCATTGTCATTGACATCACACGATCATCATCATCGTCATCATACGATCATCAGCATCGTCATCACACGATCAACAACATCGTCATCATACGATCATCAGCATCGTCATCACACGATCAACAACATCGTCATCACACAATCATCAGCATCGTCATCATACGATCATCAGCATCGTCATCATACGATCAACAGCATCATCATCACACGATCATCAGCATCGTCATCATACGATCATCAGCATCATCATCACACGATTATCAGCATCATCATCAGCATCGTCATCATACGATCAATCCTGTTCTCTTTAGGACCTATGTCCATGGATGATGCAATCATGTCATGTACCTTTTTAACCGAAGTCCAGGGACGATCCAGTCCTATCAATTCTCAGAGACCTCATGTCTACGGCTCAATTCAAAATACCAAAGTCCGAGGATGATCCAATCCTATCATGTACCTTTTGAACCGAAGTCCAAGGACGATCCAGTCCTATCATGTACCTTTTTAACCGAAGTCCAGGGACGATCTAGTCCTATCAATTTTTGGAGACCTCATGTCTACGGCTCAATTCACAGGACCAAAGTCCAAGGATGATCCAATCCTTACCATACATTTAGGACCACGTCCAAGGATGGATTAATCCTCAACCGTACATTTAGGACTACGTCCAAGGATTACTTAATCCTCCACCGTACATTTAGGACTACGTCCAAGGATGACTTAATCCTCCACCATACATTTAGGACCACATCCAAGGATGACTTAATCCTCCACTGTACATTCAGGACCACGTCCAAGGATGACTTAATCCTCCACCGTACATTTAGGACTACATCCAAGGATGACTTAATCCTCCACCGTACATTTAGGACTACGTCCAAGGATGACTTAATCCTCCACCGTACATTTAGGACCACGTCCAAGGATGACTTAATCCTCAATCGTACATTTAGGACCACGTCCAAGGATTATTTAATCCTCCACCGTACATTTAGGACCACGTCCAAGGATGAATTAATCCTCAACCGTACATTTAGGACCACGTCCAAGGATGACTTAATCCTCAACCGTACATTTAGGACTACGTCCAAGGATGACTTAATCCTCCACCGTACATTTAGGACCACGTCCAAGGATGACTTAATCCTCCACCGTACATTTAGGCCCACGTCCAAGGATGACTTAATCCTCAACCGTACATTTAGGACTACGTCCAAGGATGACTTAATCCTCCACCGTACATTTAGGACCACGTCCAAGGATGACTTAATCCTCCAACGTACATTTAGGACCACGTCCAAGGATGACTTAATCCTCCACCGTACATTTAGGACCACGTCCAAGGATGACTTAATCCTCCACCGTACATTTAGGACCACGTCCAAGGATGACTTAATCCTCAACCGTACATTTAGGACTACGTCCAAGGATGACTTAATCCTCAACCGTCCACCAAGGAATTCATTCTCGAAGACATACGTCTACGGCTCTTCTTTCAGACTGAAGTCTAGGGATGATCAAATCCCCTCACATGTTCACCAAGAACTTCATTCTCGAAGACATACGTCTACGGCTCTTCTTTCGGACTGAAGTCCAGGGATGATCCAATCCCCTCACATGTTCACCAAGAACTTCATTCTTGAAGACATACGTCTACGGCTCTTCTTTCAGACTGAAGTCCAGGGATGATCCAATCCCCTCACATGTTCACCAAGAACTTCATTCTCGAAGACATACGTCTACAGCTCTTCTTTCGGACTGAAGTCCAGGGATGATCCAATCCTCTCACATGTTCACCAAGAACTTCATTAAAACATGTGTCAATCATGTATCCTCATCATCAAAACATGTATAACAAAACATGTATCCTCATCATCAAAACATGTATAACAAAACATGTATCCTCATCATCAAAACATGTATAACATCTATCATCAAAAGCATGTATACATCTATCATCAAAAGCATGTATATCTAACATCAAAAGCATGTATGCATCTATCATCAAAAGCATGTATACATCTATCATCAAAAGAAAAAATATAAGATTCCTAAATCTAAATAATTCTAAGTAACTAAGTGCAGCAAATTGATGGGATAGACTTGTTATCAGATACCATACTACTCCCCCTTTCGAGGAGGGTTCTTTTGGACTATACCAAGCTTGTCTCGAAAGTATTCAAACTTTACTCGAGACAGAGGTTTAGTCAAGATATCAGCAATCTGATCCTCAGTGCTTATATACTCGAGCTTGATAGCTCCTCTCTGCACCATATCTCGTATATAGAAGTATCGGATCTCTAAGTGTTTTGACTTATCGTGGAATACAAGATTTTCTATCTTGATGCAGTTTTGAATGTCACACAATCACAGTGGAATCCATTTCTAAGTCAAACACTCCATATAATAGCTTCTGAAGCCACACTGCTTCACAGCTGGCAGAGCAGACAACTATATATTCTGCTTCAGCAGTACTGAGAGCCACACTAGATTATTTCTTGCTGAACCATGAGATCGTGGCAGATTCAAGACTATAACATCCACCTGATGTACTCTTTCTATCTGAGGCACTTCCTGCCCAATCAGAATCTGAGTAACCATGTAAACGGAGTTCATGACCTCCAAGATAATATAGACCAAAATCTAATGTACCTTTTAAGTACCTCACTACATGCTTTGTAGCTATTAAGTGAACCTTTCTAGGTTCTACTAGATACTGACTTAGGGTATTTGCAGCAAAGCATATATCTGGCCTTGTATTTGTTGAATACATCAATGACCCAATGATTTGTCTATATAGGGTTAGGTCCACTAAATCCGATGAGTCATTAACTAATAACTTCAAGTTGGAGTCCATGGGAGTGGCCATGGCTTTATACTCCAACATATCAAATCTTTTTAGAAACTTCACAGCATACTTACCTTGATTTAAAAGATTACTTTTGGATCTTGCCATACTTCTAGACCTAAGAAGTAGTGCATTAATCCGAGATCTTTCATTTTCATTTCTGCAGCCATTTTCATGATCTGTTTCTCATTCCTTGTCAGAAAGAGATCATCGTCATACAATAATGGTATGATAGGTTCATCATCCACAACCTTAAGGTAAAGGTTAGGATCAGCTTTACTTCTGGTAAAGCCCAAGCTTTGTCATGAAGTTGTCAATTGTCCATTATTCACACTCTGCATTGAGTGATCTTCTGCATATCTATCTGTGCCATCTCTCATCAGATGGGTCTACTAATATGAGCCTCGAAATCATTCAAACTTTGTGGTGAGTTCCTTCTTGCATCCATGTCATATGTGTATAGAAGCCATATTCAACCTTGTAGCAAAGGTTGAGATCCACATCACCCATGATGATCATTAAGCTCATCAATTGACTACCAATCCTGGGTACCCATACAGAACTTGATTCACACTTCTTCTTTAATTACACCATTAGGAGAATGGTCTTATCTAGCCACTTGGAGAAAAACATCTCATCATTATTCTCTTCCTCTTTCTAAGAGAATCTTCTAGCCACAAGCCTTCTATAGTGTGTTTGATTTGTAAATATTTTGTTGAACATCCATCGCTTGTTCAGTGTTCATCATTCATCGTGATCTTTCCTACAAATCAAAATTAAGTACATGACTAGTAATACTTCATAATCATTAAATCATATTGACATGATAACCTATTATGCATACAGCGATCATTTACATAGTTATGCAACTATTTTGACCAATACTTTGGCACAACACTTTCCATATCCTGTATGCATACAGTGGCTATCTAGATGCCTTCCATCTCTACCAGAACATACTATCGAGAGTGTGCACAGCTCTCAGCATGTCAGCAAAGAGGTTTCATTCTAGACAAGCAACAATGGAATGTTTGTCCAACTTACCAATCATATGCATATTAGTAGCATGATATATTCTAGGAATACAAATATGCATACAAGCAATATCATTTACTATTTCTAATAACAACTCAAATACTTATCTTTTATGTTTGTGTGGTTGCCTCCCGCTTGATCTTCTGTATATCTTCATTCTGTACCACTGTGCATGATCAAGTGTGCACTAGTGTCATTCTCATGATCTCATACACAAACATACATTCATTAGTATATTCTCAATGTTATCAAAACATTATAGTTCTAAATAATCTTGAAAATGTATAGTCATGATTATAGATAATATTCAAGGTATCAGGGAAGTCTTCTTTTACTCATGCATATTCTTGTTTGATCTAGTTAGTTAAATCATCAACCAAGATAAGAGACATAATATGCATAAACCCTTGATTACTAACTTTATGAATAAGCATAACCAATTATACCAAGTATACTTATATAAGGGATCCTAACACAAGGTAAGATTCTAACTTGACATAGGAAAACATACATGGATTAGTATACCTGCTTAGTTATGTACAACATACCTAAACAATCTCTTCATTGATTTAGAGATCCTGAGCTAGAACCTGCATGTCTCATAGGTTAAGCATAATATAACAAAGTCATACATACCTTGTAAGTAGAACAAAGATTATGGATGAGTCTTTGTCTTCATGTTGTCATGGTCATGGAACTTGATTTGTCTTTTGTGATGTACCTGTATCTTGTTAGCAGACAACATCAACCTCACACAACACCATAATGCATTAGTACAATCATATAGCCCTAATTAATGAATGTCTTCGATCATTCACATGCATTCATATTGTTACTAGGGTGATAAGACAATTCTAACATTAATCAAGATTGTACTAATAAATAATATGAAGACAAACACATTATGAACTTAATCAAGAATCAGATTTCAAGACATACCTGAACCTCTTTAAGTCATACCTGTTGAGACTTCTTGTAGTCTTCTTATGTAAGGCCTTAGCCTCAACTCCCCCTAAAACTTGATCTGGAGCTTGATTAGGGTTTGCTAGAGAAACCCTAAAAATTCAATCTTTGACTTTCACACTTCTGAATGGATGGAAGGATGTGTCTTGCTGAGCTGATCAAACTAGCATACTTCAATTTTGAAATCTCCAAAATTTGACTCCTCAAAATTGCCTTTGAAACTTCTGGATCTTCTGGACAGGAACCCGAAATAGGGTTTGATGAAGCCCACCCTTCTGTCCAATAAAAAGGTTGGATCCAAGGCTCTAAACTCTTATTTTTCTGAGGAGTTTCCAGCCATGGTTACAGACTTCAAAAATTCCAACTTTTGCTGAAGCCCTAATTTTCCATCTTTCTGATCAAAATCCCGAACTAGGGTTTGATCAAGCCCGATCTTCTACCTAACCAAAAAATTTGATCTTGGTCTCTAAATTTCGATTTTCCTGAGTATCATTCAGCCGTGGACTCCGATTCCAAAAATTCTGACTTTCTCCGAAACCCTAAATTCTGGAAGCCATGAATGAATGTGCTCAAAAAAATAATTATGTTTTGACGGAAATATGTACCTGATTGTTTCTACTGTAACTATGAATTTTTCGATCCACAGGGTCTGAAAACGTTTCCTGAGATATCCTGACCTGTTATCTTTCCATCCTGATAGGTCTGACCTCAATTGGACTCTCTGAGAGAGAGTTATGTCAAGTGTCGCAACGTGACCTGTTTATGGGATAAAACTGGAGAGCGAACTTGTACGGCGTGCCACGTGTCACTGTTTGAACTTAGGACTCTGAAAACTTTTCTTGAGATAGCTTTCCCTATTATCTTTCCATCCTGATAGGTCTGAACGCAATTGGACTCTCTCAGAGAGAGTTATGCCAAGTGTCGCAACGTGACCTGTTTATGGGATAAAACAGGAGAGCGAACTTGTATGGCGTGCCACGTGTCACTGGTTCAGTTTCGGCCTCTGCAAAAGTTTCTTGAGATATTAAAGTCTGTGTACTACCTGTCACTTTTTACGAAATTTCATTTGGAGCTTCCTAGCCCAAATTATGACCTTTTTTCCTAGGTCACCTGATTTTGACTGAGATCTGGAAGAGGCAGAAACCATAACTTGTACTGATCATAACTCACAAAGTACAACGAATCTGAGGGTGCCCTTTGGACACAAGGTACCTGGGGATGTTATCTACGACTTGTAAACTTTTCAGATCCTGAAACTTCGCATAAATGTATTTATAGAGAAAGTTCCATGATGACTGGTTTTTGCTATATAAAACCCTAACCTTCAAATTGTCGCAAGAGAAGCAAGTGTCGTAAGTGCCATACATTGCCTTCCTTCAGGTTAGCTCTGATACCATGTTAAAATTCAATATGCTAAGACAGAAAATAGAAGCATTACATTCCATTTCATAATAATAGCATATACAGGATCACTGAAGAAACAACAAGCATAGCATAAACACAAGAGACACAGATTTATCCTGGGAAGCCCTCATGGGGTAGAAAACCCAGTAAAGCTTCCTCAATATAGATGACCAGCAATATACAAAGATGCAAACCAAAGACATGATCTCCTCCTCCACCATAGCAGATCTCTCCTCCAGAAGTGCGCCTCTCTTAAGTGAGTGAGTGTGTCAAATGAGGAACACACCTCCTCTATTTATACACTACTCCGACTTTTCTTTTACACAAGACATGTAGGCTCGTATTTAACCAATGGGTTAAATACCCCACTACAACTGACTGGGCCGACCCCTCTAGGGTGTTCTAATAACCCTTTGACCCACAACACATACAGGGCCGACCCCCCACTAGGGAAGTCTAATAACCCAAGTTACCACATTCTGACGGAGGAATAAACATCTCCGGATATACAATAAGATTTTCACGGAGGAATGAATCATCTCCAGAATAATAAAGTACAAATATAATATTCTTTGAAGTTACAATATCTCAACACTTGTTAGGATTCATCATTTCAAAAGATGGGATCCGCATTGATCCCCTCAAGGTGGAAGTCATTGTTGCTCTACCATCTCCCACGGATATTCCAAAACTTCAAAGTTTGTAGGGGAAGGAAAAATACTTAAGGCGTTTCATGTCCAATTTCGCAAAAAGGACACAGGGATACATGCAGTTGCTGAAGGAGGATGACCCATTCATTTGGGATGATTATGCTCAACAATCCTTCAACAAACTGAAACATGCTATCACCCATGCACCTACATTACAACCACCCAATTACACCAAGGATTATATCCTTTATCTTGTTGCTTCCACTTCCACTATCGCTATGGTTTTGGTGCAGGAAGATAGTAACACCCAGGAACATGTGATATACTACCTCAGTAAGGGTCTCATTGACTCTGAAACCCGATGTTCACATGTTGAGAAGTTATCTCTCGCAGCAGTCATTGATGAGTTTTGTCATTGCATCCTCCTCCACACTACCACCATCATCGCCGACTCTAACCCCATGTACCACGTTCTTATGCGTCGGGTACTAGGGGGAAAATATTTGTGCTGGATTGTGATTCTTCAAGGATTTGACCTCCAGTTTGAGAAGGCTAAATCAAAGAAGTCTTTGGTTTTTTTGGAACTTATCTGCGATATTCCACGTACTGATCAGGAAACTAATCCCATGGAATCTCTCCCCAACGAGTCCTTGTTTCTTATCAGTACTTCTAACCCATGGTATGGAGACATCACATTGTATCTCCAGACCCAATGCTTTGGTCCTCAACTATCTTATGAGGAATGTCGTCGTGTGTGTCGCCACGCAAAGTATTACCTCATCATTGGTGACACATTGTATCGTTGCGGTGTCGATTCTATCCTCCGACGCTGCTTAACTCATGAGGAGGCCGAGCATGTACTAAATGATTGTCACTCATGGGAATGTGGCAGTCATATTTATGGGATGGATACAGCCCAGAAAATCCTACGCGTTGGATACTATTGGCCTTCCATCTTCAAAGATTGTATTGAAGCAGTCAAGAATTGTCCTCCTTGCCAGGTTTTTCATCACAAAAATCGCTTACATCCCGCCCCGTTACATCCAGTTATCGTTGTCCATCCCTTTTCCAAATGGGGCATTGAATTCATGCACTGTAAGCCTACGTCGGCGGGGGGGCATGGTTATGTTATTGTCGTGGTAAACTACTTCACCAAGTGGGTTGGGGATATGCCTACATACAGAGAAGATGACGCAACTGCCACACTCTTTATGTTCAATCATATCATTGCATGATTCAAAGTCCCTAAAGCCATCATCACTAACCATGGATCACATTTCCAAAACAATATGGTGGAAAAACTAAGCGCTAGGCTGGGTTTTCAACATGAGAACTCAACTCCCTTCTACCCTCATCCAAATGGACAAGTAGAGGCCATTAACAAGGTCTTGAAAACCACGATTCAGCATATGGTAGGGAAACATAAGTCCAACTGGCATACCATGACTTCCGTCAAAACTGCCACTGGCTTCACGCCTTTTCAATTGGTCTACGGACCAAAGGCAATACTACCTATAGAGTGCGATATTTCGTCATTGAAAATCGTTGTTGAACTCTTACCCAACACCACCGCTAACGAAGAACGATTTCTATACCTGGAAAAACTTGACGAGACCCGTTGTGATGCATCTTTGGCTAACGAAGCTCATAAGAAGTGCATCAAGGCCCAGTATGACAAGTTAGTCAAACCTCGTATATTCAATGAGGGAGATTTGGTCCTCACTTACGACCAAAAACATGATAAGTTGGGGGCAGGTAAACTTGAGTCCATGTGGCACGGTCGATATGTGGTTAAACATGTGTTGGAAAAAGGAGCATACGAACTTGAGGATTATGATGGGATATCTTTCGGGAAGCCTCGCAATGGGATCTACCTAAATCAGTACTATGCCTAAGTCATTTATTCATTAGTACTTTGTATATATTGTACATGACGTGCGTTTTTCTTGGTGTGACACTTTATTTTTAGTGTGTTAGGATCTTATCATTCTGCTTATACCATGTTCTTCCTAGATGTGCAGATGGAAACATGTTTTGGATTCACATATGGTGCTAGTCGACACACCTGTAACCTTGCTTGGGTACTCTATTCCCCTCCTGACAAACTGATTAGTTCAGGAGGAACTTGCTTAGGGTTTGCAACCAACAATGTCGTCGAGTATCATGCGGTAATTGGATTATTGAATGACACTTGTTCCTTGGGTGTGGACCATCTTGTTACATACCTTAATTCACAACTAGTGGTCTCCCATCTTAACCAATTCTACGCCATGCTACTTCGTCTATTTCGGCGAGTACGCCCCTTGGAGAGGTCCTTTGAGTCAATTCAATACCTGCATATTCTAAGAGACATGAGCACTGTTGTTGATCCCCTAGATAATTTTATATTAGATTGGTACATTGCACATTCATAAGCATTTTCATCAAAGATACATAAAATGACACAACATGTAAACTAATCATAATGTGTAAAATAAACATCCATAAAATCCTCAATCATCATAGAACACATAATGTGTAAAACCGCAAAATAGTATTATATATATATATATATATATATATATCATAAGCTTTTAGTAAGTCCTAGCTACAAAAATCTGAAGCCTATGGCTTTCAGTACATATACATCACACCATGAGTTATCCCTGTGGGTGCTCATGATAGCAGATAATGACCCTAGCTACTCTACGGAGCAGTGGACCAAAGCATGCTGAGACTCCAGCCGTATGACATTGGTAGCGATGAGGTAGGTCATATATAGATACGTCGGGTATGTCCAACATCAATCTCTGGAGGTTCTCCTCCAGCTCGCTCAACTCCTTTGTTTCATCCTAATGAGCAGCCGCTATATCTCGTGCCACACCCCTTCTATGGATCATAGAAGCACCTATTGGGAAAGACGGATGAACATCTGCATCAAACAAGTTTCAACCATTGGTACTACTCCCAAAAACATTTAAAATTTATAAAATGGAAAAACACAAGAAGAGTTTCGTTCTTACCTAGGTATCCCCACTACTCACCCTCAGGAAGGGCCAAGTTTGGCTCTCCCCTGAAATCTATACCTGCGTAAGCATAATCTTCAATCATGAGGAGTTTCCCACATAACCACTTGAAAAAGGTGGGACCAAAACTGATGATGGGACCTCTGCCTCCATGGTGGGACATGACCTCGAACCACCTAACCATGTGAGGATATCGCATATTGAGATCATCTAGCTCAACCTGTGGCCTCAGCAATGGGACCCATTCCAAGAAGAATAACGCCACAATGGACCCGTATCCAAACTGTTTCAGCTCACCACTGCGACATTTGGTGAAATTTTCCCTGACATTGGTGAGGATCCCCTCACACCATTTGAAGACAATAGGTGCCATACACTCAATGGCATAGAGCATATGGTCCTCGGTGGCCTAATGAGAAGCCCTATTTCCCGCCACCCACTTTATGGTGAAGAGCACAATACACAGGGTTTGATCTCTGACATTCTTGATGGGAATTTTCCCAGCAAGCGCATCCCCGGTGTGAAATATTGAGCCACAAAACTCTCAGTAGACTGGTCACTACGCCGTGAACCGGATAGTGAAACTAGGGCTCCCATCCTGGACAACCCCATGAGAAAATAAACATCCTCCACATCCAAAGTAAATATGTGGGCACCTACATGGAAGTCTTGTTGATTCAGATTCCACAATCCGATCAGATAATCCAATAACTGTACCTGGGCCCTCATGCCCTGTACATGAAATAACCTTAACAAGCCACATCGTTGCAATGCATTCATTGAATTTGGGTCATTTTCCACTTGGGAATATTCCATTTCGTGCTCTCTTTCCTTCCATTGGACCATGGTGAAAATCAAGACCTGCATAAACATCAAATCGATGCATATTAGAACCTTTCTCAAGCTTTGGATTGGGCTTCTTTAGCCCCATTTTTTTTTTCATGTGGATATGTGCCAACGCACCCCACCTTTATGAATAGTGCATCAATGACGCACTTTCTCCATGCGAGAAGCACTTCATAGATCCCTCGACACACTTCCCGCAAGGGGAAAGCACGTCACCCAGGGCATGCGCAAACCCCTCCTTTACAAGCCAAAAAACCCTAAAAATTCACCATAAAACACAAAATTGATCCATTAGAAATTTAATAAGCAAGGTTAATGCCTGCCTGTCATTGACGTGTCAAGAAACAACTGATCGTAGCTTCCACAATTGACGTTTGAAAATCGGCTCCAAAGTGGTGTTTTTACTATTTCGAACTTGGTAAAAAAACATTGGTAATTATTTCTTACTATTTGACTTTTATATAAAAGAAAATGGAATATTACCTTTTTAATTTTTCTTTTATGGGTCTTTTTTTCTATAGTTGGTAATCTTTTACATCTAAACACCTTATTGTCTCTTCTGACTTAGTTTTTGGAGTTCACAGATGAAGCAAAGCAGTTTTCTGACTTTATTGGTGACCATTGTTGGCATTTCATACCTTTTATCAAGTGTGATTAATTCGTCGAGCGTTTTTTGTGCTATTATGCCACTCATTTAAATCAAATATTAATGGAATCGAGCTTACATTTGTCCTTTATCGTGCTCATAAAACTATGAGAATAAGTCATCGAGTTATATTTTATCGCTTTTTTGGGCTCGTAAAACTCCCACGAAAAAGGAACCCCTTAGAGTTCCTCTTTAATCTCTTTTTGGACTCCCTAAAT
The DNA here is from genome assembly GCA_027924585.1 of Larix kaempferi. Classification (NCBI taxonomy): domain Eukaryota; kingdom Viridiplantae; phylum Streptophyta; class Pinopsida; order Pinales; family Pinaceae; genus Larix; species Larix kaempferi. The sequence goes on along the minus strand of BSBM01001331.1, from coordinate 11,608,145 downwards.
GTGAAAAGATCGCCAAGCGAGCTTGATTCTTTCACTCTTGTAAAAGTACTTGAAAGGTCATCTTTCTAGTGATAATTTACCCCTTTTTCGGACTAGGAGGACTATTTACGAAAAAGGAACACTCTCGTTAATCATGACTGGAAGAGTTCTCTCTCATGTTGTTTTATCCTTTTTTGGATGAGGAGACTAAATTTTATGAAAAAGAACCATTCAGGGTCTTCTTTAGTTATTTTCATACTCTCTAAACATGAAATGACGTCGAGTTTTCCTTCTCTAGACTCGCTAAAATCTGACGTTGAAGGACCCGTGTTGGGATGAAGTTGTCCTATCTCGGGTTTGTAAAACATATGAGATCGGACTCGTCCGAAGGATTAGCTATACTGAGCATCTGTTACCCTCCTCAAGCTCGTTAAAAAAAAAAAAGAGGTACTCATCGATCATGATGGAGATAAGGAAAGAGTTTGTGTTTCATTGTAATTGTGGAAATACTTAGTCACGCTTGAACATGGCACTCATTTGCATATGCATTTAAACATTTGGATAATCTGCTTGTCTTCGAGTCCCACCAATTCCATGAGTCATTCCACTCCTTTGATTCATTCAAAGAATGATTCCATCATCAGTTTCATTAGGGGTCGGTGTCATTCTCATTATGTCAATGCTGCCAAGCCATGCCATTCCCATATTCAAGAGAGATCTATTCGTTGAAGTCCATCTTTACAGTCATTCTACCTTCTATCATGTTGTTCATTCCTGAGTCAGTCTCAAGTGTCGCTCTACAGTCTGATCTACTCCAAAACATTTTCGATTGTGTTTCGTGTCGACGATTGGGGAAACATCATGGCCCTCTTCGATCGGTTTATCCTTGTCGACTTCAACACATCATCTGAGGATTAAACCTAGAAACCATTCAAGTACCTTGGGCCTACATACCTCAATGGTAGGTTACCTCACTTTCTACATTAAGTTCACACCATTGACTTCTTATTGAAATATTCCACTGAGTGTTCGACCTCAGATCATTGATTCACATTCAGTGGTATGTACTATGATACCTCGGGGATAATTGACATCAATGGTGATTTACATCGTGCTTGTTAACGATATACATCAATGATCGGTAATCAAGTGGTTTCTACCATGTTCGACTTCAATACATTGTAATCACATGGTTAGATTCGTATCATTGCGAGTTCATCTTGAAGACCCTGGTTTAAGTCATAAATCTCACCCAGGTTGCAATGGAGATTGTTTGAGTCATATTGCACGGATCCAATTTTGTATTGGTTGTGGTTGTGTTATCATCTCATCATGGATATACGATTGTGTCTGGTATCCATGATTGTGTTCAATAGGTCTTTACTACCATGGATTTGCAACGTATTGGTCAGCAGCCATGTTATGAGTCAGTTTGAGACACGTATCTCAGATTTGATTGTACTGCATATATCTTTGTTCGTCACTCCAACCGACAATCCTTACTTCGATTTTTTCCCTATTACAAACCATTTCACCTACCTTATTTTTCCAACTTCATGCTTTGGGGGCATTCCATTACACCAAATATCGTCATCATGATTCATGTGTCATCTATATGCCCTGATCCCTAAAGTCCCTAAGCTAAAACAGTGAAAGAGAAGTTGTTTTCTTCCCCTTTATCCTTTTGTTGTCACTCCAACGCGCCTTGCTATCCAGCAAGGTGCATTAGGTCCAATGTGACCCGCTCTGCAACTTAGCAGAGTGCGTCGGTGACACAGTATTCTCTTATACAAGGTGCATGGATCACTCTCTGGAACATGTTTCCCTTGTGCAAGGTGTGTCGCAAATGGTTAAAATGGAAAAAGAGAAACTTCGAGCAACTTCTTGAAGCTTGGATGGAGTGGAGACTTATCCTAGAGAGAGAAAAGTGGTGGAAGCATAACGTAATGTAAAAATATATTTGATAAGAATGTAGAAGATGATTACAGCAATTGTGCCCCGGGTAATTTATAACCTAAATGGGGAAGAGAGGTGACTTGAAAAGTCACCTCTTAGTTTAATTACATTAATTTACTAAAATTAACCTAGATTAATATTTTAAAATTAGCATTTGTAACATTGCCTTCATCTTTTTAAAATGCTTTGTCCTCAAAGAAGGATAATGATGGATATTCCTGAACGAGTTTCTCGGTTTCCCATGATGCGTCTTCTTCTGGGCAATTCTTCCATTTAATGAGGTATTCCTTGATCCTTCTAGTACATAATTTCCGTTCTTTGATGTTGATGATAGCTTCTGGTTCTAAGATAAGTTTCCCTTCTTCGTCAAGAGTGGGAAGTGTTGTTTGAACGGATTGATGTTGACCCAACAATTTTTTTAAATTTGAGACATGGAAGATGTTGTGAATTCGACTCGAATTGGGTAGCTTCAATTCGTATGCTACGGGGATATTCTTTCTAACAATTTGATAGGGTCCATAAAACTTGGGTGCCAATTTGTTTTTTCCTTGTTGCTTTAGAAACAATTGTTTGTATGGTTGAAGCCTTACAAATACCCAATCTGCTAATTCAAACTCTCTTTCCGTTCTATGTTGATTTGCTTGTTGCTTCATACGATTTTGTGCCATAGATAAATTATCCTTCAGTACTTGCATTACTCGCTGATTTTCTTCAAATTGACTTTTTACTGCGGGTACTTTTGCATTACCTTGAATGAATTCCTTCCATCTGGGCAGCTCATAACTATACAGTGCTTGAAAGGGTGTCATCTTAGCTGACATGTGATAGGTAGTGTTGTACCACCATTCGGCAAGGTGTAACCATTGTAACCATTTGTTCTGTTTGTCGGTGACGAAACTATGAAGATATGCTTCCATACATTTGTTGAAAACTTTTGTTTGCCCATCTGTCTGTGGATGATAAGCCGAACTCATATTAAGAGTGATCCCAATTTGTTTGCAGAATTCCTTCCAAAAATTGCTTGTGAATTTGGCATCTCTGTCGCTAACGATAATTCTTGGGAATCCATGTAATTTGTAAATATTTTTACAAAATACTTCAGAGATCTGTTTAGCGGAGTTAGTTTTTTTATACCCATAAAATGTGCATATTTCGTTAATCGGTCCACTAACATGAAGATTTTGTCCTTACTATCAGATAGGGGTAACCCTTCAATAAAATCCATAGATATTTCCTCCCACTTTTGCTTTGAAATGTTTAGTGGGTGGAGTAGCCCTGGAGTATGACATTTTCGATTTTATTCCTTTGACATGTGTCGCATTTGGCTTCATATTTTTGAATGTCTTTATGCATTCCTTTCCAATAGAACGATTGTATGGCATTGTGATATGTCTTGAAAAATCCTACATGTCCTGCGGCGGGTGAATCATGAGCTTCTATCATCACCTTAGTTTTAAACCTTGATGTTGGGTTTAAATAGATCCTTCCTTTGTACCACAAGATGTCGTTTCGCCACTTGAATTTTGGAACTCTATTCGGATCTTTGATTAAGGCGCAAGTGTTTGGGTAGTTAGCATATTCTTTTCGTATTTCTTCCAACCACTCCGGAATAACGATTGAAATTGCATATGTCTGGGCTTCATCCTTCCTAGATAGAGCATCAACGACTATATTGTCTTTCCATTTTTTATGTAATATCTCCAAATCAAAAGTAACGCTTTTTCTATCCACTTATGTTGTTCTGTTGACAATGTCTTTTGTTGAAGGAGATATTGAAGACTGTTATGGTCTGTTCTTATCAATATTTTGCTCCCTAGAAGGTACTGTCGCCATTTTGTTAAGGCATGTATAATGGCTAGCATCTCTTTATCGTAAGTGGACCTCAAACTTTCTCTCTTATTGAGCTTTCTACTTCGAATGCTATTGGGTGACCTCCTTGCATCAAAACTGCTCCTAGTCCGAAACCTGAGGCATCACATTCGACTACAAAGGGTTTTGTGAAGTCAGGTGTGGCTAATACAGGTGTTGACGACATCATGCATTTTAATGTTTCAAAACATTTTTCTGCTTCACTATTCCATAAGGCATAATTTTTTACAAATATTCGATAGTATCCTATTAGGCCTAGGAATCCCCTTAGTTTTGATATGTTATTGGGTTTAGGCCATTCCACAATTTCCTTGATTTTGCTTGGATCAACTTTAACTCCTTCCTTCGATATCTTATGGCCCAGGTAGTCAACTTCCTCTTTTCCAAAGGTGCACTTAGACCTCTTTGCATAGAATTGGTTTTCTTCCAAAATGGTAAGTACTTGACTTAAGTGTTCCAAATGCTCCTCCCATGTTCTGCTATATATGAGGATGTCATCAAAAAATACTAGTACGAAATTTCTTAAAAATGGCTGGAACAATTCATTCATTGCAGCTTGAAATGTAGCTAGAGCGTTAGTCAAACCGAAGGGCATTACTTTGAACTCATAATGGCCTTCATGAGTGCAAAAAGCATTTTTTGCTATGTCTTCAACTCTAACTTTGATTTTCTAATAGCCAGATCGGAGATCCAATTTTGAGAAATACTTGGCCCCATGAAGTTCATCCAGCATCTCATCAATGAACGGAATCAAAAATTTATTTTTTGATAGTTATTTTGTTCAGTCCTCTATAATATATGCATAATCTAAACGAACCATCCTTCTTTCGTACTAACACTACTGGGGCTGCATACGGGCTTCTGCTTTTTGAAATGACACCACATTTTAGAAGATCTTGAGTTAGCCTTTCGATCTTTGTTTTATGGTGATGTGGATATCTGTATGGTTTGCTATTGACAGGTTTTGACCCTGGTTCAATCTCAATTATGTGTTCAATCTTCCTGTTTGATGGGAGCTCCATCGGAAGCTCTTGGAACACCTTGTGATGTTTTTGAATTAGATCTTGTATCTTTGGCTATTTGTCCATATCTCCTTCATATGTTAGAAGCTCCATTTCTTGACATTGAAGTATGTACGCTGGTGCGCCTTTCCGAAGTAGCTTTTCCATCTGATGTGACATAACTAACTGTGTCGGAGGTGGTTGGAACCCGTATAACTTGTATGTCTTCCCAAGCGACTGGAATTCAATAAAATGCTCTTGGTGATTTGCGGAGTATGTACCCAAGGTTTGTAACCATTGTATTCCTAATACTACATCAACTCCTCCCAGCAGTACCGCAAAGAAATCTGATTCTAAGTTGTACTCTTGCAATTGTAACTTGACCTTGTGACATTTTCCCACATTGTCAATCTTCTTGCCATCTACTACCATAACCTTCATGTTAGGTACTGGAAAAATAAATAGGTTAAATACTTTAGCAAGGTTGACATTAACTAAGTTATGGGTCCTGCCACTCTCGATGAGAACTGTGACATTATTCTTTTTGATATGTCCTTTAATCTTCAATGTTTGTGGTTGGGAGATTCCGGTAATAGCGGATAATGAGATTTTTGGGGTGTCATCCTCGATTTCTGTTTGGTAGTCTGGTTGACTATTTGTATCATTCTCAATTGGTTCCTCGACTTCCAACTCTACTTCTTCTGCTTCACAGACATACAATTTCTTTTGTAAGCATATGTGCTTAGGATCCCATTTGTCTCCACAGAACTTGCATTTCCCTTCCCTTATTCTTTGGGCCTCTAAACTGGGCTTCGTTCCTTCACTGAGTTGTGGCGGTGTATATCTTGGATTTCCTGTGTATGTTGATTGGAAGGGCTTCCTTTTGTAGTCGTCCTTATCGAAATTTGTATGAACAGGTTTCTTGAATTTGCTTTCAATGATCCTGGCTTTATGTCGGGCTTCCTCCATGAGTGAGATGTTATGTAACTCTAGTTCATCACGGATGTGTTGTTTAAGACTGTGTATGTAGGTCTGTAAGCGTTGGTCATCGGTTAACTCTGGAACTCGAGTCGATAGTGCTTCCCACTCATAGGTGTACTCATCGACACTGCTTTTCTGTTGTAACCTTGTGATTCTGGCAAAGAAGTCTTTTTCTTCAACGCCTTGGAATCTTTTAATGAGGTCGTTTTTTAAACTAACCCAGTTGTGAGAACAGATTCTTGCAGTTTTCTTCCACCATAAGTACCAGTTGTAAGCATTGCCTTCTAGATGCATGGCAGCATATTTAACTTTCTCCTCTTCGTAATGTATATGATGGATGTATAAGTAATCCCCGTCTCTGATACTAATGGAGAGAGAAAAGTGGTGGAAGCAGAACGTAATGTAAAAATATATTTGATACGAATGTAGAAGATGATTACAACAATTGTGCCCCGAGTAATTTATACCCTAAATGGGGAAGAGAGGTGACTTTTCAAGTCACCTCTTAGTTTAATTACATTAATTTACTAAAATTAACCTAGATTAATATTTTAAAATTAGCATTTGTAACATATCCCTACTTACCTGGAAAGGTGGCAGCCGATCCCCTTACCTAGTGGGATGATCCCTTAAGCCTCTCCCATAAATACTCAACCTCTCGTATCCCTTTAGCTCTATATATATGAATTCCCTCTCCATTGTCAAGGGAGGAAGGATAGAGTACTCTTATGCTAGTGGAATTTCTCTAGGTGATCTTTTTCATCCATTAGGAGGCTAGGCATTCAATCTTGGAGGGTAGGATTGTTGGAAGGAGGTTATGACATCAAAGCTTTGGTCGTAACATCTCTCGCTTTGTACTTATTAATATTACATTTAATATAAGTTCTTTCCATAAATTTTATTATGTTAATGATATTTAGGATTTTCCTCTTTGACTTTTAATGTAGATCAATTCATATCCATGTGCTTTTACCACTTGTTTGTTTCCACATGCTTTAATGGTTTTTTAGTTAAAGGTCTCAATACTTGGAGCTTGGAGCGACAAGGAGAAAGGAATTGCATAATTGAGGTAAGCCATCTCTTTATTTTTCTTGCATTTCAATTGACCTAGGAAAGATACTCGTGTTATGTACTCTTTTGTTCTATATCTAATCCATTTAGACTAGGGAGATCTATTTGAGTCCGCTCATATAGATTATCCGTAAACATTCTCCATAATTATATGCATGTGGAGGATTATCCAAGTGGCACCCAGGATGATAGGAACTAGACACTTTGCATACATGGGGTTGAACACCTTCTTTACTTCTAATCCCTATCTTAGGATAATTAACCCAAGATTATTGTTAATGAACTTTAATAAAGAGAGTTTAATAATACATAGGATAAAATGAATAAATAAAGGTAATGGATAAAATGATAATTCATTAGGGTCATATCCCTTATAACCCTCATCTCACTCCCCTTCTTGTGGAATAAAAGCCTCTTGTTTATTCTTCATGCTCTAGTCTTCAATAGTCAATATTTTTATATTAATTGTATAATGTACATAGTTACATCATTTTGGAAACAGTGGACCATTCATGTCTGGCTTCTATCCATTTCCATCATATTTACATATTTACATTTTGGGGCAAAAACCAGGGTGTTACAAGGGTAAATCCTTCGATGTCTCAAATAAATGTTGATGTTTATCCAAAACCTTCTATAAATTAACATGGATTTCTAGTGTAGTTCTATCCAAAACCTAGATGTCATGGAAGTGAGAAATGATTCTACAGTGACTTTCTTTAATAATTTTTCCATCCGATGAGAACTTATGGTTTCAAGGGAGATTGGCGGGAGCCCTTTGAGGGTGTGAGTATGAGATTCCTGTGTAAAACTTAAGTATAATTCCTTGAATTCCATGGTAACTAGCCCCAATATGTGTAACCATTTTGCCCCTAAAACTATATCACAACCACCCATGTCTATGGCCAACATATAATTTTTGAGATGATAGTCACCCAATATGAGTCTCACATTTTCAGAATGCCCCCTACATTTCAACATCCCACCATTGACTATCATAATTTCAAATTTGGGCACCAAGTAGACATCACAGTGGATTTCTTTAGCCACTCACCGATGAATAAATATATGACTACTGCCACTGTCAACTGAGACTACCACCTTGCAGTGTTTGATACAACCTAGAAGTTTCAAAGTTTTTGGGGATGAAATATCTAATAAACAATAAAGAGAGATGATTGGACTTCATGGAATTCGGGTTCTGCTTCTTCTTGCATGGGACTCATTTGGTTGGTAGCCTCAAAATCAAGGGTATCTTCCATAATGATGTCTTTGGAATGGGTAGGATCAATCACATAAATATGAAATAAATTATGTTCTTTACATATATTACCTGGATCATAGTTTTATTTACAATTATAAAAGAATCCCCATCTTTGTTGGTCTACCATTTTTTATGGATACAGCCACTTTATTTTCAAGGGGAAATAAAGAATTGTGATTGAGGAAATGACCTGTGTAGGGCGAGAGATGGAAATGAAAGAGGGTTTGTGAGATTGTGCATTGATCATCGTCTCTACTTCTATAGTCCTCTAATATGGCTCCAACCAAGTAGCAGAATGCAACATCTTGACTTGTGCTTTAATTGCTTCCTTGAGGCCACTAATGAAACATTGTTTATAGAAAGAATATATTAAGTTCTCTGTATATATGGCTAATTTATCGAAGATTGATATCAAGTCTGTGACTAACCCTATTTGGCATAACTTGGTAAGCTACCCCAAATAGTGAGTAATATTGTTATAATAGGCATGGAGAGCTTCATCAAATATACTCCAGGAGATGTGGTTCCAATAGTTTTTTTTATGCTATTCCCACCATTTCCATCATTATGGATCTAGATACATGAAAATCCTCTTAGTTTCATCATGTCAATAGTAATGCCATGAAGGGAAAAGCAATGTTCCATTTGAGTGACTTATATTTATGGGTTAGAACAATTAAACTTGTTCAAATCCACTTTAGGTGTTAATTTTTCGATAATTTCATTCCATTATCATTCAGGATCACTAAGAGAATAACATGTACAGCATATCAATCATAGACACAATAATTCAAGCACACAAGAGACACAAAGTTTCCTCGGGAAAACCAAGAAGGTGAAAAACCCTGCAACTTCCTCGGAGATAGAATAAGCCCCAATACAAGATCACAAGGATCAAACCCAAAGAGATGTCTCTAGCAGATACTCCTCCTCCTCCACATGTGTTCCACTTTCTCTCTTAGTTATGCTAGATTGAGAAGTGAGTGAATGAATAGAATGAGAGACGCACACCCTCTATTTATACATTGACTTGACCTGCCAATAATCCAATAGGGACGACTTCCTAAAGAAGCCTAATAACCCAACCACATGACCTAACTAGGGCTGACCCCACACTGGTGATCTAATAACCCATCAATACAAATGAGGACACTTTCAATGTAACTTGCGACACTTGCAAATACAAATGACGACACTTCCAATCAGAGGAATATAACATCTCTGTTAGATATACAATAAAGTACAAATATAATACATAGAAGAATATCTTATGAAGTTACAAATACATCAACACTCCCTCTTAACTAGGAAGGTATTATGAACACAGGTCATCAATACATATCGGTGCAAGTCTTCAATTCTAGAGCCGGATCATCAACACTGGATCACGGAGCATCATCATCATCACTACTATTGTACTCGATATCTCGATCACTGTGCTATCCCATAAATCTTCTCGTCATAGGAATTTCTATAGAGCCAACCCTTTTTCATGTTGGATGTAAGCCCAGCCTCCTGTAGGTCTTCATCAGCACTGACCATACTATGGAATCCTCGGGAATTATTACGTGCATCACAAAACCTCGAAAGAGTATCCCAGGATCCTTTTATGTGCCTAAGCATGACTGGAAAGATCTCCCAGGGCAATATTATATGTGACCCCACCACAAAACCTCGGAAGAGTATCCCAGGATCCTTTATGTGCCTAAGCACGACCGACAAGATCTCCCAGGGAAATATTACATGTAGTCACCACAAAACCTCGAAAGAGCATCCCAGGACTGATTACGAGCACACAGCTCAACCTATTGGATCTCCCAGGGAAAGATTACATGTGGTCATGGAAAAAAATCGAAAGAGCATCCCAGGACTGATTACGAGCACACAACTCAACCTATTGAATCTCCTAGGGAAATATTATATTCCATAGGACAAAACCTCGAAAGAGTATCCCAGGATCCTTTATGTGCCTAAGCACGACCAACAAGATCTCCCAGGGAAATATTACATGTCCTCCCAAAGCAAAACCTCAAAAGAGCATTTGCCAGATCTCACAGGGAAATATTACATGTCATAGACAAAACCTCACAAGAGTGTCTGCAAATCTCCCAGGGAAAGATTATATGATCATCTGCACAACCTGTCCACGGCCACGGAGTATCAACCTGATACTCACCATACATCATCCTGATGTACATCATCGCATGATCATCCTGATCATCATCACTGCATCATCCTGATGCATTTCATCATCGCATGATCATCCTGATCATCGTCATAGCATTATCCTAATGCATATCATCATACATGATCCAACTAATCATACAAAGCATCCAACTGATGCATATACAAATACATGATCCAACTGATCACACAAAGCATCCAACTGATGCATATACAAATACATGATCCAACTGATCATACAAAGCATCCAACTGATACATATACAAAGCAGTAACTGGAGCATCGTCCTGATGCTCATCACGCTTACATCCAGAGTCATGGGAAGGATCCTCCTATCACCATGCTTGGAATGGATCCTGCAAATGTGTCCCATCACTTCTTCCTCTAAGTATCTTCAATCTGAAGAACACCAAGCCTCTCTCTGAAGTACTCAAACTTCACTTTGGCTAGTGGTTTCGTCAACACATCTGCAACATGATCATCCGTCGCAACATACAGGAGATTCATTGCTCCTCTCTGCACCATATCCCTGATATAGTGATATTTGATCTCGATGTGCTTCAACTTGTCATGGAACACTGGGTTCTCAGACAACTTCACACAACTCTAGTTGTCACAATAGATACAAGTAGCATCCAACGGGAGATCAAATAACTCAGACAGTATCTTCCTCAGCCATACTTCCTCACAACTAGCCGAACAAGCTGCGACATACTCTACTTCGGCTGTACTCAGTGCTACGCAGGACTGCTTCCTACTAAACCAAGAGATCACACCTGATCCCATACTGAAGCAGCACCCCAAAGTGCTCTTCCTATCTGCAGCACTGCCTGTCCAATCTGAATCAACATAACCTTCTAGGTTAAACTTTTGATTCACATCATACTTGAGCCCATAATCAACTGTACCCTTCAAGTACCTCAGAATATGCTTTACAGCAACCAGATGAACACCTCTGGGATCCGTCAGGAACTAGCTCAATGTGTTCACCGCAAAGCAAATATCTAGTCTCGTGTTCGTTAGGTACATCAAGGACCTAATCATCTGACGATACACAATGACATCAACCGACTCAGATGAAGCATCACACAATAGCTTCAAGTTCGATGCCATAGGTGTGGTCATGGACTTGATGTCCATCATCCCGAACCACTTCAGGATCTCTACTGCATACTTCCCTTGTCCAAGGAAGATTCCATCTACACTCTGCCACACCTTCATGCCTAGAAAGTAGTGCATCATCCCCAAGTCCTTCATCTCAAACTCGGTAGCAAGCTTCTTCTTCGTGTCAGCAATAAACCCATCCTCACCTGTCACAAACAGGGCATCTACATACAGTAGTAGTATCATAGGATTTCCTTCCTCAACGTTGTAGTAAAGGTTGGAATCTGCTTTACTCTTGGTAAAGCCCAAACTGGATAGAAATCTTTCTATCCTACCATACCAAGTCCTAGGAGCTTGCTTCAAGCCATACAAGGATTTCTTCAACCTGCACACATATGACTCCCTGTCATGTGTCTCAAAACCAAGTGGCTGCTCCACTTACACTTTCTCTTCAACTACACCATTCAAGAAAGTTGTCTTGACATCCATTTGGTGTATCTTCCACTTCATCACTGCAGCCAAAGCAAGTACTGTTCTGATGGAAGTGTATCTGGATATAGGAGCAAAAGTCTCTTCATAATCTATTCCCTCTTTCTGGGAGAAGCCACGAGCTACAAACCTCGCCTTGTATTTCTCTATGCTTCCATCTGCAACATGATTGATCTTATAGATGCACTTGGAAGTCACAACAAAATTCCCTTCAGGTCTTGGGACCACATCCCAAACATCATTCTTCATGATCAACTAGTACTCCTCGACCATGGCATCCTTCCATTCTTTCTTTTCTGCTGCTTCTTCATAACTGGAAGGTTCTTTGTTCATAATGTCACAGAGCAATGCAACATAACTTGTATGTGATCTAGTCCTCTTCTTTTCTCTGTGTTCTTCTTCTGGAATTCCATACCTTTCTGCATCTTGGATGAGCTCTCTAGCCCATGTAGGTTTCCTCTTGTGAGAGTTCTTCTCACGGGGTGGATCTACAGGTTCTTGTGGATCTTCAATTTCATGAACTTCTTCTGGAATTTCTTCTTTCATAGTGGTGTCTTGAAATCTGGTTACCTTTGGTTCTTCATGGTATTCAACAGGTGTCTTCCTCGATTTGATGTATGTTGAGTCTTCATCAAATGTTACATCCCTGCTGATGTTAATATTCTTGAATCCTAGAAAGTATATTTTGCAAGCCTTCGAGCTTTCACTGTAACCCACAAAGATGCCCTTCTTACCTGAAGGATCTAGATTTCTTCTCTTTTCCTTTGGAATGTGTGTATATACTGGACAGCCAAATATTTTGAGATGGCTAACTTCTGGTTTCTTACCAGAGAATACTTCTTCTGGTGTCTTGTTGTCAAGTATCTTGTGAGGTGTTCTGTTCTGCACATATACAACTATCCTAGCTGCTTCTGCCCATAGATGCATAGGAAGATCCTGGTAATGAAGCATTTCCCGAGTTGCTTCCATTATAGTTCTATTCTTCCTTTCTGCAACTCCATTTTGTTGTAGATTGTAGGGAGCAGTCAACTCCCTCTTAATCCCTAAATCACTACATAGCTTCTTGAAATCACCTGAAGTGAATTCTCCACCATTATCGGATCTAAAGGTCTTGATCTTCTTATCAGTTTGATTTTCTATGAAGGATTTGAATTCCTTGAACTTATCAAATACTTCATCTTTATTCTTCAAGAAATAAATCCAAGTCTTCCTAGAGAAATCATCAATGAAGGAAACATAGTATACATACCCACTTAGAGAACTGGATGACATCGAACCGCATACATCAGAGTGGATAATTTACAAGATTCCTTTTGCTTTGCTTTCACTACTTGGAAATTTATTTTTTTTGTTCTTCCATTTTGCACATCCTTTGCAAACACCTACATGCTTTGACTAGATTTCAGGAAGACCTTCTACTGCTTTGCTTGCAATTGGTAGTGCTCTATAGTGCATGTGTGCAAGCCTTCTATGCCAAAGTTCACTTGGCTTCATGGACTCATGTACCATGGCATGTTCAGGTTGTCCCTTCAATTTGTACAATCCTCCCTCTTGCTCTCCAATCACTACTACATCATCTATGGTCTTACCTTTTGGCCACATGAATACTTGGCCATCCACAAATGCAACTCTAATCCCCTTTGCATCCAAAGATGATATGGAGAGAAGATTCTTCTTGAGTCCAGGTACATATAGAACATCTTTCATCTTCAAAGACTTCCCAGAGTCTAGTTTGTAGGAGGCTTCACCACTTCCTTTTTTATGATATTGATAGTCATCCCCAAGTTTTACCTTATGAGGTGACTCATGTTCAGATAGATCTACAAAGGATTCTTTAAACCCAGTGATGTGTTTGGAAGCCCCACTATGAATAAGCCAATCATCACATCCATGAGAGATAGTACCTGTGAGAGCAGATATTAGAACATATTCATCTTCACTTAATGAGTCATCACTTTCTGCTCTAGTCTTCTTCTTGGGAGGTTCATCATCCTCAACAGCATGAGCATGATATCTCTTCGTGTTGCTCTTCCTCTTCTTTTTGAAGTTGTTGTTGTTGTTCCTTTTGTTCTTAGGACATTCTGAGGAAAAGTGTCTGTTCTCATTACATGTAAAACATCTTAGATCTTTCTTATCTCTATGATGATGGTGTGGAGTTTTCTTGTGATAAGATTGCTCCCTCTTGGACTTTCCTTTCTTGGTGTGTGATGTGAGAGCTTGATCTTCATTTCCCATGTTTTCTTCTCGGGCCACAAGCCTAGCTTCTTCTTGTGAACATTCCTCCCACAGTCTACTGAAAGAGATCAATTTCCTTCTTGCACAGATTCCTTGGATGAAGGAGTCCCATGACCTAGGTAGGCCATTCAATGTGGTCATTACAATTTCACCATTCTCCACTACTTCATTCATAGCTTCAAGTTTTTCCTTGATTTGAGAGACCTTAGAAAAGTAGGATTGAATGGTCTCTCCATTCTGGAGCTTTACCCCTTTCAATTGGTTCCGCAGAGTCATCTTCCGATTTATGTTCTTTCCTTCAAACAACTTGGTCAAGGAGTCAAACATCTCCTTAGGTATCTTTAGGGAAGACACATGAGGTATGAGATGGTCTTTGATAGAATCGGAAATGATTCTCTTAGCCTTGACCAGGCTCTTCTTATGTAAGGCTTTAGCCTCTTCTCCCTCTGGGACAAGAACCTCTTAACTTATGTAAGTGTCCAACTCATTCTCTTATAGGATTAACCCAATCCTATACTTCCAGGCTTGGAATTTATCAGCCCCTTCAATCTTATCCTCAAGCTTGGTGTGGTGAGACATCTTAAAGAGTACTTCAAATGGAAATAGAAAATTTATTAGGTCTTACCACTTAATTTGCTGAAAACTGGATCTAGAACTGGATTAGGGTTTGTCAGAGAAACCCTAAAAATTCAAACTTTGAATTTGAAACTTCTGAAAGGGTAGAAAGATGTGCCTTGCTAAGCTGGTCAAGCTGGTATACTCAATGTGTGTTAGTTTTAGCTCTTATATTTGTTGTAATTCTATGTTATTTATTAGCTTATGCTCTCATGTCATAGCATTACCTTTTCTCTTAGTTTGTAGGATTAGTCATTTGACCCTATATTCTCCAATAGCTCATTCTTTTTTAAGTTTTGGGGCATGATGAAATCTGTTGCATTGGGAGACACTCAGTGTTTGAAATTTGCAAAATTTCACCCCTCAAAATTGCTTTTGAAACATTCGGATTCACTAGATAGGACCCTGAATTAGGGTTTGATTTTCCTGGAGCTTCACCCAACCAAAAAGTTCGATCCAAAGCTCTAAACTTCGATTTTTCAGAGGAGCTTCTAGTCGTGGTCTCATATTTCAGAAATTCCAACTTTTACAGAAACCCTAATTTTCGGGCCAAAAACTGAAAATGCTCATAATTGAATTATGTCTCGACAAAAAGATGCGCCCCTTCTAGGAGAGTCAATCTAGCCTCCTTCCTTTGATTATCTGTGGAGAGAAACCCAAAAATTAAGAAGCCCTAGCTTCTACAGCTGCACAGTGCCTTCTTCTTAGGTCAGCTCTGATACCATGTTAATTTTTCGATAATTTCATTCCATTATCGTTCAATATCACTAAGAGAATAACATGTACATCATATCTACATCATATCAATCTTAGACACAATAATGCAAGCACACAAGAGACATAGAGTTTCCTCAGGGAAAACCAAGAAGGTGAAAAACCCTGCAACTTCCTTAGAGATAGAATAAGCCCCAATACAAAATCACAAGGATCAAACCCAAAGCGATTTCTCTAGAAGATACTCCTCCTCCTCCACATGTGCGCCACTTTCTCGCTTAGCTATGCGAGCTTGAGAAGTGAGTGAATGAATAGAATGAGAGAGGCACACCCTCTATTTATACATTGACTTGACCTGCCAATAATCCAACAGGGACGACTTCCTAAAGAAGCCTAATAACCCAACCACATGACCTAACTAGGGCTGACCCCACACTGGTGGTCTAATAACCCATCAATACAAATGACGACACTTACAATGTAACTTGCAACACTTGCAAATACAAATGATGACACTTCCAATCAGAGGAATATAACATCTCTGTTGGATATACAATAAAGTACAAATATAATACATAGAAGAATATCTTTTGAAGTTACAAATACATCAACATTAGGAAATCATTTCTAGGTGTTATTATCCATGGAGGGTGTTTTATGGTTATAAGGACCTAAATGGGGTTGGTGGCTAAATAGTCTCGAGTGAGATGTTTCTTCCTGGTTTGGGTCATTGTGCAATGTATTCCAAGGTATTTATTCTAAGCTACCATAAATTGTCATCCAGACCAAGGCTACATGTATACCTACCAACTTCTGATCCAACTTCATATCTAGGCTACTTACTTCCTCATGAAGTTGTAAAATATATCTCATATATTGATCATCATTGGCCTAGATTTTTGCGTAAAGAGACCTGTATTGTTCTTCCCAGGTGTCAATATTTGTGGCATTAGAGTGGGTGTTCATGTTTCCCATTGTTTTGCAAGGTGGTCTATACGGAGAAGGACCATCCACCATGGGATGATTGTGGGAGAGTAAGGTTTATAGGGTGCTGAAGATGAATGAATGTCTGGTGCTATAGCTCTTTGATATATGTGCAAGGTAAAACAATAATAATCTCCCCAATATCTCAGGGCACTAAATTCAAAGTTTTGATCATGCCCTCAACTATACTACTTGACTACCTAGGTACTAGAAAGTGATCTACATAGGTATTAGAGAGTGATATCCCCGAGTGTTGTTCTCAATGCACTATAGAAACAAGATGATAGACTAGCTTATCTAAATTTGGTTCCAAGTATACCTAGAGGACTTCCAATCTAACCAACGGTATGTGGAAGTGAAATTCCATATAAAAGTGTCGTATAATGTGGTAGGCTAATCGAAGGGGTACCAATAGAGGTTATAAGGGTGTCCAACAATGTGACTTAGTACTTTTTGTATTTTTTGCGTGTATGCTTCCCCAACCGCAAGTTTACCTACTAAATGATAAATCTCTATGTTATTTAAAGATGTCAGAATATGTCTATTAAAAAAAATTAAGAGCTCACTATCCCCAAAAGGAGCTCTACAATCAATGAAAATAAATTACTTTTTAAGATAGGGTTTCAAGTTGAAATTTTGAAATAAGCACAACTCCTTGGAAAAACCTGATTCAAAGTTATTCCTGAAACCTAACCTTGAAGCTTCTATAACTATGATATTTATACACCTTTTAGTCTAAAATTGTGTTTTGTAGTAGCCTTCTATGTCTACTTTGCAAAACCTTAAGTTTTACTGAATTCTGATGTGCCAAGAAAAAATAGTGTAATGTTAAGCCCTAAATATGGGCGCATTTCCCCCTATATTGTGGTTCATTATATTAGTTTTGATGTCGGATTTGGTATATTAGTTCTAATTTGCATTAGTATGGTTAATTAGTTATGTCGTCTTAGGTCAATTAGTTGGGATTGGACCCCTTAGTCTCCTATATATAGGAAGGATACCTTTTCATTTGGAGTATATTTCCTTCTTGTCTTGTGTACTTAGTACATTGTATAAGAAGATTTCCCCATCAAAGAGGCTTATTATTCAGCTATTTTCTTCATTAAATTTGTGGAGTACTCTTTTTTATCTATTTCTGCTCTTTTCATGCTCCTTTTGGAAATTTGTTGCATAACATTTGGTATCAGAGCTCTTTCCTTGGGACAGGGTGCTTCAAAACGAGTCATCTTGGAATATTCGCTATAAATTTTTTTATACAAGGTTTCAGAGACCAAGGCTTGGAACCGAGCTAGTAAATAGGCCTATATCTGTGGTATAAGGTTTAGGTCCTGACCCCTAACATATTTGGAGTTATTTGTATCTGAATTTATGGTTTATGACTAGTCCAAAAACTAGTCTCAAACATGTTTGTTGGGTAAAAATATTATATATTAGGCATGCAAGATACAAATTGAGTGAGACCTATTGAATCATAAATTATATGGACCAAGGTATCAATGGTAACATTTTCAGACTCGGATCTGAAATATTGGACATGTGGAAGTTCATACAAGTTCGATCTTCTGCACGGACCGAAAATAACAAGCGTTGGTTGATTTGCCATATCTTTCCAATGGCATATCAGAATTAGTTCAAACCTGCATAATTGCAGAGAGGAGATATCATGATTCTTCAGGAAGGATTTTGATATTGAAAGGGTCTGAAATTTTAGATATATCTCAGTTTGAAGTTCGGCTAGAAATGCAGTCTGCAAATCAGGGTTGATAAGGATGCGCCATTTTATATTGGAATATTTTTTTGTATAAGGATCTATTGGAGGTGAACCTTAAGGTGTGATATCTATTTATATTATTCAAAATCCCCCCCAAGGGTAGTGTAAAAAATAACTCTCCACTCAAAACCCCAGAGGATTCATCCCATACGTACGATGAAATGGAAGACCTATCTTTTCGAATGTCGAATCTGGAGGAAAATATTAAAGCGTATGTGAAAACTGTCAATTTAATTAATCTATAGGAGAAGTTGATGGGACATATGGATGAAAATACAAAAAATATTGCTAACCTCATCCGAAATTCAAAGGATACTCTCCCTACAGGTGATGATGTGTTCTAGGGTACTCAGAAGGACAAGGATAATAAGCCTTCCCAAAATGGAAGTTATTAGTGATGGTCACCAAGAGGTACCCAAATTCCCAAGATTGACATGAGAAAATTTGATGGCGATCATCCAATAACATGGATATTCCAGATGGAGCAAATTCTTTGATCTGCACCAGGTGCCAACTTTGCAAAAGGTAACTATTGCATCATTATATTTAGAGCATGATCAGTCTGTGTGGTACCAATGGCTTTGTGACTGGAAAAATGACCCTATTATATCTTGGTCTATATTCGTAGAATAATTGATTTCACATAATGGGGATATTAATAGAAACACCTTCCTTGGCCAGTTAATAAATCTTAAGCAAAAGGATCTAGTTATAGAGCACATCAAGCAGTTTCAGAAGCTAAGTCTACGAGTGAATAACATTTCAGAAGATAATTTGTTGGATATGTTTATTGGAACCTTGAAGGATAACATTCAACATGAGGTGCGTCTATTTGAACCACCATCCTTAGACACAGCTTCCATGGTGGCAGGGAAGGTTGAAAGTAAAAATATGGCAATGGCTACTAGAAAGACCACCTCCAACACATACAGAGAGAATAATGTTCCTTCTTCTAAACCACCTCAAAGGTTGACACCTCATCAACTAGATGAAAGAAGAGAAAAAGGCCTATGCTTTAATTGTGATAGAAAGTATAGTAAGGGACATAAGTGTGGTGAGAAGAAATTATTTTACATAGATTGTGAAGAGGAATAACCAAAAGTAAAAGAACCATATCCAGATGTCGAAATAGAAGATAATTCTTCAGAAGAGATTACTGGCACCATATCATGTCATGCATTAGATGGAATTAGCGCTCCTCAAACTCTCAATATCGAAGGATTTATCAAAAAGAAAAAGGTAACAGTGTTGATTGATTCTAGTAGTACTCGTAATTTCATTCACTATAAATTAGCAAAAGCTCTCAATTGCTTTGTATATCTAGCACCAGAGTTTCAAGTAATGATTGTAGATGGAGGAAATATCAATTGCTCATGGAAATTCCATAATATAAATCTTACAATGGGGGAATATATATTGAATAGTCCAATTATTATTATTCCAATGGGTGGTGTTGATGTTGTATTAGGAGTTCAGTGGTTTACAATCCTTGGGAAATGTGGCTTTTAATTTTCATAATATTTTCATGAATTTTTTATGGGAAGTAAAGGAATATGAGTTAAAAGGTATCACAGGGAAGCCAAGAAAGGTGATAAGCTCTAATGGTATGACAAAATTGATAAAAAGGGACATCAAGGTGTAATTGCACAATTATTTTCATTATATGTTCAAACATCTAAGCCTCCTATTTCCCCAGATCTCCAAAGGGTCATTAATAAGCATTCCAACATATTTGAAGATATTCTGAAAGGTCTTCCACCTATTCTAGATTTTGATCATGCGATTCACTTAATTCCAGGAAGTGTTCCTCCTAACATCAGACCTTACGTATACCCCTATGGCCAAAAGAGTGAAATTGAGCATATGGTTGAAGAAATGTTAGAGGCTGGCATAATAAGGCCTAGCCAAAGTTCTTACTGTGGACCAGTGGTAATGGTACACAAGCCAAATGGATCATGGCGTATGTGTCCAGATTATAGAGAGCTCAACAATATCACCATTAAATATAAGTTTCCCTTTCTTGTCATTGATGAATTGTTAGATGAATTACATGGAGCAATTTTCTTCACAAAGTTGGAGCTTCGTTATGGCTATCATCAGATTAGAATGAAGGATTAAGACATCCCAAAAACAACACTCATAACTCATGAAGGTCACTAGGAATTTCTGGTCATGCCATTTGGTCTCACGAATGCGCCTTCCACATTTCAAGGTTTGATGAATTCCATTTTCAAGCCTTTTCTTAGAAAATTTGTGCTAGTATTCTTTGATGATATACTAATCTATAGCAAGTCTTGGGAAGAACATGTTCAACATGTTGACAAGGTACTAAAACTAGTAAAGGAGCAACAACTATATGTTAAAAATTCCAAATGTTTCTTTGGGTTGAAGGAGGTAGAGTATTTGGGTCATATTGTATCTCATGAAGGCGTCAAGATAGACCCTAACAAAATTAAATCCATGATAGACTTGATGATTCCCAAAACCCTAAATAATCTTCGAGGATTCTTAGGTCTTACAGGGTACTACCGCAAGTTTATTCGAAACTATGGAAGAATAAACATGAATTTACCTAATAAACTATGGAAGAATAAAGATGCGTTTTCTTGGACTCCATAGGAAACTCAAGCTTTTGAACTTGAATTAAACATGCAATGTGCAAAGCTCCTATTTTGGCAACACTAGAGTTCACAAAAAATTTATTGTGGAATATGATGCTTTAGGAAATGGCATTGGTGTTTTTATAATGCAAGAATGGCACCCACTTGCTTTCACAAGTCACCCAATCAAGGGAAAGAACTTATAGAAGCCCATTTATGAGAAGGAAATGTTGGAAATACTACACGCTCTTAATAAATGGAGTTTACCTAATAGGTAGGCACTTCAAGGTCAAAATAGATCATGATATTCTTAAATACTTCTTGGAACATAGACTATCTTCGGAACAACAACAAAAATGGGTAACCAAGATGTTGGGATATGACTTTGAAATTATCTATCAAAAATGGAAAGATAATATGGTGGCAGATGCACACTTCATAAAAGATGAAGATGTTGTGGAATTACTTTGTTCCATTTCCATTCTACAACCAAATTGGGTAGTAGCAGCAAGGGAAGAATGGAAAAATGACCTATCTATGTCGACGCTCATTCAAAGTCTACAGAATGATCCTAGTGTATCAGATACTTTTGTGTGGAAAAATGATTCACTACGGTATAATGATCGCATATATTTATGCAAAAAGTCCCAACTCAAGCAAAAGGTCCTCTCAGAGTTATACACATCTCTTATAGGTTGGCACTCCGGATTCCTGAAAACTTACCACAGGGTCAAGAAGGAATTTTTTTGGGAATGTCTTAAATATGATGTTCAAAGGTTCATGGTTGAATGTTTGGTTTTCCAAAAAAATAAGGGTGAAACGGTTAATACTCCAGGAATTATACAACCATTAGACATACCTTGTCAGCGTTGGGAGGAAGTCTCCATGGATTTTATCACAGATCTACCCAATTCCGAAGGAAATAATTTTATTATGGTGGTTGTTGATAGACTCACGAAGTATGCACACTTGTGTGCACTCTTTCACCCTTTTAATGCAAGTACAGTAGTTGCAGCCTTTATGGAAACTCTTCAGAAGTTACATGGAAATACGAAGATTATCGTAAGTGACAGAGATCCAATTTTCACTGGAAACAATTGGACTAGATTATTTTCTTTTTGGGGTACCCATTTGGCTCACAGTTCATGTTATCCCCCTCAATATGATGGGAAAACTGAGATAGTGAACAAGTGTTTGGAAGGCTATCTTCATTGCTTTGCATCTGATAAACCAACACAATGGGTGAAATGGTTGTCTTTGGCAAAATGGTGGTACAATACTTATTTCCATACATCATAAAAAATGTCTCCATTTATGGCACTTTATGGGTACCAACCTCCATCTATCACATATCCCTTAAAAGGAAAATATAAAGTTCAATCCATGGAAGATCACATAGAGCACCAACAAGAAGTTCTCCAGATACTTAAGGACAACCCGGCTATGTCAAAAAACAGGATGAAACAGCAAGCTGATCGACATCGCAGTGAAAGGAGTTTCGAAGAAGGGGATTGGGTATTTATGACGCTACAACCTTACAAGCATATGTGTCTCAAGCATCTAAATAAGGACAATAAATTAGCACCCAAGTATTATGGTCCTTATAAAGTGTTGTAAAATATTTGTAGTATGGCTTACAAATTGGAGCTCCTTTCATCTTCAAGAGCACATCCAATGTTCCATGTTTCTTGCTTGAATAAGGTAATAGGAGACAAGATACCAATATAAACAATCTTTCTAGAGCTTGATGAAGAAGGAAAAGCCATATTGGAACCTTAACAAATCATTGAAACAAGGGCCAAACAACTACGAAATCGGGGTATTACTGAGTACCTTGTAAAATGGAAGAACGTACCAGTTGAAGATTCGACATGGGAAGATGAGTCCTTCATATAAAGGCATCTGCAATTAATCAAGCATTGAGGACAACACTTGTCTAAAGGGGAGGGGCATGTTAAGCCCTAAATATGGGCACATTTCCCCCTATATTGTGGTTCATTATATTATTTTTTATGTCGGATTTGGTCTATTTGTTGTAATTGTCATTATTATGGTTAATTAGTTATGTCATCTTGGTTTAATTAGTTGGGATTGGAACCCTTAGTCTCCTATATATAGGAAGGAGACCTTTTCATTTGTAGTGTCGTGTCTTGTCTTCTCTTGTGTACTTAGTACTTTGTATAAGGAGGTTGCCCCCTTGAAGAGGATTATTATTCAACTATTTTATTCATTAAAGTCATGGAGTACTCTTTCTGATCTATTTCTACTATTTTCATGCTATTTTCGGAAATTTGTTGCATAACACATAATTTTTCCAAAACTTGTTGATTTTGTACACACTAACATGTATCAAATATTTTAGGTACAAATATTGCACTAGAAGCACTATGGTCATTCTTATTTCCAATTCAACTGATGGCACTCAATTTGGATCTTTCCAACTTTATATATAATAGTTTTACCCAAAACACATGTTTAAGGTTAGTTTTTGGGCTAGTAAAAAACCCTAGTTTACCCAGAGTGTATCTCTGAAATTATAGTAGCCTATAAGCTGAAATTTTGACACACGATACTTTCTTATGTCCTAGTTGCAACTTGAAAATACTAGACCTTGAAACACGATAGGAAATAAATTGGAGCAAAAATTTCATGATTATGTTTTTGAAGGATCCAAACCTTTTGGACTAGTCAAAAACCCTAACTTAATGACCCAAAAGATGAATATTTGTCATATGTTTTTTCCATACATAATCACTATAAATTTAAAATTCCAGAGCATGAAACTACGCAGAATAAAATTTGGAGTGAAAAATCCAAGATGACTTATTTGAAGGAGCCAAATCCTAGGATTACAAATTATTCCTCTTAGGCCCAAGAAAAATATTTGATACCTGTAGTAATATACTCAAACCCATAAATTTAGAGTAAAGAGAGAAAAAACACAAGATAGTATAGATAAAACCAAATAAAGGTCTTTGTATGAAATTTATTCAAAATAAATATCTATGTCCATTGGAGGCAACGTTGAAGAGAAAAGCTCCCAAAAAAATAACAATTCTTGACAAAACATTATATAACTTACTACTCTATATAAGTGCTTCAATAGTCAAATCCCTAACTACTTATGGTCCCTTTATTAATGAGGGAAACCACCTAGGTGGCCTTTTTTCAATAAATAAGGACCTTTTACATTGAGACAATACCCACTAACTATCTAATGGGCCTTATGGCCTTGTATAGTGATACATTAGGGGGGTTAGGATTTGTCCCTAACACCATTAACTAAGGTCATGATCCAGGAACCTTTGATGCAAGCTTGTACCCACTTAAAAAATTTATTATTAAACCCAAAAATAAAGGACATTAAATAGGATGGAGTGTCTTACTTGGTCGAATGCATTGGCCATGCTTGTTTTGATGAACACGCCCTTGTCTTTATTCTCTCTGATAGAGTGGATTACCTTCTAAACCATAATTGTATTGTCTATAATTCGTATCTTAAGCTTGAATCCACTCTAATTATCAAAGATTATCTTAAGGAGAATCTTCTTGATTATCATGGCCATTATTTTAGTCAATATTTTATAGGAAGAATTGCATAAAGAAATGGGTCGAAATCTATTGAATGATGATGGATTTTCCTCTTTATGAATAAGGGATAAGATTGAGGATTTGTTGCTACCACTGAATTATTTATTTTATGAGCATGTAGGAGCATGCATTTTAGTTCTGATTTGATGACAGTCCAATAGACATATAGAAATGGACAGAGCGACCATTATGCCCGAGAGTCTCATAAGGGGAAAGTCCCCAAACAACCTTTATGATTTCCCCTTATTCTATTTCCTCATCCAATTCCTCATTTTCACCATCTAATGTTAGGATATTCATATACTTAAGATTTAGTTAAGATCAACTTGGTATAATGTGTCTTTAGGTGAAGTGTTTTTCTTTAGTATGCATGTGTACTTATGTAATCTGATGGTCGTGATATGTTCTAGACATAGAGTGATCCAATAGTTCATATTCATCTCGATCTTAATTACTATTGATTAATGGATTAACACCTAATTGGTCTATGATCTATATTTAAAGTGAATGGAGGGTGATTTTCTTGATGATCGATTGTGAGAAACTCATATGTAAAATATTTTTTCCTTTGCTTAATATATTTCCTGAAGTATCTATTTGGTCAAGGTCATGGACGATTTCCCTCTTTGAGTGTTTTAACCATGTAAAACATCGATGTTTTGATCTATGATTTGTTTTTGTGAGTGGTTTCTCAAGATGTTCGATCTTCTAAAAAATACCCTATGTTAGTCAAACATGGTATCATAGTGCTTACGAAGTGTTGCTTCTGTTGTTGATCGAGATCTTGAACCAGTGTATCCATGAGCTCAAAGGATTTCTATGTTCTTCTAATTCTTTATATTTTTGTGATGAGATAAGTGTTCCATGCATTGTGTCTGGAGTGATTCTTTCAATTGGAAATGCTTATTGTTTCACTAAAAAAAGTTTACATTTGCCTAAGATACAACCATTTTACCAAATTTAAAGGTATACTATTTACATTTACGGATTTTTTGTGGTAGAAAATTCCCCCTGCATACAAGTGAAACTTCTCTTGAACCAATACTTCTCTTATTCAAGATAGAGACTAACAAATGGTGACTAAAGTTCTCCTAGACCTATCCTAAATTCATACAACAAAGAAAGAAAAGAAGAGTGTAGAGAGGCCCAGATGACCTACCTTTGTCCTGATGGTTGTCCTAGTTGCTCCAACCTTTGAAATTGATTCCCAAGCTCCAAGTGGTAGAGATACCTGTAGAGTCAAGACAAAGCTTCCTTTCTTCTACAATATGTTGTTAGGCATAAGCATAAATCTATCTATATTGAATGCAACAACATAGACATACATGCCATACGAGAACAAATATGGTATAAATAGCCCAGGTTATCTATTAATTGGAAAGCAAAAAAGAAGCACTTATATCCATCATCTTGATCCTATTGCAGCTCCTTCCAATATTTCACTCCATCCCCTTGAGAGTCACAAGACCATAGGTTTGATGCCTTCAATATTATTGTTCCCCTCCCTTCCCATGGAATGACTTCAATTTATAGGATTTGAATGTACAAACACCATGGATAAGAGAATGGATCAAGGTAGGATATGGTGGATCATGGAGGATTAAGTTACTTGGAATGGAAAGGAGAGAGGATTCAAAGGGGAGGTCCAACCAACCAATATCTAATACAAATATAGATCCTACATCCATGTTTGACCCATTATACCCATGTCAATGATCCCCTATAACTAGCTATAGAGTGTTGATAAGGGATATCAATGCTCCCCTAACATTGAACTGTAGGAACCAACACTCCCTATACAAGGAAGGGGGCATTTATCCTCACAAAGAGGATTCAACCAAGTTTTAGGGATTGGATTTCGACCTCCAACTCATGGATTTGAATCCCAAACATGGCTAGGGAGTGGACCAAACATCAAATCAGTTTCTAATCATGCAAAGGGAGAAAAAAACCACACTTCCATGGTGACAAAATGTGACACTTAAGGATGGGGTTAAGTGTGAAAATTTGGTGTATAACAGTTTCCCCCTAAGGTGTGAGGTTAGAAGGAAATTGATGGCTAAAACACTTTACCAAAACATGTGAGCAAGGGTGTTGGAGGGAGAACCAAATGGAAGTTGCAAACAAAGATCAGACATTACATATACATACATACAACATACATACATATATATATATATATCATCCCCAAGGTAGGCATACCCATGCTCAAAATAAACTGACTCAAGACATGGTCGCCAATCAATACACCGTGGATCCATGAAAGTACTGATCGAGAGTATGGCCACCAAGGATACAATGTGGATCCATACTTCCATGACAAGATCAAGTTGTAGCCATGAAAAATACATAATGGATCTATGACACAACCAAAACATAGCCATAGACCAATACAATGTGGATCTATGTAACAATATACATATCAACAAGATCACTAGCATGATGTCCATACTGGAACCTACTAAAAAAATCTCCATCGCAACCCGGGTGTAGAAAATGGATAGTCAAACAATCCCTAGGATCTTCAAGCTGATCCTGAAGTGATACAATTGTAACCATGCAAATGAATGTGTTGAAGTCAAACATGGTATAAACCACTTGATTACCAATCATTAATGTGTATCGTTAACAAGTGTGAGGGAAATCACCAATAATGATAATAACTCCCAAGGTATCCTAGTACAATCCAACAAATGCGAATAAATGAGCTGAATTCGAACACTCCTGCAATCATTCGATCAAAGGTCAATGATGTAAGCCCACTATAAAAAATGAGGAGGCCTTCCATTGACGCATGCAGGTCCCAAGGTACTAACTAGTTTTTAATTCTAATTCCTGAATGATGTGTTGGAGTTGACGGGAATATACTTGTTGAAGGAGGGACATGATGTATCCACATGATGTATCCAACATCATCAACATGAAATCGACACAAGAAAGTGATGTAATATTGTATATCAAATGAACTCAGACTGGCACGAGGATGAAAGTCAACAACATTGCATAAAATATGACTTAGGGTAATACTTACCTTGGACATCGGGTGGTACGACAAGTGACTTGTCAGCATTGAATCAACGAGATATGGACCAAAACATAGTGAAACAATAACCAAGGCACACTTCGGATGAGCGGAAGGAGAAAAATGACTCATGGGATTGGTACAACTCAGAGACAAGCATATTACCCAAATGCAAATAGATGCCATGTTCAAGGGTGACAATAAACAGCTGTCATAATGTTTTCCAACAAAGCTGGCCTATTTTTCCCAATTTTTCCCAACCATGATCTAGGAGTACCTCTTTGTTTTTAACGATCTTGAGGAGGATAACATATGCTTGGTATAAGTCATCTTAGATGAGTCCCTTGTCATATATATAATGAACCTGAAGAAGGAGAGGTTCGATTCCATGTGGGTCCTTCGATGCATAATTTTACGAGTCCAAAAAAGGTAAACTCGATGATCTTTTCACATTTAGAGAGTTTAAAAGGATCTAAAGAAGAGTCCAAGATGATTCTTTTTCGTAAATTTAGTTTCCTATGTCAGAAAAAGGATAAAATAGTACAGGGGAGAGCTCTTCTAGTCGAGGTTGAATAAAGTATACCTTTTTCATTTTTATTCCATTTGGTTTGAAAAAGGGATAAACTAACACCGAATAGAAATCCTTTTACGAGCGTGAAAGAAAACAAGCTCACTTGGGAATCTTTTCATGTTTAGGGAGTCAGAAAAGAGCTTAAAGGAGACTCCAAAGAGTTCATTTTTCCACAGTGTCGCATCTCCACCACAAAAAGAGTTGACGACACTTCCCCTACTGCTTAAAACACCCAGAAGAGAAAAATGATGAGTGATCCTTGAAGGCAAACCTACCCTGTCAAGAATCAACCTAGCTGAGACTTCATTTACCCTAACTACCGCGCCTTGCTCAGTTTTAGGTGCGTGGTAGTCCGTACTACCGCGCTATGCTATTGTTCTGCCATGCGGTACTACTGTGTTATGCTCTGTTCTAGAGGCGCGGTACACTTTTTTTAGCCTTTTTTCGATGGCTTGTGGAATTTTGATTTTCGAGATATTTTTGAGGATTGGTGTCCCTGATTCGATCCTAACTCACTTTCTGTGATTAGTAGACCTGATCCACTTAACTCTCCCAAGATCCACCCTTCTCTCTTGTTGGTTAGCCCTACCACACACTATAAGAGAGAGGCATTCCATGAGCAAAGGGGAGGACTCTTAGAGGTATCAAAATTATGATCTTGTAGCTTTGTGGAGATAGCCAGAGTAGGAAGCACTTGGAGCTGGAGGATTGAATTGGACATCAAGCAATCTTTGTAAGCATTCTTCAAGTTTGTAATAAAAATAACTTGTCTTGTTTTTCCCATTTCATGTGTATTGTATAAGTTTCTGACATGGAATGTATCTAGTCTAGATTTGAATTTAATCTTTGCTTCAAGGTATTTGGAAGCTTGTATGCTTGTTCTTTGTTTGATTTCAACAGGTTCTGCATTGGAGCTTTGGGATCAAGAGTGAGAAGCGGGACAAACGTCGGATTGAAAGGTGAGTTATATCTTTCATCTCTTCTGAATGCATGTGATCTTGTTGTGAAAATTAGTTCAGGAAATTCAAGGTAGCATTTGTTTAGTTTTGTCTTATCTTAGAGTCAGTTAAAAATCTGCTTTAATTTAAGAGAATTTTTACTTATCCGTAGGGAAAAATTCTACCAACAAGAATGGCGACTCCGCTGGGGAAGAACTCCATTTGATTGATTGAGTTCACTGTCATCCAATTTTTTATTGTGATTTCTTCTTCTCTTCAAACCAGTATTGAATTTTGGTCTCTTTGACCTTCATTCACCCCCCCTCTCTGTATTTTTCCTTCCTGTGTGATCAATGAGTCCTCTGGGTATGCAGCAACCCTGAAAATTTCATCTTTCTTTTCAAAATTTGCGCTTTTCCATTCTTTGCAATAGTACCGTTCCCTATGCATTGACCACGGCGTGGTAGTACCGCGTATTCTGCATTAGTACCAGAGCGGTAGTACAACGGTACTGCGCTATAGTCTTTATCTACCATGCGGTAGTGTCTGCATATTGTCAATTTTTTCTTGCTTGCTTGGTTTACTGAGTCATTTCTTGATTTCCTCTGCCTTAGTTGGTGTTTTCTGTTGCCTGTTAGTATTCTGTTCATTATACAGTCTATGTGGTGTGTTTATTTCTTTTGTGAGCTTGATTATTTTGTGAGTTAGTGGTAGTTTTTGCACATTGGGTCACCCCCTCAATTTGATTGCATTGGATCGATCTTCCCATCACAACTAGACCATTACTACTATTCTTTGTCACTGAATTGTGTAGCTTTCATAGTCACATTGTTTCCATTATTATCATTAAAATCTATATTGAAAGTTATCATTGGAGAACATTTGTGTTGTTTGAGTTGAATTGATCTAGCAATATTATTATGCATTAGGAAGTGAACCACTTAAATTTTCCACAGAAATTCTCATTTTTTGAAGCATCTTAGTTGTAAGATCAGTGAATTGGGAAAAAGTGTTCATTTCGGTTTGGCTCTATTTACAAAAAGAAAACAAAAAAGTTTTTGTTTTGATTTTTAATTGCTTGTGAAAGTTTCATGCATTTATAATCGAAGAACTCTCTCTCTCTTCCATAGCTAGTTTTCATCGAATACAAGGCTTATTTCGATTCATTCTCACTTGCATGGTTTGGGTCGTCACAACACCACCAAGTTTCACGTCCATTTACCCGATTGAGTAATACAACCACTAAAATTAATCTCCCTAACTAAACCAACATTAACCTCACTTGAGGAAATCAAAAGAATTTGGTAGTTAGGTAGGACACCGGGGATAGGCATCAAAATAATTCCCCCTTGTCATTTTCATCTGAGACATAGTTGTTGTCCTCTAGGGAACTAAAATCCTCTAGTATTTATTGACACGGTCACAGCCAGTTTGTGGAGGGGCTTCCTGACTGTTTTTAACTTTCAGGGGTTAAACGGCCACGAGATTGAGAACCGGACGGACTCTGTGGAATGCCGCACTCCACTTAGCCCTAAGGCAACATCGATCATTGTCTTCCTTGTAATTCATAGTAATGCAAGGGTGATAAGGCAGAAGCTCCCAAAACCTTTTCCAACGTGTCATGAACGAGGTAGCTTAGTGACTTTTCTACTAGGGCTCTTTTACCCAAGATCCCTTTCGGTAGAGGGATATCCTTCTCATATCGGTCTCTCATGTTGTATTGTTCGACTTGGATTTCATCACCTTGCGAAGGATACAGCTTGTTGAGGTCTCCAGCTCTTAGTTAGGAGTTTGCTTGTTATCTCATCTTTATAGAGGGTCATTTTTCTTTTAGTGACTACTTGTTGGCATTCTGGCCATTATTTTTATCAGCTCGCTTACTGGGACACCGGTCTCAGTATAGATTTTAGAGCTTGCTTTTTTGGCCTGCGAGCCTTGCTTTTTCTAGCTCCTCTTCTGCACATTCGGCTGCATTAGATTTTTTGAGTTCTTTGTTACGAAACTGCCCTCGGATTTCACTTTCCTGCCATCATGTCAGAACCACCACAGAGATCACGATGAGTACAGGGAAAAATCCCTCCACCACAACCACCGCCACGGACCTCCGGTCCACCTGCATCACGCATTCCCGCTCCTCCTGGCCGCGGTGTTGGTCGAGGGAACATTCCACCGCCGATACATACTACATCTTCAGTTCCGCCCGTAACCATCACTCACAGCACAGTCTCAGAACCTCTTGCAGCTTCTGCAAACACCAGTATACCTGAGACTCCCACTGTCACTTCACCCACTGTTATTCCAGATATATCTGCCACAGTGGACAACATTACAGCAGTTGAATCTAGTACAGCCCAAAATGCTAGACCAGAGGTCATCCTTCTACCTGATGTCAACACCTCCCTTCCACCAGAAACTTTCCATGATGACACAGACGGATCTGTTGGCACCACCGAAGGATCCAACCAGGATATACCTGGATTGATTTCAGTCTCGGGTGGGTACATCGAAATTATTGAAGATACTCGACTTCCTGACACACCTTTTGAACCTGATTATGGCTTCATCACTTCCCAGGCAGAGCTTCCTCCTGTTATTACCACGCCATCCAATGTTCATCTACAGGAAACCAGTTCTTCCAGTAACATACCTCATACAATATATCTCCCCAAACTCCCTCCGGGACATGAGATCATGGCCTCCATTCAGTCGAGTATGGTTAGTCTAGCAAATTCCCCGTTAGCATCGGCACAGTTTAAGCGTGACACAGAGCAAATGCTCTCCACAACTTCCCGATATCCACCTGTTACTCATCCTTCTGACTTTTGGGATCCCAACATCCAGTCTAGCACAAAGTTTCATCACTCCTATGCAGACGGCTCCGGACCTTCAGACGGTACTATACCTAGGTTCCCGCCGGACCCCGAAAACCCTTTCCAGGAAATGAACTCAGACCCAGTCTTCAATAGTCCTCCTATCACTGAGCACGCTATGGATGGCACCCCCGATACCCCTCGGTTAAATTCCCCACATTTGTTGCCATCACCCATGTTTGGCGCACATTCTATGAGGGATAACCCAGTTTTTTCTCCATCCTCGCCTGTCAGATATGGAAGACCCCCTCCACAAATTGGCACTTTTGGCACCGTTGGCCAATCGACACTATCATATTTGGCTAGCGGCAGAAGAACACCAAGTCATACTGCTAGATCTTCTGTTTTGACCGAAGGGTCACCTTCGGCCACTATCTACGCGATCTCAGGAGGTGGACAACCGACTGCCATGGTCCCCAACTCCAACAACCAAACTCCCCCTGGTGGGCCATCAACCCAACTAGTAGGAGGACAACCCTTTGTTGGGAACCCCATTCCTAGTCAACAACCTCCTCCTGTAGGGCCATCCAATCCATCTGCTGGAGGACAACCCATTGGTTCCATCCAACAACCCTCCCAACCAGCAGCATCTGCTCAGTATGATATGTACAACACACCTGGCAGCGGACAACCTTATACCGGTTTTCCAACCGGGCCTCATCCTCAACATCCCCCATCAGGCATACTTCCTTCTTGGGAACCTCAAATCCCACAGAGTGGGGGGTACTCACTATTTGGAAACTGGAACCCAGCTGGGGGGCAATCTCAGATCCCCCCCAACCTGAACTCTGGCTTCCCTTATCCTTCAGCTGCTACAACTCCATGGAACCCATCCCTTCAATTTCCACTCATCCCTCAAGGAGGAACGAACCTTCCATGGACACCACTGTCGCAGCCACCCCCCAACCCTGCTATGGAAAACCCTCCACTTACTCAATATAGTGGTAACATTCCTAGAACACAACAACTCCAAGGAACTTTTCCCCAACCAGGAGCAGCAACCATTCCTGGGTTTCAACAACCCCAGGGTACCATACCTACCATCCCCACTCAGCAGAACATCCACCAACCGGTTACCAACACTCAACTGGTTAACCAGATGGCTTACTACCCACAGAACTTCCAGCAGTATCCCCCAGGAAACACATATGGGTATAACACGCAACAGTATGCTATGCAGGGCCCCCCAGGTTTCTCTGCACCACACGGTTATTACTCATACCCGCAGACTAATCGTCAACTTCCCTTTTTGGCCACACTAGACTTACCTGATTTGTCGAGGCTCATTAACGATCCCATATGGCATGAACCTCACTGGCCACCCATTCCAGCCAAACTCCCATCGAACATTCCCAAGTTCGATTCTAAGCCCGGGGAAGACCCCAAGAACCAAATAATGACCTTCCATCTTTGGTGTTCATCCAACTCCTTGATGGACAATTCCATTCGACTACGGCTCTTCCAACGTACGCTTACCGGCATGGCAGCAAAATGGTACATCTAGCTGCCACAACACTCTTTCCATGATTTCAACACCTTGGCTATGCAGTTTCTGACCCATTTCCAACTCCCCATCCGGTATGAGACTGGAACACAACTGTTAACCTCACTGCGCCAAACCACTTCTACACACATTTTGGATCACATCCATGAGTGGCGTCGACGCCGTAGGATAATCAAGGCACCCATTCTGGATCAGCTACTCACTGATTGGTTCATGAAATCCTTTTTGCCTCCTATAGCCAGAGATATCGCTATGCGCGGGCCGGTTACAGAAGAACAAGCCATCTCGGCAGCTCAATACATGGATTTGGTATACACCCAATCCGGCACTTTACACGAACTTCTTCCCCATGCCGCCCGCGTTACCACTGATCCAACAAAACCTACCACTGAACCCCCCATTGACGGTATTGTCGGTTCAGTCAAGGCCCATCCTACTACCAACTCGATGGGACAACAAGCTTCTGCTTCCCCCGCTCTACCTCAGGCTGCTTCAAAAGATACTACTTCTCCTGCTATCCCCTCCGAAGTGAATGCAGTTCAATCTACGTCACAACCATCCAGAGGAAAGAAGAAAAACAATCGTGGTAAATCTAAGAAGAACCAGCACGAGAACCCCAAGCCAAAACCCACCCACAATGACCAGAAACCACGTTGAAAGGCTAAGTTTCCCAGCCCAATTTGTCAAGACGATCACTACACACGTGACTGTCCCTATAAGGACAAAGTCAACAAGTTCGTTAAAGGATCCTCTCAACCGGCAGTATTAACTGACCCTTTCCCTCAATAGCAACAGCAGATGGTTGCCCAAGAAACCCCACATGGGGCCAACCTGAGCAACCCAACTCGCGGAGAGACGTCCACAAATCGCGAAATCTTGATGACGAGTAATGAGGAGATCCATATAACCACTCGTTCAAAGACATACGAAAACCCTCCAAGTTCAAACAAACAATCCGAGATAGCCAAAGGAAAATCTCCTGTTGAAGATCCGACTCCTATTCCCCCCCTACCAGCCATCTCCATATCGAGAGACTGCTCACGGACACAATGCTACGCCCACCCAAGGGCACCATACGAAAGGAGACATTTAATCCCAACGTACGAGCTGCCCAAAACTACAACATTGTTGAGGATTTAGCTCAACCACCTTGCGCCATGTCGACTCTCGAAGTTTTTCAACACTACCCCACGCAGCGTAGAACCTTACTTTCAACACTAGGGGCAATGGACCCAAATACTTCAAACTCCATTATGTTTAACTTGGAGCACGTCAAACCTCGGTTTTCTCACCAGTTAGCCTTCCAGGTTCATACAAAAATCCATGGAAATAGCATCCATCGCACTGTGTTAGATGAAGGTACCTCCACGTCGATCATGTCTTTGAATTGCTAGAGAGCCTTAGGCTCACCCGAAGTCACAACCTCTCCCACTACTCTCAGGGCATTTGATGGACATGGTTTTCAACCTTATGGACTCATTCCCTCAATTGGTGTTGAACTGGGGGGAAAAACAATATCCGTACATATTGAAGTCATAGATGCACCATTAGATTACAATCTTCTACTTGGTCGGAACTGGTTTTACGCCATGATCTCCATAGCATCTACTGTCTTCCGGATTGTGCAATGTCCTCATGAAGGGAAAATTGTCACCATTGATCAACTTGATTACTGTATCCCAGACTCTCATCCAAACTCCGCCAACACCGTTCCGTTATTGGATCAACCTCGGTACCGATTCCAAGACATTGGTGTTGGTCTCATGAAGGATTCTTCCCTTATTGTAGTTTTTCCAGAACTGGGGACCCATGTTCAACCAATCAACATGATTTCATCAAATGTCACCCCTTCCAATGATTCATGGGTGATTCCGAGTCCCGCTCAGATTGAAGACTACGGCAACTCTATGCCTTTGAATAGAAACCTCGCAGCATATGAAGTGATCCAATCAACCACCGATTGGGTCGACTGTTCTACCCATCACACTATGGCACAGCTCACATCTGAGACTCATTCATACCCACCACTTATCGATCCTCTCAATTTGATTTTTCCCACTGACGAATCAATTATGGAGGTTATGTGCAGTGATGAGCCACCATGGGGAGATTTTCACCATCGATCTTCATTCCCCACCATTCAAACGCTTGAGCCTGATACAAAACCCAGTCCTTCACTCGGAATGGTTCAAACCAAGTTTCCCACTTCCCTCAACGAAGTATTTTCTAAAGGAAACTTGTCTAATCTTATGGCAACCACTCCCATAGATATTTTGGTGAAGCCTGGTATCGTGGAAAACATACATATTGGAAAAACATGTACTCCCCTAGAAATGGAGTTCTACTCTGCCTACTTCAAAACCTTTCGCAATGTTTTTGCTTGGAGTTATGAAGAAATGCTAGGAATAGATCCCTCGATTGTGGTCCATGAAATTCCAACCTTTCCTGGCACCAGACTTGTTCGGCAAAAAATTTGACCTGTCCATCCTCGTAAGGTAGCCGCTATTAAAGCAGAAGTTGAAAAACTTTTGTGTGCTGGTTTTATCTATCCTATCCCATTGACAAAATGGGTTTCTAACATCATTCCCGTAGCCAAGAAACAGGGAACGATTAGAGTCTGTGTCGATTACCGCAACTTGAACAAATCTTGTCCAAAGGACAACTACCCAACTCTATTCATCGACCAGATCATCGATAACTGTGCTGGGAGTGTCATCTTTTCATTTATGGATGGCTTTTCTGGCTATAATCATATCGATATCCTCCCAGCCGACCAGCACAAAACAACCTTTATCTGCCCTTGGGGGATTTTTGCATATCGAAAGCTACCTTTTGGCCTTAAAAACGCCGGGGAAACTTTCCAACGGGCGATGTCATACGCATTTCACGACATCAAACATATTGTAGAACCATATCTTGATGATCTTCTCACTCACTCTCAGACCCGGGATGACCATCCTGATGACTTAAGTGCCATTTTCGAAAGGTGTCGTCACTACAATATACGTTTGAATCCGCATAAGTGCGTCTTTTGCGTGGAAGCTGGAAAACTTTTGGGATTCATAATCTCCAAAAGTGGGATACGCTTAGATCCTGCGAAGGTAGAAGCTATCTTAGCCCTGCCTTCCCCCACAAACATTCCAGAACTTCAAAGTTTGCAAGGGAATGCAAACTTTCTACACCGTTTCATCTGTAATCTTTCCAAGATAACAAAAGGCTACATGAGGCTTCTCAAGAAGAACATTCCCTTTATCTGGGATGACGAAGCCCAACGCTCCTTTGATAATCTAAAGGCAACCTTAACCAAAGATCCTGTGATCCAACCCCCCGATTACACACGGGATTACATTCTTTATCTCGCAGCTTCGACTTCCACCATCGGTATGGTGCTAGTCCAGGAAGACCACAACGGCATAGAACATGTGGTATACTATCTTAGTAAGAGTCTTCTCGACTCCGAAACTCATTATTCACATGTTGAAAAACTGGCTCTGGCAACAGTTTTTGCTGTCTAGAGATTCTGTCATTACATTCTACTCCGTCGGACCACTGTTATAGCCGATTTCAATCCAATGTATTATATCCTCACGCGTCAAGTGCTTGGGGGAAAATATTCTCATTGGATCGTCATCCTTCAAGAGTTTGACTTGGAATTTTTCAAAGCCAAGTCCAAGAAGTCTTTGGTCTTTGCTAAGTTGATTTGTAACTTGCCCCGTGCTATCGAGCAATCCGAGCCCATCGATTCTCTTCCTGATGAATCGTTGTTCCTCATTAGCACATATGATCCATGGTACGGGGATATTTTATTATATCTCCAAACCCAATGCTTCCACCCCGACCTCACTCGCGATGAACGTCGACGCATTCGACATCACGCCAAGTACTACCTCATAGTCAACGACACTCTCTATCGACATGGTGTCGACAATGTTCTTTGACGATGTTTGACCCTAGATGAGGCGGAACCCATTCTTAATGACTGCCACGCTGGAGCATGTGGTGGTCATCTCTCTAGGATGGCTATGGCCCAGAAAATACTACGAGAAGGATACATTTGGCCCTCAATTTTTAAAGAATGCATTGAAACAGTCAAAAAATGTCCACCATGTCAATTTTTTCATAGTAAAACTGCTCCACTCCATCCTGTTATTACCGTCGGCCCCTTTTCCAAATGGGGCATAGATTTCATGCACTGTAAGCCCACTTCAACTGGGGGCATAGCTATGGCATAGTAGCTGTTGACTATTTCACAAAATGGGCTGAAGTGATGCCTACTTATGCTGAGGACGGAAAAACAGCAGCACAATTCATATTCAATCACATTATAGCTAGATTTGGTGTCCCACAATCTATTGTGACCGATCATGGCTCCCACTTCAGGAACCATATGATTGAGGAACTAAGTGCCAAGTTGGGTTTTCACCATGAAAACTCAACCCCATACTACCCACAAGCCAATGGCCAAGTTGAAGCCATTAACAAAGTCCTGAAACGAATGATTCAGCGTATTGTGGGTACTCAGAAATCCAACTAGCACTCAGCTCTATTTTCAGCATTATGGGCATACCGAACCTCAGTGAAAAGTGCTACTGGGTTTACACCATTCCAACTGGTGTATGGCCTAGAAGCCATTTTACCGATTGAATGTGAAATTCCATCACTTAAGATAGCCATATAGCTACTCCCCCACACCACTTCCGAAGAGGAACAGTTTCTATACCTAGCCAAGCTAGATGAAACCCACCGCGACGCTGCTTTAGCCAATGAAGCTCATAAGAAACACGTCAAAGCATAGTATGATAAATCCGTTCAACCTCGGGTTTTCAATGAAGGTGACCTCGAACTCACATATGATCAAATGCACGATAAACTCGGAAAAGGAAAACTAGAATCTATGTGGTACGGCCCCTTTCTTGTAAAACGTGTCTTGGAGAAAGGAGCCTATGAACTCGTCGATTGTGATGGCACGCCATTGGCACGGCCCCGCAATGGGCTATACCTCAAATGCTTCTACGTGTAAAGGTTACCCTAAGCGGGTTACTTTTTGTACATAATGTACTTAGCTTATTTTTACTCATCTTTTGGTGTGCGCATGGACCTCATGTATCCATTCATACTTTGACTCGTGATTTTATGCACAGATGTCTGCCTACTTCAGATTCGCCGACGGTGCAAGCCGGCATACCCGAAATCTCGCTTCCGCAGCATGGGTAATCTAGTCTCCCACTGGCGAGTTGATATCTTCAGGAGCCAATTGTTTGGGTCTTGCAACCAACAATATCGCAGAGTACCATGTAGTCATCGGACTCTTGACAGAGGTTGCTTCACTCGGAATTGACTCCCTATCAGTCTTTTTAGACTCCCAACTCATGGTTTCTCATCTGAATCGTGTTTACACAGTTCGCGATCCTATCCTACTTCGTTTATTTCGGAGGGTACGCCTCTTGGAACGATCTTTTAATGTCATTTCATATAAACACGTACCAAGAGAATTCAATTGTATAGCTGATTCATTAGCTAATTACATGTTGGATTGGCATCTTGCTCATACATAGAAACACATCACAAAAATAAAACACGCAAGTCATTGTAAATAAATAGATCATAAAAACAAGTCCACATCAATGTATATAAAAGTGTTTCTCCAAATACATAAAGTTTGTGTTTTAAAGACAAAATTTGGGACCAAATCCCATACAAAAATTTGGCTCTCAAAGCCTACATATCGTATACATGCCGCAAAAAGATAAGAGCTTCCATCTAGGGAGATCTAGGAGATCTATCATGTCCCTCGTCAGATTCCTTACGCTGCTGGTGATAACACACTACAGCTCGAGCCACCCTACGAAGGAGTCGGCCAATAAACCTAGGAACACCTACAGTATGCCGCTGGAGATGCAAAGGGATGTCGTCCACCCTCATAGCAGGAATACCGTGAGTCAAACCTTGCAAGTTCCTCTCTATTTCTTGGACCCCTCCGGCTTCATCTTCGTCTTCTTCCTCATCTCGAGCAGCTTGGCGATCAACACCACCTCGGCGTAATGGCGAGTACCCTGCCCGTCTCTGTGGTCCACGATCTGAGACATGCACACGTACATACATTAAAGTCTTTTACACATTCTAAACAAAAAAAAAATTATATATTTAAAAAAAAATAAAAAATAAAAGTACATCCATGAAGGTCATACCTGAGTTGTCCCAATCCTCATCTTCTGGCAGTGCCAAGTCTATGTCCTCATAGAAATCCACCCCTGCATAGGGGTAGTCATCAATCATCACTATCTGTTCCTCGAGCCACGAGAAGAAATACTCACCAAAATCCAAACGCTGAGGTCCCCCAAGACGTCCTGCATAATCACTCCATCGAGCCATCCATGGCTCGGTAGGTGGACGGGGTGGCATAGCTATCTGTGGGCGCAACAATGGCACCCTCGCCAAAAAGAAGGTGACTAAGATGCTCCCATAACCAAATTGGGAATTCTCTCCAAGTCTGCACTTGTTCACTTGCTCTCTGAGGTTGGTCAACACTGCCTCACAACAATTGAATACTGTTCCTGCCATACAATCCACTGCAAGATTCATCTGTGTACGGGACGCCTGATGGGGACCCATACTTCCTGCTGCACGTGTGATGGTGAACAACACAGTTTTTATAGGAAGTTCTATAATGTATTTGATGAACACCTTGCCGCTTTTCTTCCCCGAACCCTGACGACAGTAACGAGCAATCAAAGCATCTGTGCTCGCCTCTGAGGCTGTGTATCCAGTAAAATTCACTCGGGCTCCTCTTTTTGAGAGGCCTGTGAGAAAATAAATGTCCTCGAGTTGAATTTCGAGGATGTGTTCTCCTACTCGGAAAGCCTAAATATCGGGGTCCCACATTTGAATAATGTGGGTAAGAAGCTTTGCCTGCTTACGAATTCCCTTGGTCTTGAAGAATTTTAACAAACCACATTCCCGTAGTGCAGTCAAAGTATCTTCGTCATTTTCAGCCTCCAAATCATCCACTTCGTGTTCTCTTTCTTTCCAATGGACCATTTTTCTCCAAACAAGTTTCAAACACCTGCAAAAGGTCATGGGAAACATTCAGTGATTATTTAACAACTTGATCTCAGCTAAAAATTTGGGAAAAAATGATTTTTTCATCTTAATTTTCGCTCCTATCATGCCTGGGTAAAATTGGACTGCACGGTACTGCACAGTACTGCACCTCTATTTAACCTCACAGCGTGGTACTGTTACACAGTACCGCACTTCCCGATATGGACCCCGCGCGGTACTGTGGAGGGTGATTTTTGCCCAATAGGGCTTGCCCAAAAAATTACTTTTTCCTACTGAAAACAAGTTATTCATACATGAAATGAAAGAGAGGCTTAAAAGCTCTTACCTGGCGCAGACGGTTGTTGAAATGGTGCCCCGAATCTCCAAATATGAACTCTTGAATTTTTCGCTCCTCAAATGGGTAAAATCTCCTCTTTTGGTAAATGCACAAGTGAAATGGTAACTTTCTATTTTTACCCATCCTTTATATAACTTTTTTACTCATTATTTTATCTAGTTAAAATAAAACCCATTTCACATTACTGATATCTGGTTTCATGAGCACCTATTGACAGGATCTCCTTTAAAGACAATATATTCACACTGGCGTTCATTTATCGTTTGACCTTCATTTTGAGCCTACTTTACCTTTTTCGTGCTCCAGATTAAAACTTGAAAAAGATTCCAAGCGCTTTTACACCCATCTCGTGCTTGTCAAACTCAAGTAAATGGTGTCGAGTTTGGTCAGCTTTACTCATGCTCATTAAACGATGAGGAAAGTATTATCCTGGTTGTATTTTATTCTCTTTTCGGACCAGAATAATTAAAAATTACGAAAAAGACCATTGGAGTCCATAGTTAAGCTCTTTTCAGACTTTCTAAAATTGAAAAGATTGCTAAGTGATCTTGACTCTTTCACACTTGTAAAAGTATTTGAAAGGTCGTCTATTCGGTGATGGGTTACCCTTTTTTCGGCCCGTCTAGACTATTTAGGAGAAAGGTATACCTCGGTCAATTTTGGCTGGGAGAGTTCTCTCGAGAATTGTTTTACACTTTTTCGGGATCGAGGGACTAAATTTACGAAAAAGTACACTGTGGAGCTTCCTTTAAGTTTTTCAGGCTCTCTAAATGTGAAAAACTACCGAGTTTTCCTTCCTTGGACTCGTTAAAATTTAACATCGAAGGACCCACTTTGGGACGAACCACTCCTTTCTCAGGTTCGTAAAACATGTGAGATTGGACTCATCTATGAGATGAGCTATACCGAGCATCTGTTATCCTCTTCAAGCTCGAAAAACAACAAAGAGGTACTCGTCCATCATGTCAGGGGAATATGGGGAACAAGTCAAGTTTGTTTTGGCAGCTTCTCAGTCATTACCTTTGAACATGGCATGTGTCTGTCCCTTGTCTATACTGGGTATCTATTTTTCACTGAGTTATAGTCATGATCCTGAGTCATCTCCCTGGCCACGAGCCTACTCATTCGGTGTCTATCCTCTGTTATCAATAATCCCTGCTGCCAAGTCCTGTTACATACCGTTACATGTTCAAAGGGTTGCAGTGTTCAGAGTCGTTCATTATGTCAGACTTCCGCTGTGTCAGTACATAGTCCATCGTCTCATCATCTTATACTATCTTTCGCTCCGATTTCGTGTCGATGATGTGGGAATAATTATGGCCCACCTTTGACGAGTCTATTCCCGTCGACGCCAAATCACTATCCAGGAATTGGACTTAGGGATCAACCATTAGTACCTTGGTACCTGCATGCCTCAATGGCAGGTTTCCTCGTGTTCGACGGTAGGTTTACATCACTGACCTCTGATCGAACTCTCTCGAATGCTCGACATCAACTCATCTATTCGCATTTCGTTGAGATGCACTTCAGATACCTTGGGGATCATTGTCATCATTGGTGATTTCCCTCGCATTTGTTAACGGTT
Organism: Larix kaempferi; assembly: GCA_027924585.1. NCBI lineage: Eukaryota > Viridiplantae > Streptophyta > Pinopsida > Pinales > Pinaceae > Larix > Larix kaempferi. Next base: position 11,565,848 of record BSBM01001331.1, on the reverse strand, counting down.
CACATCATTGACCGGTAATCAAATGGTTTCTACCATGTTCAACTTCAACACTTTGTAATCACATGGCTAGATTCGTATCATTTGTGATTGGGTAGAAGACCCTGGGTGCACCTTTGTTTCTTGATTGCATCCAGGTTGCAATGGAGATATCCTTGGTATTGTCACACAGATCCACTTTTTGCATTGGTTGTGGCTGTGTCATTACTGTCTCATGGATCTATGCTTGTTCATAGTATCCATGATCTGTCCATAGTCTATATCATCTCAGTACTCATGGATCTGTAATGTATTGGTCGGCAGCCATGCTTTGAGTCAGTTGTTTCCGAGCATGGGGATGCTCGCCTCAGTGTTATATCTAACATCTTGTTTCTGTTTCATCTCCTTGTTGCTCTCCTCGATGCTATCTCTGCACGGTATTTGTAAAGTCTTTCAGCCATCAGTCCCTTCTAACCTCACACTTTAGGGGGCATCTGTTATACCTCCATATTCCACAGTGTCGCATCTCCACCACAGAAAGAGTTGACGACACTTCCCCTACTGCTTAAAACACCCAGAAGAGAAAAATGATGAGTGATCCTTGAAGGAAAACCTACCCTGTCAAGAATCAACCTAGCTGAGACTTCATTTACCCTAACTACCGCGCCTTGCTCAGTTTTAGGTGTGCGGTAGTCCGTACTATCACGCTATGCTATTTTTCTGCCACGTGGTACTACCGCGTTATGCTCTGTTCTAGAGGCGTGGTACACTTTTTTTAGCCTTTTTGCCATGGCTTGTGGGATTTTGATTTTCGAGAGATTTTTGAGGATTGGTGTCCCTGATTCGATCCTAACTCACTTTCTCTAATTAGTAGGCCTGATCCACTTAACTCTCCCAAGATCCACCCTTCTCTCTTGTTGGTTAGCCCTGCCACACACTATAAGAGAGGCGCATTCCATGAGCAAAGGGGAGGACTCTTAGAGGTATCAAACTTATGATCTTGCAGCTTTGTGGAGATAGCCAGAGTAGGAAGCACTTGGAGCTGGAGGATTGACTTGGACATCAAGCAATCTTTGTAAGCATTCTTCAAGTTTGTAATAAAAATAACTTGTCTTGTTTTTCCCATTTCATGTGTATTGTATAAGTTTCTAACATGGAATGTATCTAGTCTAGATTTGAATTTAATCTTTGCTTCAAGGTATTTGGAAGCTTGTATGCTTGTTCTTTGTTTGATTTCAACAGGTTCTGCATTCAAGAGTGAGAAGCGAGACAAACGTCGGATTGAAAGATGAGTTATATCTTTCATCTCTTCTGAATGCATGTGATCTTGTTGTGAAAATTAGTTCAGGAAATTCAAGGTAGCATTTGTTTAGTTTTGTCTTATCTTAGAGTCAGTTAAAAATCTGCTTTAATTTAAGAGAATTTTTACTTATCCGTAGGGAAAAATTCTACCAACATTAAGCCAACCGTCTCATTGCACATGAGTAGTTGAGCAGCCGAGGAAGTCTCCCCATCATGAGGATAACTCTTGTTGCTAAATTGTGGAGGATTATGAGAAACCATTTCCTGCTATTGAGGAGGGAAAGGGTCTGTTAGAACTATTGGTTGGGAGGTAACTTTCAAAATTTTATTTACTCCTCATGACAAGGACAATATTTTTTATAGTCGTCATCTGCACAAATTAAGCAAGAAAATGGTGCCTTCTGTTTTGGCTTGGTTTCAGCAACTAAATCTTTTGTTTTCAGGTTCTCGTGATGATTTAAATTTTTTTGTTTTTTCCTTTGTTTTTCTTCTTATCTATAGATTGTTGTGATGAAATAGATTGAACTGTGTTCACCTCGAAGGATTGGGTAGGAGAAGATGAGGTTTTGGTGTTACTAATAGTCTGCATTGAGGTTGGAGCATGGGCCAGCTGGCCTTGTTGTCCAATAGGCTGATTTGTAGACTAGTTCCTAACGAAACCTATTACACCATCGGAAAGGGGTTCCGAGGTTGGTCTTGAGGGATCATTGGACATACGAGGATAATTTAGGATCAAGTCATAAAGTGTACCATATTGGGAATATACCAAGTCCATGTATTGGTCACGACTGATTTCTTTCTCCTCTGTGACAACACATCTGATGGAAACATCTCAAGCAATGGGTGGCAAGAGTGACTTCATGAACCAATATGCCAAAAATTGGTACGGAATGTTGGCTTTGATCAACATTTTCCATCGTTTCCACTCATGAATGTGATTTGATATGTGGGTTGTTGTTCGGTAAATTTATATATTACTGGGAAGTTAAGAGATCATCAACATATGTTTATTTAAGATATAGAGTTTGAATGGTAAACAAATGCAACATACAATACTTCTTTTGATTGAAAAGAACTAAGATCTAAAGCCAAAAATAATACCTAGATAATTGACATCTGATCCAAGCTTTAAGATTTAATCTTCTGCTCCATTGTTCCAGATGAATAACCTGAAAATAAAAACAATACCCTTCTTAAAGCTTTTGACTAAAAAAAGATGAATAACTCAACTTGAAACTCATATATAAGCAAATATGAAAGATTCAATACATTGGATTCATATAATAGACAAATATTATAGGAAGGAAAATCTTTTGTATTACTTGCATTAATGGTAATCAACAAAACCTGCTCTGTAACCTACACCGTCGAAACCTGACCCTAGGCTCTTTGCTCCTCTCTCCTTCAAAGGATATTTCTCCAGCATCTCCTTATCAAAATTGGTTCTCCCTTTCTCAAGACCCTCTCCTTGCATTTATAGCAAGGTTGATAGGATAGACTCGAAAGGTAATTGGTTGGGGAGGTTATGGTAGTTAGGATAACTGCCATAACTAATCCTTAATCAATATTTTATATAATTTTCATGATTTTAGAGATACCCACAATTTTATCTCTTGACAACTAGCGAGTGAGTCGCGCGTTTAGTGTCTAGCAACATGCGGGTGCAATTTTTTAGGTGTTACCTGCGGGTTGTCAGTATAGACTGTTGCGGTTAACCTGCAAGTTGGCTAATAGGAGAGTCGCGGTTATGGCTCAAAATATGTCACCAAAAATTTATGTTGAGGATAACATTGTAATATTTGGGCCAAAGCATCTAAGTTCAATTAGCCTCTTCCATCCATAAGGTCCTTTTGTGTGACTGACAAAGCAGTGTGGTCATGGACAGAGAAGTGCCATTTTGACTGATAATAGATGCCCCCTAATGTATGAGTTCAGAGAGAAAGATGATGGCCTAAATACATCACAAACCAAGAAGTGGAGGAGCATAGAAACCAAAGGGACAAGGTCTCAAACAATACCTGAAACAAAAACAAGGTCAGTGAGCAATTACAATCTTGATATCAGGAGATGTTCAGAATTTTAGAACGTGATCTCCAATACATAATAGAAAAGATGTATATATCATGGCCACTGAAATAAAAGCGTGGATCCATGTCAAAAGGAGATCATAGCCATAGCAACAAACTGGATCTATGTCTCATGATGAGCCAATATAAATAGGGCTCGGTCTTTCGCAACTTGGGCGATAACAAAGAAGTTGTAGCATAAGCCCAAGGTCTTCAAACCAACCATCCATAAATAGTAGAAACCTTAAGCCATGTGAATAAAGGAATTGGAGTCGAACATGGAGGATTTTGTTTGATTACCGGTCATTGATGAAAACCATTAACAAACGCGAGGACACCCACCAATAATGAAAATAGGGTCCAAGGTACCTATTACAATCGTGCAAGTGTGAATAAGAGGTCTTGAAGTAGAACACTTGAAGAATCTATAGAGGAAGGGACATTGGTGTATTCCCATAACTCAACAGCGAGAGGATCTCCCAAAAATGACTTCAAACCTCAAGGTACTAACCGAGAACTCTAAGTCTACTTCCTAGAGAAAATGTGTTGATGTTGATAGGAAGAGACTTGTGAGAAGGAAGGAATTGATGTATCCTTCATCATCTCACACGAGGAACAATGAGAGATTGAGTGGAAACAAGACTGAGATAGGGGATGGCCAACATGAGGAGTCAAGATGAACTGCAGAATGGCCGACAGAAGGGTAATCCTTGAACATTGAGCACTAGAGGTAAGTGATTTAGGAAGCTTTGGACTAACAGGAAACATGATATAAGTTTGTCATGTAGGAGACATAACAAACTCTCCATATGATCGGAAGAGTAACCAATCGGAGGAGTACACAATTCTGAAAACAGGTTAAACCTAAAGCCAAAACTATGACCCATTGACTCAACGAAAGTGTTGTGTTCAAGGATAGCTGCTATAATGAATGAATAGCAGATATTTTGCTTCCCTTCTCTTTTTAAAATGGCTTTTCTCGGTTTAACGAGCATGAAAAGTGTTATCACCCAAGATTTTCCTAGGTTGTGGCATGAAAGACCATGGGGTAACTATTGCAAACCAATCTTCAGTGGATGGAAACTAGCCTTTCTGACCATAGGGAGGGATCTCCCTTTGGGGGCTTCCAGCAACAGGATGTAGCTCGAATGGGCTGGGATATCAGTCAAAGTAGTGGCTAGACCTTCAAACAATGAATTAAAAGGGGTTTTTGGTTGGATGGAGTTAAGAATGGGAGGATAGTTGGGCATGGAGTCAACTTCGGTGGGTTACTATCATCAATGGCAGATTTGGACCGTGATTGCAAGGGAAAGAGGCAAGGTAGACATGGTTCTTTCACGTCAAAGTAATCAGCTGGTGAGAGTAGAGGAAGGAGACAAGTGCGGCCATAAGGCTAGAGCATTTAAGAATGAATTCTAACCTGCAAGTTCAAGAGGAAAGGGTGGAATACCTAGTCATATGCATCTTGAGCACGTGTGCATGAATTCCAAACCATGTAATCTTGATCTTTAGGTACTGCAGAAGTAAAGAATTAATGGAAATAAAAAGCAAGAATGCATACACAGGGAATAACAGACATCAGAACACACATCACAGGATCCCAAGCTCCAAAATTAGGTCTGCTCATTGAATTAAGAGGCCGAGTTTAATACAGCATAGAGCAGTAATCTCTCTGAAACAAAAATGTCCAACCTTTTGGTCTACTTCGGACCTTGCCTTTATAGGATTACAAAACAAAAAAATATCTTAACTGATTCAAAACAAACTCGAAATCGAAATGATGAGGTTGCTTGAGCTGAGCCGCCCAAATCAACAACCACTGATTCTGCCATGCGTGGAGGAAGGAATCGCTTGTGTTGGAAGTGCACCATTGGGGCATGGAAGCCACCTATTCATCCATCGGATATGGCCGTTTAGGTTAGATTAAGACATGTAACTGAAATAGGCCCCCTTCGTCGCTCTTAAGAGAGCCATTCCTCTGTGCAAAATATCCATTTCCTGCTACTGTAATTTTCTCTGCAAAACTTTTCTTGATCCAAAACTTTCTTTCTGCAATTGCCTCCCACAATTGGCTTTCCGCAACGACCTCCCCGCAATTTCCCTTTCCGCAATCCGCAATCTGCCATGTGGCATGCGGGGATTAGAATTTCGGCCTCGTTCTTTATGGAGAATCGTCTTTCCACAATCCGCAATGCGGAATGTGGATGTAGAAACTTCATTTTTTTTCAATTTGGAAAACCATCGTTCTGCAATCCGCAATGCGGAATGCGGAAACTTATCTTTGCGCTCCCTAGAAAATTACTTTCCCCAATCCGCAATGCGGGATGCGGGATGTGGAAGCTATATTTTTCACCCCTTGGAATATTTATTTTCCGCAATGCGGATTGCGGGAACAGGAAAAAGGACCTGTGGAACGCCATTTTAACTGTTGATATGATCCACTCTTCAATCATAGCCATCCAATCTTCTTTGGTTGCAGAAGGAGCTCCTATCGCCCTGTATTTTCCCATTTTCTCACCGTGGCTCGGTTATTTGGCTTGGACTTGCTTGACACTTAGCCATCTTTGGGTTTCTCGATTCTTTACTTGATGCAACCAGCCAATGGATAAACTTGGGCCTTTGGGTGGAATCTTTCCTTCACCTTCCCTGGTGGAAACCATAACAAGTGTTAACAGCGGCTCCAACCGGGGATGATGTCCTCCCTGCGAGGTAGCAAGAACATGTAGACTAGTGGCCCTTATTCCCTTCCTCCTTTTTTCATTCTTCGTATCACAAAACTGGAACACAACTAACTGAAAAATAAAAAAACAGAAATGTACAATGGGGTGGGTCAGCGGACTTGTTCTTCACTTGAAATAATGCTTCAAGAACCATCCAATGATGGATCCCTTGCCAACTGGTTCATCATATTTGTCCTACAGAAAGAAAGCATTATTCCCATGATAGGCGGTGATTGTATAGGGTCTCTGCCAAAGGTTATCAAAATTTTGGGCATGGTCTTCTCTTCTAGCATCCCATTTTAATACCAGATCTCCCACTTGGAAATCATCTGCCTTGGTGTTTCTGTCAAACATCTTCTTGATCCGGTTCTGAGCTTTCGTGGCTTCAGCCTGCACCCATTCTCTAATTTCTTGCACTTCTATCAGCTGGTTAGTTCTCCTCAGCTTGGGGTTTGGCTCTTCTTCTTGATCCTGTAGTAATTTCATCGCGGGCCCTTTGAGGGAATCAGGGAATATTACCTTTGTTCCATATACTAATCTGAAAGGAGAAGTTCCAATGGACCTTTTAGAGGTGATCCTATCAACCCACAGGGAAAGTGTCAGCTTGGTGTGCCAAGCCTTTTTATTTTCTTTCAGCAGTTTCTTGATTATCCTCACCAGGCTTTTGTTGGAGGATTCTACCAATACATTTCGTTGGGGATAGTAAGCAGTAGAATGGCCCAATTTGATGTGGAACTTGTCACAGAATTTGACCATATTTTTGGATTTGAAGGCATGTGCATTATCAGTGATTATCTTAACAGGACACCCAAACCTAGACATGATATTCTCCTCCAAAAATTTGATGATGACTGTATCTGTGGCTTGTCTTGTAGGTACTGCTTCGATCCATTTGGTGAAATAATCAGTGGCAATCAGTATCCACCTATGCTTCCCCGAGGAGTTGGGGAAAATTTCACCAATGAAGTTAAGCCCCCATTGTTGGAAAGGGGCTTCCACCACTATTTTTTCAGAGGAAATGACAAGAGATTCCTCTTTCCTTCAAAGACTTAGCATTCATGGTAGCTGGCTATTTCCTTATAATCATCTTTGAACATAGTAGGCCAATAGAACCAAGCCCTGAGAATTTTGTTAACAGTGGCTTTCCAGTAACGATGCCCACCACAGGATCCTTTGTGAAATTATTTCAATGTTTATTTGGCCTCATCTTCCACTAGGAAATTCAAGAGGACACCCCCAGGGCTTTCCAATAAAGACAACCACCCAGTATGCAGTATTTCGCAGCCTTCATCTTGGTGGATCTAGCTTTGTTCTTTCCCATCTCAGGGGGTGCTTGCAAGTTCTGTGAAACATATACAACATCAGAATACCAAGGAGAGGGAAGGAATTTGTCTGATACCTGAGGTAGTGGATCTTGGGAAGTTTCTCCCTGCACATGTGATGGCAAGTTCATACTCATTGAGTCCCAATTTGACTCAGCCATGAGCCTAGCCAGGTCTTTCCCTTTAATAAGCTTAGTAGGTTTGATCTCCAAATCATATTCCAGCAGTGTAGCTATCCACTTTTCTCTTCTACCTTCTGGATTAGGTTGGGTCAATATATCTTTTACAGCAACATTAGGAACATAAGCCACAACATGGGAATGTAGAACATAAACCCTGAAATCTTTCAGAGTTTTGATCATGGCGTAGGCTTTCTTTTCCATAATGTTGTTCTTGAGCTCATCATCTCTGAGAGCCCTGCTGAAGAAAGCTATGGGTTGCTCATCTCCTTCCTTATTTTTTTGTAAAATCACTCCTGCTATGGAATTCTCAGAGGCAAAAGAAAACATAAGAAACTCCTTTTTGAAATATGGGTTGATCAGTATAGGGGCTTCCATAATTGCTCTCTTTATATCCTCAAATGCTTGCCTAGCCTCGGCAGTCCAACTGACTTGAGTATATTTCTTAAGCATGCAGGTTATGGACCTCATGATCTCTGCAAAACTGGGGATAAACCTCCTTATGAAATTCACTGTGCCTAGAAAAGATTGAATTTCCTTTTTACTCCTGGGGGGCTCAATCTTCTATATTGCATCTATCTTGTCTAGGTCAATTTTGATCCCATATTTAGATATTATGTGTCCCGGCAGCTTACCCTCTTGCATGGAAAAATTAGACTTTTTAGGGTTCAAGGAGATTCCAAATTTCCTGCACTTGGTGAACGCTTGGCGCAAATGCTTTAGGTGGTTTGCATCATATTTAGAGTACATGGTGATGTCATCCATGTAGACAACCAAAAATTTGTCTTTCTCTCCTGCAAAAATCTATGTCCATAGCTCTTTGGAAGGTGGCTCCTGCATTCAACAAACCGAAGGGCATCTTAGCATACATGAAGGTTCCCCAAGGTGTGGTAAAGGTTGTCTTGCTCTAATCTTCTGGCTGCACCTTGATCTGATTGTATCCTGAAAATCCATCCATCATGGACATTCTTGCTGCCCCTACCACTTTCTGCAAAATGTGGTTCATTTTTGGAAAGGGGTAGTTGTCTTTTAGGGACACCTTATTGAGATTTCTAAAGTCAATACATAGTCTGATTTCACCATTATTTTTCCTTACTGGGACTATGTTGGCTACCCACTATGAAAACCTCAAAGAGTCTATGATTTTGGCTTCATACATCATTTTTACCTCTTTTTCTATCAACGGGAGCAACATGGGATTCATCCTTCTCAGCTTCCGCGTGAATGGATTCTCCCCTGACTTGACTGGTATGGTATGCTGGATGAAAGCTGTGTAATATTCTTTTATATCTTCATAGCACCAAGCGAACACATCAGAAAACCTTCTCATTAAATCCATATAGTCCTTTTTTATACCCGGGGCCAAATACTTTGATAGTTTGACAATTTTGGGCTCTTTCTTGCTCCCAATGTTACAATCTTCTACTTCCTTCAGGTTTGGAGCCACCTTGTGATCTCTAGCTAATCATTTTCATCAAACAGTCTTTCCAGTGGGACCAACCCTTTGGGTATGTAGTTTTTCTTTAGCTACAAAATCTATTTACCTCTCAAAGTGGTTTTGAGATCTGGTGGGTCCGGTTCCCATTCCTCTCCTTCACAGTCCCCTTGATCAATCTGGATATTGGAAAATTCCCCAGTCATCTCCAGAAACTTCTTTATTTGCTGGTCATCTTCAAATATTTTCCAATGCTTAGTGTTGTCTGGGACAGATGGCCTATGCCTCATGTTAATCATGTGAGTTCTGGAAGGATAAGTAGGGAGCTGAAATCTCGTAGCAGAACTGGCTAGAGTGTTCATCGCTGTATTTTTCTCTCTGGGAATGAAAGAGATATCGTGATCTTTGAAGGAATCGTCAAACATGTCCCACACATCATTTCTATAATATTTTAGTCTAGGGTGCATAGCCTCACAGTTTCCTTTCACATGCTGGATTATTAGCTCTACGTCTCCATAGACCTTGATTTTCCTAGCTCTCAAGCCTTTGAGTACATTCAAGCCCAATAGCAGAGCTTCATATTTAGCCACATTATTTGAACAGTCAAACATTAGTTTGAAAGTATGAAACCTGGCACATGCAGTTCTCTCGTCACGAGGGACGATCCATATCCTTGCTCCATCCCCTTCTTTGTTCACAACCCCATCAAATTTCATGAACCAATGGTCCTCCTTGGGGAGGGTGACTGTGGCCTCTGCTTCTAACTCTGATTTCTAATTACCACCTTCTTCCATTTGTTTCCCATCATTCTCTGTGTTAGTTGAGTTTTCAAGGCATTGCACCCCATTTCCATCATTAGATTCACCAGTTGGCTCAGGTAACTTGGCAGCTTCTCTTCCTTTTTCCTCCAGACCTGGATCATATCAGTGAATTGAGGAACCTACATCTATGTCTACGAAAAATATGGGGTGGTTATCAGGCATGTCCTTGTCGCTCACCACGTATGATAGCCTATGTTCCCTATACATCCTTCTGCTTTCCCCAAAGACGGGGATGGTGGCATAAGACATATCCATTTGCATGGTTCCCTTCAACTTTGCAGTCCATGACCTGGACAACAACATCTCGAACTTAGGTAGAATATCAGCCACTACCACATCCATGATCATATACTTCTGAGGTATCTGCTTCAGTGAGACCACCATCTCTTTAATCATCCCTACACATGGAACTCTTTTAGAATCAAAGGAGAACAAGCCTTTATAGGGTCTGTTTATTTCTAACCCAAGATTCTCCACTATTGGACTTGGCATGAGGTTATGAGAGGCTCCTGAATCAAGCATGGCATTATGCAGGATATGGTCATGTATGTTGAGACTGATATAGAAAGGAGGGACATGAATTTCTGAGGCATTTTCCATGTGGGGGCCAAACAGAAGAGTGGGGATTGTCATCCTGCAGATTAAGAGTATCAGGTTGATTTCCTTCTCCACCATTTACTACCCTCAGGATCTGGTCTCTGTACTCTGAGTTTTTGACCAATTCATTCAAGGGGATGGAGACCTTAATCTTATATATTTCATTCTCCAAACGGAAAGCAGTATGGAACTTTTCTGCTATCTTTGTGTCACCTTCATCTTTCCCTTCTGAACTCTTCTTAGGAGGTTCTGCCCCCTTCCCAAGAGTCTCCTTATAGATTGCAGCCTTTGGGTATTTTCTCCCAAGGATTTCCTTTCTTGGTGGCTGAGAAGAGGATGGATCAGGGACAGCCTTTCCTCGGTCTACTGTTACTTTTCTACTCCTCAAATTATGTTTCCTCTCGAACTCATAGATGGCGTTGTGGAGCCCTCTTTGGTACTGGTCAGATTCTGATTCCCCGGGGACATCATCTGATTGCAGGGAAGATTGGTCATGTTCATATTTAGTCAAATAGAACTGGGGTTGGATATAATCAAAGATATGGATTTGATCCTCAGCCTGCCTATCTTCCTCTTCTTCATCTATGAAATTCTCAGCAAAAGGTGGTCTGATTGGCTTATTCTCAGGATTTCTTCGCTCTCTAGGTCTTCCTTGTGGGGCAGGGGGTCTTGTGATATTTTTATTTCAAGCTTGAGGATCTGGGTTTTCTCTAGCAAGAGGCCTGCTATCAAGGAAGATCCTATCCACCAAACTTTCCATAGTTCTCTTCATCTTCTCAAATTTGGCATCCATGGATTGGGATGTGGAAGGTTGCACTGCTTCATTGCATCTCTTTTTCTCAGCTTCAGTTAGGTGCTTCATTTTTCCTGAGGCCATTAAGTTGGCTTCCACTTCTAATGCATCTTGCAGCATATCAATGAGAGTAGCAGATCTCCTTTCTCTTAGCATGAGATCAAATTCATTGTCAAAACAGTTGGAAAAATGAAGCTTGGATGCCCCTACAGGGGGTTTTATGTCCACAGGGATAGAATTGTACATTCTCATGAACCTGGCTGAGAATTCTTGGACAGTCTCAACATTGGTTTTCTTTGTATTTTCATACCGAGTGAGAATATGGAGAGGGTTTTGCTTATCCTGCCATCTAGCTAGGAAAGCTTCTTCAAACCTTTCATAGGTAGCTATTCCTCTATTTGGAAGGGCCTTAAACCATTTTTTCACTTTCCCTGCCAGGATTTGGGAAAACAACCTCATCTTAACAACATCTGCATCCACCTCCTTTAGGTTTGTGAATTCATTGAACTAGTCTATATGCTGTTGTGCAGAGACTCTTCCCTCCCCATCAAATCTCATGAGGCGTTGGGCATAGCCCATAGGTAGGTCAACGGGATTTGGTGGGAGGACCAAAGGGGCATATCTGGAAGCCATGGCTCTTAGGTTTTGCTTGGGATCAGAAGGATTTTTAGGAGTAGCAGGAATACTCAAAACCTAGGTACTTTGGCCAGCATATTTAGTGAAGGGAGATAGACCACTAGTTTCTTCCAAGGCTTGTAAATTTTCCCAAAAAGAGCTCAGGCAATGGGTTTGGAATTTTCTTTGGTCAAACAGGTTTTATCTTAGATCGGTCTCAGACCTAGATCTGAATGGGGAAGACTCGGTTATTAAAATTGGAGGGATGCTTTCTATAACATATGCCTCTTTCTTAGGTAAAGAGAAGGACCTAGTTAATAGAGAAATACCTACCTGGCTTCCCTTTGCTTTCTTGATGATCTTCTCTGGGTCTGAAGTAATTTTTGGTAGCTCAAGATCCAGATGACTTTTGGTAGGTACTCTTCTGGGAGCCAGACTTTCTCCTAGGGGTTCTTCGATTCGAAAGATGGACTCACCACGAGACTAGTGCAGGATCCTCTTAGCATCTGACTACTGTTCACCCTCGGTAATCAGCTCTGATCTTATACAAATATTTTTGAAGTAAGCTCTATCTCCAATGGAATCGCTAGAATGTAAGTTGGAGTCACCAGGGCAAATGATACAACCTTAGAACCTCAAAATCTATGTTCGCCCTCAGAGGTCTAATTTTATATCGTGAAAACCAGAGATTTTCCCCAGCGGAGTCGCCAGAATGTTATCACCCAAGATTTTCCTGGGTTGTGGCAAAAAAGAACATGGGGTAACTGTTGCAAGCCAATCTTTAGTGGATGGAAAATAGCCTTTCCGACCACAAGGAGGGATCTCCCTTTGGGGGATTACAGCAACAGGATGCAGCTCGAATGGGCTGGGATATCGGTCAAAGTGGTGGCTAGAACTTCAAACAATGAATTAAAAGGGGTTTTTGGTTGGTTGGAGTAAAGAATAGGAGGACAGTTGGGCATGGAGTCAACTTCGGTGGGTTACTATCATCAATGGAAGATTTGGACCGCGATTGCAGGGGTAGGAGGCAAAGTAGACATGGTTCTTTCACGTCAAAGTAATCAGCTGGTGAGAGTAGAGGAAGGAGACAAGTTCAACCACAAGGCTAGAGCATTTAAGAATGAATTCTAACCTGAAACTTTGAGAGGAAAGGGTGGAATACCTAGTCATATGCATCTGGAGCATGTGCACATGAATTCCAAACCATGTAATCCTGATCTTTAGGTACTACTTAAGTAAACAATTAATGGAAATACAAAGCAAGAATACATACACAGGGAATAACAAACATTAGAACACACATCACGGGAATCCCAAGATCCAAAATCGGGTCTGCTCATTGAATTAAGAGGACGAGTTTAATACAGCACAGAGCAGTAATCTCTCTGAAACAAAAACGTACAACCTTTTGGTCTACTTCGGACCTTGCCTTTATAGGCTTACAAAACAAAAAAATATCTTAACTGATTCAAAACAAATAGATTGGAAATGATTAGGCCGCTCGAGCTGAGCCGCCCAAATCAACAACCACTAATTCTGCCATGCACAGAGGAAGGAATCGCTTGTGCTGGAAGTGCACCATTGGGCCATGGAAGCCACCTGTTCATCCATCGGATCTGGCCGTTTAGGTTAGATTAAGACAGGTAACTAAAACAGGCCCCCTTCATTGCTCTTAAGCAAGCCATTCCTCTGTGAAAATCTCCATTTCCCGTGACTGTAATTTGCTCTGCAAAAATTTTCTTGATCCACAAATTTCTTTCCGCAATTTACTCCCACAATTGCCTTTCCGCAACGACATCCCCACAATTTCCCTTTCCGCAATCCACCACGTGGCATGCGGGGATTGGAATTTTGGCCTCGTGCTTTCTGTGGAATCATCTTTTCGCAATCCGCAATGCGAAATGTGGATGCAGAAACTTAATTTTTTCGCCATTTGGAAAACTGTCCTTCTGCAATCCGGAAACTTATCTTTGCGCTCCCTGGAAAATTGCTTTCCGCAATGTGGGATGCAGGATGTGGAAGCTATATTTTTCGCCCCTTGGAAGATTTCTTTTCTGAGAACGGGAAAACGGACCTGCGAAACATTATTTTAACCATTGATCTGATCCGCTCTTCGATCTTAGCCATCCAATATTATTTGGTTGCGGAAGGAGCTCCTATCGCCCTGTATTTTCCCATTTTCTCACTGTGGCTCAGTTATTTGGCTTGGACTTGCTTGACACTTAGCCATATTTGGGTTTCTCGATTCTTTACTTAATGCAACCGTCCAATGGATGACCTTGGGGATTTGGCTGGAAGCTTTCCTTCACCTTCCCTGGTGGAAACCATAACATGTGTTAACAAAAAGGTTGAAAAGAAAGCGAGATAATATATTTCTTGTTAAATTTTAAGGATTCCAAGAAAGTAAACTCAACAATCCTTCTTCATTTTTAAACAAGCTCGAAGAGGGGATAGAAGAATGCTTGATATAGGTCCAACCATGTGTAATTTAATGAGTCCATGGAAGGAAAACCCAAGACCTTCTTCATTTTTTAACAAGTTTGAAGAAGAGATAGACTAGTACTCGATAGGTTACTGATCCGTGGATTTTAATATCGAGCCTAGATCTATTCATGCTCGCTAGTGTTTTCATATTTAGGGAGTCTGGAAAACTTAAACAACAACTCCATAATGTATTTTTTCATAAAGTTAGCCTCCTCACCCAAAAAAGTGTAAAAGTATACGAGAGAGGACTCTTCTAGTCGACAGAACTAGAGTATACATTTTTCGTAAATAATCCACAAAGATCCAAAAAAGGGGTAAACTTATATCTAAGTGGATGTATGTTCAAGTCCTTTAACGAGTCTAAACAAGACAAGTATGCTCGACAATCTTGTTAATTTTAAGGAGTCTAACAAGAGCATGAAGGAACTCCATAGGGATTGGAAACTTGTTATAATAGCAAGAATGATGCATAATGAATAAGTTCCCAAAAGTATCAAATGACGGCACGTGTTCCAATATGACATAATATCCATGACTAGGGTAACCTATGTTGAGGAAGTTCTGATCCATGAAATAACAACGACAGTGAAAGGTAAAAAGGAGTAGCTAATTACAGTCCATGGTGAATAAAGGAAATCCTAATAACGAAATGTAGATTCAATGTAATGATCTAATCGACATGTCATAGGAAATTGAACTTTATATAAAACACCAGTATGAACATAGTAGTGAGAAAGCACCTTCTTGTACTTTTACCTGGTCAAAACAACTTGCATTAGTCATTAGGATTAAGAAAAATAACAAAAAGAGATTCTGAAACTAAAGAAAGTGGGTAAAAATCCAAAAGATTTTTATAAATAGTAACAAAATAAAAAAATAACTCACATTTAACATTTTACCATTGGAGAAGAGGAAAAAGACCTATAACTTCATACATTGATTGTGATCAATCCAGGAGACCAAATCGGAATCTATCGCTTGGACGTAACTCATCTCACTTTGCTTTGTAATTTTGATCCATTTTTTAAGTTTTTAAATGGTTTTTTGAATTTTTTATTAAGGTTTAAAATTTAGTTCTGCATACCTGCGGGTATTCCTGCATAAAATGTTAAATTTTCAGAATTTACTTCAATCTGATCTAGGATCTTAACTGAGAGAACAACATGTACAGCAAATCTACAGCATATCATTCATGGAGACAATAATGCAAGCACACAAGAGACACAAAGATTTACTTGGGGAAAACATAAAGGTGAAAAACCCCAATAACTTCCTTAGAGATAGATAGAGCAATGATACAACCCAATCATAAGAGATAGACATATCCTAGTAGCAGATCCTCTTCCTCCATAAGTGCGCCACTCCTCCTTGAGTGCATGAGTGAGAAGTGAGTGATCAAATAGAGTGCCTCCCGCACTCCATTTATATTTGACTTGACTTGTCTTTTACATAACTCATGTAGGATAGAACTTAACCACATAACATAATGCTGATTGGGCCGACCCCCAATAGGGTGGTCTAATAACCCTTCGACCCACATGGCCGACCCCCAATAGGGTGGTCTAATAACCCTTTGACCCACATGACTTATACAAGGCCGACCCCAACAAGGTGGTCTAATAACCCATCAAGTATAAGTTACGACATTTACATTATAAATGACGACACTTCCGTATAGAGGAATAATACCATCTCTATAGGAGTACATACAACATACATATATGAAATACATTCCGAAGTTACATATACATCAACACTCCCTCTTAACTAGGAAGGTATTTCTCAGCACAGGTCTTCTAGCACAAGTCTTCTTCTCTGGATCATCGTCACTGGATAATCGTCATCGAGACATCATCATCGTCACTGCTGCTGCTATCTCAATCAATCTCTGAATCTACTCATCATAGGAAGTTCTACAGAGCCAGTCCTTTTTCATACTGGATGTAGGCCCACCACCTGCATGTCTTCATCATCACTGGCCATACTGTGGAAACTTCAGGACTTATTACGTGCGTCACAAAACCTGGTTGCAGCATCCCAGGCTATTACGAGCACACAGCTCTACCTGTAGGATCTCCCAGGAGTACATTACATGTGACCCATCACAAAACCTGGCTGAAGCATCCCAGGTTGTTACGAGCACACGGCTCTACCTGTCGGATCTCCCAGGAGCACATTACATGTGATCTCACCACAAAACCTGGCTGAAGCATCCCAGGCTGTTACGAGCACACAGCTCTACCTATCGGATCTCCCAGGAGCACATTACATGTGGTCCACCACAAAACCTGGCTGAAGCATCTGAGGCCTTTTTCATCCTGTCCAGATCTCCCAGGAGAAAATTACATGTGGTCATGGCAAAACCTGGCTGAAGCATTTGAGGCCTTTTTCATCCTGTCCAGATCTCCCAGGACCAAATTACATGCCATAGGACAAAACCTCGCAAGAGCATCTGCCAAATATCCCAGGGCACCGAATTACATGCCATAGGAAAAACCTCGAAAGACTATCTGCAGATCTCCCAGGGCGCAAATTATATGTCCTCCCAAGCAAAACCTCGAAAGAGCATTTGCCAGATGTCTCAGGGCACCGAATTACATGCCATAGGCAAAACCTTGAAAGACCATCTGCAAATCTCCCAGGGCACAAATTACAAGCTTTAACTGCACAACTTGATCCACGGCCACAAAGTATCATCTGATACTCACCATACATCATCCTGATGTACACATGATCATCCTGATCATCATCACTGCAACATCTTGCTGCATGTCATCTAGAGAAGCTCGTCATCCACGATCATCCTGATCATACAATGCATCCATCTGATGCACACCACGTATCTACCTGATACATATCATCATACATAGTGTATCCACCTGATACATAGATACATGATCCACACAATGTATCCATCAACATACATGATCTACCTGATCATATCTGATACATATCAATATACATGATCTACCTGATCATACAATGTATCCACCTGATACATATACAGATACATGGTCCAAGCATCCAACATGATGCATACATACATATAAATGATCCAACTGATCATATCCAACATCCAACATGATGCGTATATACATATAAATTATCCAACTGATCATATCCAGCATCCAACATGATGCATACATACATACATAAGAATGATCTAACTGATCATATCCAGCAGAAACCAGAACATCATCCTGATGCTCATCATCCAGCGCTCACGTCCACAGCCATGTGAAGGATCCTCCTTCCAACATGCTTGGAATGGCTTCAGCAAATGTGTCCATCACTTCTTCCTCGAAGTGTCCTCGATCTGAAGAATTCCAAGCCTCTCTCTGAAGTACTTGAACTTCACTCTTCCTAGTGGCTTCGTCAGCACATCTGCAATCTGCTCGTCCGTCGCAACATACAGGGGCTTCACAGCTCCTCTCTGCACCATATCCCTGATATAGTGATATTTGATCTCTATGTGTTTCGACCTGTCATGAAACACTGGATTCTCGGATAGCTTCACACAACTCTGGTTATCACAGAACATACCAATAGCATCCAATGGGAGATCAAATAACTCAGACAGTAGCTTTCATAGCCATACTGCCTCACAACTAGCTGAACAGGCTACAACATACTCTACCTCAGCTATACTCAGTGCCACGCAGGACTGCTTCCTACTAAACCATGAGATCACACCTGATCCCATACTGATGCAACACCCAGATGTGCTCTTCCTATCTGCAGCACTGCCAGCCCAATATGAATCAACATAAACCTGCAGGTTAAACTTTGTATTCGCTTCATACTTGAGCCCATAATCCACTATACCCTTCAGGTACCTCAGAACATGTTTTACAGCAACCAGTTGAACACTCCTCGGATCTGTCAGGAACTAACTCAATGTGTTCACAGCAAAGCAAATGTCCGATCTCGTGTTTGTCAAGTACATCAAGGACCCAATCATCTGACGATACATAGAGACATCAACCGGCTCAGATGAAGCATCACATAGAAGCTTCAGATTCGATGCCATAGGTGTGGCCATGGCCTTGCAATCCATCATCCCGAACCTCTTCAGGATCTCTACTGCATACTTCCCTTGTCCAAGGAAGATTCCTTCTGCACTCTGCCACACCTCCATGCCAAAGAAAAATAGTGCATCATCCCCAAGTTCTTCATCTCGAACTCGATAGTAAGCTTCTACTGCGTGTCGACAATCAATCTATCTTCACCTGTAACAAACAGGTTATCCGCATACAAAAGTAGTATCACTGGATTGCCTTCCTCAACCTTGTAGAAAAGGTTGGAATCCGCTTTACTCTTGGTAAAGACCAAACTGGATAGAAAGCTGTCTATCCTACCATACCAAGTTCTGCACATATATTATTTCCTGTCATGTGTCTCAGAACCAAGTGGCTGCTCCACATACACTTCTTCTTCAACTACACCATTCAAGAAAGTTGTCTTGAATCCATCTAGTGTATCTTCTATTTCATCACTTTTATATTTCTCTATGCTGCCATCTGCAACATGCTTGATCTGATAGTTCCATTTGGAAGTCATAACAAACTTCCCTTCACGTCTTGGGACTACATCCAAAACATCATTCTTCATGATCGACGGATCATGGCATTCCATTTCTTCATCCCAGATCCTGAGAACTTCAATATCTTCAATAGATATCTTGTTGCTGGAACAAATGTTGTAGTTCTTCTTTTGTAGGAGATGGCATATGATCTTTCCTACACAACAAGTTAAATTGCATGATTAGAAAACATCTCATAGTTTTCATAACAAACTCTTACACATAAAGAAATATGTCATACAGTCATGCAATTATCTTAGCCAATGCTTCAATACAACATTTATCCATATCCCATAACTTTCTATATGCCTTCCAATCTCTACCAGAACATTGTTAAGAGTGTGCACAACTCCCAACATGTCAGCAAAGAGGTTTCATTCTAGAGAAGTAGCAATGGAATGTTGTACAGTTCCATAGGCCACTTACCCATGCATATTAGTAGTATACTGTTCATCAATGCAATTATTCTAATATGCATAATACACAACCTAATTCTAGGAACATCAGTATATACATTATTGAACATTTATTATTTAAGAAATGACAATTCAAATACTTATCTTTGTTTGTTCATTGGGTGGACTCCCTCTGAGTCTTCGCTTCCTTGCAGGAGCTACTGGAGTCCTAATATGAAGTAGCTTCTTCTACACCTTTTGATGTGGAATGTAGAGAGATGGTCAACTCCCTCTGAATATCTGCATCCTTGCAGAAACCACTGGAGTGTACTCCCTCTTGATCTTTGCTTCCTGGATTACTTTTCCTTAAACTTATATTCATTCTCGATCCCTATGCATGCTTGTTAGTATCACCTCTAGGTCTCATACGTAATCAAACATTCATTAGTATAATCACAATAATCTCAAGCATGTATAGTCAGGATCATTTCAAACACAGATAATAAACATTAGTGTTCAAGGTTTCAGGGAAGTCTTCTTTTACTCATGCATATTCTTATTTGATCATAGGACTCTTTTGGTTAGTTAAATCATCAATCAAGATAAGAGATGTAATATGCATAAAATCCCTGATTACTCAAACCTATACCTTCATGATTCTTCTGGTTAGTCATATCATCAATTACAATATGCATACAACCATGACTATTCAAACCTATGACTTCATGAATAATTATTATCAACAACACAACAGTATAAGATCCTAACACAAGGTAGGATTCTATCTTGATATAGGAAAAACATACCTGTATTAGCATGATAGCTAGTTATGTCTAACATACTGACATGATGTCTTCTTGTTCTTCTTGAATGACTTGTGCTAGTAACCTGTATATCTCATAGGTTAACCATTATAAAACCAAGTTATACATACCTCGTAAATGGATCTTCTATGAGATCCATGACAATGGATGAATCTTTGTCCTCATGTCATCATGATCATATGTTCTTGAACCAGAACATGATTTGTCTTTCTTGGTGTACCTTTCAAGTTAGTAGACAACATAAACCTCATACAACACCATAATGCATTAGTACAATCATAAGTGTCAACACCCTAATCAATGAATATTTTCTATCGTGCATTCATAATTTTATGACAAGTCTAAAATCAAGATTGTACTAACCGTAATAACATGAAGACAAACATACCATAAACTTAATCATGAACAAATCTCAAAACATACCTCGATGATTCATACCTGTTGAGATCGCTTGTAATATTCTTATGTAAGGCCTTAGCCTCATCTCCCTCTGAAACAAGAACTTCTTTACTTATGCAGGTGACCAATCCATCTTCTTCTAGGATTAACCCAATCCACTTGATTTGCAAGAACTGGACCTGGAGCTAGATATGGGTTTGTCAGAGAAACCCCAAAAATTCAAACTTTGAATTTCAAACTTCCGAAAGGATAGACATATGCGCCTTGATGAGCTGATCAAGCTGGTATATTCAGAATTTGAAAGCTGCAAAGTTTCACTCCTCAATTTTGCCTTTGAAACTTCTGGATTCACTGGACGTGACCCTAAACTGGGGTTTGATGAAGCTTACTCTTCTTCCCAATCAAAAGGTTTGATCCAAAGCTCTAAGCTTCTATTTTTATAAGGAGCTTCCAGCCGTGGTCATAGATTTCAAAAATTCCCATTTTTACAGAAGCCCTAATTTTCCACTTTTCTGATCAAAGTCCCGAACTAGGGTCTGATCAAGCACGACCTTATTCCCAACCAAAAATTCTGATCTTGGTCTCTAAATTTCGATTTTGATGAGTAGCATCCAGCCGTGGTCTCTGATTACAAAAATTCCAACTTTTTTCGAAGCCCTAAATTCCGGAAGCCATGAATGAAGGTACTCAAAAATAATTATGTTTTGACAGAAATATGTACCTGATTGTTTCTGGTGTAACTCCAAACTTTTTGATCCACAGGGTCTAAAAAATTTACTTGAGATATCCCGACCCGTTATCTTTCCATCCTAATAGGTTTGACCTCAATTGGTTTCTCTGAGAGAGATTTATTCCAAGTGTCGCAACAAGACCTATTTATGGGATAATACAGGAGAGCGAACTTGTACGGCGTGCCACGTGTCACTGGTTCAACTTCGGCCTCTGCAAAATTTCCCTGAGATAGTATAGTCTATGTACTACCTGTCACATTTTACTAAATTTCATTTGGAGCTTCCTAGCCCAAGTTATGACCTTTTTCCCAAGGTCACCTGATTTTGACTCAGATCTGGAAGAGGCAGAAACCCTATATTGTACACATCATAAATCTCAAAGTACAACGAATTAGAGGTTTACCTTTGGACACAAGGTACATGGGGATTTAATCTTTGACCTATAAATATTTCAGATCCGAAAACTTCTCCAAAACGGATTTATAGTGAAAGTGCTACGACGACTGGTTTTTTCTATATCAAGCCCTAGCATCATAAGTGCAACAAGTGTCATACATGCCATATCATGCCTTCTTTCAGGATAGCTCTGATACCATGTTAAATTTTCAGAATTTACTTCAATATGATCTAGGATCTTAACTGAGAGAACAACATGTACAGCAAATCTACAGCATATCATTCATGGAGACAATAATGCAAGCACACAAGAGACACAAAGATTTACTTGGGGAAAACCATAAAGGTGAAAAACCCCAATAACTTCCTCAGAGATATATAGAGCAATGATACAACCCAACCATAAGAGATAGACATATCCTAGCAGCATATCCTCTTCCTCCATAAGTGCGCCACTCCTCCTTGAGTGGATGAGTGAGAAGTGAGTGATCAAATAGAGTGCCTCCCGCACTCTATTTATACTTGACTTGACTTGCCTTTTACATAACTCATGTAGGCTCGAACTTAACCACATAACATAATGTTGACTAGGTCGACCCCCAATAGGGTGTTCTAATAACCCTTCGACCCACATGGCCGACCCCCAATAGGGTGGTCTAATAACCCTTTGACCCACATGAC
Organism: Larix kaempferi; assembly: GCA_027924585.1. NCBI lineage: Eukaryota > Viridiplantae > Streptophyta > Pinopsida > Pinales > Pinaceae > Larix > Larix kaempferi. The sequence continues at coordinate 11,543,530 of BSBM01001331.1, read as the reverse complement.
TTATACAGGGCCGACCCCAACAAGGTGGTCTAATAACCCATCAAGTATAAGTTACGACATTTACAATATAAATGATGACACTTCCGTATAGAGGAATAATACAATCTCTATAGGAGTACATACAACATACATATATGAAATACATTCCGAAGTTACATATACATCAACATAAAATGTGCGAGTATTCAGAAAAGGCGCTAGTTGTCTTGAAAGAAACTTGCAGGTACCTGCCTCTGTATAAAAGAAAAACCTGTGGGTGGCGCAAACCAAAAGAAAAAAATCAAAATATAATGCATAAATGGATGAATGTAATGTAGGATGGTGCTCACAGCTTGGAGGGAGAGAGAGCATGAGGCTATGGATAGAGTAGCCTTGTGGGATCCGTTAACATTAAATGCTTTAAGAAGGTGTGGGCTTCTCAAGTTTTTCTGCACTTAAAACATGAGGGTGCAATCCCACTTGCTCTAAATGCTTGTGCAATACTTGGATCCTGATCATGGAATGTTCAATCTCCAAGGGGAGATGCTATATATCATTGTAGACGATATCTACTTCATAACAGGATTATCCCGCTGAGGTGAGGTTGTAAACCTCAAGGGCACATTCAAAGGTGTTGGAGCCTTATCGATACAAGATTATATCAATAATTATTGTGTATCCGAGACTGAGAAAAGTGGAAATCAAGTACCAATTGTCCAAATAGAAAGCTTTCCATTGAAAGTGATCCTGAGTACTATGAACATGATCGGTGGTAGTGCGGCTCAACATTTAGCATCCTGGAGCTACATGCAGATTAGCGTTGAATGTCTGTGCAATGCCATATTCGATTGGTGTTCCAGTCTGTTGGTGAACATGAAACACCAATTGATGGAGTGAAAAACTGGGAATAAGAAGAACTTCAAATACATAAGCATAATTTGTACCTTATTCTTTGATAGATTCCGCGCCCTTAATCTAGGAATGGCTCTACCAACACTCAACCCTTGTGAGCCATTGATGACTTGATGGGGTGATATTTTCCTTTGTTAGGGAGGAGGTGAGACCAATGCTTCTTACTCTAATGAGGACTATCTTGGATGGTGGATCCATCAGGTGCCAGCATTCGAGCAGTTCCTGTATGCCTGCATGGAATTTCAGGGAGATATAGGTACCAAAAAATTAGTTTTTTAAAATTTATTTAATTTTTACGATTTTTGTATTTAATATATACATGTGTTGGTTAATGAGTGTGAGTGTTGACAACATACATTTTATGCAGATGTGGGGCCATCAAGGCCTACTGAGAATCCCAAATCATATGTGAGACTGACCGAGTCAGGTGGTACTAATGCCACGTTGCAGAGTATTGAGGGAAAGATGGGTCAGGTTACCCATGACATTCCTACATACAGGATTGAGCAGATGCCCATAGAGATGCAGGAACATGTGGTGGGTGTTCTCCCTGCATGGATCCGGATGCTTAGGAAAGTAGCCAGGCTGAGGCTCCTACCTCTTTGTAGAGAGATGGATACTTATTTTGAGGCTATTATGCCCATTTTGTATATTGTAATATTTTGACAGATATTGACTCAAACTCATATATTTTTTGGACCTTATATATATCTATATATATATAGTATTGGTTTCTATACATAGTTGTTTTATGTGTTTTAATGGTTTATTTTATTGTGTGTGGTACAAATGCCGATCAAGTACATAATTTGCGTATGCATCAACTAATGTATTGTGATTTCTTGAAATATGTTGATATAATCAAAATGTCTCTCAAGCAATCTAACTCGCAAAAAATGACGTAGCAAAGAAGGATCTCTAACCTTGTACTCACCCTTCAACTGAATTCAAACTAACTGTGAATCGAGTCTTACCTCCATACGTGAAATTCCATGATGAATAGCATCTCGGAGTAGTTCAATAATTGCGCTGTACTCAGCTATGTTGTTCGTCGTAGGGCCCAAACAAGCACCTCCCGAGGAAACAAGTTGGCTTGTGGGTGAATAAATTACCCAAGCAGCTGAAGCCAAGTTACGAGTGTGACGACTAAAGCCATTGACGAATCCTACAAACCACTCGATTGTCATTTGAAACACAATCCAGAAGACACATAAGCAAAGACAAAAATACTAACTCTACAAAAATGTACAACTATAATACAAGAAAAAGCATGCATTCCTAGCCATAATAGGTTTTTAGGTAGAGCCCATTTCTAGGCTCGGGAAGCTTAAAACCATCATAATCCATCAAATGATATGATCCTTTCTTCAAAACCTTCGAAAAAATATAGGGTCCGAGCCACATAGGTTTGAACTTCCCTGTTCCCAAGGTATCCTTGTCCTGATCGTAAACCAAAACAAGATCTCCTTCGTAGAATACCCTAGGTTTTACAAACTTGTCATATTGATGTTTGACTCGGTTCTTGTGAGCTTCATTTGCAATGAGTACATCACGACATTGTTTATCTAAATGTTCTAAATGAAGCAAACATTCTTCCAAAGCAGAAGTTTCGGGTAGTAGTTGGATAACCAACTTCAATGATGGAATCTCGCATTCAATAGGCATGAATGCCTCCAACCCGTGAACAAGTTGAAAAGGTGAAAAACCGGTAGCAATCTTGACATTGGAATGATATTCCCAAAGAGCCGGATACAACATGATGTGCCAGATTGACCTACTAGCATTGACAGTACATTGAAGAATAGTTTTCAAAGTTTTGTTGACCGCTTCTACTTGACCATTTTCCTGTGGATAAAATAGAGACGAGTGTTCTTGTCGAAAACGTAGCATAGTGGTCAACTCTGTCATTGTATAGTTCTGGAAATGTATACCATGATCGGTGATGATATCTTTAGGTATGCCAAACTTGGAAATGATCTGATTGAATACGAAATAGGCTTTCGTTTCTCCATCTGCTTTCATAGTAGGCATTGCCTCGGCCCACTTCGTAAAGTAGTCGTGTCCAACGATGATGTACTGATGTCCCCCAGTAGAAACTGGGTTACAAGTCATATAATCAATCCCCCACTTGGTGAAGGGACCTGCTATGATAACATGGTGAAGAGGATCCGGGCGTGCTCACATTTTTTTGTGAAACTGACACGGACGATAGTGTTTCACGGATTCCACGCAATATTTGAAGATTGTGGGCCTAAAATACCTAGCACGGAGTATTTTCTGGGTTATTTCCAACCCCGAAAGATGACCCCCACAGGATCCACTATGAGCATCATTCAATACTTTCTTGGCTTCATCCAGAGATAAACATTGACATAATATTGAATCTACCCCCCGTCTATATAGAGTATCAGAAATAATGAGGTAGTTATTGGCATGATGCCTAATCTTTACTCGTTCTTCTCTAGATAAATTCGGCGGACACTACATAATCTGGAGATATATTAAAATATCTCCATTCCACGGATCAGAGGTTGCAATGAGGAAGATATGTTCATCAGGGAATGGCATATCTTCTTCATTGCATGTTACATCACTAGGAAATTCAGATATTACTTCTGCGAACACCAAAGACTTTTTTGACTTAGCAGATTGAAAGGTAAGATCAAATTCTTTCAGGATGACAATCCATTTGTTGAATTTATCCCCGATAATGCTTCGGTTTAAAACATATTTGAAAGGATTGACGCCTGCTATCACTGTGGTGGTTCGTGGTAAAATATAGTGACGAAGCCTATGAACGGCATACACTGCAGCTAATGCCAATTTATCGACATGAGAGTACTTAAGTTCAGGAGTTACAAGTGCGCAAGAGAGCTAATAAATGACATACTCTTGGAGTTTGTCATCCTCTTGAACCAATACTATGTCGATCGTGTAGACAGATGTAGCTAGATATAGAAGAAAATATTTAGTATAATCCGATGGGCTCAACAAGGGGGTTGACAATAGTGCTTTTTTCAAAGATTCAAAAGAATTTTGTGCAGCCTCATCCCAGAAAAATTGAGTATCTTGTTTAAGCAACTGCCTGAAACCTTTGGTGATATTTGCATAGTTAATGATAAAGAATCTAAGAAAATTAGACCTGCCTTGTAAACTTTGAAGTTGTTGAATAGTGCGAGGAGGAGACAATTTGACAATAGCCCCGACTTTCAAAGGATCGACCATAATCCCTCGATTAGACACTATGAAACCTAGTAGTCGTCCAGACTCGACACAAAATACACATTTGTTGGGGTTTAACTGAATCTTGTAGTATCTGCATCGTTCAAACATGAACCATAAGTGTTTAGGATGATCTCTTCTCTTTCGAGATCACGTAGGTAGATCATCCAAGTAAGGTTCAACCACATGTTTGATGTCATGAAAAGCAAAGTTCATAGCTCACTGGAAAGTAGCCCCAGCATTCTTCAATCCGAACGGCATTTAACTATAGGAAAAGGTACCCCAAGGACATACGAAAGTCGTCTTGTGTTGGTCTTCGGATTTGATTTGAATTTGATTATATCCCGAAAAACCATCCATTGAAAAAAACATTTCATGGCCCGCGCATGCATCAATTATTTGATTGATAAATGGTGTGGGATAGTTGTCTTTTGGACATGCTTTATTGAGGTCCCTAAAATATGTGCACATGCATATGGTACCTTTCTTTTTATCAACCAGGACTGGGTTAGACACCCATTTTGTCATGTTGATAGGATAAATGAAGTCAGCTTTGAGGAGATTTTCAACCTCAGCCTTGATGGCCGCAACTTTCCTAAGGTTAACTAGATGAAGCTTTTGACGAACTAGTTTCACATTAGGAAATTTCATAATGACGTGTTCGACGATGGAGGGGTCAATGCTTGGAATCTCCTCATATGACCAGGTGAAAACATCACAGAATTCTTTAAATAAGATGGTGTACAAATTGATTTCTTGTAGAGAAGAATTTGCGCCAATGAAAAAAATTTCCACGACATTCAGTTTGGTGGAAATATTAATCGGGATAGTTGTTGAAATATTTGCCATATTACCTTCAGCGAAAATCCCCTGTTTCGTTAAAGGGTTGATGGACAAGTCAAAATCTCCACCACGTCTCACTAAAAAATCTCCATTCTCAATTTTGTTTAGATCTAAAAGGAAATAGGATCTGTGATGCATATGTTCCCAAGGGTGATCCATACCTATCATAGCTTCCAAAATAGCTTCATCTAATGGTAAAAAAAATCTAAACAATCAAAAGAATGGGTGGAGTCTATTTTCCCATGTAGGTGCATAATCGATATACGACTCCATGGAGACTAAAGGAGTCGAGATATAATCTAATATCGTAGAGTTTTGTGATGCTTGATAATTCACCTCTGCAATGGATAGGGGAACAATTGGTTCTTATTGAGTAGGAAGGATCCAAGGATTAGTTGTTTGAACAACTCTGAAGACCTCCTTAGATGACATGTTGATGTTACTCGTTGAACCAATATAATTTACGGGAGCAGGTAAATCAAAGGTGCCCATCAATGATGAGCACATACCTACTCCTAATATCTCACTGGGTGGATGGGATTGATCAATCCAAAGGATATTCAAATCCAAAGGAGTTGTGTTGTTTTTTCCAGGAAGAGGATAGTTGGTCAATCGTCACGATCTTTCGTTCATGGGGGAACATAAGTACCCGAAAAATAGACTAAGGAATGGATTGCATTGCATACGTCTGAATTATTCCCAACAACAAATTTTAATCAAGAGAAGAATCTACAACTTCCACCTCTACTGAAACTACCTTACCTACAAGCTGGATCTCAAATGAGGGTAAGATTCCATGCGGATGGAAGGATCTCCCATCAAAAGTGGTAAGTAATGTAACTGAAGGGGATAAATCTGGAGAGCTCAAGGATTTCCAAGAAGATATAAACATTACGCACGTTGACGCACTTTCATCTACTATCGTGCATCCAATGGTTTTGGAACCATGGACTACTTCGATTTGGAAGGCCACGTGATAGGGAAATAGGGGCTTGATATTTGACATATCAAATCTAGCCAACATACTTGACGAATCTATGCTTCCTATTGCCGCTAAAAGTGCATTTCGCTACGATGGGAAGCTTTGCAAAACTTCTAGGGCAGACATAGCACATGACGTTTGGGCCAAGTCCTCTACAACTGAGTAGTTGGGAGCACCCTGTGCATTAGGGTTGTGCATTTCCTGTTTATAGACACTTTTTGGGATCTTCGACATAGGATCTGTAGGTCTCTCTATATGAATAGGAACATATGACTCAGGGATTTATTTTTCTTTCTGTTGCATATCCGGGGCATAATTCTTGGCTCTCGTTTGCAATAAAGCATGTGACTTAAACATATTGATGTAGGATTGATCATCCTGAGTGGCACGATGAGTGCCCCTAGTATTAGAGCTTCCAGAAGTTGGGCTTTTTCCTTTGGGAAAAGGATCCTTTAGGAAAGTCGGTTTCTTTTGACTTAATAGGTTATGGGCTTCATCCAATAGAGGACATTGATGAGTGAGGTGATCTTATTTATAAAGTTTACAAGGAAACTTCACCTTCTTATTTTCTCTCATGCCCTCCTCGACATTTTCAGTGGTTTTGGGATTTTGTTGGTTTCCTTCCCCTTTCTTTCCCTTTTTATTATTGTTGGGTTGTCGAGGACCCTTTTGATTTGACTACACATTTTGTACAGTTTCTGTTTTTGAAGGGGAGGATGCAACCATAGTTGCTTCTGCAGCAGAATGCTTCATAGAAAGTGCATGGAATTGCTTAGTCAAAGATTCTAAAGCGGATGAATCGGATGAACCTACAATGCCATCAACATGTGGTTTAGGTTTAGGTTTACCAAGATTGATGTTTGACCTAGGTGCATCTGGAATAATTTCATAAAGGATCCCAGACTGAGCATAGATCAAATCAAGTTGTTGGGTCCTTAAAATGGCTTATTCCTCAAAAGTAACCCCATAAGTTGACACATATTTAGAGATGTATGGTAACAGTGATTTCTAGAACCACTCCAATAGAAATTTTGGGGGAATCTCAGCGTTAATGAGTCATTTTCGTCTTCTCCACTCCTGAATATGATCAAATATATGAGTGGCTTTGTTTTGTCTAAAAGTAGACAGAAGGTCTGTACCAACATCATACCGAATGGGAAGCTGGAAATGGTTTAGGAAAACCGTCACTAAATCACAAAATTTGTTATGAGTTGCAGTCGATAACTTGATATACCATTTGGATGCAACACTAGTCAAGTTTCTTTGAAAGAGCCTTAATCAAATTGAGTCATCATTCAGCGAGTTCAAGGAGAGCCACAAATGAAATGTTGTGACATGGTCCTTTGGGTCTTCACCAGTTTTTCCTTCAAACTTAGGGATGTTCGAAGGGAGTTTGGTTGGGACCGGAGGCCAAGCAGGATTATGTCGCACTAGGTCATTCATTAACTTTGAGAGATCTAGCAGATTCAAAGTTGCTAGAAAATGTAAACGAGGCCTTGCCGATGGCATATGATTTTGAGGAATCTGGTAAGGAGAACCACGCAAACCATGACTCCCATAATATTGCTTGGGGTTTCCCCCAGCCATTGGTTGCGATGATTTTTTTTTTCAAAATTTCTCCAGCCATAATGTCCCAGTCCATTGTGGTTGAGTGTAGGTACCTCCAAACGGAGTATGAGTATAAGTATCACTGCCTCCTCCACCAAAGAGTGAAAAAGTAGTACTTCCTATAGGCACATTGGAAGTTTGCACATTTGAAGAATGTACATTAAATCCTGTAAAGGGATTGAAACTCGACATAGGTGCAATAGAAGGGGTGGGCATCGATCCTATAAATGGTGCAGAAGGAGAAATATTCCCTCCATGCCAAGGAAATCCTTGATTGAAAGGAGCTGAGATGGTATTAACATGGAACTGTTGAATTAAAGGGGAAGATGTAAAAGTTACCATAGGTATCCCGAAAAAAGGGATATTAGATGAACCAATAGTGGATCCAAAAGGAGCAGATGTCAATGCAACTTGAGTGTTGAAGGATCATGAGGATCCAGTATTGAAACTAAAAGAAGTGCTTGGAGCAGAAGACATCTGCAACAAACTTAGTATCGGGGTAGTTATGTGTGGGGGAGACAAAACTCCCAGCATGATAGCCGATGTGGGAGTGTGTGTGTCACATCCCTGGTTTCCATGGTTCCCTTCAGAGGCGATGGGAGACCCACTGATACATTTTTTTTCAACAAATTCCTTCCATTTTACACATAGTCAGAATGGCCTCTGATCCAAAATCCACAACCTCCTTCCCACAATCCACAGTCGGGATTCATAAATTGGATTTCCAAATCTGCCTCTTCGACAAACTAGCGCTCTCGACTTCCGCAATCCACAATGCAGAAGTCAAAAGACAAAATTCAATTCACAGCCTCGAAGTTTACCCGTCCGCCTCTGTAATTCCGCAATCTTCATGCGGAACTCGGAACTAGGAGCTTGGATTCCTCAAATTGTCATCACAGGGAATTTACTCCTCTGCAATTCCGAAATCCGCAACCCGCGTTGTGGATGTCAAAAATCAGAAACCACATTACGAATCCCGGGGAAAAACCACCTCCCGCAATCCGCTTGCGGATGTGGAAATGTGGATTTCCAACGCGCCAATCCCCATGGAAATAACCTTCCAATTCCCACAACACACAATCCACCTTGCGGATGCAGAAATTCGGAAGGATAACTACGCCACTCCAATGGTCGATCCCTGAACTCCACAATCCACATTGCGGATGCGGAAAAGGTCGAGACCATAGACCCCTGCACCTGCTAACTTCCAAAGCTCATAACTTATTCATCCTTGGGCCAAATTGGATAAGGTTGGTACCGTTGGAAATATCTTGGAGAGATCTATCCACTGGTATGATCCCCTACCATAGATGAGGACTATAACCTTGTCATTTTTCCAATGGAAACTATGTCCATAAACTCCTCTAGGTGCCTTTACCCTTCTGCAAGGAACTCTACCTACCTTCTACCATGACTTCCCCCCTTTCACCTGACCCACAGAGGGATTTTGAAACACAACAGGGGTTATCTACTTGCTTCCCCAAGTCCATATGAATTCAAGCAGTCCCTCCTAAAGGTGAATGCAATGCATAAATAAACAACATTATGGAACTACAACTAGTCAATGCATCTACAACCTGCAAGGTTAGAATTAAATTAAACTCATGCAAATGATGAAGCATTCAAACGTGAAATCAGCCTCCTACTCAGGCCTAGACATGGTTCCCAATTGATCAATTTCATGTAATCATTCGATCAATAACTTGAACATAGAAAGCATCACATAGCATAAACTACTAACATATTTCCATCTGTAACACACCAATAATTATACTATATTAAAAATAATCAGATTGAGAGGAATGTATATTTTATACAGCGGTGGAGAAAAACCTCTTGAACAATCAACTAGAAATACCTCAAATTGTTGACCTTTTCTATGGAAAACATTGAATAATAACACAACAAATTCTCACCATTGTGTTCAAAACATTTTTTGCTTTAGTCAGGTCAGTTCCTGTGCATTCAATGAAGACATTATTTGTTTCCAAAGTGATTCCAGAATGTGCATCATTGATAATGGGAGGCAAAGATACTATTGTTCTGCACCATGTCAGGATTGTTTGTTAGTCTGAAAACAATTTAAACAGACATATCCAATTTCAAATATTAAAACCCACATGAAGATATATGACCTTTGAATAGACTACAATGGTACTTCTTTGCATTTCAGCCAATGCATAACCAATTGGAAGTAAGATGTCATTTTTATTACCATCACCCAATACAAGCAGGAAACACACACCTCTTTCACTTTATAAGATGTTAAGCAACCATTGCTCTTCTTGGATGCTAAATTCTAAACATGTTATTTAGCAAAATGCTACAATATTAATCACAAAACAGTGTTGATTGTGATATTTGGTAGGGTAATGCCATATATTTGTTATCATTTGTTCACAAACACTCATGTCCACCGAGATTTTCCAAGACTATATGATCTAATATATTATATTAGATCATCAATTATAAAGTCGTCTTAATTGTCTGCAAAAAGAAAACTCATCAATTATAAAGTTTGTGCTTGAAAGGATGTTAATGATGTATCATTTGAAACAAAAGATACTTCATGAAAATCAACAGGTTAAGCCTATTTACCTATAAACTATAAAGTTTCCTCACTAAATAACTCTTTAGATAATTATAAAGCAAAAAGAGAGTTAACAACATCCAAGGCAGATGCCAAAAAACCATTCATAAATCATATTCATTTTTCACTCATTTTCGAGTGAAAGAGATAGAAAATTTTCCAAGTTTAGAAATAATCCTAGTTTATACATTTCTTATTAGTTTGACAAGAAATAGACTCTCTTCCACAATTCCATCAAACTATAGACAGAAACTTAGGTTATTCACAAGTCTATTTTGTAGACACTCTACATAATTTTCTAGGAATCTCTGTAACTACTTTTTTCCAAAATATGATCTGGCAATCCTGCCAAGATGAGTACATGTTCATGCAACTCAATTTTTGCTATAGCAAGAATCAAATTGAGATATTCAATTCTGGTTTTTGAAAAATCTAATTTCTTGTTATTGAGGGTTATTCCATGCTTAAAGACGTTTTCATACAGCTTCTCTATATGTTGCTTGTGTTGGTTCATATCTACAGAAAATACCAAGTTATCAATGTAAACAATAACCAAATCTAAATATCTAAAATTTTGAGGGAGCTTAAATACCCTCGATGTACCCAAGTCCCCTATTTCAAAACGTTTCGTCCCCATCCCCAATCCCAAGTACCCTAGCAACTTATCTAATATATGTTTGAGTTATATTTCCCCCTCTAAATTTGAAAATGTTGCCTTTGCTTAAAATTTGGTTGAGCTCTACCTATTCTAGGAACTATATGGAAATGTTGCTCAAAAGAGTACATGAGGAACGTCACTACCTCTTGAGATTTCTTCAGTTCAACAGAAGACATTTATCACTTAGATAACTTGAAATCCATAATTTTGAATTGAATCTAGACTAAATCGACTTGGTTTGCTGCCAATCTAAGGCTGAGTGTATAGTTGCATGATCTAGTTTATGACTACATGATTTTCATATGGTAGTTATAAGACAATTTTCTTGGTGGTTGTACAATTTCCATACTAGGAGTTTGTATGACGATGGATGACATGATTTTGGCAGGTGGTAGCTATGTATTACAACAGCGGCTCCTTTAACTCAAAGGAAACAACTAGTTTGACAAATGGCAGCTCTTTCAAATTGATACTCCTGTCACTGTGCCCTTTTTTCTCACTAAAATACATCCACAATTTTCCTTTAACATGTATTCTAGAGGCACTTATTTCTTCTAAAATTCATTTACATTTCCAGTGTAATCATGATCATGAACAAATAGGATTTTAAATGCTTGCATGAACTCTGGATCTTTCCACTCTAATAGCATGTAGCAGTTAGTAATAAATAACAAGGACATGCAATTAATGATTTGGTAATGAATGAACTATGAAACCCTAGGTTAATGTGATGAACAAATAAAACAATAAAGCATGCACAAAACCCAATGTAGGCTGAAACATGGACTCAAGAATGATATTCTTCAAGTCACTGAATATAATAACATTGAGCCTCTTTTATAGAGCTACATACATTGGTACCTTGCTGTTGAATTCTCTCGAGTCAATTTACATTGTTAGAGATCTACTTGTAGAAAGGAATCTAGAATGCATAACCTTTTCTTTGAATTGGATTAGTCAAGTAGTGAATTATCTTGGGTCAATTTGCATTGTTAGAGATCTACTTGTGGAATAACATCAACATCTAGAATGGGTAACATTTTCTATGAACTGAATTATCTAAGTAGTGAATGTATTTTCCTTGCTTTTTCTTTAAGGTTTAGCCACCTAACCTTTTACATGCTAAATGTTAAATTTGTTAACATGTTATTATCACTAACTTTAACAGAAACATCATGAACCCAAGAATTTATACAAATATTTGAGTTGACATTACCCCAACAACAGATACCAAAAGCAGCCAATAGAATAAATCAGTTCATCATGACTACAAAAGGTCATATGGAATCTTGAAGTAGATCTAGCACTAAGACACCAGATGTAATATTTGACAAGTAAATACATAAGCTTGAGACTTCTTAAAAAGAAAACCTAAGTATCTCTAAATAATTCTGAAACCAAACGATATCCACAAATATAAACATACCGTGACATGACAAGGAGACACGGTAGCAGAGAGTTTCCAATCTAATTTTTCTCCAATAGGAGAGTGTACAAATGTAGCTGCAAGTGCATATTCCTTCTCTTCACTGCCGACACTCTAGGGCAAAATCATGCATACTGAGAATCAGTGATTTGATGTTTTCAGCATGAAGTATTCAAGGATGAAGGTAAGCTAAATGTTGAGATCAACTCAAAGTGAAGGAAAATATGACTTGTATAAGGGATCCTTCAGGAGAAGAAACACCATATAAATTCAGTTTTTTATCACAATGAGTGGTCTTGGGATAACTTCTAAGACCAACATGAAGACTCTCAAACTTCCAATAGATGATTTCCAATTTTTGGTTGTTTACAATTCAAGCTGCACTTTTCCCAACAATAGCATCCAAGGAGTATTGTAGCATGTATGGAGGCTCCTTATCAGAAAGCACAAAGAAGTTCTTTGCATAATTGTAGCTTAAAAGTTCATTAAGCTTCTTCCACTTCTCTTTTGTCAACTGTCCTGGATGTGGCATGTTAGTGACCCCTTCTGAATCTTCAGAAGCATTATATGGGTTTGAGTCTGATGTTGTTGACCGCCTATAAAATAGAGTATTTTGTTTATAAGCATAGCAGTTCTATTAGAAGAAATATTATTAGGAAAGAATCTCTCAAATAACTGAGATCAAATCTCTTGCATATTAATTTGAAACTAAGTGCACCAATCAAACATCAACAAACCATCCAAAAGACCACCAACTAGATTTCCTTGCACATGCCCTCTCTAAGGCCATTTCCTTTGATATTTCACTCTCAACTCTGGCATCAGCAAGTAGCCTACATATAACAACCAGGGAACCAACAAATGTTAGTCACTATGATAATCTTTATCTGCAAATTAACAATACCTTTCCACAACCATTTCACTCCAGTGCACAACAGGAAACAAAAAATGTGTAAAAAATATAAAAATTTATACAAGTAAAAAAAATATGCCCACCTCCATAGAAGGACAACATTTGCATATAGATCCTCCTCAATTTCTCCGATTTATTTGTTCTCCAGTCTGGGTATTTGTTGCAAATACACAGCATAAAGATGAACATACTTCCTACAAAGTTGACATAGACTAGAAACATTTTCCCATGACAGATGGTGCTTGAGCAACTCAAGTACAATAAAAGAGGTTGAGAGTGTTGCCACAAAACAACCTTCAAACTACAACTTGAAAATAAAATTGAACCCTAACCAGACATGAAATTCATAATATGAAATGCATCTCCAAAATTCAACAAATCTTGCCTCAGATTCTCCTTAAGTTTCAATTATTTTATGAATGGCCAATTATTTTATTGACTTCAAAAAATGGGAATAGATTTACCTTCTCATTAAACCATCACAACTGAGCCACGATGCTATCTATGCACATATTTTTCAGTAGATAAGATAAGATAATTTTATTAATGTCCAATAAATGACCACAAAAGTAGGTCAATGGGACTTTGTAGTGCTATCATATCAAATCCTAGAACAGACTGAACACTTTTCCTAACTATTAAGGACAGGAAATATTGCAATGATCATTCATGTACAGCATCTAGTAGTTGTTGCTACTCACGTGTTGGTTTCAAAATGGAGCTGTGGGATGGAAAATACAGTGATGGCTCTTGGAGTTGAGAAAATATTGTTCAGTTAAATAAAATCAAATAGAATAGGATCATTTCACGTAGCCAATGGAACATTTGTTCAATACATGCCTTGGTTATTACTTGCAGATTTGTTTAATACACTTTGTTATCACTCCAGGAGTCTTTCTAGGTTGCAGTCGAAAGAGCCTGGTAACTTAACCAAAATCTCAATAATATAAAGGGGGGTGGATCAAGTTGGACGATTCAAACGCACTTTTTCATTCAAAACATACCTAATGCGCTCAAATGGACAAGGCTCTCAACCACTAATGCTCAGGGGGCTTGTAAATAAGTAAATACGTGGAGAGGTAACTATCATACCAACAGAATCATACACAAAAACATATATATGAATGGCAGATTATAACAATCACAGAAAACTTGCAGAGTTAAGTTTTATAAATACACATGATAAGATGACAGTCATCAAATGTAAACAAACCTAACAACTTGAATGTAACATTCAGATACAAGTGCAGAATAGGAGAAAATGGAAAACTGAACACTTAATGGCGAAAGAAACAGGCTTTACTGATATAACATAAAATGTCTGAGTTTACAAAGTGTGAAAAATCTCCCAAAATCGAACCATTCTCTTACATCAGTTCAGGGATTTATATCCATTACAAAGATCTTCCCCCCAGATCCCTAGAAACTGGGTCGAAATCCCCTAGATAGAAGATCCAACCGTTTTTTTTTTTTTTAACCGGGAAAATCATTTTTTAACTGGCGAAACTGCTGAAAAATGGGGCTCAGAGATGTGTTCAATTCTCCCAATATGTGACACCTGTAGGAAATATGAGAGATTTTTTTGTTCTCTGATGTGTTAGGAAGAAAAACCTCTGAGCATTTTTCAGAATGACTCTCGAGTCGCTCAGAATCATCATTTGAAAATGATGACTCTGCACAGTAAAAACGCCATTTCTTCTGAAACTGCTGAAAAAGAGGCTCGGAGATGGGCTCATTTCTCCATCTATGTGACACCTATGTATAAACTGAAAGAGGTTATTGTGAATTGATTTGTTTTGAGAAAAAACCTCTCTCATATCTTTGAAACCCGTTTTGGTTTTCCCGAGATCTGTATTTCAAGAACATGTGTCAAACAAGCAGATTCTGGGATCCGAAAATTGGGGCTCAGTGACGGATTCGATTCTCTCAACTTGCAACACCTGTAGGAAAACGGAGAGAGGTTATTGTGATATAACATGTTAGGAACAAAAACCTCTGATCGTTTTTCAAAATGATTCTCCAACCGCTCAGAATCGCTATTTGAAAATGATGACCAAGGACAGTAAAAAATGCCACATTTCTTCATTATTTCCATCTTGCTGGCACCTTCACTACTGGAACAGCACATTGAAACAGATCCTATTAATTGTAACCTTCACTTAGAAACCATCCTTATGTCCTTTAGAATGATAAAACTTGGATCTGTGCAAAAATAGCCATTTTCTGTGATTTTTAGGCTTTCGGTAGCTAGTAAGTTTGAGCTTAATTTTTGTTAGCTACCGAAAGCTCTGTTTCGGTGGCTAATGAACAATTGTTGTAACTGCCTAAACACCAAAAATTGTTCCACGATACATGACATGTCCCTTTCCTTTCAGTAGCTTGAAGAGTTCTGAAAATTTCGTTTAAGCTGCCGAAAGCAGAGCTTTCGGTAGTTTAGGAACCATTTTAAAAAAGCGCTTAGCTACCGAAACCTGTCTTTTGAAATTTTTGAAATGAGAACCCAATCTAATGTTTTCAAACCTTATTACATGCATAAAGCTATCAACAATGAGCCTTAAGAAATTTAGAAATTAATTTTCAAATGACCTCCTATCATCTAAAATTGATCAACTCGAAAAATTATTTGGAGAGATAACACACGCCTTGTTTATGCCTTTCATTTTTCATTGTATCTAACTTTCTTAGTGATAAAAATTGGATGTAGACTAATGTCCACAAACTAGAAATTTATTTTGTGCTTTTGTGGACTAGATTGAAATCATGAATAGTCCACCCATTCATTGTTCCAACCTACCCATTCATGGTTTTGGAAGGGAAGGACAGGAAAGCATTAAAAATTTTGTAAGGTGGATATTTTTCATCAAGAGGACCTAAAATTGTTTTGTCCAAGCAATAGGTAGGCATGAAACCCAACCAAATTATCTTTCCCAATGCATTGATGCTACATTCCATTCTAACATCATTTGAGCAAGGAAAGTCAGTCCATGTCCAAATAATAAAATTTAGACTAATGTCATATGTTGTTGTGGGGAGTGCCCTCATTGGAATTTATGCCAACTATGGGAGCATCAAACATATATAATGCTTGTGATCAGATAGAGTCTTCAGTGATGGAGACTATTGAAAACACTTATGTAAAGCTAGATTCAACTAGCCACATTTAGTACTAAGGGAGGGTTTTAAAAAATATTTGGGATTCTTATGTAGAGAATTTGAGTGTTCACAATGGAGGGAAGTTGAGGAAGTTACAATATCTCAGCATGAAATACTTGCATAAACTGATCTTTCTCCTTTCTGGGCAAGTGTATGATTATGAAAATATGGATCTCCCCCACTTGGAGGACATTTCAAATTAAATTGTCAACGTCTTTTCAATCACTTTATATTTCTTTTATAATCTCTTCATATACTCAGATTTGCTAAAAAAATGCTACTTCTACGGCATCTTTGTCCTACCCTTGCCCTAGCTTTTGGCTTTGCATCTCAATCTGGGTCTGGAACCATAATTGCGAAGGGATGCTAGGCGAAGTAGTGCTACTTAAGGTGCTGGGACTGGGTAAACCTCACTCTATGCCTATTGATATGATTCAGACTCCACCTTCAGGAGTAGATTCTCTATTCCATAGCCTCAACATCCAAATAGGTTAAGATTCTAAGACCCACTATTCTCTCTTATGGTTCAAAACAAATAAATACCCACTCTCACGTACCATTAAAAAATTAACCAACTTCAACATCCTCTTGCACAATCCACATTCCATACTATAACATACTCCTATGCAAACTTAATAAGTGTTTTCTTCTTTCCATTTTTTCAACTTTGTGGTGTATTAAGTACCAGACCCCACCACCATCTGATATACTGAGTTATAATGGTCTTGAATCCCAACCAAAAATAAATATGGAGGGCTGGTAGAAATCCCAGAACGGACTGCACACTTTTCCTAACAATTAAGGACAGGAAATATTGCAATTATCATTCATCTACAACATCCAACAATTGCTGCTACTCACGTGTTGGTTTCAAAATGGAACTGCGGGATGGAAAATACAGTGATGGCTCTTGGAGTGGAGCAAATATTGTTCAGTTAAATAAAATCAAACAGAATAGGAGCATTTCACGCAGCCAATGGAGCATTTGTTTAATACATGCCTTGGTTATTACTTGCACGTTTAACTTCAATACAATCCAACATTCCTTGGAGGTCAATGTATGACAACTTTTTGTTTTTGTATCAAACCTGTAATTTTGGTGCTTTATGTCTTTTATATTTTGCAATTTTCATTGTATCTAACTTTCTTCAATTTTGGTGCTTTGTCTTTTATGCCTTTTATTTTTCATTGTATCTAACTTTCCTAGTGATAAAAATTGGTTGTGGACTAATGTCCACAAACTAAAAAGTGCTTTTGTGCTTTTTTGGACTATATTGCAATCATGAATAGTCCACCCATTCATCGTTCCAACCTATCCATTCATGGTTTTGGAAGGGAAGGGCAGGAAAGCATTAAAATTTTTGTAAGGTGGATATTTTTCATCAAGAGGACCTAAAATTGTTTTTTCCAAAAACAATATGTAGGCATCAAACCCAACGAAATTATATTTTCCAATGCGTTGAATCCACGTGCCAGTCTAACATCATTTGAGCAAGGAAAGTTAGTTCATGTCCAAATAATAAAATTAGAAAATTTAGACTAATGTCATATTTTTTGTGGGGAGTGCCCTCATTGGAATTTATGCCAACTATGGGATCATCAAACATATAGAATGCGTGTAATCCCATAGAGTCTTCACTGATGGAGACTATTGAAAACACTTATGTAAAGCTAGATGCAACTAGCCACATTTAGTACTAAGGGAGGGTTTTAGACAATGGTTGGGATTTTTATGTAGAGAACTTAGTGTTCACAATGGAAGGAAGCTGAGGAACTTACAATATCTCAGCATGAAATACTTGCATAAAATGATCTTTTCTCCTTTCTGAGCAAGTGTATGATTGTGAAAATATGGATCTCCCCCACTTGCAGAACATTTCAAATTAAATTGGTAACTCAGATGTGGCCTTAACAAGTGTGTGTGGGAATGCAATGACGATTGTTTTAGTCATTTAATAATGTCAAGTGAAAAACTATGTGGATAGATGTAAATTCCCATGAAATGTCAAAACTAAGAGTGAACTTGAAATTTCATTTAATGATGATGAGATTCCAAAATTTTGCTAGCGATTTATGAGATCTAACTAGCACCTACGTACATGGTTGAAATTGGTAACTCAATGGTCTTAACAAATGTGTGTGGTCATATAATTATGGCTGTTTTAATCATTTAATCATGTAGAGAGTGGAAAACTATGTGTACATATGTAAATGTTCATTAAATGTCTAGAATTGAGAATGAAC